>JAWWEE010000105.1:19855008-20048504 GCA_035221455.1 Xenops minutus | reverse complement strand
AATTTTTCCATAATAGTTCATTTTTACTCTTGTTTGGCACCATATTGAAAAAAAAAAAAAAAAAAGAAAAGAGAAAAAAGAAAAAGAAGAGAAACTGCCACAAACTTTGCTTCACAACCCACTTTGGGCAAACACTCAAACAACATACACTGTCCAAAGAATAATGTATTTGGAGGCTTTGTATTGCAGGAAGAATAAGGCAAAACCAAAGCCCCACCCATCTTGCCTATATTATTAATTGACTAATTACTCCTTGTAAATGAGGTGAATATGGAGAGCTCTTTTTTGAATCATGAAAAATATTTCATATATATAGCCCATTCTTTTGCATAGTCAAAGCATAGTCAGCTTTGATGTAAATATTATCTATATGCCTTTATATTCCTGCAATTTTCACCCATCATATGAAAAATTTATCTGTAGTACAATATATTTTGCTTGAATCTGAAGAATATGGATATTGCCCTCTTCCTGCTTCTTCGTGAGCAATCAGCAACTGGAAAAAGAAAACATTTGCATTGCTGATTGACTGCATGACAGGAGAGAGCCCTTTAAAATCATGCTACACTGTGTGCTATTCCCCTGACCCCCATTCCTGTGCTTTGGGCTTTTATTTTCTAATTAAAAGCAGTAATTGTCCTTGCAATATTTATCTTCAAGTTCAGTTTTTAATTCATGCCTATGGCACTTCTTGGACTAGCCAGTAGGGCCTGTTAGAGAGAATGGTCCAAGCACAGTGGCCTTGAAAATGGCTGTGCTACCTCTGGGACGTGTTCAGTCTTGACCCACCCAGGAGCAAGAGCAAAATCAACCCGTTGTGTTGTCCCACAAAACATAACTATGCAAAACCAAATTAAAAAAAAAAAAAAAAAAGTGGAGATACATTTTCCTAAGGTTATTGCTGTATGAGGTTTTCTGGGGTTCCAGGAGTTATGAGGAAGTCTCTACACAAATAATTTGCAGGACTCTCCTGTGCAGAGCCTTTCCTCTCCACAGACTGAAAATGTTTTTAGTGACTGCAACAACTGTTTCCTGATCTACCAGATGAATATTCTGCACGTAGAAGTGGCTGACATAATACAAGTGAGGAGCAAACACTGAAGAACAGGAACTGCTTTGAAAAGACAGCACTGTAAAATACCCTCCATTATGCTCCTTCTCTTTGTAATACTGCCAGCTAAAAGAAAAAAAGGCCAGTCCTCAAACCTTTGTGTATGTGAATAGAAACACTTCAAGGTCTATACATATTATGCATATGACCTTACATACATGGAATCTGAAACCTATGAGTAGTAAGTGACAAAACTGGGAAGGCAAAAACAAAAAACTCATCACATTTGTTTAATTTTGGTGTGATATTTATGATGGCATTAAAGGCAGGTTTCAATGAAAAATAAAGGTATGTAATTTTTTCTTAACAGCTGTTGAGACAGGTATATCCTGGTTAAACAGTACACTAGCATTCAGTGCCATACCCTTGATTTTACAGTGATTGCCATGAATTAATTTAATTCCATCTGTAAGCTAAAATCAGATCAGAGGTCTAATGCTGCTGCAGGCTCCACATCTGTTTAATCATTTTTGGATACAGCAGCTTGCAAAAGTTCAGCTTTTAAATTTGTTTCATATTTAAGAAACAATGTTATACCAGCGTACAACATTGTCAGCAGGAAACAAATGAGCCTACAAAGAGTTTTGATCTGACAGACCCATTTTATTTGCAAAATGCTTCTAAAAATTAAAAGCTCACCATTTAAGTTATTGCTTATTATAGAATAATAAAGGAACTGTGACCCCATAAACCACTATTGTGACAATATTTATTTGTATGGTCCAATTGCTGGATAAGACTAACATCAAGCGTGTTTGGTTTATATTGGTCTGAATAAAATCAGAATACAGCTAGGTTCAGTCTCTCAGATAACCCTTATTTAAGAAAATGTGGTTTGTTTTTCTTTCCCCCTCCCCCCATTTGTAAGAAACAAATGAAGGCATAGTGAAGTAATTTCATCTCTGGCATCGAACTATTTTTGATGTTAAGAAAACGGGTTTTTAAACAGTTCTGAGAAAATGACACTGTACATAAATATAGTCTTGCCCTTTCATCTTTCTTTTATATGATTAAGACTTGTGAGCAGAACAGCAATGCCTTCGCAGAGCATACCACAACTATTATTTCCTCTTCTATTGCTCCCAGCAGCCTTAAATCCTTTAAATCCTTTCCTAGAAGGATCTCTTTTTTGCTTGGGTAATTTTTGCAATACATGACCTGCTAACCCTTACCCCCTACCCTGGATCTCACTTATGTCTATCACAGCAGAGTCAGTCTTTCTACCTCAAATCTTCCAAGGAGCATTGTGGATGGTAATTCACTAGCGTAATTGGCTCAAGAGATGAAAATCTTGTATCTGCCTCTCTTAGCCACTAATCTATCCAGCTGACTGCAAGCCTAATTGGCAGCTTGTTTAGTAATTTGGCTCCTAAAGTGTTGTATTGATGTTGGATAAACAGCCAATGGAAGGAGAAATGATACATGCTGCTTCTCTTTAAAAGCTAGTGCACTTTCTCCCTCATTTTCTGAAAGCATTTAATATTTCATCTATTCTTTTTCTTTTCTGACTCCTCACCAGACAGATGAGGTCAGAACAGTAGGGACTGATCCTGACACACAAGACAATTTTACAAGGAATGTTATCAGAATAACACATTTCTGTAGTCTATCTTTTTATGCCAGCTCTAACTAGCAAAATGGGAGTCAGACTGCCTAGATGTTTATGTTCTTAAAATTGTTTTGAATAACTGTGCAGACAGCATCAGAAGCACAGTCAACAGACATACAGTGATTTTGAAAATTCAGTATACTATGGGTGTATATATAAAAAACAATCTCCCCCTCCCAAAAAAACCCCAAAAACCAAAACTAAAACAACTCAGCTATGAAAATGCTATAAAAATTACTTAGCTAATATTTGCGACTGCACTGTTATACCAGACTTTATACATTGCTCACACTCAGCTATCTAAGACTGTCTAAAGAATAACCTTAGAATGGTTACAGTTCAGGTGAGTCTGCTTGCATCAAATTTTATTCTAGCTAACAGAGAGATTAAGAAGAGCAGAGAGGACATAGCTGTGACTTCAGCAGCTGCTGGACACCTCCATATTTACCCAGCATCCACTTCTATTGCCTGTTCTGTACCTGTGTGGTTGGAGCATTAACTTCCATCAAATTATCTTAATTTAAAAATTAAGATTAATTAATTAATTAATACTAGGCAAATATATCTGCATCTTTTTTGGTATGGGCTAAGCAACCATTTGCCTATACAAACAAAGCTCACTGTGATCCCTCTGTCAGTGATGAAGGCATCAGAACGTGAGTCTTAGTTATTGTATCAGCATTGGCAGTGTCAATACATAGGCTGAAAGGTAAAACTTCTCCTGCAATTGATAAATCCAAATTTCTGCTCATTGTAGTGGAAATACAAAGCAAAAATTCTCTTTGTGAAATCCAGAGTATGACAAGTATATATAACAGATTTTATCAAAACCTTTCCAACAATTGCAAAGCTTCTACAGAAAAGACAGAAAACAGAAATCCAAACTTGCCTGCACTGGAACCCTGACCAATGAATTTCATCTTCTCAAGCCTTAAACAGGTATTTTTATTGCTCTGAAGTGCCAAAAACCTTCTGCATAAAGCTATCAGGTTTATGCACAGACATCCCTCTTTATTAAAAAAGTAAATGATATGCCGAAAAACCTTTAAGAAAAGTGATTTTTGCATAATCTATACCAGGGCCTATTTGCAGCAGTGCTCCCTATTCCCTCAGGAGAAAGAAAAACTAGTCACCATCATCTGAGAGTTTGTTGAGAAGAGCAGGGATAAGAAGGAAAAACTACACATATTTCCCCCTTGCACATTTTAACTCCCAAACCACATGTGGTTAACAAAAGTCCTTTAGTATTACCAACCTGAAGGAAATATCAGGTACTTCTATTGGTTGAGTTCTAGGAAAACTACAGGATGTACATCAGCCCATCTGAAAAAGGTGATGGTTCTGACCAACTACAGATGAAATGGAGGTGGCTCTTCTCTGCAAGGAACTGTTTTATGATGATACCTGTCAGAGAATGTGCAGAACTTGCAGAGCACAAAACTGCCCTTGAGGATGAGTCTCCCTGCTGACACCTCTCAGTTTCATTCAAAGCTGTTCTCAAGGGTACAACTATTTAATGAAACATACCTTTGGAACTTGGAAAAAAAAAAAAAGCCTGGTTTAGCCTTTTTTAAAAAGAAATTTATTCTGTATTAAGGATGCTCTCATTGTTGATATTCTCTGTTAAGCTGGTTCATGGTTCTTCAAAGTGAAGTAAAAAAAAAAATTCCACAGAATCACAGAATATCTCAAGTTGGAAGGAACCCATGAGGACCATAAAACTTCAGCTCTCAGTGGAGGCAATTTGAATGCTTTCCACAACCAGAAATAGCTCCTCCCAGAGTAATTTGGGAATTTATTTTTGAAGCTTCAACATTTCAGAAGACACCAGCACTTAGACAGGTACAGTCGTCTTCTATCAATCTGAATGATTCTTGACTTTATATTGGCTGCATATACAGTCTTGTAGAATATTGTCTTATCACAAGAAAACCATCAGGAATTTTTCAGCTCTGTTCTTGTTGCATTGTGGGTCTTCTGATGTTTGTTACTAAACTTTCTTCATTATTCTGGTGTTTGTATGTAAGAGGACCTGCCTGAACCAGTCACCTCACCCTCAACATGAAAAGCCTTTTGCTGCAAAGGGACAGCAGTTTCCAATGGATGGCACTCTGGATCTTTTAATTTTTGAACTAATTTAGAAAGACAATATGGTAGAAGAAACAAAGAAGCAGAAAGAGGTCTCTAAAAATTAAATCTGCTGCAGAAACCAACCAAAGCAAAAGGTGTGTCCATAGGCTGGATAACCAAGCAGGCATGATGTGTATGCCAGAAAGGACTTGGACAGTAAGGATAAGAAATGGCAAAATACAGTAAGGGAAAGCATTCACAACACTTGCCAATGTTGGATTGTCCTGTGATAAGGGATTTCTGCCTATGGAGCTGTACATTTAGTAGTGAGAAAAGCAGTGAATCAAGCTAAAAAGAAAGTAGGCATGTACCAGTTTGTCTAGAGTTTTGGAAATTTACGGCCAGTTCACCCAAGTACCCAAAAGTCTACCTTTCCTCTGCAACTATTCCACTAAGTTGACCTTCACCACAAACATAACCTCAGCCACCTCTGTTATCACACTGTAATTGTAATCTTTTTCAAATCATCATTTTGGTACTGCAGATATTCAGGTCTGATTTTTAATCACTGACATATTAAGCATCAGCAAAATAGTTTGCTTAGCTGTTCTGTTGGCAATTTTTAAAAAGGAATGAAAACATGTACCCTTTTGATTACCTTGTTAAAGTGAGTCATGATGGCATTATAGCAGTGCTCAGTATTTCTGCTGTAATTAAGAATCTGTCATATTTTTCATTAAAACACATTCTTTAAAATGAGACTTTTAACTTGGTCATTTCAATCAGTACCAGCCTGAAGTGTAGCATGCCCATGCAACATGCCAACTAGATACAGAGAATGACATCTGAAATCTGCTTTTGCAAAATGTAAATATTTAAGTGCCCATAACATGCACATTAATTTATCTATTTTATATACACATTTTCTATATTTTAAGTACAAAATAGCTTTGTCTTTTTTATAATTGATTTTTGAAGGTTTTCAACACTGCTCCAAACCATAAACCACACCATGTGACATCAGAGTAAAAAGGATATTTTGAAATAGAAATAAATGGCTACTTGCAAGGCATACAAGTAAAAATGCATTTTTTTATTATTTTTTTTGCTCTAAATGACACTTTCTAAATTCCATAACTTATTAATATCCCACAGATGTGAAGCAGAATTCTTTTCAACATTTAAGACTTAGAGGTTAGTAAAAAAAAAAAAAAAAATCTAAAAGTTATCAGGGATTTAACATGAGATGATAAAAAAGAAGCTTGTACAGAAGAAGACAGTCAACTGGAAAGGAACTGGGGTAAATGCATATTCAGTGTATGGCATCTAAAATTCTATAGCACCTACTGCTTTGATATGAGACTTAAACTAGATAATCTAAGACTGAAATTACTGTAAATATTCCCAATGCATGTGTTTCAAGTAATACCAATACTTTGCAAAGAATGTCCTTTCTTTTGCATAGAAGTTATTTTGTTGTTGTTGTTACTATTTTGTTACTATTTACATTACTCTGGACCCAGTTTTGGTAGGGCTCTTTCCATGACAATAGATTAGTTTGTCTAAGAGGTTTTTATAAAAACTTGAGAGCACTGTATTGCTGCAGTGAAATATATCAGGGTGTCATATAAAATAGCCACTCAGGTTGTTGGAGGGTGCATTAGGTCATTGAGAATGACCCGGTCCCACATGTGAACAGAATCACTGAAATAATGCTGGTTTCATGGAAGAAGTTGTATAAAAAAGTACTTAAAATGTCCAACACCTAATCCTTAAGTTGTAGGAAGTAAACAATTTTTACTTGTATCATTTTTTACTTGATTCATTAACTATGTAGGTTCAATAATACACAGATGGGATACATCAAACATCCACAAAATAGAAAGTTTATCCTAGTAAAAACAACAGAATACGACACTCCTGTATCAATACTGTCAGCTCCTAACCATTCATGCCTATATTGTCTCCCATTTTCTTCATTGCATTTGCACACATCTTTTCTTCATCTTTACAAATGACATTTTAAAAAATATACAATGTTCTGTGCTGCTACAACTTTCTTGCTTCAATAGTTTCTCAAGGCTGTACAAGTAAAGCTACATCCTTTGTTACTAATATACACAAACCTATTGGTATGTGACTTTGACTGCAGGCTGAGAACAGGCTATAAATTCAGAAATCAATATCTAACTCTATCAATATTCATTTTACTTTTTCAATACAAAATACAAAGGTGAAAGAGCAGTAAATAAGCTGGAGTACTGAAATAAATTGTGTTCTTGTCACAATTAATAAATGTTTAACCAATCACACTGCTTGCTACAAAAGTCTATGGCTTTGTAAGGTGTCTGAAAGTAGCAGGTGCTACCCTTGTGAGACTCCACACCAGGGAAGAGGTTTCGATACCTCCTTAGGATCGCCAGTCATTCTCATCAGCACTACTGAGGCTAAATATATAAAAGACCATTTCCAACACTATGCATATTGCTACAAGAATTAATCTACCAATGTAATTTTTTTTAAATGCAGATGGGAATTTAAAAAATACTGTTATCAACACATTGGCTCATACTAGGCAAAGCTTTGCTAATTTACAGCCCATATAGGTCAAGAAAACACTTGCAACTAATGATTCATTTACAGACAGCCTTTCAGGTTTCACTATGATGTTAAATATTGACAATTATTTGGAGAATGCTTTTTTAATTTCCAGCTTTTGTTAACTTAAATAATTTTTGTCTTTTCTTTCAGAAAAAGTCCACAAATTCTTCAACAGAAAATCTAGTCTCCCTATTCCTATATCTTAGTCAA
The DNA here is from genome assembly GCA_035221455.1 of Xenops minutus. Classification (NCBI taxonomy): domain Eukaryota; kingdom Metazoa; phylum Chordata; class Aves; order Passeriformes; family Furnariidae; genus Xenops; species Xenops minutus. Next base: position 20,040,903 of record JAWWEE010000105.1, on the reverse strand, counting down.
CTAAAACTATTGAAAGAAGAACAATCAAATAAGTGAACATTCATTTTAATCCAAATTTCCAAATGTACATTCATTCTAAAAGGAAACCCTGTTTCTTTCATAAAATGATATAAGCACTGACAAAAAAAACAAGGCCTGTGATGGATAAACAATGATTTAACTGTAGGAAGGTTAGCCTTTGAGAAAATGATAATAATCTCTAGAATGTTATACATTGCCTATACATAATATACAAGGTTACTAAAAGTTTACCAAAGTTTCAATTTGTTTAAAAATTCACAACGATGAAATGTAGAAAAAAGCCTTTTATGAGACCACAATTTAAATCTTCCTGCCCAGAAAAAATTTGAAAAGATTACCTTGGGAAAAAAAAAAAAGGCACATTAGTCAAAAGGTACCCTGTATGATACCTTTATCCACCATTCTTCTCTGCTACTCTTCATATAAAGGCAAACTTTGGGGTGGAACAATCTCTAAAGTTGTGACTGTATGGATATGTAACATTGAATGACCACATATTTGCCTTAGTATCAAAATATTGGCTTTGCAAAGTTATGCAGAGGAGCCAGCTTGTAAAATAAAATTTTGAATGCTGAAAGCCCAAGGTAAAATGAATAATAAAATTAATTTCATGATACTTGATACCCTCTCAGTACAAAATGACATCCTCTAGTACTTGAAAGTTGTGAAGTGAAAATCACCTTGTAGAAATAATTATATTATTCTCTCTTCACCCATTAAGTATTTTTCTTTCTCACTTCACATATGTTCAGAGTCTTAGAAGCTGACCCATAGATTCTCTTTTTTTCATACTACTGCCACTAAGGTGCCTTTATAACATTTTTAATATTATTCCTGGTCTGTTTCTGCCACTGAGGTTTGAAGCAAAGAAGTTTCAGGAGAGGGAATTCAGTTGGAATACAAATATTAGGCTTCTCTAAAGACATCTCCTTAAAATATATTTGAAGAATTCTGTGTGTTGCAAATGTTGCTATAGTAATTTATATATGACTGGGATATGCAAACCAGATTTCTGTATTAGCAATATATAAAGAGTCTCACACGGGCACACACATAACCTAATCCTTTCAGTATGCACATATGTAATTAATACAACAAACTAATGAGAGTCCTATAAATCACTGGTAAGTATTGAAAAAGTCATTTCACAGCTGTGACATCAGCAAAATGCATCCAATGGTTGTGACCTTGCATCTGTAAAAATCTTTCAGAAATGTGCTTGCAAGTGCTTCCTGTTTAATCTATAGCACTAATTTTAAAGCTGTGTTTCACAGCCTTATCACCACATTTTCAATTGTTTGCCCAAGAATTCACATCCTTTATTGTGCAGGGTATTTAGAGCATTCATATGCATTCCACACAGGAAAAAAGATACCTCATCTCTCCTTCCTTGTAATGCTTGAAGAGACATAAGCAGTAATCTTTGCTGTCTCAGTATATGAAGAAAGATTTATTCTCTTTAAAGAAGTGCTGTGCTACAAAGGACTGGAAATTGGAAATGTTTGAGGGAGAATGAAGAGAGCCTATTTATTTCTTAATATCTATTAATAAATATAGAACATTTCTGAAGTTATATGGGAAGTTACTGAATTTATCAAGCATTTCCCCAGGTCACTGACGTACTGCTTTGTATTTAGAGATTTAACATCTTGTGGTTTGTGCTCTGTCCCAGGGAAATTGGTCACCTGTGGGTCCTGGCAGGGGAGCAGCTTTCCTTCTCCGCTTGATGTCTCCCATGCACAATGATCCCAAATGTACACTGGTTTGCCTGCAAGTAATTATAGGAGAAAACTATTAGCAAAGGAAGAAAACTGCCACATAAATACACAGCTTGTATAATCTGAACCTATATCAAAACATTCTCAACCAAGATGAAGCTGCACAGTCAAGCCACCAATCTTGTTTATATCGAAATATAATTATGTTTGTTGACAAGCACTCAGTATCTAAATGCAGCATCATAAATTGTTACTGGAATGAATAAATATAAATATAAAGGGAATGCTTTTTAATTTTCAAAACTGGCAATCTTTCTAGCTCGACATAAAACAAAAACACTGTTGCTCTTGACAGGAAAATAGCTAAGATTAATTATCTAAAGAGATACAATACTGTTTGTAGGTTATCAATTGGCTAGTAATGCTTGACTGTCAGAGCAGCATTTATTACATCGAAAATATTATAAATTTTTTTTAAAGGTAAGATGAAGAATGAATGAGAAAACATCAGCAGTAAAGTCTTCAAATGTCTATGAAATAAACTTGTAGCACAGGAATTTATCCTTTCTAATTCACCAGCAAGTTGTGAGAATACCACGGAAGCACAGTATCTGGTAGACTCCTTAAACAATTACAAGCTTACACTTGGAGATTAGAAAATTGGTGGAGCTTCAGACGATGCCAAATAAGCAAATCCTACTGCATTAAAGGCAGCTATTAGAAATCAGGTACCGCAGAAAAGGGTAAATTTGGAATTTTCAAATGATGAATTTTGCAAGAGAATCTGAAAAGACAATTATAGTTATTATTTTTCCTAAAGCACTGCACAGTGCCTACAGAATTGAATATATGTAGCCAAAATATTCTTTTTTTGAAAGAACTAGAACAGAAGGGGGGGAAATGCAGTGATTTCTGAACTGCACAATTTTAGTATGTCTCCATAACTGTTACTGAGAACTGTGTTTCTTACCGCAGAGGTGTAGTGAATTTCAATAAAATTACAAGCTGAAAATTGCATCTGACAATCTACCATAGCATAGTAACACTGTCACTCACGGGATCTGGTTTCAGTGTGGATATATGACTCACCTTTTACTGCATTTATAAACTTTTTAAAGCTGTGCTGCTTCTAAACGAATAACAAATGGTCATATAATGTTGAGAGATCCCAGATCTGCTCAATAATGTAAAAGAGTAACAACAATGACTTGATGAATGACAATGTACAATCCTCTGCACATTTCTTCTAAAAAGTTGCAACAGATTAACAAATACCACAGTGCTTGTAATTAAGCAATAAAATATTCCAAGAAAGTCAGAGAAGTGCACTCTAGCTTCACCTAGTGAACCCCTATTCCAACACTTATTTCTCATTGTTTTAAGACAGAAGTTTTCCTTGCAATTCTAAGTTGAAACTGTATTCTATTTTAATATCCAGAAACTCAACCCGGTTGAAATAGTACATTAATAGGGTGATAATTTTCAGTTCTAAATTGAAAAGGAAATCAAGAAGTGTAACCCTTTCATAACTCATTGTGTGATAAAGAAAATTAATATTTAAATACAATATGGGGAAACAATTATTTGAGAAAAAATGTTTGAGATGTTTGATCATCAACAGATAAGTATTCAACACTGGTATCAAACACATAAAATAAGTTGTGTGATACATTATAGGTTCTACAGTGTGCAACTCTTGTTTTCTGAATGAAAAAGGCGGAAAGTCTCCAGGAATACAAGTAGGATGAAAGATAAAAATTAATAAAGTCAGGCAATTGAACCTGAAGACCTGAGCTACACTAGTAACAGTGAGCAGCGTTTGAGTTATTTTACCAGAATTGATTATCTGTTACACTACATTGAGATATCTAGATTATTGATCTGTAAGATTATGGTACTGGGGTCTCCCCACTTTTCCTCCAGGCACACCGAATGGAGTTGCAACAAATAACACTAAGTAAGGACTACTTTGTTATTGTTGTCACCCTTCATGTAGAACATAGCAGTTACTTTTTAATTTAAAATCAATGAATGTCTGAAAGGCAGCCTTGTTCCTTCAGCATAAATGAATCATTCGCCTTTGCTGAGCACAACAACCCGACCACCAGCCAAGGTGAGAGTGGATATTTCTTTGTTGTCGTCGAAAATTCTGTACACCACAAATAAATAACAATATGCCAGAGCACCAATTAAGCTTTGACAAACCCAGTTTTATGGCCCCTACCATCAAATGTTCAGCTAACTTGTGACTGTAAAGAGGCATTTGCCTTTGCCAGGGCTTAACATTTGATATGCTCTGCCAATGTAGATCACAGCAAAACAAAAAGCTCTTATTCATTTATTTATTTTAGAGGGTCAGACAAGAACTATAACTGCGCTAGAACTGGCAGGTTAGACAAAAAGAAGCAGTATTCTGAAGCTGCACAGTACATTTTGAAATGCCCATAATGGGGGTATTATAAAGTAGGGAGAACTCTGACCCTCAATCAGGCTAAGTTCAGCATTATGTTTCTTAGCATTAAATCAGAAGAGCAGGGATTACAGAAAGGAAGAAAGCTATTTGCCTGACTTCTCTCTACTCACCCCTAGCTTGCTTCCAGCTATCATTTATAAATAGTGCTCTGGAGGGAAGTTAGGCATTTTATTAGGGGAAAAAATAAAACTTGTTAAGACCACCTTGCCTGAAAACCTGACTTTTGATGTGCTGGTGACAGAGACTGGAGCAAGCAGTGTCAAATGGAATAATTTTTAAGGAAAGACAACAGGAACTTGTCGCCTCATTGTATGCATTTACAAATAGAGGCTTTTCAGAGTATTAGGCCTCGTTAAAGCTGCCCTCTGGATAAAAAGTGTTCCCAAGCAGCCTCAGACAAGCTTGGGAGACAAACAGATGTGACTATGGTCCCTGGCGTTTGGCAAGAACACTCACTGTCAATAAGAAAAATATGAGCATGGACAGGGCATCAGCTGCACCACGGCCGAGCAGGCCTGCAAGTGTCATAGCAGCGGCAAAGTTGTGGCAGAGGGAAATAAGAGGGCTGCAAAAGCCAGGCTGGTGTGAACTTACACTAGCATGCCAAGAATTTTTGTTGTTGTTGTTGTTGTTGTTATTGTTGTGTCATGCCTCAACGTATTAAACAAAACACTGGAAAAGCCGCTGTCAATTTTTATTCATTTTTAATCTTGCACACAGTGTTTAGAGTCTCCTTTCTACATGCTAAAAAAGAACCTCAAAAATGAGGACAGACTGGGAAGGTAGCAATAACAAAAAAGCTAATGAAATAATAAATAAAACCCACAAACCCAGATCTGAGACAGCAAACACTTTTGTAGAAGCAATGACATGTAAAGCAATTCACAAACATTTTTACTATGTATTTTTGTGAAACATTTACTCTGACAGAAATTTTGTTATTTCTTCCTTTAAGAGTTGCAGGCTATCTTTTTTTTTTTTCTTCAAGATAATTTCCCTTACTACGGTAACATGCCTAGAATTGTCTCTTTAAGCTCCCCAAACATTGATATCTGTGTCTACACAACACAATCCCTTTTTCTGTAATTTACATAGCTCAATAAGCTAATATTTATGATGAGTGCCTTTTCAGCAGTTACACACATTCACCTCTCCAAGACATTTGCAAGAGGCCATGTCAGATTTTTATCTACCACAACCTTTGCAGTCCATGGACCATTTGGTTACGTTGTCCAGATAAACATCTTGTTCTGTGGGGGAACCCATAGCTGTGCTGATTTAAATGCAATCCACCTTCTGAGCAACTGAGGACCCAAAGTGGTTCTTCACCCTTTTGCTAGGAGTTATCACCTTTACCAGTACTGGAGTTCAAAGTTCACCACTCCAGTTAGTGAAAAGAACAATACAATAAAATGGCTGTAGGACAGTAGGAGCTCCTGAAGGTGTGTTCTAGCTCTCTGGTTTTACATGATTCTGTAATCACTATCATCCCAGGTCTAAAAAACCAAAACAAAACTCCAACCCCCCACCAAAACAAAAACCCCCAAACCCCTCTCCTCCAAGATTAAAAGACCCTATTCAAATGCAGTAAGTGTTCCAAGTCCCTTCAGAAGGGTGCATTGAAGATACCTTTATACAGTGAGTAGCTTTATGGGCAGTAATACAATGGCCAAAAGTAGCGAGACTTTCATCTCCTTGGGTGAACTCTGGGTACTTGTGTATTAAACACAGATTGTCTGCATGCTTATTTTATGTGTCATTGTAACAACAAGTCTGTTGATCACTTTACTTTGTCTGTCTGCTGTTAACAGCTGTCACTTGCCCTGCAAGCTGCATGTCTTTATTTGCTACCAATGCAGTTGCTATTATTGGTGCACTGTGATTACACTGTGTGCCGATGATTACAACAGCACTGAAGGCAAACTTAATTTTGATTTTGCCCCTTAGTATATTTATTCTCAAACCACTTACTAGATGACACTACAACATTGCTAAGATTAGTTGTAAGTAATGGAGGTTATGGTTTTATGCACTGTTTGTGTCAAAAATGCATAACAATATTGATTACTAATGAAGGCAGGTGTGAAAGAGTGGGGTTTTTGTTTAATGGTATTTATCAAATTTCTGTATTCTATTCTAAAATCCTATGCAGCATATTACTATGTTGCAATGTTTTCAAGAAGACTGATTTCTATTCCATAATTTGATGAATTGGTAATGATCAGTACTCGCCTACCCACTATTTTCCAATTAATATCTCTCTCATCTGAGGAACAAACATACAGTAAATGGTGACACCCCATTTTGCCACAGTATCAATGCATTCCTGCAGATGGCTGTAGAACTCTGCAAGTTTATCATTGCTGAATGCTTCAGCTAATGGAGAGGCTTGATAGAAGTTTATAGGTGAGCTTCTTTCACAAGAGATCACAATAAGGCAAAGGTTGACTGGTTTGCATTTTAGAAGGGACTTAAGAGAATTATTTTGAAGGATAAATCTAACCAAAACTGTCAGTTCTCAGTCTTAAAATATGACAGAAAATAGATATTCATATGGATATGACTGAAGAGAGAATGCAGTGAGGACCGCATCTCACTTTAAGCTTGAAATTACTGGACAATTTCTTATAAACTGAAAAGGACTGAGTGTATGAAACAATGTTCACTGCAGCAGTTAAAAATGAAAAAACAGAACTCAATTGTGGAGAAGAGAAGCAAGCCAATAAAATTATTAAAAAAATGGAATGTGTGGGACCGCTCGAATTTATAAAAGTAAAAAAAAATAATCTGTGCAAACCTCCCATTATTTAAGTATCTTTTACACAAAAATATCACATAAATGATTCTCATATCCTTACCCAGAATGGATCTGTAGTACAGTCTATCTCATTTTCTACATGGCTTAAAATGCAGGCACTGCTGTATCTGGTGGCCAATGGAACTGCATCCATTAGCACTGCTTAAATAAGGGAGTTTAGATGAACTTTAACTCTTACTATACATTCCTAAACTACTACAAGTAGCAGACAATGGCTTCCAGAACACTGGAGTCCATGGAAAAGTTTATGATAAGTTTAGAGGTAAGCACAATTAAAAACCTATTATATTTATATTCTAAACACGCTGTAAATTTCAGCTAATAAAGATGAACATAAAATTCTACACTTCCATTTGACTGAGTGTCCAGAAGTATGGACTTAATCAAAAGGTATCATGCCAAATATATGTACTAGGCAATTGGTGCTGTAAATTGGGAAGACAATTTTGAATTTTCTAGGTATAACAAATCCTTAATCTTTGCCTCTGGCATGTATATCACTATAACCACAGCAAAAATGCATGATGATTTCAAAATATCACACTGAACTATGCAAGGCATGCTTGTTTTTGAGGAAAAATATATGAAGAACAATGACTAAAGAATTTCATAAGGAGATATATCCTCCTTCTTTTGTGGCACAGAGCTTGGCCAAAACATGAATGCAGCCCCTGGTCTCTATCTGAATGCCCAGAGTAGGGTAATATGCAGCAATGCATGTGGCCCATGGACTATCAGAGAGGGATTTTTCCTTGTCCTTTTTAATTCAGAAGGCATTATTTGGCTCTCTCACTTTCTTCTTGGTGTCACTTTTCTCAGACATCATCCAGGTGAAATCAATTCCATGCTTGATTCCTCCTCATCCTTTACAAACAGTAAAGCTTCTCTTCAAACTTGGCTAAAGAATGACATCATCTATGTAACAGATTGCTTCATCTACATCCACAAGTGCGAAAACCATTACATTAACCAGAAGTGCTATGCACTTTATTTTCCTTTTATTACATCTTAAACAGATGTGATAAACCCGCACAACTCTATCAAACTCCTTCCATACAATGCCAATCTGTTCACAACATAACTTCAAGCATAAGGGTGACACACCTGAATTATTGAAAGTCCAAGTGCAATCCTATTATGACTAGAATACGATCTTCCCCTGGCCCCATCAAATTACCTCATCACTTAATACTATAGCCCAATACATTCCTTTCTGTTATCTTTCTCAGCAATTTTGTCATTCAGACACAGTAGTTATCCAAATTTATCTAAACTCTACAAATTGATACATTCAACTCCAGACTGGCATAATTTTAGCACATGTGATGGAAAATAAAAACTTGCATCCCTACCTATGTTTTGACACCCAATCTCAAGTCACTTATGCACTTTACTTGTAAAATGAGTTCCTAAAAGAATTAGTTCTGTAGTAAAGGCCTTCTGCCCTCAGAAAGGATAATGCATTGTTTTTTCTTGGTTCTAATTAGTAATTTAAGCATATGTTCAGCATTTAACTCTAAATGTTTGCCTTTTCCCCAAGCTCTAAGACAGCTGTCCAAGATGTGAATGCCAGAAAACATTTAAATATCAACATCTGTTGAATTATGTTAATTTAGTGTAATATAATTGGGCATGAGTTGGAATTGATCAAAAGTATATGAATTACACAAAGGCAAATCCAAACCAATATCTTGGTGTACAAACAAGTCACCAAGGAACACTGAGGAAATAAACCCCCAAAATCCACTTCTGCCAAAAATTAAATAGCTAAAACTTTCAGTTTTCTTCAACAATGACATGACTTCACATTTTCAATACAAATTTCATATTAATTCAGATTATTTCTTAATATTTTTGACAAGTTCCATTATTGCTTAGTGTCAAGCAACATCTGATAAAAATAACATTCATGTTCGTGCAATGGTGAAATGCAGTTTGCAAATAGGTCGCAGTAATAGAATACCATCCTGTTACAGGACAATATTGTTTCACAAATTCTAAAGCAAATATTATTTGGTTTCTTGTTCATCTTGCAGCACCATCATTGATATTCCAGAGATATGGGCCCCAACCCAGCTCTGAAGTGATCTGGAAAATACCTTTATGACTTGAACAGTAAACATGGACTTCAACAGGTACTTTAATGGAAGGACTCAATAATTTAATAGCTACACTATTTCTTCCAGTTTTTTTTGCATATATATTTGTTTACTGACTATGATATTCACTAAATAAACTCAGTATGGGACAAATGTATTTTGTCCAAGAGACTTTCAAAACCACATCTTAAAGTTCTGGATTACAGTCATATAGAGTTAGATTAAATTATTGCTAACATTAGTGTTGTGGTCAAACTCTTTTACTTTCAAAACAGGTACAGGACAAGAAACAAGGCTAAAACTTCAAATATGTAATACAGTAGCTCAAAATGGAAGAAAGATAATGCCTTATCAGTTGGGAAGCACTCAACACAACCTGGAAGCCAATTTCTTTCTTTCCTTCTGTGCTGGGAAGGTGAGCAAGCATGGTCAACTGGGATGAATTTGGTCCACTCTAAGAGATTAATACTTCAGCTAATGTAGGTAAACAGCACAACGTAATGACTTTTAATCAACCATTCAGACTTTGATCTGGACCAGTGATGCAGAAGCTTTTTGTTATACTACAACCATTGGTCAGTCCTTAGCCTACTGCCTTCCAATTGGTTCCAAGAAAATAACAGCTCTGCAGCTGGACCCCAGCACCATTCTCCTCCTTAGTCCCTTTCATTTCCCTATTTTTAATATTATGCTTAAGAAACAATTCTTCCAGCAATGTCTGGCCGAGACAGTACACTTATAATTCAGTCAATAATCTGATAAACAAAGATATGATTGCATGCAAGTTGGGAAGAAGAGAGAAAAAACTCTAAAGCTGAGACAGAAAGTTAAGCAAATTGTTTCCTAACACTGCACCCATTTGCCTCAGTAACTGTCATGAAGCTCCATTGAGTAGAAGAGGACTAAATGTGCAGGAGTGAATGTGAAATTTGACTTTCTAATAGCAAAGGAGAGCAGTGAATACAAAGTTAAGGAAACACTCACTTTTGTTTGGTCCTTTTTAGTTTCTAAATTCTTTAATAGCAAAAGCTTCACTTCTGCCCTTCTGCTTTTTCTTAGTAACTAGTAATGCCAACACTTCTAAAAATATGTATATAAAATAACTGGAGAATGGTAAATATAAGTTAATAATTCACAAATCAGTTTCATTTGCTTCCTTTAGGTAGGAGAGTTACCAAGTGTTAGTTTCCAGACTGAATAAAATTGTATTGCATTGTTACAATAAATTACCACAATTTCAAAATATCAACAAAGAAAAAACATGAGTATTTTATGTAATTTGAAACAAACTAGCCAAATCTTCTTCTAAATTCTTTGTCTCCTTACACAAAATCACAGTTTGAACACAATTCAGTGTGCCTATGCCTCAAAACTATAGTGAACATGCACCACGGGATACTGATTTACATATATGAGATTCAGGGATCCTTTTGAGATATTGGTAGGAACCCAATGTAAAAATTGTAGAAACAGTTTAATGCACAATAAAACCAGAAAAAGGTAAACTCATCCTTCTTTCATGCATGGCTATTCATCCTTATCCTTATGATATCCAGCTTTCATGTGCCTGTGTGGTGAAACAGAGACAAAACCAAATTTCTCGTAGTGGGGGAGATGATGGGACAAAGGATTGGTGGAAAAGCAGACTGGAAAACAACCTCCTTGGATGGCAGAGCTACTTAACCATAGGTTAAACAGGCCGTGGAACTACAGTGCCAGTCACTGTGCATAGCTCCTGCTCAGACCTTACACAGCAGGAGGGGTCTTCAAATTCACTTTATCATTACACCCTTAGTATTTTAACAAGTAAGCTGAGAAAAGGGAAGCTTGAGCTGTGGAGCACAAACTCAAGAAAAAGGAGAGTGAGAGAGAATCTGATGCAGCTCAATGTGAGAAACAAGCATACCATGTGCTAAAATTTGGGTACTTGAAAATGAGAAATTTGCTATCAGTTCATTCAGGGGAAAGAAAATCAACCCAGATAGTACATCAGGAGGATCTATATTTCTAGAAGTTATCTGTTTTTTTATTATACATATATTTTAAAATAAGGAAAAACTAACTCCCTGTTAGTTAACATACCCGTGTGTACCTGGAATTCAGTTCGGAATGACAAATTTTCAGCATTATCTAGCATCTTGTTTACATACATTATTATAAAGTATATCAGATTTTAGTGCAAGAACATGAAAATTCAGCTTGTGGTTTTGCACTTAATTAGTTTTGCATTAAAGATGCAAAGAAACTGCTCAGATCACATGGAAAAAGGTACTTTCAAAACAGAATGCAGTTTGAAATTTCTGCTACTTTTGCAAAAGTTTTCATTATGGAAGTTGAGTTAAGAGGTGATACTTCAAAGACATTTAGTGACTAATGGTCATTTACTCAACAGATCCTACAAATCTACAAAAGAACCACTACTGAGGCTGAAAGATTTCCATAAAATCAAAGCATCACATAGTGCCTACATTTTGAAACAACAATCAAACTGTCATTGCTCTGTCCTCTTCTCCCAAGTGAAAATCTTCTCAAGACCTTAAAAATAAGGCCACAGTATAGAAAACTCAATCAGGAATCATCCTCTCCCAAAACAGCACCATCTTTTATCCTTCCTAGAGAAGAAAACCACCAAACTGATAGAATATTATTGTCCCTGAGGGTGCAGCAAGGGAGGAAAGCAATGTGTCCTCAAACATTCACATAATTTAATCTGGAACTGCAAATATTATTAAGCACCAATCATAACAGTACAGTTACTGCTTCACGGCACTCCAAAGAGGAGATAAAACTGCTTAGTTGTTAATTTCTAATGATGTAAACACATTTAGATTTTAATGTTATATCTGAATCTCCTGCATTATTAGCTCTGGGGTTACAAGACATTAACTTACTACGTTTAATAATCTTACGCTTGAATTAAAAGGTGTGTTTAAATATTACTTTCTTTTAAAGTATTTTTGTTAAGAATATGTGCTCATGTGATGGCAGAAGTGAATCACCTGGTAAAACAGCCATGCATTCCTTTGATTTACTGCAGTGTAAGTAAGTGCACATCTTCATGTATAATTTTCAAAACCTGTCTGAATTTACCTCCTCTGGTACTGTAATTTCATTGCACAAAAGCCACATTAAACAATTACAGTTCTTGTAATTAACCAGTAGTCTAATGTACAGTTTTCTTATCCCAATCCATTAACAGCTGCTCAAAAAATGTAGTAATTAATGGTTTCATTTATTTTTGGCAAACCTGCAACTCGACAAATAGTTTTGTATCTGCTGCAAATTAGGACTCTTTCCCAAACAACAGATGACACGGTGGGAAAGAGGGAGCAGGCAGAATCCTTGCACATCTTTGTCTCTTTAGAAGATCAAATAAAGAGCAGCTGTAATGTTATTTGTTACATCTGTGTAAAAAAGTACCATGTTCTGTATCATCAGATGAAAACAAACAAGTACTGCGCAAATGTACCAAAAGAGATTTTTCTTTGAAAGTGGGAAAGACAAAGTTTTGATTTTAACAAAGGCAATACTACACACTTTTGAAAAGCACTCATCGGGTTGGGCATAATTTCTCTTTTACAAGCTTTCTTTAAATACTGATTCACATAGAATAAGAAGCGAAAATACTTAGGAATCATCCTCTTGTATTAGCACAGGACATATATTTAAACTGGACTGAGAACAACTAGGGAAAGAAACCACTGCAGAAAACATGGGGAAGTTATGACTAATGTTCTGGGGGTTTATTAACACACCATCATTTCGTAGAATCTATGTATTTTCCTGCACTACTTCCAGAGTCTGCTTTCTTGAATGCCTCCTCCACACATGCAAAGACCTGTATTTCAGTCTGTGCTGTTCACCACAGCAGGGAAAGACTTCACAGACTTCTTGCCAGCTCAGAGTAGAGCAGCAACAGGTGGTCATTGGATGATGGGCACACAGTCCTCCTGTCACATTATAGTAACAGCCAAGTAGGTAGCTCCTGCTGATTTTTAAAGAAATATCAAAGTACTACCTCTACCTCAGGCTATGGTCTACTTTGCAGCCATAAGAATGGCTAACTAGTTCTTGCTAAGCTGCTGCTACATTGATTCAAGTGTTAATACAGCATCAGCCAGCTGTTTGAAACCTGACTTGTATAATTCTACTCTGCCTTGAAATTACTTCCATGAATATGAGACTTCTTTCAAGCCAGGATTGAACTGCATAGGAACTAAAAATAGCTTTATTTTTTTTCTTATTTTAGAGGTCTCTCAGGGAACATTAGCATGTGGAAAGCTGACATAGAATTAGCAAGATTCGACCAAAAAAATTGGTAGGCAGTAAAAATTTGGACACTATTTTCTTTTCAGTTTCTTAATGCATCCATGTGTCAAACTATATTTACAAGACAGTAAGAAAAAGCAAATATGCAGATGAAATAATTCATGATACTTAACAGGAACACACTAAAAAAGAAATATGACAAAAGACCACTACGTAAAGAAAATAATTACACAATTAACTTATTCAGAGTCTACTGTTTTCCCAACCTCCAGTTCTGTTGCTTTCAGATTACAGCATAAATGACCTAGTTATGGCATCAACTGTATCACCAATGCAAAACACTAAGTTTTCTGGTTACTCTGTCAAAAGAGGATAAAAGTACCGCCCCCTTCATAAAGGTGTTGTGAGGATAAGTACATTATATACTAAGAGTGGCAGACAGTTGTATGATGGAAATCTCCCACATATTTAACAGTGCAATCACATGTTCAAAATCATGTTATAACAGTTCAGCAAAATGCCCTTCAACGCTGTCCCCATTGCTGATCAAAAGAATCCTTTCGCCATAAGGAACCTCCTTTAGCTAGAACTCTTTTTTTGTAAAATTTTACGAAAGTGACTTAAGAAAATGTGTTGAGGGGAGCAGGAAAACGGGCACATGATCAGCCAAGGCAGTTCAGCTGCCAAGCAGCAACTTGTTAACTCCCCGTAACTCAATCATGTTCAATTGTTTGCCCAGTGCCTCGGGCTACAGACAGACATTTGGTCTGCTAACAACTGCGCCAGATGAAGACATTACTATCCCAAGCTATTTGTTATCACACATCTGCTGGAGATTATCATCTCCACAGCTCTGCTGGAGGAAGAAATCATGTGAGCACACCCTAATATGGTTTGTACAAAACCAGCCAATTTAATTTAAATAGGTAAGTTGAGCTAACCAGGCTGATTTTGCCTGAAGCATATTAAAAAATTCAGAAAAAACCCTTCTTTACTGGCAAAAGAGGATGAAAGAAAGCAGTTGGAAAAATTATCTATCACCTTTAAGCAGGGTAGCTGGATTGGGGAGGAGACTGTTCCCATCCTAATGCAGACAGAGAACATAAACAGAGAACTGTTTCAAGGCTCCAGAGGAGGAATAAATGCAGCTTCTAAAAAAGTATTTTTCTGTACCATTAATAATTTAAATAATGAACTAGAAAACTATACATTTGCAGATTAAATTTTATCTGTAAAGGTAGCATAAAAAGATAGGTATCTTTAAGTGTCTTGAATACAAAGATTACATGTTGAACTGTATCAGCGTAATACAATCTATTCAGGTCTTAAATGTTGTGGCACTGTCCCCCACCCTAACATCTGCTCCATCAGAAACCATATCGACAGTTCTCTACAATCTTGCCACTAGTAGAAGTTGTTACTTTATATGGGATTAGATTGTTAATGTTAATTTTGACAGAAGAAACCTTGTACAAACAAAGCAATACAGTATAGCTCATCCCAGACAGCATTATTCCACCACAGAGACAGCTGCAGACCACTGCCATGTTTAGAGCTCCACACCTTTCTGATGTATTTACAGAGTAAATTATTCCACAAGTCACTGATCTAATGTAATATGGGTATTTACATATTGTCTACATGCTGAGACAAGAACTGTGTTCAGTCATCCAAAAGGGGTAAGAAAAGTCAAGGCAAGCATAGAAAAATGTGTGCGTGTACACATCTCATACACATATGAAAACCAGAAAAAAGGTCTTCCAGAAGAGCAAACAAACAAGAAATACAGTTGTGTGAAAACTATGCAAAGAAAGACCCACAGAAATTCAGTCTTGCAGTAAAAGCAGATTAGACTGTATGCTGGATAAGTAGAATTTTATAAAATGTCCAAGACTTGCTCACTGCTGCTGTTCTCTCACAGCATTTAGCAACAAAGAGTAAGATAATATAAGATCACAGCCACTACTTTTTGTGTGCCTCTAAGGGGGATTACTCACTTGAATTACCTTGAAATGTCTAATAGTTTAACACATGCAAGAACTACTTTAGAGTCCATTTTGGAAAACTTCAGACTTTTGTGTGTGAGTAAATACTTCCATTCAATAGAAGATTTAACTGCATATGCATTTCGTACACTAAAATAATGAAAGATTTGCTACAATTTTACTTAATTCCGTAACTCAACCTTGTGAGATTTGATTGGTATCATTGTACTTCAGTGGTTTTTAAAGTATTTGGACACGTCAAAAATCTAAATGACAGATTTTCACTTAAAGCTTCCACACAGAGTAGTGAAGATGCACATTTCCAACTGAGGTGATGTTCACCATTTTATTCACTGTGTGAACAGTATTTCTTACTAAACCAGTAATTTCTATAGGTACCTTATAAAATAGAAACATTTTCCTTCTCTATACTGGCTGGTGAAACTAAGATTAACCCCTTTGGCAAAAGTGATAATATAAAACGAGGTCATAACAAAATAAGTCTTCAATATTAACCACTGATAAATTTCACATATGTCACTAGGCAACAGGAATTTCATTAGTAAGGAACAGAATACCAGAGGAATTGTCTTGAATCAAATGAGGATCAGTACTGTTAACATATGAGGAGATGAACTGTGTATGTAGTGTTGTTTCTATATAACTGAAATTCAGTCTTTATTTTGGTTGGAACAGCTTTTGGTAAAAAGCAAAATATTAGGTTACTGACCATTTGAACTACAGAAATAAAGTAGTCAACAAAGTATGCTATTGGCTGAAGAAAAAAAGGTTTGCACTTTGTGCAAATTCAATTATTTTCAGCAGCTAAACCATAGCAAGAATGCTAAAATTTAATATACATCTTGTAAATAAGACTATATGCCTTGCTATTCTAAGACAGCAGATGGCCTTTTAAAAATACGATTTTCATAATAGTTTGAAAAGTTTTCTTCAAGTCACTTCAAATTTCTCTGGTAGGCAGAGAGAATGGTGATTTTCTGAAAAAGCACAGATAATTATTTTGAAATAACCTGAGTCACCTGCAGGAAACAGCC
This sequence comes from Xenops minutus, assembly GCA_035221455.1. Classification (NCBI taxonomy): domain Eukaryota; kingdom Metazoa; phylum Chordata; class Aves; order Passeriformes; family Furnariidae; genus Xenops; species Xenops minutus. Next base: position 20,024,465 of record JAWWEE010000105.1, on the reverse strand, counting down.
TTTGAAAACTGAGATGATGGTACCAGGAGATGTGAGCAGGAGACCCTGCTGGTTTTAAGGGTACCACAGTACGAGTCTGGACCGTGTCTTTATCTACAGTGCAATAATAGTTTACGTTACTTTAATAGTATAGACATTTTTCAGAAAATGCTAATCTTCGGTGTTGGATTTGCCACCTGTTACTTCTACACAACCCTGCCAGATGTTTATTGGGATAACAGTCTGCTAAGGTACTGTTGACTGGACATGAAGAAAGGTTGAAGATCACTCCAGGTATTTAATGCCATTTAAAAAATCTCTATTCTGACTGTTTGTGCAGGTAGCAGTGACTTCCGAAGAGCTTCACTAGTCAGGATAACGAACACCAGTTATGATTCTGAATTCCTCAAATGGTTCTACATCGCTACAGCATGAATAAAGATCCTAAAATGACTTTGAATATAATCTGTATCTTACTGCTCACTTTGTACTCTCAGTTTCATGTAAGCAGCCTGAGAGTAAGAGTGCATTTATGGTGAAAATTCATATCTAGTGTGAGCTCCTTCTAAACTGATGATCATTTAACATCAAAAATCATTTAACAAGTGCACTAGGCAGAAAACCTATGCAAAAATTTTCAAAATTTTGTTAAATATAAAAGCTTTGATACACAAAGATAACCAAAATTTCTGAAGATGAGTGACCAACACAGAATAACCAACTGTTTAGAGCATGTAACCAGAACTTGTATAGAATGAAAGACATTCATATTTAATATGCATATTTTTGGAAGAAGTATTGGTCTCCCTTTCCAGGTATTCAGCAAGGGAAGTGTTCAGCAATACTAAAAACTTAGTTCAAGGTGCCCACGTATATACTATAAGTCAACAGCCTGAAAGAAAACTGTCTCAAGCAGTACCACAGAATTACATGATGATATAAATTTATTGTAACTTTTTCAAAAAAGTAATTTGATAGCACATGGTCATCTTTAAAGAACAACATAAAAATAACGTAAGGTGTTCTGCATAGCAAGAGAAGCATTTCTGTAGTTTCTCATTTGAAAAAATGCTAGAATTGAAATAATTATTTGCTAAAATAGATTCAGGAGATAACCTGTACATTAAAAAAACACAAAACCCTCTAGGAAAAGACTCCTAGACCAGTGTCTGGAAGTTCAGTGTTGAATTTTTTGTCTTTTGAGAAGGAGGAAAGAAGCTGGAGGATAGAATTAGCTTTGCTTTTAATAGGTCTTCACAATGAAATTTTTATTGTCAAAATATAAAATATAAGTAGTACAGTATTTGAGTTATTTTCTTGATTTCACAGATGCATAATAATAGTAATTTCATATACTTACAGCACTTAACTTACATGCCAGAAGCACAAACCATACTTTGGCATCAATTTAATTCTGATGTTCTAAAGAGATTAGTAAGTGTAGCTGGATATAGTCACCAGAAAAGTCTAATACTCATATATAAGGCAATGATTATGCCATGCAAAAGAAATCTTTGAAAGTAAATCACAAAAACCCCCAGAAGACCTATGAAAACACCCCAGTAGAACAGTGCCATTTTTTATAGAAGGATCTGAGAGTTGAGAAATCAACAAATTCCTGACCTGTATTAATGACAGCTGCCCCATTAACTTACCTGCTGGCTGTTTTTACAGAGCTGTTCTTCTTGTGTCCTCTCTCCGATCGGTTGTCTCGTAAGAGTTGAAGCTATTGGAAAAAAACACATGTTCAGAACAATCTCACAAGCAATGCCTTTATTCGCTTTTTAGAAATGCTACCCTCACAATGCCACTCTTTACTCTATTGAGTAATCTTTCAATAGATTTCACCCATGACCTCGACATTAATAGAATTTTGTAATAATATTTAATATGTAAATACATATCCACCAATTTAAAATGCCTAAATAATTGAAAAAGTAAAATTAAAGAATTTGCAAAGCATATTAGAAATCCATGCAATTCAAAATTCCACAATTAACTTATCTGTAAAGCTTTACAATTTTCACAGTTCCAATTTAAATTTTCAAAGTTGTATAAGTAAAAATGTTGGAGAATACTTAATTTACAAAAAACTGTTCAGGTTGGCACTTGTATCTAAGCTTTTATGAAACAGTTACAAACTCTTCTAAGCCCCAGGAGCTTTAGTAATTTAAAAGTTGCATAATCCACAAAAACACAGTATTAAAGCTTCCCGTAATAGTGAGGAAGTAGGAATAATGAAGGATTTGTTTAACTGAAATGGTGACTCAGCTTCTGAAACAAGATGAGGTTTACTCTATTTATTTTTAGACAAATAAAGGAAGACTTTTCAGTCAGACTCTCTCCAGCACTCAAAAGCCTATTTCCAGAGTTATGATGTTTGTCAGATGAGTCAAGTGGCACTAACAGTAAAATACACACTACACTAAAGAAATTAAAACTGGATAGTATAAAAAACCCACAAATGTTTCTTGAAACCTATCATATATTGAAGAAATAACAGAATGAAAGACTATTTAGAAACAAAGTACATATTAATGGGCCTAATATTCACAGCAAACACACTTCAAAATGCTATGGAAATTAGGAAATCATCAACTTTATGACTTGGCCAATCACACATTAATGTTGTTCACGAGAAATGCCACCAGTCTATAAAATTGATTGATCAGTTTTTCTCCAAATCTCTACAGCTTCCCTCTTGTTTAAGGAATGCTCTTCTTCATTTCAACAATCTAGTTCTCAAATGCAGTGAAATAGTGCAGTGTGCTTTCAAAAGGCAGGGATACATAAGGTATATATTCTGCTACATTTTTGCGAATTAATTTTTTTATTTTCTTGACATCAACAAATTAGAGCACTTACAATTCATGCTCAAATGTAGCCACAATTTTCACCAGTATGACAGTCATCATACAATGTGTATCTATTTTGTGATCAAGCTAAGGAGAACAGTCATACTGTTTCCAGTAGTCGCTGGCTGATAAATAAATTGTAATTATTGCATGTACAAATGAAGGTCACCTGCTAGACTTTAAATGTGATTAGTTGATTACTTGTGTTCTAATGTAACAATTTCAACCCCAGAAATGAATTAAAACAGAAAGTAGTAAACAAGCAAAGAATAGTTATACACTATGGATCTTCAGGAATATAGTGAGAGTTCTACTGGTTGTCCAAACTGTCATAATTACATTGCACCATCATACCCATTTCCTTCTTCTGTCTTAAAAAAGGGCAAATTATACATCTAAAACTGATGACATTAGCTTACTTCACAATTCCTTAGTAATCTGCAAGTTACAAATTCAGTTAACTTCAGATAAGCTCTGAAAACACAGCTCTTAGGAGAGATGAAAAAAACACGTAAAATATAAAATTAATTCAAATCTATTACTAGCTGAGAAAAAAAGGATTAATTTCTCATTATAGACCAGCTAAGCAGACATTTCTCACCCTCTGTGCTGAACGGATAGTGCTGGTATGTATGATGTACGTTAATGTATTTCTCATCATCGAAATTTCCATATTTTTCAGCTTAGAATCTTTTAAAGAAGTAAACAGTACAACTTCAGTTAACTAATCTGTTATGTAAGACAATATTTTAGAAAAACAATTAAAAAAAATTCCTCAAACTCATAGTAAACTAGTTCTTTTTATATGTTTTTTTCAATAAGAAATGTTTCAAAATAACAAGAGTTAAATGTGAATTATGTAAAGCTGTCTGTTTAGATGTTAAGTGTCAGTCAGCTTATTGTAACATGCTAGAAGTTCCCAATTTACAGCCAAAAATACTATGTTTTATCCACCTGCACAGTTTTGGGTAAGTAACATGGGTAGCTCTGGAGTTCAGAACAAGGGGGAGGGAACAGATTTAAACTATGACTTACTGGAGCTACAAGTGTTCATGATGGACCATCCTAAGATAAATCTCCCAAAGAGTCTTTGGATTTTATTTCCTTTTGAAGTTTCAAATCTATTCCTATTTTAAAATATACTAGCAAGCTGGCAAGATCTAATCAAATCAACTGTGTTACATTAATTTCCAACATAAAAAGAACTGGAACTTTTGTCTTAAACTTCAATGCATTAATTCAGCTCCTTTACTGAACTAAAGTTGACTAAAGTTGAAGTTAACTATACATTTATAAAATGAAACCAGATTTGTTTTCATATTATATAGTCATGGACAGTATGTTCTGTTTAGACCTTACTACTATTCATAAAGACAGGTATTCCTCCATGTCCGCAGACAAACTAAAGAAGTGCCATGTTGCTAATCAAATATTAAACATATCTTCACATTCTCTCAACCATATCTCTAGGCTTGGATTTCCTAGGGACTATGTTGCAGGGGCTCAGCAGACAACCTAAAAAGTTATTTTCACCAGTATCTGCACCATGATGGAGATTTAATAGCTCCTCTTTTACTGCTGTAGTTGTTTTAAACAATGAAATGCAGAAAAATGGAACTGAAGATCTTTCTGTAGAAGCCTGCCCGCTCTTGTCACTTGATTTTTCTTGATTTTGGGAATGAAACATTTTGCTATTCCAGCATTTTGAGAAATGCAATATTTGGAGATATTACAATTTGAAAAAATATTTTTAAAAAATTCAGAATTTCCACTTAAACTTTAAAACCTCAGCTATACTTCAGTGAAATTAAGTGACTACTTAAAGGTTTTTAATTAAGAGAATTTTGGAAGTGGACTGCTGTTAATATGTTTGCTTACAAGAAAATATGAAATTATATCTGCTTTGTTTACAATTTCTTACACTATTAGCCTATGGAGTAGAGGTAGTTAATGTTCTTTATACATCTCAAGTAAACTGTTCTTGATCAAAGCGGTTCTTACCTGGCTATGTTCCTTCCTAGCCCCAGGGCTAAACCAGTGACTGTGGGAGAAAAAGAAAAGACAGGTTTAACAATATAACTAACAAAGCACATGCTGTCATATGACCAGTCTGTGCGTGCTTTTGGGTATTTTATTGTCTGCCAGGAAAATACAGCCTTTGGCTATGCTTTATTTTAATGGGATATTTTTACTGAACTCTCTAAGTCTGTAACAGTTCTGAAAGAATGCATCACAGATTTCACTTTTGAGTAGTTACTGCCTTTATAGGCAATTATATTTTGTCAAACAAGCTAAAATAATACACAAATGATGGTATTTTAATATACCACAATGCACGTGCTATAAATAAAATTAATTCCATATTTAGTACTGAAGTGGTACTTATTAATGATTATAGCTGAAAAGACTTTAAAGTACTTTGGACTACCTGATAGTTGTTAATGTATTCTTTCACAAACTGAGGTCTGAGTCTGAATCTAAAGTGAAATTCCAAGTCTGTATATTAAGTGGCTTTGTATCTCCATGCAATTCAAAATTTTGACTATTAGTAACCTTGCTTCAGAGAGACAAAAATTTGGACTAAGATGTTGACATGCAGGGATGAGAACTCAGAACGTGCCTCTTCCCTCAACAGCAGGTAAAGCACAATAATTCTGGTTCACATACACACTGTGATCACACAGAACTAAATTACCATCTGAATGGAGCTGTAGCAAGCATTATACCAACCTGTAAAACTGGGAAGTGAAAAGGAGAAGGAAAAAACAACTAAAACAGGGGGGATGTCAAGTTACTTACAGTATCTACCTATTGTTCTTGTAAGCAAGCAGTAGGTTTTGGTCAAAGGATAAAATGATTTCAACCATTACAATACTGCACAAAAAAAGAACATCCCACTCCCTGCGATTATGCTTGTAAGTTCCTCTAGAAGTGTAACCAAAGACTATAAGCTTACTCACACTTTTCCTGAAGTGGTTACATTCAATACAGTTTAGTCCTGTTTCCCCTCCCTAGCAGCCACATGACACTTATATTTTTACTTTAATTAATATGCTGAAAAGATGCAGATTCCATGGAATTGTCTTGTCCAAATAATTTCTATTTTAAAGTCACAAATCTGAAAGTTTTGTGGCTTTTTGTCATTCAGCTTTTGTGAGTGTGCTGATGAGCAGTCAATACTCTCATTCTTGTACAAAAGACCAGCTGTCACCAAAATCTCCACACTGCTTACTCCTTTTTCTACATTTAAGGTGATAAAGGAAAAGGAGTCGGAAATGAAATAGGAATGACAGCAATACAGTTAAAAGTATACCTTGAGATAAGGTATACATAATCTGTATATTTTGGGCACGAAATATTCATCAACTGCACTGAATAGTTCAAAATCTGGCGAAAACAGGGAGATTTCACATACACACAACTGTGATGTTGGCAGGGGAATGAAAAGTAAAAACCTCACATCTGAGTTAGATCTAAATTCCACATAGATGAGTGTCTTGTCTCCGACCAGTGTCAATTGCAAACACTCAAGGAGTGACAGACTGGGGTATCCTCTGCCATATAAACTCTTGTGGGTTGTGGCAAATCAGTTGATTACAGAATAAAAGTTTAGTAAAACACATTTCTATTAAAAAAGTACATCAAAATAATTTGAATTAAACTTATATTTAGATATTAAAAACCCTTCACAAAGAATAAGACCTCTTGTAATGGGAAAGTAATATTCATATCACACTCATTTTTACAATTTTGTCCATTCACTTAATCACAGCGTTATTTGTTTGCTTGTTTGTTTTAATAAAATAAGAAAAAGTAGACTTCATAAAATACCAGTTGAATTACTTAAGGGTAGAAATAACTTGAAATAAGTCGAATTCACACACATTATCGAGTTATGGTGTGAAACAGAAGTAGATTAGTAGCATAAAACAGTTGGTACTAAGGATCTGATGCTTGTAGTATCTCTGCTTTGACAAGTTTTGTTTTAAACTGTGGATGCTACACCCAGTAGCAGTTAGAACATACAAATGTATCCCCAAATATAGCACTTTCTTATCATGTATGTCTGCATTTTAAATTTCTAATTGGAAAAGTAAAGGAAAATTTAATCTTATTCTAAGTATTTGAAAGACAGAACCAATAAATAATGCTATTAAATGTTGTCACTCAAACAGAATAAGAGTATACAGTAATGACATGCTAGAGTAACGAAATAAACTGAATTACATTCCCTATTTACATGTGTTTAAACAATTAATTCAGTATCTTCTGGTGGAAATTATGATAAATTCTTCCTCACATGATGCATCATGTTAAAGATTGAAAAATGTGATGCTTGTTTATTTTCATACATTCAAGCTTGGCATTTCTGAATTTCCCCTTGGAGAAAAATAAAACAGGTATTTTCCAACAACCCATATTTCATATCCAGACTTTAAAAAGTTTGCATTTTAGGAATATATATATTGTAAATTAATAAAAACACATTCTGAAAGCACTGAATTTCATATTTCCTTATGAAACATAAAATGAATTACAAAGGATTATGAATGCTCTTAGTAAATAAAGATCATCACGTAACTGAGTTGATGCTCTCATCATGTTTGTGCAGTTGTAAAATGTGGCTTTGGGACAGAGGTACTATTTTGTAAAGCAAACAATAATAAAAAGTTGTAAAGATCATCACTGATACTCACTCATGGTGAAGAGAATCCTGGGCCAAGTGAACTGTTTTCCTGCTACTGCCTGGTCCTGGAGTTATCTAATGGAAAAAAGTAGGAAAAAGGAAAGCTTTGAATATAACAGGACAGCATGTACACAAAATGATTGTTTACTGGGAAAATATATGACAAATATTAAATACAAAATAGAGACAGTATACTAGATGCAGTAAATGCAATTAGCAATAACTGCAATTTTTAAGTAAAGTCTGAGTGTAGAAAGTGCTATACAAGATTTAGCAAATTCATAAAACCCCCCCTCAACCTTTGTCTCTCAACACAAAGCTTTTGAAATTGAAATTGATGTGGGATGGCAGGCAAAGGTAAATGCTTTTTGCCATTACTGTAGTCCTTGTCTAGTGTTTTATATATACTGAAACCAAAAATACATAATATCCTCAATTTAAGAATTATCTTAAGAATGCATGAGAGCACACACAGACATTTGCAGATGATGACATTCTGGTATTGCTCAAGAATGAATTCAAACACCTTTATTTTTATTTTTGCAAAATGCTTAATTCATTGACACATGTAGATAAGTAAAAGCAGAAGAATAAGAGACCACTGATGAAACTCAAGGATCCAAAGCAGAAGGCAAACTATTCCTCATAAAAAGAACGCAGGAACAAGTTTCCAGTTCCTTGGTGATAATTTCACAGTTGGGAGATAACCAGAGGTGGGAATGAAGTCAGATATCCTGTCACTTTTGAAAGGAGACCACAAAAACTTAACAATAATACATTTATATGGCTCAGAGGAGGAGATTCACAGGTAAAAGCAGCCTACTCATTATCAGAAGAACAATCAGCTAAACTTGTAAAGAAAAATATCCCTATTAATCTGGTGTTGTAATGGAGAAAAATCAAGGAGCTGGAGCTCCAAGTCTGGAAAACTCCTGAAGAATGCTCACTGGATGACTTGAAAGCTCAACACGAATAAAGTATTTGACCAAAATCTGCTTCTTTGACCTGAAGAACAATGTCACTTGAGAATTGAGAAAAAATAAAGTGCTGTCACTTTTCCAGCTGATGGGGATTAAAAGATCTGAAAAATCTATGCAAATACACAAATCCCTAGTAGAGGAAATCATGGCAGCTACATGGAGAACACCACCTACTGCTTTACTCACATTTGGGATTTACTCTTTTACTAGGCTGATCAAGGCCTTACACACCCACATGATAATAATAAAACACTGACCAAACCTTACTTTTTCAATGTCATAGTTCATCTAATAATAAAAGTGAGAAATGGCCATTCACAAAGACAGACCTGTAAATATGAGCAAGTATTTTAATATGAAGTTTCCAAATTTTAAGATTAATAACTAAACTGTTACTTTAGCGCTATAAGTAAACATGCAGCTCAGCTCTTGAGAGTTATATCCTGCATTAATCTCAAAATGAGGTTTTCATGCTATTCCAGTGGGTATCCCTGGAATATAGTAATCCATTTTCTACACTGTGGCTATAAGAAAAGCCGACTGTGCCTATGTCATGCTTTGTTAGAGGTTCATGATCACATTATCTCATGGTGGACCTGACACTTTTATTCAGTTTACAGTATGTTCTGTGTACAGGCAACTTATTTCCTTTGCCAGGGCTGCTGACAACCTTTTCCACACTATATTAATCTTGTTTACAGACTTTATCTTGGTACAAATATCAGAAAACTGAACTTTTTATCTCAGGGAGAAAATAAACAACATGTTGACAGAAGCAAAAGCTATTTTCTGGACTAAAATTGGTTGTTTACCTGCAGCCATACTTATGGAAACAAGTTTAAGTTTCCAGCTTACTCAAAATACATAATCTGAAATTTAATAAGCATGGAAATTTCAAGAAAATTCACTTAATAAATTGCCAGTTTTAAAATAATATAGAAACCACAAAAGTATATTTTTCCACTAATTTATATGAGAATATGAACTTGCTTGGAATACAGTTACAACCGATCACAAACTGCACTGCTCAGGTTTCTCCTGCACACCCCAGATAGCTTCAGTCACAGATTATTTATAAAACTAAACTCAGAATGCATACAGATACAGACTTTTGCATAAAACTGACTACTGATTATTTAAAGAGTCACAATATGTTAATACAAATTAATTCCTATTTGCAAAATTTACGTAGGGTACAAAAAGATAAACCAAAATCCATTGCCCACCTTCATCTGCTAATTCACTGTTACAAAAATCTCCAAAGATCTGCTGAATCTCCACAGAATTGCTCCAGAAAATGATAGCAACTTGCAGGACACTAAAATCAAAACAAATACCCTCTCAACTGTTCAGATTCTTTATTAAGGGGAGGGGGGGGAAGCTGTTATCTATTTGTTCATTTGTTAGGTGATGAAACCCCAGTGCACAAGAAGAAATCAGGGGGTAAAGCATGTACTCTTTCCCTTACAAACAAACATCACTGAAAGTTTGCAAAACTAGGATTTTTTTTTTCTTTTTTCAATTGAATGTATGCTAGTGTGCATGTTGGAATGCACATATGTGTATGAGGGAACTAGAGCTGCCACGATGGGAGTGCTAAGATGACCAACAGACCAGGCCCATTTTAAACTTTAAACTCAGTTCATTAATTGATCAATTCATTAATCTTGGCGATGGCCACTTCTCACACACCAGTAAACATCCTCCTTGCATACACAAGAATATGAGTTTTTAGCACTTGATGCTAAATTAGCCCTGAGTACACGATAGCCTAGAACCGATACTGCAGAGTCAGCACTGGCAGGAATGGTCCTTGATGGTTTTTAGCCACGAGGGACAAAGTGACCAGGACTGAGTATTTGAGAAGAGACATTGGAATTGAAGCGTTTTTTTCCTTCTCATCATATTCTCCTAGCTTATGTCTGATGTAGGCTGCTTTTGCCATATGTTTTACAGTGGAAAATGCAGCAGATTTTTATTTTTCTAATCATATAAGTCCAGTAATTTTTTTTCCAAATCTTTTGATGGATCTTTTGGGAAAAAGGCCACTGCATACCTAAAATTGTGCACACACAACAGAATTCTGAATAGAATTCTGACTGCAAAAGTTCCTTCCTACGAGACATTGAAATTCCTAGGAAATGTCCAATGTCCAACTGCTGCTTTGTAAAGATTGCTTTGCCTGAGAAAATTTGACTTATACTGATGGACAAAGTAAAATGGAGGAGCATTCAAAACTAACAGGTTTTGCCTCAAAATGCACAACGTTGTATACTACTGCCCAAGATCACAGAATTAGAAAACCATTAAGATTGGAAAAGACATTCAGGATTATCAAGTCCAACCTTTGACTGAGTACCACCATGCCCACTGAGCTGTATCATGAAGTGCATTGTCTACTCATTTTTTGGACACCTCCAGGGATGAAACCCTGGGCAGCCAGTTCCAATTCTTAACCATTTTCAGTGAAGAAATTTTTCAAATATCCAACCATATCCTCCCCTGGAAGATGTTAGACATGACAAGCTTTGAAAGTGATTTACAGAAAGATGGTGGGATTAAACACTAAAAGGAAAAGAACCATAGAGCATTTCACTCTGCAGAAATAATATTGAACACTACGACTGTTATTTTTAAGTGCTAATAATACAGAATAGAACAGTTCAGCTGGAACGAACCTACAAGGATTATCTAGACCAACTGTCTGACCAATTCAAGGCTGACCAAATAAAACTTGTTAAGGGCATTGTCCAAAGGCCTCTTAAACACTGACAGACCTGGTGCATCAACCATGTCTCTCAGAAGCCTGCTTTAGTGTTTGACCACTCTCTTGGCAAAGAAATGCTTCTTGACACCCAGTCTGAACCTCCCGTGGCACAGCTCTGAACCATTCCCACATATCGCATCACTTGGTCCCAGGGATACGAGATCAGCACGTTCCCCTGCATTTTGTCTCCTCAGGGAGCTCTAAGACATTAAAAAGGTCTCCCCTCAGTCTCCTTTTCTCCAAACCAGACCAGTCTGGAGCCCTTTCCCACAGCTCACAGGACATGCCTTCCAGCCCTGTCACCAGCTTTGTTCTTCTCCTCTGGACACATTCAAGCCCCTTCCCATCTTTCTTAAATTGTGGGGCCCCGAGCTGCACCCAGCACTGAAGGGGAGGCTGCCCCAGTGCAGAGTACCGGGAGATAATCACCAACTTGGGGTGGCTGGTCAAACCACTGAGGGAGAGGGAACCAAATGTCTATGACACAGTCCCAGGCTGCCTGCACACTGCCACTTACTTTATATGAATAGGCGAAGAGGCATCCAAGGCTGGAGTCTTTACAGAATACAATTTAAAGAAAAAGAATCAATGTTGTAGATCAAATTATGCATCTTTTAATAAAACATGATAGCGCTATTTTAATTTACATGTGCAGTAGTTTGAAGATAAGGGACTACCAACTGCCAACAAAAACCACAATACATTAACACAAAACAAAAACATGCTACATTGTTACTGAACAATTCTGCTTACTCCTCATTTGAAGTATATTTTAATGTTCAGTTACTGAATAGCCTATGGGAAATCATGAATTATTTTTTAAGATACTTATGACACAGAGCTCCCAAGCGTGGGTGCGTTTCATACCCAGTATCTTCTTAATATTTAGAATAATATAAACTACCTTAATATGCAGACTCATTCCATAGCTCTTCTCCCTGATTTTTCCCCCATGCTATCATACAATCAAGTGAAAAAGTACATTCCTTCTATATAATTTATGTTTAGCTTAGGATATAGATTTTTGAAAAAACAGACTACATCCTATTCGTAATTCTTCCTCAAGTACATTTCCATTACTGAAAAATAAAGTTTCTTACAGTTTAAATAAATTTTCAATATTGAAAGTGGTATTTTTGTCTTTTAAATTGGACTTTATGCCAAATCCTCCGTAGCACGTGCAATGACAAGACATTACTGAGCTAATTTCTTACAGGTTATTTCCTTGCTACAATCTGATGGACTTGGCAGCGCTAGGTTTATGATATGACTTAATCTCTACGAGTATTTTTTAATCTAAATGAGTCTATGATGTGTTTAAAAAAGCTATGTAAATAATTAGGGAAGTATTTGACTTGAATGCTTAGCTTAGCCATCACACTGTGTCACATTCACAGTACGCAAACCCAGTAAAATTGCAGCAAAATGTTGCTGGACGAAAAGCAAAGGTACACAAATGAGCTAAAGGAAGGAACAGTTCCTTTTTCCGCTCTATAAATTAACTGCTATGAACAACTACAGATTAAGACATGTAAAAATCAAGTATATTAACCAAATCTTTTAAATTCCAGAGGAAGAAAAGACACTTTCATCTGGGTTTACATATTTAGAGTATCTTTCCCTAAAAGCACTCTATTCACACAATTTGAAAAGTTCTGTAGCAAATTCAGTTTTCTCAGGCAGGATTTCCTACAAAAGTCCCTTCCCAATATGAAATGCAATTAAAATCAAATCCTGGAGAAAGGATTTTGCAGTGGGAATTACGGCATGACAGATCTGTAATTGTCAATTTATAGGAAATAAAATCAAGCTATATTCAAGGAAAGAAATAGAAAGAAATCCACTCTCTACATTTTATTGCACTGATTAAGAGCGATTTCTTATTATTTTCAGCATCAACTTATTATTGCACATTTTATAACCTTTCTTCACTAGAAGCATTGGAAAGCACATAGACTAAGCAAAGTTCTGTATTTAAAGCACATCTTTAAAAAAATATATAGATACACATTTGACTTGGAGCAATATAGAAAACTATGAAAACAAAAATAGCTTTCACAGTATACATTACTGAAACATTGCCATAACCCGAGCTTGACATTACCATTACATTTTTATTCCCTCTGAACGCACACTCTTGCTGAAGGGCCCAAACTGACCGTTCCAGAGAAGCATCTCTTTAATGTACAAATTACCTTTAAGTGATGCTCAGTCAAACTCTACAAAGTCTTCATGAAGACATGGTTCACTGGCAGAATAGTTCTATGCCAGTTTTTTGCTACTCTAGTTATATTTCTTTAAAATTAACCTCTTACTAATACAGTGCTGCAAAAATCAATGGATCATTCCCATTCCACTTGCAAAATATATGCAAGTGATATGGAAGGAGAAAAACAGGTCAAAAGACATGGACTTCAATACTAAAGCAAATACACATCTCCCTGCATAGGTTTTATTGGTTTTTCTTAATATACTAAATAAAAAAAAGAGGGAAAGTACAAATCTGTAAGTTTCTTGGTGTGAAAGAATATGTCCCAGCTCCCCAGTCTTTGGTGATTTCACAGGTAATAGTTTTCTTTACATTTCTTTTCACCCAACTGATCAAAATACCTCCACCTCTTTATAAACAGTTTTCAATTGAATGATTAACAGATGGAAAAGGAAAACCAAGATATCAGAGACTAAAAGAAGAAAAGTCCACTACTGAGCATAGCTACTTCAGAGGAAGATGGAAGACTTAAATCCTATGTATAAAAGCAAAGCAGGGAATGTCTTTGTAAACTTTTGCTATTTCAGTTTTTCTCTGCTACTTTTAAGATAAAACCTGATTTTGAAATTAAATAAATATAAATTTAAAACGAAAAGGGACTTTTTGAATAGAGACTGGCCTGGGTGTAAAGTTTTTTGTCTGTTTGTTTGAAATGGTAACATTAACATCACACACCATGTTTTGTCCTAAGTATCTGTCAAAGGGACAAGTTTTTGCAGACTGTAGAACAGGCAGAGTAAATTTAATTAAGAGTTCTAATGATGTATATTAGTGTATTTCTTCTGTCTTTAGATATGTAATACAGTAACACTGGAGGAGCTATTATAGAAAATGAGTACTAGTGTATAGTGTAACAACGAAATAGTTGGTCTATGGAAAAAGCATCAGGTAAACTGAAAATTTTAAGTGCCCCATCTGCAAGGAAGTCAGTAGGAGAATGTCTTCAGTGATTCCTTATATTTAATATTCAATAGTACTATGTGGCACTATTGTTCCAAAAGCAGGTCACAGCACTGCAAAAAATGGACTGCCTTAAAAGTCTTAAGAAGAAAATATAAACAAGAAACTTTTATTTTTTAATTTTTAAATTAAACCCACTCCTTTTTAAAAGTCAAACATAAGATTCTCTGCATTGCAAAAACACCCCAGACAGCACCACTGTTTCAATTTTTTATATTAGGAAAAGGGAAATCTTTAGGGCAGCTTTCTGAAATATATAACAGATATAGCAACAAGACAATGGACAAAAATTTGCTACATAATTACTCTCTAAATAACTGTTATGTAACAAATTTTATTTAAATCAACAAGATTTTGATTTCATTAGTGCTGGGACTGTACTCTTATTAGTTAAGAATAATCTAAAATGCTGAAATAGTGTTTTAACTTGTAAAATTATCATCAATAGATAAAGGTACCCACACAGTAGTACAGGCAGGAGAAGGAGGAGAGAAGTGATTAGGCTCCTAGCCTTGACCTGGGAGATGCAAGGTTCAATTCCTTGCTCTGTTACATACTTGCTGTTTTGACCTTTGGTAAGTTGTTTTCTGCAGCTCAGTCCCACTGGGGAAAAACACATAAACAAGATCCTCCTTTCCCCTCCCTAAAGCAATCTCTAATAGTATTTCTTTACTTTGTTAAAGTAATGTAATGCAGTGACAGTAAAGATTGTACCAGCAACAAAGGATGTCATCAAAGTGTTTGCTTTAAGTCTGCTTGGAGTCCTGAAGGTGATTCTTATTCCTACTGCCATGGGACTTATTATAGGAAACAGAAAAAACATCAATATTAAATGCATTTACATATAGAAGCAGAACTACTCCGAACAGACCCCTTTGCAGGTACAATTTGCACGATGACAGCTCATGGCAGCACAAGCTTGCTCGGAGTGGACTGAAAAGCCACACACACAACAAAACTCCCAGTTCCAAATCACGGCCCAGCTTCAGTCGCAAGCTGTGAGTGGCCTCTACTGGCTGACCAAAGGCTACAGGAGTCATGAAGCTTTTGCTATGAATTACGGCTGAGGTTATCAAGTGTGGGAAGAAATGCAACAGAAAGAATATGTTTGCCAGGGGTAAATAATTCACTTATGCTACAGTTACAAAATAAAAGGCAAACACAAGATGAGGGATACAACAGACTGTGTGAAAAATACCCTTCATACCAGTGCTTCTAAGTGTTATCAAAATAGATACTGTAAATATATACATGCAGAAATCCATTTTCCAAAATGACAGTAGAATTCAGCAAGATATCCTGTGCTAGCTCTAAAGGTGGAAATAAACCTGAAATTCAAGTTATGCATAACTTGTTTATATAAGTTGTTATACACATATATGTGTTTTGTATGCAGAGCGAATTATTGCAATTGTGCTGTAAATAGTTTGATTTAGTTGCACAATTGGGAAGCTTGGTGCACCGTCTGAGAAGGTAAGAAATCAGACTATATAACTATTCTTTTCATAAATGTGCAACAAAAGTGGTCTTTTCCTTATTTATAAAATTAGTACCAGTAAAATACAGAGTACTAAAAACAAAAAAAGAAAGAAATTAAGTATGAACATACATCTATTGCCACAAAGATGATTTACAATTTCCTCCAAGTACATAAAAATTATATTTTAGTAAGAAAAAAAAGGAGAATAAACAATAAATATTTTCTTAAAAACCACAACAATTAGAACAGCTTGGAGAAAAACTGTCCAAAACATGAAAAAAATACTTGTTGGATTACTGCGCAATGGCTGCATTAAAATTAAAAAAAAAAAAAAAAAAAAAAAACAAAAAACAGATGAAAAAAACCAGGGCCAGGAAGTGATTTTTTTACTTCACTTTTCAATAGGAATATGCACCTGATTTGCCATTCTCTCACATTTTAATTGCACCTTATCAAGAAGGATTATTGTCAAACGTGACTACTGATGCCAAAAACTGATTGACTTCAAGAGGAGCCGTATGGTGCTCTCATACAACATTGAACTCTGTGGTATTTCCAGCTCCCATTCTGAATTCTGCCCCATTCCAGAGTTCTACCTCATTTCAGAATTCAGTCCCATTATCTCCACTGCTCAAAATTGTTCACAGGGTTATCTAGCTGACATAGAAGATAACCCTCCATCTCACTAGACACCACTGGGATATGACATGCTGACCCACAGTAAGCCCTGATTATTAGCTCGAAACATACACCATATAAATGGAGCTTTGTGCCAAATAATTTGTTTTAAAGTCTTTTCATTTTACTTATACATTAAAACTCATTTTAAGCATGCTGACATGAGTTCCATTAATCTACACAGTCTTGAATGTATTTAGACACATTAATGTTAGATTCTGACTATTATCAAAAAGCAGACGAACAATACTGACTAGAATACAGCCTGCAAGTAATGCCTTTCTCTTTACAAAAAAGCCCAGGGACTTTAGTTTAATAAATTATAATTAAATGAAAAACAAATGACCAGCCACTGTAATTAAACAGGATGCCCATTGCCTGCATTGCACTGAAGCCCACAGTCTTTCAGTCTCCCCAAAACAAGGCTTGACACAAACAGAGGAGCAGTGAGATCCCATTCTTTCTGTCCCATCTCTTCCCTACAACTACACCTCCAGTGACTGCGAAAATGCTTAGAATTAGCAACCACAGACAGATCTACAAGGATAACTCTCCTCTCCCTCTCAGCCTCTGGTTTCCTATCATAGTACCTACAGTTTTGCATGGTTTTGAAGTCTTGAACCAGTTATGGTTCATTTGCATGAAAACCTCTTTACATTTTATTTTTTCAAACAGGCACCCAATGAGCTATATCACAGCCTGGACAACACAAACCAAACAGTACCTAAATTATCTTCAGGAAAAGGAGATGGTAGGAAGACTGGGAGCAAGAGAATGTTGATAGTGGTATAACTAAAAATTTCCCATATGAAGAAAATAGTTCAGGTATCAGAACATTGTGGTTTAAAAGGTTACACTTTGGTAAGATTTGGAATAAAACACCTTCAAAATCCATAGTTAGATCAATAACAGATGTCATGAAATCTACACATTTCTGCTAAAATAAAAGCAGGACCTTTTGCCCTTTAGGTTAGATAATATTTAAATAACTAGTGTCCAAAAAACAATTTTTCTACATTTCAAGAGAGATTCCCCCCAGAAGGGCTCACAATAGTGGTGAAACAGTGAGAAAAAGGCTATAGGGGAGTTTCATGGACAAACTTGGCCAGTGTCACCATTGACAGTATTGTAGGCGGATGACACCTTTCATTATTTTGAACTTGCCTGTACCTAAATATTTTATGCTGCAAGGTGATTAGTAGATTTTAGAAATCCTTCTGTATTTGCCACTTTCTCTGACATCTGAACTTCTACTATACAACTACAACCATTGTGTCAATTTGTAAATGACAGTAGAGATGAACAGGAGAAGCAAGCAGAATTCTGCTCAGAATCAACTTTTCATTGGGCATTTTTAAGGTGAAACTAAAATCAAGCTTAAGATGAATTTTCTACTTTTTTCTCCTTAAGCAAAATGACATAGAAATAAAATGCATTTTAAAACATGTTACAATAAATATAATTTTCCTTAGTGAGATATTCTCAAGCTTTTCCATCATCTTGTCTTTCAACATAAATAATTCATGACTTCTACCATAGAAGAAATGGAAACAAGTAGCTTCTAATAGAAAAAAAAATCAAAAGTGGGAATTCCACTCATACATTTTAAAAGAAACTGTCAAGCTTGTTAGGCTTAATAGCAGTGCCACACTGGGATATCACTTGGATAAGGTTGCATTGCATTTCCTAATTTCTAACATAATGCAGATACCAAAGATGTATCCTACTGAATGTTAAGCCCATGAATGGATTGTGCAAAGTCATCATCAACTTTGATTCAAAGCCTAAACTGTATTATCTAACTCTCAAATCCCTGCTTATTAGTAAGAGTGCTCCAAAGTTCTCTTTGTATAATATTAAGGAAAACATCACAGTATGCTCTTAACTAGACTAGAGTTCCTTAAGGTAAGTTAAACTTGTAATGCATTACAATTATACCTATTCCAAAACATTAATTCATAAAGGAAGGGATGCCTGTGTTCCAAGAAGCAAAATGCTACTTCTATCTGCCATCCTCTCCTCCAGCAGAATGAAATCACATTGCTGGGTCTGTGCTGTCAAGTAAACTTAATTTTATAAACAGTGTTTCTGCCAGAGAGTGTTCACTATATGAAAAACTTTTGCTCCTAGAAAATGTAAAACTATGTACAGAAAACAGAGTTTAACCATTTCCTAGCCTGTTTGACTAAGGGCAGGAAAATGTGTCTAACTTGGTGGCTTTCTCTGTTGCAAGATGCACTGTTGTCATTTACAGGCTCTTCTGCTCCTGAAAATTATATGGGGGAAAGACAATTCACTTTCCCCTGATGTCCCTGGGAGCATCAATTTTACTTTTCCAGCCAGATCCATGAGGATTGGTTTTGGTCACTATGCAACATGCCAGTTGCCTTAGGTTTCTGAAATTCCGGATAAAACCATGTACAGGACACTTTTGGCTACTAAAAGCACACCCTTTACTTACAGAACATCACTGTAGAAACAAGGAAAAGATGACTAACTGGTCTGTTCGGTCCTGACTATACAGAGGATCAAGTAAACAACATTTTTTCTCTCTGCTGCAAGTGTTTAACTTGTTGCAGGGGGCACAGAGAACTATTTTTCAGACACGAAGCTGTAAAGCACATTTGCCAGGTCCTGGAGAAGACTGACTTTCCATCCACCTCAGGGCAGACATCATGCAATTCTGGCCTGTGGCTATCAGCAACTCCTTGCAAAATGCCAAGGGAAACCTAAGTTGCCCTTGGGGAGCTAAAATGATATTTTCCCTCTTATTAAGGGATGAAAAAAAAAGAAAAAAAGAAGCCAAAGAGAGGGCCTTTGAAGCTGAGAAGATATTGAATCGAATAACACATTTTACCTTTATATGGGTATGTTATTCTGAAAACACCTAGAGTCAACTTAGACCCTAATAAAGACAAATTGCCCTTAAAATTTACAACCTGTATAACAGTATGACATGACTCACCAAAACAACATCCAAGACAGAGAGATTGCAGGAGGAGAATACTGACATGAAAATACATTGGGTCCAGCTATTCATGAGGGACAACCTTGGTGCTAAGTATTTATACATGTCCAGAAGCTTTCATAGACTATTTGTGGTACAATCTGATGATCTCCAAGACGCAAACTTCACTTGCAGTCAAGGGAAGTGTTTTTACTACCAGTACAAAAAATAACCATTCTCCAATGGGATGCTGGAATAGATATTTGATTTTAGTTTGGGAAGGAAGGAATAAGAAAATGAGCCAGAATGAAAGCAGAAAGTACTGTGTACAAATATGACTATAAAAAAATGAGATTATTTGGAAAAGCACACCTTCATAGAAATGTACAGTAAGATAAAAACTAAGAGACTGTAGAAAGAGAATAATAACTATCTCTTTAAAAAAAATGGTGCTTGTGGAATTCTTTGAATCTCCCTGCTTTGTTCAAGGCTCAAAGACATCATGTCAGTATAATCAGATTCATGTTTGCTGCTGTCCCAAACATGGTGGCATAAATACCACCAACACAAACCCTTGCTGAACCCACTGCTTGCCACTCTAGTTGGTTGTGGTACAATCTTAGTCAAAATTTTTAAAGTGACTTACTAAGTTTTCATTTCATTTGCTGCCAAAGCATATCTGTGACGCTTGCTTACTAAATGCAGCTTTTATTTAGATATTAAAACAATACTATGCTGATAGACTATTCCATTTCCGACCAAATACCTGAAAGTTTACACAGTATTAGAATAGAGGCTGAATTGAGGGCATTGAGCACATTATTAAGCCTGATTTAGTTTGCAGGCAGGCTTAACACTAAAAAACATGGTAGGCTCCAAATGGTTGATAAGATGCTTAGATTTCTCCTAGAAAAATGAAAATTGCTAGTCAAGACAAAGCTCATCTACTTTCTTATTAACTGGACACCAACAGCATAATTACTGCATTCCACAAAGCTAACTGGAAACTGTTACATTTAGAAGAATTACAGAAACTCTAAGAAGAATTATAGAAAATAAACAGATGAATTCATGAGAAAAAAATATAAACAGGCACATCTGTAACTTTGGCTGAATCTCTCAAGAAATAGAGCAGCATTCAAGAAATGGTATATATTGGCAGAAAGCACTGTTGTATGTATCATACCCACTATAGCATTAAATTGTGCAGGTGGCCATGAGGAAACATTTAGGGAAACAGCCCTTTGAATTTGGCATTATGACACACAAATATTTAAGTACCACAAAACAAAATAAATGTCGTCTTTTTGTAAACTACTTTAAAAATAGTAAATACATAGTGATATATTAATTAGGTGGAATGCTGTTGGCAAGAAATAATGTTCACTGAAAAGGTGCCATAAGTGCCATGAAATATTTGGGAACATTTTCAAGTTCTTCCGGCATATAGCCATACAATGAGGAAAATACTGAATGGAAAAAGGAAAACTTACAGAAAATTCTGGAAAGTTGTCAAGGCAGTTCCTATTCATAAGGAATGATTAATCTTACTATTAAATCAGAGGTTCATCAGAAGACGGTGCCTACAGAGGGAATGCCTGTTCCTTTGGGTGGGAGAAAATATGGCCCTAGTTACATGGCTCAGGACACCTTCCTGGAAAAGCAACAGACACACAATAATCTTTAGGGAAAAAACACAAGTCTTTCCAGCTCTAAGGGATGCAGGCATACATCCTTTGCCTAGGTCATCATCTGTAACATCAACTAAATGAGGTTCAAGCATGATGAAGTGTCCTGAACCTTGACAATTTCATATTCATCTAACCTGACACACAAGGAAATGCTCTGTTGTTTTTTTGGTATTTTTTAGGACACTGTTAAAAATATTTGCCTCATCTCCTTTCACAGCTAAATAGTTTATCTCTGGTGCCAGGATACAAACAGTGGGTAAATTCCTACTCCCATGAAATCCTCTCAGAAATACATTTGACTTCAGTCCATTACAGGAATACGTACTTATTTCCTGCTTATACTTGCAGATCTGTGAGATCACCTCTGGAAGCTTCTGCTCCAACCAAATTCCTAGCTATTTCTATCATAAGATATGGGTAATGTGCTACTGTTTTCATTGATTCAAAGTGAAAGCCTATCAGCTGCAGAAGCTTTCATATCAAAATACTCAAGAGAGTCTGTGGCTAAAATTAACTAGAGTATATTCTCCATTTGTACTTTAGCTTTAAGTCTCTGAAGTGATTTCCTATAATTTTGTATGGTCCACTATTAGACCACCATTTCACTGTGATGAACAACTTCTCTTTCCCATTGTGGGACTTCTCCATGTACCTGGAATTCTTTGAATGGACTTCATTCATCTTTAGATAAGATCATAGTTTACTATGTGCAAAAGCATTCCTAGTGAAAGGCAAACTAAGCAAACAACACAATACAGTGTTCTGGTCTGATTCAAGAATTATATAACACTGTAGTTTGTCAACCCTAAATATTTGTGCTATTTCTGCCAGTTAAAAACATTTAAGAAGAATACTATCTCCAAGGCTTATTTTCTGAAGTCAAATGATAAACATGCAAACAGAGAATAGCAGGGGAAAAAACCCTTGATACATGAAAACAGAGACATGACATACTTCCAGAAGATCCTTAAGCAATTGGAGTATGTTTTCTTCATCGTACCAACAGGCTTAACATTTTAAAATCTACAAGACTTAGGGTTGGGAGGACCAAAGGATTCTGTTTTGACTCTGTAAGTATATCTGTATTAACAGACCTTTTCAAAACATACTATGCTTAGAAATTACTGCAGTTCATATAAAGGAGCTGCTTTTAAAATCCAAGTATTTCAGCGTCTATTCTCCTTCCACCCACCATCAGTCAACCAATGAACGCCTTCCTGCCAAACGAATAGACACTAATCTTCTCTACGTATTTTCTCCCAAAAGCACTTTAGGATTCTGATCTACACAGAAGTATTCTCCCTTTTTCGCATACTCATAAAAGGCCACTTATGCTTCAGTTTCTATTAAAAGACATTAATTTTTTTAAACCAGATAAAATACTGTGAGAGATCTATGAAAGAGTTACAATATAAGACCTCTGTAAAGAACCTGGGGACACAGGATGAGTGTTAGTTTCCCAACATCCCCCGCCCCAGCACACCACCTCTGTTTAATATAATTCTAGAAAAGAAGTTCCTAAAAGTTTAAGTTTGCACAGTTTCTCAAGAATCCTCACTAAGTAAATGACTAACAACTTTTGAGGCGAACAAAATCTTACCCCTAATACAATAGAGCTCTTTCCTTCCAACTTTGGAATATGTGCTCTCATATAGCAAAAACATAAACCTGCAGAAAATAGGGCAGATAACAAACAGTGTGATAGACTAAAAAAGACCTAGCAAAAACCAAACAAAAAACCCCACTAATTCCCCCAAGCTGATCTGTTCATTTTAATGGAGCACTTAGGTTTTCACTAGGTGCCTAGAAAGGGAATAAACACCGGAGATGAGACAATATCCCTCACAGTTGTTTTTAAAGTTTGCTGACTTCAGAACCCATAAAACTTTAGGCTGATTAGGACAGGATGTACTTACAACCTTTTGCATGCATTAAAAGAGTCCTCATCTATTATTGAATCATCACTCAAATTCAGCTTATAGAAGTGAAAATCGTAGAGTTCAAAACATGAAGTTTTAAAGATGCCATGCAGCAACAGAATAATAGTGTGGGTAATCTTTACAATACTTGAGAACGGAAAGCCCTAGGAACCCTAAAAGCAGCAGTGTCACTTTTACTTACTGCATGATATACAAAGCTGGATTTTCCTAATAGATGAAAAATGCATTTCCACTAAGAGTATTTAATTTCTCAGCCATATGACTCAGCTCCATAAATAAAAATGTCTCAATTGAACTGCAATTTCCAAAAGCAGACTTTGGTAGGTGTCTCAAACAGATCTGTATGTACTATTTTAGGGGTGGAACAAATATTTACTTTCTGAAACTTGTCCTTCCTGCTGGCTGTCTGGAGTGACTTTAGTCCAGAGCGTTGCAACCCACATGTCAAGACAAGTCTCTTTTTGTACCAGAAATGGTATTTCATCTCCACTTGTCTCTTCCTTATTTGAATCATTTGGGGATATAGTTACAACATCAACACATTCCCAACATACTAAAGTTTCAAGCAAAGTGTTTTCTGAAGAAATAATTCAGTATAATGTATATTTTCCTTAATAGGAAATTAAAAAAAGATCAAGTAAAACAGTAACAAATGTACTGGGTGCATCATCACTGTAGTGTTTGTGGATTTACCAGCCCTGGAGTAAAAATGCAAGCATGCAAACAACAAATGTCTTGTTTTACATAACGCCTTGTGCACCATGGCACCTGGTTTGTAGACCTGCTGTCACTACCTGACAAATAGATAAGGACTTGCACTCTATCTGAATTTATTTACTTTAAGTTTACATTAAATATAACAAGTTTAATCCAAACCAGAGGGGACATATCTTTAAGCAGCAAATTATGTGTCTCACACATTGACCTCAGACTAGCCCACAAAACTGTCATCTCCAACATTTTAAAGTGTAAATTGCTCTTATTTGACAAAATCCTCACCTTTAGCATTTCACAAGAATGTGAACACTAATACAAAGAACATTATTTTCAGCTCTGTTAGTTACCATTTCTTTTATTCTTATTTACTTTTCTGAAAGAAGTAGTCTTTCAGGTGGTATAAATATGCACATTAAATAAGCCACAATTAATTAATTGATAAAACTACCATCCTTCTACTAGCTGAGGAATCAATTCTAAAATGTACACTCATAAATATTTATATTTCCAGGACAGTAAACTTCAAATAGACTTGAAAAGGGACCTTTCAGATCCAGAATACTGCATGTCTTCTACATTGTTAGACTGTAATATTTGTATTAAACAGTTAATTTTTTCACCATGAGAAAAGGCTCATTGGCTTCCATTTCCGAAGTAGTTAAATTTATTTAAACTATAAATATATTTTTGCTCTTCAGCAAAAACAAACTGCTAGATATTTGAAAAGGGCAGCTGCCACATTGTTCCCTGGGTACAACACAATGGCAGGTCAAACTTTTGTTCCTCTTGTCCTACAAACAATTTTCAAGCCCATGCTCAATAAATAAATTTGGTCTCAGCACTCCCAATCAGGGCTGCACAATCCCCTCAGTAGCAGACCTATGATAAATGGACTTATTTTCCCAAATCAAACACTTGAATTTAAATTCAGATGAGTTAATGCAAAGGTCAACATTGTAATCAGTTCTTTTGATCTTTATAGAATTTCTAGAGTAATACATAATAAATCTGAAACAAGGCAATTTGCAGCTCTGTATGTGTGGCTGGTAATAAAAATCTTAACGATTAGAGCCTTTATGTACTTAGGGAACGTTTTATAGTAATAGCTATAGTGAGAGCCTCAATGCATGGGGAATGATGGCAATAGATAACACTGAAAGACATGATTGCTTGATTCTTTATATAGTTTATACAGTATGTATAGATTATAAATTATAAATTAAAGCACAATGTATCTGAAGAGTCACCCAATGTTTTTCTAATATTCTATTTCAGATTTGTATCCTCTACAAAATACAGCCTTGATAAAAACTTGTGAATTTAACAACAGTCTCATATATTGAGATTTTTAGTTTCGTATAGTAGTATGCTGCCTCAGTTAACTGCAAAGAAAAATAAGAAATTAAAATGTTTGCGCGCAAAGTGTGTCCATAGGTTTTGGTGTCTTTTCTGTAAAAATGAAGATTCCTTTTTTTAGAAGTATGTATTTAGATGTAAATCATGTCACATCTCTTATGAACAAAAAATTATTTCTAGACAAAAGGTATTTTTGTTGAAAACTGGAACATGAAATCCTAGAAATAGACTAAAATGTCAGCAGTCATATGAGGAAATACTTAGAAACGAAAGGGTAATTTGTTTTTTTAATAGTCCCTTAAAGTTTTCTTGAAAATAATCAGATAACTACCTAACCACTAAAAGCTGTAAAAACATGCTCCTTTCCAATATTCACAAAACAAGACATTTAAGAACTGGTGTCAGAGAATACCTGCCACAAACATACAATTATGCAGTACAGCAAAACCAGGCTACAGTTTAGGAACTGAAGAAAGAATATTTTTTCAGGAAAACTAAAACTAAGCAGCTGTCAGCAATGACTGCACAAGAAGACCAAGCCATGGGAACTGTGACTGAGAATCTCACTATCAGGACATATCAGTTGTCTACATCTATTCAGTCAAGTTGAGAGATAAATAAAATTGATCATTTGTTTACTTCCCCTACTCAGAAGTCTCCTATTCTCACAGAACACATACTCATCTCCCTGGCAAAAATCAAACTCTTCTTTATCCTACTCCAGATTCTCTTAGGTGATAATTAAGTATACGCATCATCAGACAGAGCATTATTGATAATGAATGGTGTTTGTGGAAAAAAAAAAAGTGTGGCTTATTGTTTGGTTTTGGTGCAAGACACCATCTCCTTTGTAGCAGAGCTGTGAGAGTGATCCACTTGACATGCTTGGAAGAATGTCTTAAGTCTCATCAAGTGAGATAACCCAACTGTTTTAAGGTGACTACACTTGCTGCATCATATAGGGCTTATGAAGTACATCTAAGCCTAAAGAATTCTCTAAAGAATCTGACTTGATACTGCATGACAGGTCTATTAAAAGTTAACATTAGTCAAAAATCAATACACCACCTAGTATATATATAATGGATTAAAATCACAGCTGATCGTCTTCAGAAATAATCACAGATGGGGAATCTTCTTCCAACAAACTTACTCATAGCAGCACTCCAAAGAGGGTGATTAAGACACTGAACAGCACAAAGCTAAGAATGCAAAACTTGGAGAAAAACCCCCAGTAAGTCAGAGCGACTAGAATGCAGGCAATCTAATTGTGGTAAGTACAGACAAATCAAGCTTTCACAGTCTAAGACTGTCCTTTGAAAGAGGCTGCTGAGTTTTGGTAACTGAATTATTTCATTTAACTCCCATCTCCCCTCCTGGGAAAATATTGGTTTACCAAAACACTGTTCCAGGGGATGGACTGACATTTGTAAAACTCTCCCAGCGAGGGCATTCTCCAAGCCTGTCACTTTCTTATAAAAAGCAGTGGAAGCTGCTGCCAAACAACTGTAAACTCATGAAGCAGACATCATTATACAATGACGCTGTTTCAGCAGGGAGGTTGGACCGAATGACCCACTGTAGTCCCTTCCAACATGACCCTTTCTGTGATTCTGTGATCTTCTGGGAACACACTGATGGAACAGCGGTGAAGGACTCTGGTTCCTTGTATCATAACTTGCTTACACACCAACCATATTGTTGGCTTAGTGTGAAGAAAACAGAGGGAAAGCATGACATGCAGGGCTTCAAATTCAACAGGTTACTACAAGGAAAAGCATGCGAATGTTAATCTCTGATTATCAATGTAACAAATTCAAGATTGCAAGTAGATTTAGATTAGCAAAAAATAACTTTCCTAGGAGAAGATCGTGGATCATGAGGCAAAATAGAGAGATGCAACAATGGAGATTTTCAGCTTTATAGAAAAACGTCCAAGACCTGACTTTTTTGTTTTGAAACAGAAGGTAAGTGACAATACAATCAAGTATGACTGATATATCATCATACTGGAGGGCCTGTTTTTGCTTTTGGTGTTAAGGTGTCAGTTTGACTACATTTATATTACGGGTACCTGAAGAAAAAAAATGCAGAAAGATTATGATAAAACATTATATTATATTATATTAATTATATTATACTATATTATATTAGTACCTTGCACACAGAGCTACATGGCACAACTAAACTCACCACCACAAAAAAACCCAAACCCACATATAAAGGCCCGAAAAGCAAGGTGTGAATCTTAAACTACATTTTAAACTCAGATACCTTGCTGTACTGGATGGTTGCCTAAAAAAACACAAACCTGGAAGGATCTTGTAAGAAAGAAAAGCACCTTAAATTTGGGAAAAAAAATGGGTGAAGGGAAGGCAGTGGAAGGATAATACTGCAAAGACATTCAGCTAAGAAAACAGTCTTTGTCACCACATTCTAAATGGGTATAAACAGGCAAGAATGATTTTGTCAAGGCTAGACAAGAAACTGTAACTGAAAATACAGAAAGATGGGAGACAGAGCAAAAGATTAAAACTGTGTAGAAAGACGGAAGAAAGGTTGTTTCTTAGCAAGACAGCCAAATAACATAATTTAGAAAGAAAGCTAAGTCAAAGCTGACACACAGTATTGACTGATATGACAAAGGCTGGGAGCATTCTCCAGAGATTACATGAGTGCCATATATATTAAAAAAAAAGAAAATAAAATAATGATAACCCAAATGGGATACTGAAATACTAGAAGTGAGAGTGAAGGACTGAATGAGGTGGGTTTAAAGAGTAGATATAGACAACATCTTGTTGTAAAAACTGGTTATATTTGTTCTTTGCTGCAACAATTAAAACCTAATTGTGCATACTAAATTCTTTCTACCGTTCCATCTGCTGGTATATCCCTATCCTGTCTTCAGCTATATAATCACAAATATTTCTCTCAGACAACCATTTTGTTATTTCTTCTCAACCTGAGAACATCACAATAGTATACAATCAATTTTCTGTTAAATATATTTATTTTTAACAAAACCACACTTGCAGAATACTAGCTACAAGCTTGTTTTCAATTGGGAAATTAAAGTCCCCCCCTATATGCAACTATAATTTAGTAATTAAACATTTTGGTAGTATAATTAGTACAAATATATATAACTTGCTAAGTAAGAAATATAATAATTAAGATGTGCAATTATACAATTATCATGTAATTGCACAGGCTTTCTAAAAACTTTGCTTGAAATGATGAGCAACCATTCTAAGAGATTCCAGAGTCTTTCAGAATTTATCTTGTGGAGTACATCCAAATAATCTGCTCATATCACAGATTTAAATGATGAAATGTTTTTCCTCTAGAATAAACTGGCTGCAAATGAAAACAGTAGAAATGACAGAGCAGTCACGTAATTAAAAATATACACAATGATCTCTGTATGAGGAGCCTGAGCTTTATAATGAAATTAATTTAGATTTTCAAGACAGTTCCTGGTGTAGAGGTGCTCATATTATATAAGGTCCTTCTGCTCTACCATATTAAACAGTTGAGCTGCAATACAACTGTACAAAATGGGCCAAACAAGATACCATAACTGTTTCTATGTATTCTTGGGTTAGAATTATTAGCTTTTTAAAGATAAACGCTACTGCAACAAAACAAACAAAGTAGGATTACATCTGTTTGAAGATTCTTGGACTGATTTGATGATTATCATGTTTCAAAACCCTGAGTAATTAATTTTTTTTACAGTATGAAGATCAAGCAGGGAACAGTTGAAAAAAATTGAAGTCATTGCTGCAAGCTTGACAGTGTTTAAGTCTGTATATTGTATCACTGATAAAAAGGCTTCAGCTTTCATTGTAATTTTTGTTACACAACATGTTTCTATGAACAAAATTATGACTTGATAAGGTTTTCTTGTACTAATTCTTTGCACACTAAAAGATCTGCAGTGCAAAAAGCCAGGAAATTGTAGCTATAGAAGAGAGAAAAACATCAATAGGGTACAACAGATGATAAGCACGTTAGTATAACAACCAATATGGGGCCTATTCTGAGAATACCAACAATTTACACACAACTTTTGAAATCTATCATTGCATTATCTCAGTTCCACTGTATTAACAACACAACTTCACCACAAACTAAATACATTCACTGATTCAATTAATAAACAGTACTACAGTTCAGAGTTCTGGTAACAAATTATGGTGTATTAGTGAAGCTTTTCCTGTTTTTGGGTTTTTGTTTGATTTTTTAAAAAGACAAAGCCTAACAGGTAACAAAAAAGCACAGGGTTATCAGAGCACTAGCTATAGGAAAGCTTGCAATTCCTTTAAAGGTATTAATCCAGACTACTTCTATCTCAAATTCAAGGCTCAGTTGGCAAAGAACTTGAGAATTTCTTCCTGGGACAAAGTCTAACAACTCCATGACTGTAAGCCAGGTGGTCTACAGACCCTTTCCAATTATTGAATCAGTGTGCAAACCCGCAATATTTAAAATACAATTTCTTTTCTCAGAAAATAAATTTAGTAAAAATTTATGTATATGAACGTATAAACAGGCCTGTGAGTAGATTCACACATTAAAAGACAGTGATTGGAAAAACCCTCAAAGTACTTCTACAGGGGGAATCTAAGAGTCCAACCAACAGTTTACGTTCTTGCCCCCAAGTCCTACTTTCCATTCTGCTCAGTGACACATCATCAACAGCAAGAGACAGCTGTGCCTGCACTCAGCACTATAAGCTGGTCATTACAGAGACAGGGAGATGCAACATCGGGGCTGCAGAAGAGCTTTGCTGGCAGAGATGGGCAATGAATGCAGAGCTTGTGCTTACCCTGTTCAGTACTACCAATGGTGAGCAGTTACACACAGAACAGATGAAGCTTCTGCCATGGCCATCACATCGCCCTCCAGGACATCTATACAGCTTCAAGTGCACGTCTCCTGAGAAGGCTCTGAAATCTAAATTTTTTTGTCAAGAAAGGACGTTGCCTACAACCCTGACACAAATGTTGAAGCTCTGCGAGGAAGACTGGATTTCGGTCATACCTGTACATTTGCTCTTTCTCTACACTTCTGTGTGTGACTTTTCTTTGGCCTGATGTTGAAATGCCCAATGGTCTAAATACGCACTGAATATGACACTAGTGAACAATGCAAATTTTTTTTTAAAAAATAGTATATCTATTTTTCTGTAGGAAGCAGAAGTCAGCAAAGTATTTACTGAAATGTAGTTCATAAGTGTTTACATCTTGTCTTGATATCCTCTTAGTAAATGAATCTGTCATTAGTCAACAGAAAAATAAACCCACCTTTTTAAGACATGCTGCTGACAAAAAAACCCTTCATACTTAAACTTCTAATTAGTGCAATTAAGATTTATTAGGTATAGAAAATGAAGATACCAGTAAAAAAAAATTAGGGAATTAAGAAAACTACCCTTCTGCAAAGTTATTTTTAATCTCTCTCAGTTCTTCTGTTTGGTTGGACACAGACTTTAAGAATCACAGCTATATGGAAAAAGATTTATTAACAATTTTTAAAAAGTGAATATTAGACAAAAATACAAAATATTACTTTACTATTAGTATTTATATTACTATACAGTTCCCAGTTATTATCACAAAAGTCTTACTATCAGTTGCGTACCATTTGCTATATCAGTTCTTACAGGAAAAGCAAAAGCACTTAAAAACTTCTATTCTGCCTTTCAATTTATTTATATTTAATGACTTGTCTCCAAATTCTTCACATTCTGTTTTACTGTCCTTACTTTATTTTTCCCACACCAGCCTCTTACTGTCTTTTTTCTTCCCCCAGATGATGCTCTTGTGTCCAAAATGCAATAGAAATAAAACACATCCATTACAAACACAATATTGTTTCAGTCACAAGATACTGGCACTTGTGAGATAATATTTTTGCTTCCTGCTTCTACTGTTCTAGGTATTTAAAACTGTAAAGCTTCCTAGGTCTAGCCTTATTTTTGCTTTCTATTTTTGTATTGCCCAGCCCAATCGGAACCTGAAGCTTTGGAGGGGAGGTCTCATGATGCTCATACTCATCAGAATTAGCTTATTTGCTAAAAAATTCCAAATGTAATTGACAATTTTCAGATAGAATACACACAAGAAATATCTTACTACTGTTAAAAAGAAAAAGCACAGAACAACCCTGACACCATGCTAGACACAGTGATGAATTCAGTTTACACAAAACTAAATAGTACTCTAAAATACCTGCCTTGGGAGCTTGCGTATGGAGTTGCATCTATGTCCAACAGAGGATTTCAGCTGGACAATGATGAAAAGTCCATATGTTACAGTGCCACCATAAATTATGTTAGAACGTATGGTCAGGCCACAGAGGGGCTCCAAAAATAGGTTAGAAACAGCTCTCTGACTGAAAACAAATTGCCTAAATTCCAATATGAGAAAAGAGTGTTCTTGACATATATTTTCATGTGGCTACCGCTGTTTCGAGATAAGTCTACAGAGATGGAATACAATATGCCGCTACTTCAAATTTGGAAGTTTTTATTCCATCAAGATGCTAAAATGCAGAGAAATCTGCATGGTTCTAATGCCTCCAGGCCTCAAGATTTATTATGAAATAAAGAAAAAATGAATGATGGTATGTCAGTTGGCCTGGACATCAGTTACCGAACCTGCATTATAAACTTTTAATCATCACAGACATTAAAATGTTTATAAAATAACTATTATCACACAGGTGAGGCTGTATAAAACGTAACACTTCTGAAATACAAACAAAAAATACACAAGCTCGAACAATACTATCCCATTGCACTTAATACTTTTAAAATTAAAAGAACACCTGACTCTACATATCTATAATGCATCACTTCACAACTCTGAATCTTTTAAAGCTAGGATTAAGCTTTGTAAGAACTACCCTGAATGCAAAATAAGACAGCTTTACAGAACAAACTGCTATTAAGCAGCTTCCAATCTAGATACTATAAAATTCTAACCTCCAGTAAAATCACCTTCATTTTAACATGATGACATCGGATGGGATTTTTTTCTTGCAAATAAGTATCTTAAAACAGAAGTAAAAAAATTCACAAAGTGCAAATATATTAACTTCATAAATTAATATACAATAAAATGAATTGTCTTCTGTTGAAGATGGGCTATACCTCTAAGGCAAGGGAAATCAATCTGGGATTCGCTGATTAACATGTTATGTTGATTAATCCTATGATCTGATGGAAAAGTCTAAAGATCGAATGAATATTATATAAGCTGCCATGTTAAACTAAGCAGTATTCAGTTTCCACATTTTATTTCTTGAGTACAATATTTTTGGGACTAATCCTTCATGCTTGTCTGATAAATACATTTGAAAGCTACACATGTGATGTAAACCCAGCAGAGTTGTACTTAGCAGAGAAAAGTATCAAGTTAAGATGCATTAAGACAATTAGGATTTATAGTAATTACAAGAAACTTGCCAGGGGCTAAGCAACCCTGCTACTTCAGTACAAGCATTTAAGATGATTTTGCATTTAAGATGATTTTGCATTTCCACCAGTTTCTATATTCTATTTGGGATTTTCAGGTAGTCTAAAGTGTGCTACTGGAAAAACACAGACAAAAAAATTCCATTGTGCATGTATTTTTAAATCTTTTCGCATTACCACCCTAAACTTTTCAGTAACTTGGCATCGACTGGTCTCACTTGGCTTCCTGAGTCAAAGAAATAAAAAGCTTTGCTAATGTAGAGATCACTTCTTAGGATCACCTTTGGGTGAGGTAAAACAGAAGTCTGAAATAAATTAAAAATTTAGTTATTTTAATTGCCATTGCTGTACCAAACAGCACAAAGCCATATTGTCCCACAGCATGAAGTGATCAGATATCTGCCCAAAATGATGGACAGCTCTGGCCCAGTGAACAGGCAAAAAAATCCCATTTACTCTCTGCCAGATGGGACCTACTGGACGCTTCAGCGCAAACAACTCATCCTTCTTCAGACCTTCTTGTCCGACTCTTGAGCTAGCTCCAGCTGATAATGATGGATATCAAGGCTACAGTAAAGTGGGTGACAACAGCAGCCTTGTTATAACTGCCAGTCTTTCAGTCTTGTCATTATTACACATTGAAGATTTATTTGAGTTTATTGTTGTGCACCGGGTCTAGCCATTTACAATTCATCACCTACTACAGAAGGTTCAAGATAGTGGCCATAGCTATAATTGCCACCTCCACCTGCTTCTGGAAATTATGAGGTCACAAGCGAGGGCAGCCTCACATCCTCAGAGCTCTGCAAGTGGCCACAAGCACCTGCAGTGAATACCACTAATGTTACTCCTGGCATATTTGGGACTATTATCTTGGATGTTTTGCAATGTCAGGCTCAGTTTGTAGTTATGGAATACACATGTTGCAGAGTATTATGGAACTTCTAATTCTTTAACAGCAGAATGAAACTTTATGCCTGGTTCAGAATCCAATGAGCCAGTGTTGGAACTCTTCTGTGTTTGTAAACTAGTATTTACTTATGTATCTGTAAAGAAATAATTTTATCTTAAGTACAATGGGAGTGTACTTTTCAGACATGCCACAAAAAGAACACATTGAACTACATGTTAGCAAGCTTAAAAAAATAATGCCATTCAAAGAATCATGTACTTTTACCACAAGTTTCTTATTGCATAAATATTTTAAAAGTGGAAACTGGTTACTCACTGATGATGTTTTCATCAATCTTGGTAAATATTCCAGTAGACAAATGCTGTCTAAAATAATTCCTGGTTTTATTAAAATACTCTCGATACTCACTTCTTTTTCTATTATTACAACAATTACCTTTATCTAAAGTGAAAATCTTGTGAAGCATGGATTTATTTTCTATCAGCAGTCATGGATATATTATTAAGAAAACCTGACAATTTCTTTAATCTCCACAATATTTTAAAACTCCTCATACTCAATATATGGAAACCAAGAGTAATGCTTTTGCTGTTCATTACAGGCAGTCATTTAAGGCAGGAGGAAAAAAGTCAAGGTTTTAGTCAAGTCGCTTAATGAAGAAAATAAAATTCTTTTCAGGCTTAAATTAGGCTGAAGGTCATCAGTCAAGGGAGTTAACTAGGACCTCACAGCAAGTAGTACATAAATAAAGCAGAAATGCTTCTACCTGGAAGTCATTCAAAAGGCACAACTTTCAAAAAAATAAAATAAAATGTAGGTTTGACCTGAAAATGGCTACATAGGCCCCTTAAACCCAACAAAACTCTAACTTTTCTGGTATTGTTAGATCAGCAGTATCCTTCAGTTCCTATGTTAGCTATGCTGCATGAGGGAGAACTGTGTTATATTTATGAAGAATTTAATAAGTATAAACTTACTATACACTCCCAGATTTATAAAACTATCACATGAACATTGAGGTTATTAAAAAAATAGTTCAGGATTCAAGTCAGTCATTAAAAAGGTATTTTCCAACAAAGTCTCATACAGAAGTGCAAACATACACCAAATGATTAAATTATTCAGAACTCAACATGACCCAGCATTATTAAAATATCACTGATGGATTTGCACATTTCACTTTCAAGTAACTCCTTTCATCCAGGAGAAGCTCTCTGATTTTTTTCCTCCCTTCTCCTGATGTCAAACAAGCAAGAGACAGAATTGTCTTGGAGTAATTTCTTTTTTTAAGCAGCATCATTTAATTTTCAAATGCAGAACGATCTAATAAAGTAAAATGATTTAAGGTCTCAGTCTTGAGGTTTCCAATAAAGAGTATCCTTTCTGCACTACAAGATACAAATAGTCTGGTAAAGAGTATAAGAAAATACTGAGACACCTCTCAGCTTTTCATATCAAAGCACAGTTTTATTATCTTATTGCCTAGTATAAAGTAAAATAGGAGACTGTATTTTTAGACAATTTTGCATAATTATGTCACTTGATTAAAAGCCAAGTCAGGGCTGAACTTCATCATGTCCAAAGAAGAAGTATGTCTACTTAAAATATAAATCCACATATTTAAGTTTAATAAAAGTTCTGAGAAGGAAAGCATGTACTTGTTTTGAATCCTGAATAAGTACAGGGGCTTAGCAAATAAGAAGGTCTCGCATTATTAAACTTCAATCAGTTAGAGGTTATGATGCTTTATTTTTGAGATGTATTTAATGCAAGACAAACCTTCGCAGCCTATTTTTACTTTCACAAATTAAAATATTTTTCTATTTTAAATTTGTTATCAAATACCATTTAGACTACAATCACCCCCTGGTGGGAGTCTGACTGCTCTGAAACACAAGGCAGTCATTACACAGATATCAAACTTCCCAGGTTCCACTTCAGTACAAGCTGCATGTGCAAGGGGAGTCATCATACTAAGATGAGTTCACACTAGACTATTTGTCAAATATATAATACATACTTTATGAACAGTATTTCCAAATAATGCAAGAAATTAATGAAAAGTTCTAAATTTTTTTTTTTTTTTCCCCAGGATGAGTGCCAGATTTTGGAAGTTCTCTTTTTCCAACCTTGATCTTAAGGCTCGTTTCACAGATTGCTTCCATAGTTCACCCACTGTTGGGCAAGAACATGGAAATCCAGGTTGGCTCCTCTGGATTTGTGGAATGCAAAACGAACTGTTTCTATTTTAGGTCTTGCGAATGTAGCTAGAGATCTTGGAAAAGAGGCTTCACTGCATCTACAAGGAAAGCAGAGACTAAACAGACCAAGAAAAATCTCAGGGCAAATGATGTTTTGCATTGACAAAGTAAAGTGGCCCCTTGATCATCATGAATCTTGACCACCTGATTGTCTTCTACGATGAAATAATGACATGGATGGATGAGAGGAGAGCAGTGGATATTGCCTGCCTCAACTTCAAGGGTTTTGATGCTGTCTCTCACATCAACCTTACAGGCAAACTGAGGAAGTGTTGACTGGATGAGCTGTGAGTTGGATTGAAAACTGGCTGAATGGCAGATCACAGAGGGCTGTAATCAGTGGCAGAGGGTCCAGTTGGAGGCCTGTCACTAGTGATGGCCCACAAGGTTCAATACTTGGCCTAGTATTGTTTAGTTTATTCATCAATGACTTGGATGAAGGAGCAGACGCCTCCTCAGCAAGTTTGCTGATGACACAAAGCTGGGAGGAGTTGCTGATACCCCAGAGGGCTGTGCAGCCCTTCAGAGGCACCTTGACAAGTTGGAGAGTTGGGCAGAGAGAAACCTCCTGAAATTCAACGAAGGCAAATGCAGGGTCCTGCACCTGGGGGAGAATAACCCTGTGCACCAGTAAAGGCTGAGAACTGACCTGCTGGCAAGTAGCTTTAGGGAGAAGGAAGGACCTGAGGATCCTGACGGACAAGCTGTCCATGAGCCAGCAGTGTGCCCTTGTGGACAAGAAGGCCAATGGTATCCTGGGGAGCATTGCCAGCAGGACAAGAGAGGTGATCCTGCCCCTCTGCTCAGCCTAGTGAGGCACATCTGGAGTGCTGTGTCCAGTTCTGGACTTCTCAGTACAAGAGAGATGTGGAGCTCCTGGAGAGGGTCCAGCGGAGAGCAAAAAAGATGTTTAAGGGACTGAAGCATCTCTCTTACAAGGAAAGGCTGAGGGAGCTGGGCATATTCAGCCTTGGGAAGAGATGACTGAGAGGGGACCTCATCAATGTCTATAAGAATCAAAAATGGAGCCAGCCTCTTCTTGGTGGTTCCAAGCAACAGGACAAGAAGCAATGGGCAGAAAGTGATGTACACAAAGTTCCACCTAAATATGAGGAAGAACTTCTTTACTGTGGGAGTGACAGCGCACTGGAACTGATTGCCCAGAGAGGGTGTGGAGTCTCCCTCACTGGGGACATCTAAGAACTCTCTGGACACAATCCTGTGCCATGAGCTCTAGGATGACTCTGCTTGAGCAGGGACGTTGGACCAGATGACCCACTGTGGTCCCTTCCAACCTTACCCATTCTGTGATTTCATGTAAAGACAGGTAAAGGTGTTGTTATTTGGCACAGTATTGTTGGGCTTCTCTGAGCATAAACAAAAGCTTTAAATCCAGTTATTTGTTAAATCTTACATTTATCCACAAAAATTATTCAGCAGCATTTCCAATAAACAAGAAACCCAACAGAAAAGTTAAAGAAAATTTAATATATGAAGGGCCCTTTCATACATAATGATCAAGAGGCATGAAAAAGTGACTAGCACACGTCTCTGTGCTTTAAATATAGGGACAGTAAGTAAATGGATGTCAAGAATCTTAGAGGAAGAATTAATTAATACTGAAAAATATAAATAAAATGTGACAGAAATGCAATGCTACAAATTACTAAAATAGCTTTAAAAAGTTTTTTTAATGCCTTAATTTGACATGTGATAAAAATCATCACTTAAAAAAGATAACATTATTTGCAAATTGAGCAAGAGGACCTGATGATAGCTATATATAATCAGTTGTCACCTTGCAGCTCAATTAGCCCTCATGTAAAAATGAGGCATGTAAGGAGAAATGAGGTTTTGACATTATCTCTGCCAGCAAGATAATTACACAGCCTTCATTTAACAGTAGGGCAACACTACTGTAGCAACAAATTAACTCAGCTCCATTTGCAATTCATGGTGTGTTTTCTCATTTAATACCATTTGTCTTAGCCCAAGTGAATGTTTCCATTAGTTTTCTCCAGCATAGCAAAACACTCTTTGACTTCATACATTACATCACCAACTACTTTAGTTCCAGTAACTTTCAAAAAGCTGTATAAATTTGATTAAGTGATTCCTCCCCCGCCCCCAGCTTTAACTAAAACATTCTTTCGTTTGGTTTACAGCCAAATAATAATATAGCAGGTGCTTTTGAATTTAATGAGAAAGTACCTGATTCCATTCCATGTTCATTTCATTCCTGCAGCTGACACCAAAAGCCTCAATTTACTTCATTTTATGAAAAATATATGAACACACATGTATCTGTTAAGTCCAAATGGAACTTCAAGAGTGCTGGTAACTAAAATGTTACACATTGCTTAATGGAAGCATTATTATATATAACTAGTTTGTGCATAAAACTGAGACCCAAACACTTCAACCCAGATTGTCACATCTGCCTTTCGTTAATGTTCAGAAAACATTCATATACAGGATTTTTTCAATGCAAGCAACTTCTTAAGTGATATTTAACATTTGGACTGTGAGCCAGAACTAACTTCTCACAAACTTGGATGTACACTAACGTAAAACTTCTAGTCTCACCTTAATTCTTGCCAGCCTATAGGAATAGTGTTTGGATATGGTTCTGAAGAGCTCCATAGTGCATGTACTAAACATCCATGTACAAAACCTACAAACACCCTTCCTGGCAGCAATCAGCTGTGGTTTTTGTAAGTCTGGAGACCAACCAACAATCACTTGCTGGGGTCTTCACTGCCAACTAAGCAGAAGGTAGCATAAATGTCTGAAATTGCCATACTTTGTGGCCCAGGAAAGTGTTGCATACTATTACATACTGTTTTGTAAATACTTCAATTCCTAGTCATCTTTATAATGGACATAACTGCTAAACCCTTTGCTGAAAGCAACATGAATAGTTTAAAGTCTTTTCTAAATCTTTGAAAATCCCTGTCTTCTAAAGAAGGGCCCAATCTGCATCAGAATGTCAATTACACTGGAACTAGAAAACACACAAAGGACTGTCTGTCCTGTTATTCAGAAGAAAATGGAGAAATGAATTACTGATTTTCAAAGCCAATTTCCCAGCATCTTCATTTTCTTTCTCATAACCACTCCTTCATTGTAAGAAGCCTCTTCATTAGTTATACAAAAATCTAAGATGATTTATAACTTCTTGATCTTCCCAAGAATTCTTACTATAAAAGCCTAAAACATACTACAACTACAATTGTACTGACAAATACATAGAGGAGCTAGCAGAGGATCGTCCATCACAGTGACAATCCATCACAAAAACAACCCACCCATAACATACAGGCCTAAAAACTTGAAATGGTCACTGCAGCTAGTACAAATTGTGGCAGCTTGGAATGTCCGGGTTTCTCAAAATTAAGGTCCTTCTTTGTCTACTATTCCCCTCTGCATCAATAAACAAATTTTGAGAAGATATGCAGTGGTTTTAATCACATACTGTAAAAGATTAGCTCTTTTTTGCACCAGTCGTAGGTCTGTTATCATTCCCATCATATTGAAAGCTTATCCAACAGATGCCCTCCTCTTACCCTCCAGTGGTTCTTTGTGCACTCAAGATTAACACACTAACAGAATGTTTTTCTGTATTAACCAGCATGAGATATTTGGAGGAGTCTTTGTTGCCATAAAATAAGGAAAGTTGCATTAAAGGCATTCAAATTGTGCTCACTTGCAGGGAACAAGAGCAAAATACGATGCCAGCACTTTGTGCAAAGTATCCCATGCAAAAACTAATTAAAGGGGTTGAAAAACGGTATTATAGGTAGTCTTTTGAAACTTCATTTAAAATTGGCTACCAATGATATGCTGAATGTCACCTTTTTCTAGTAAGAATGAACAACCTCTCTGATAATAATCTAAACCACTTGAAAAAGCATAACCATTTCTTTAAGTATTTAACAAACATGAACTCTCTGCTTGTCAAAAGAAAGCAACAACTATTTTCCAAATTAATTAAATAGAATAACAGACAGAACTGACACATAGATGATTTATCTAACTAAAATTCACAAGATATATTTAGCCTATAGTAAAAGAAAGGGTGTCACTTTTTGTTACATGATTCCAAGGTTATACTGCTTATATTTTGAAGTGCTAGGCTAATGTTAGCCTGAGCACAAATATGTCTTTTATTTCATAATTAATTCTCTGTGTCAAAACCAGTAGATGTCTTTTTTTGTATCAACATACTCTGTCTGTTAATTATACCACCACAAAAAACAGGCTTGAAATCAGAAATGTGACAGTATGAAAGCACATGAAAAAGTTTCTGAAGGAAATATCAAATTCAAGCTCAAGCAAGCAAATAAGTGAGCCCCTAAACTCCCTTGATTAAATGACTCAGCTGTCCAGGAACTTAGGTTTCTTTTAATACAATAACTGAAAAAAAATACATTGAAAGTGAAACTGGTCATGCTGGTATCTTAATACATAAACCAAGTAGTATTTTTTGAAATATACAAGGGTAGTATTTTATATCATCACTAACTACTTGTGGGTAGAATGTAGAACCTCTACCAACAGAGGTAAGTGTGTTTGCAGTAGAATAGTGACATAGAAAGGAAATTGCTGAAACATACAGTCACTCAGAGTCCCACTGCCTACCAATACTTAAGAGTCGAGGCTCAAAGTTAAATTATTAAGAGTTAGACTATGAAACAACTTCCCCAGAACCACCTCCTTCACTGCTGTTAGTCACCATCTCCAGTGCAGTTAATAAAGCATGGCTGGGCACATCATACAAGAATCTGGACTTCACTGTGACAGAGCTCTAAACACCCACTGTCCTTGAACTTTCTTGAATGCAGAAATCTTTGGAGAAACTCTGTCTTCGTGTGTGTTCAGCAGACAGTCCTGAGCTTTGACTGATTGAAACTGGAAGCAATTTCAATGACATATTCAAAATTCTCTCTGAACAGTTTTAGCTACTTTCTGTTACAACATAATCAAATGGAGGGGGTCCTCCTTCAGCAAGTACTCAAATCATCTGCTGGGTTTACACCAAGCCAGGTCTGCACTCTGGAGGATGCTTAGCACTGCAATCTGAGAAACAGAGGTAGGTGAGGTTCTGCAGCACAGATGATCCATGTTGATGGCTCTAAAACATGCTTATCTTCCAGCCATTATAGCTTTCATCTTGTAGTGGGACTTTCCTATATCGCATTGGCCTTTTTAGCCACCAGCATGCTTGTAGCAAGCGTGGGTAGAGCCCTTGCAAATCTTTGTTTGTGAAGCATTGCCATGATGATGATGATGATAGCTTTCATCTAATGCACATCCCAGCTCCTTTCCTGAAACCTCACCCTGATGTCTCAGGGTCAGTTTAATACTAATACAGTTCTAAAAAAACAAACCAAAACCCAATCACCTGTTTCTTGTTCCTATTTCCAAAAGCTTTTAATAACCCTACAAAACTGTGACCAGCAGTGATACTGATGTCCCAGTCTTCCTCCTTGCTTGCTAATCTCATCTTAGACAAACATTCAGGTCTCAGATTCAAAGACTGCAATATTATTTGAATTCTACCACCAGTATCAAGAAATCTAATTCAAGCCTTCCATCATTTTTCATGACCCACACACATTTTCCTCTGTTTTATTTCATGCCATCTCCTTTTCCCTCATTAGAGAGACCAGGTTCTGCAATTCTTTTTTATTTTTTTTTATTGCTCCTAGCATTAGCAGTTCTCTGATTTCCGTCTCTTGTGCACAGAACATTTTTCACAAACTCATCTGTACAGCTTTCACCCTTCCTCCAGTCAATTCCCTTTGGAAGATCCTCATCTGCCATGCCGCCCATGGGAAATCCAGCTGATTTATACTGACAAGTTAATTAAACCCCCCAACAGAACAGCTTATTCTTATTTACCAGCCAACAGTCACATACCCTGCTATAGTATTCCCCTCAATCTCCTTTGCATGTATATTTTTATCTCCTTGTGGCAGGAACAGTGGTTTTTACATTTGTAAAGTATCTATAACTTTATGAGAGTAACAGAAAACAAGTATAAGTATGTGACACTCAAGTCCACAAGGAACAAAAATCCCAAGTTGTAAACATGTTAGAAGTGACTGATAAACTGCAATTAAAATAGTAAAAGTTATATTTCCAATATTTTTGTTTTCTTTCTTTCCATAGTTATCTTTTTTAGACTATGCTAGGTCTAGCTATGCTCTGGAATTTTTTAGTGAGCTGACTCAACCCACTGAAATGGTGAGAAGTGGAATGGTGAAAACAAGTGGACAAATTCAAGTTGAGAAATTTCAGTGAAATACTGAACTATTTCACTAGGTGGAAAAGAGCAGGATGAACGAAGAACATGCATCCTCTTCCCCTCCTTTAGGGAGTTCAGGTTGCTTTAAGCAAGTTCAGCTGTTCTATTTAACTCCTCCTTCAGTTACTGAATAGATTGTTAACCTTCAAAGTGCTGGTAGGAGAAGATTGCAGCAGAAGATTTTTTTCAAATTCTTTACTGAAACAAAGCCTATACTGCTGACTTATCCTATTTCTACCTTGAAGAAAGATGGAAATAAAATCTAAAACCCACAAGAAAACCTAATATATATCAGGAAAAAAAAAAAAAACAAGAATACATTTCCCCTAAGAATACCGTTACTAGATAAATTCACATGGATTATTATAGTGAAAGTTTTCAATTCTTTTACACTACTGACATTATTAATTTGAAACTATATTTCATATTTTTTAATAACTTCATGCCTATTAAATAATTACATAGAATATACTGACACAAAGATGTTAATTTTGTAAGAAAACAAAACCTAACTTAAAATATAAGTTTCTCAACTTGCTTGTAATGAGGAAATACAAATATCTGTATTAAAAACATTTTTGGTCACCTTATCGAAGCCTCAGTTACATTCTCTTGTCCATCTGGCAAATGGCTGGATGAAATTAATTTAACAGGCGAAAAAAATGTATATTAAAAAGAAAACAGAGCTATGATGAGGTATTTCCCAATATTTCCAAAAAATTTTGAAGTTCCACTTGCTTAAGAATTCAGTATTATAACACTGAATTCAGTTATAACACGTACAACATTATCAAATGAAAATATTTCAGTTTTAGCATAACACAATAACATGTTACTCAGAGTTTAGATATTTAGGCAAGTCACATTTCTAAAACTACAGATTAACATCCTAAACTATTCGGTTTTGCTTCAGTTACAGATCAGGGCAAAACTTAAAACATGTAGATAACAGTAGATTATTGCTTTTATGCTTCCTGGGCTTTTTTTCCCAGAACTAGCAAATCAATATAATCAAGATTTCAATAAATAATATATATTTTTATCTACAGCAAAGCAGTTGGTTTTTTAGACTAAAAGAATAATTTCATATGCACATTGTATATAATAGACCAGATTCTTAGAAAGCATTGTAATTTTGGGAGCTACTCCTACTTTAAATTGGAAGTCAAAGACCTGCACAGCTTGGCAACAAGGAACCCTATACTGAAGATAGCTTTTTTGCTAAACAGAAAATGCTCTGGTTTGGGGTTTTTCTTCTCTGTCCCTTTTTAATTTGTACCTCTCAGACATACAGAAACATTAAGAGGCCAAGCTAATACATTAGACAGAGAAGTGTTAATGGCTGAGTTCACAATAATTGGTCAACAGCTTTACAGAGTGAAGGTTTTGGACAGAGGATAAAGAGAGGGAGCTTTGATAAGGCAGTCAGCCAGGCTGTAGACTCTTGTCTGGTTAATATTCCTTGCTGATTTAACAGTGGTAATTCCCAAGATAGGCATTGCTTCTGATGTAGGACTACCAAAGCACTTGAATTTAAATGTTTCCCTGTAAAATTTAAGCACTTGGTCAAGTGCATAAATCTCTATCAAGAGACTGCATGCACCCTTTCAATATTGAGTATTATTCAGTTAGCCAAAAGACTAAGTGAGATTAAGTCTCTGCCAAAACTGGTTCTTAACCACTCAATTAAGTCTGACATGCTTTAAGAGACAAAAGGTGTTTAATCAGTTGTTACGGGTTTTTCTGACAGCTTGGGCATATGCACTGTACTCTGTTCTTACTCAAGTCCATCCCAAAAACTTCTGCAATGTTACTTCAAGTCCATGAAAGGCAACACAGCATATTTCCCACTTCCACTGGATATACACTGGCACTAAAAATAAATACGAACTTTCAGATAACAAAAAAGACAAAGCAAGTTGCATGGTTA
Source organism: Xenops minutus (assembly GCA_035221455.1). Classification (NCBI taxonomy): domain Eukaryota; kingdom Metazoa; phylum Chordata; class Aves; order Passeriformes; family Furnariidae; genus Xenops; species Xenops minutus. Next base: position 19,980,259 of record JAWWEE010000105.1, on the reverse strand, counting down.
TGCAAAAGACTAACATTAATCCATCAAACCTAGAAAGGTTTCCCAACAGCGCGATACAGTCTTATTACTCTATCTTAACTAATCAAAAACTAAAGGTAAAATCCAACCAGGAAACAGTTTGTCCTAAATGACTCAGTACTGCTAAATGGGGCTGCCCTGCACACCCTCTTTCCATCTTGCTGCCAGGTTCCCATAAGTGGTGTTTCTCACCTTCTCCTGATCACTTCCAGTTCACGAAGAAGATTGGAAAGCTAACCTCAAAAGAAAAGCCTGTGTTTTTTCTCCCCCCGTTTTGGTGAATTGAGAGAGCTCAGAAATCAGTCCTATAATTCAGAGTTCTGGCAAAATGTAGGAGAGGAACCACATGGCCTAGAGCAGATATGTAGGTTAGAGCTAGGATAGAAGGAGGTAAGCCTTTCCCTTCCACTGGCAGGAAATCACTGAATCAACTCAACTACCCCAGGGACTTTAGGTTTCAAATTTTCAGACATGTTTTCTGTAAATATTAGAACCCACGATATCCGTTTCAATTCTCATTAACTGAAAGACTGAAATAACTTTGAAAACCTCAGCAAACAAGCAATATTTTGTCTCCTTCAAGCTTCCAACATAATTCAGATAACACATCACACCTGGGAAGATGCTTACTGAGCTTGTGTGTGACCCACTACCATTCAGTAAACAATTCCCATGCAGAACTGTCTCCCTTTGCATCAAACAAATTGTGTTATAATGGAATGAGTGTGATACTTGAAAGAATTGTTTACAATTGCACATACAAGAGAAAAAGATAGCTAAGTCTAAATTAAGATGTTAGCTATGAAGTTTCCAATAGGACCTTGACATGACTGTTGACCTACTCATGACATGATCACACCAGTAAGGATTTGGAATTCTATTAGTATTACCAGAGGAAAAAAGTCAAGAAGTCATCAGAAAATAAATCTATATCTGCTACTCCATCAGCCAATTACTGTTGTTAAAGTGGAATTAGATGAGTATTGACAATGCGAAGGGGATAAGGATTAAGCAGATGACAGAGCATAGCGCTAGCATTGCTGCTCTGTTGTGTTTTTTTCTGACAAAAAGCCTCAAAAAGCTCAGATGGGAAAGGAATATACTATACAGAATACAGTGTTATAACTCTGATCATGTTCTGAAGTAGCAGTTAGGTATATTAGCCTTCCAGCCAATCACAAAACCAGGCCAAACACTAAATACACTATTGGAGTCCACTAAGGCAAGAGTTTGACGTGAAATTAACTTGACAACTCACTTCAACCTCAATTATCTGAATGCCATGAAGTAATGCAATTAAATTATCTTAGAGGTATTTTTCTTAGCTCTTAAGAACTGTTTTAATGTAATAAATGAAACCATCAAAATTTTTCAGTTAAATGAAGCAGCCTTCACAAAGTCAGTGGACTTTTGACATTTCAGAAGTTAACTTCCACAGCTATTTTGTAAATCTTTTTAAATCCTCCAGGTAATGGGAAAAAGGGCAGACCTGAAATTATTTTGGCTGATACACCTATCAGGCTGCAATCTGGCTTTATTATCATCTACAATCACCATTATTTTTTTTTTTAAACACAGATTCAACATGTAAATAGTGTATTCCTACATGGAACAAGAATATACGAAAGCTTAGCAAACAATTTCCTCCTGTGATCTAGATTCCCAGACATTTAGCTTCCTTAGTGACGTAAGAGAGACAAGTCAATCAATGTAAATGAATGATAATGAAGTTGTGCTAAAGTAATATAAATTTTAATTGTTTGAAATTCTTACTACTAAGGATGTTAATAATATTGAAAAATACAGGGAAAAAAACCCCGGACAGATTATGTCAGGTTCTATTTTGTATCAAACACTTATTGTCTCTGAATGTCATTATTTTTTAAATAATGAAAAATATTTGTTTCCAGCAAAAGTATTAAATCCCTGCATAATTACACAGCTATAGAATGGGGTTTTCCTCCAAGATCAGAACTCTGTCTCTATGCAAATCAAAGGAAGAAACTTCCCACATTCAAGCAACTTAGTAGCACTCTATTAATCAGTTTGCTTATTTGGTCCAAATAAACACGAAGAACAGCAGGTGACATAACACAATGCAAGAGGAAATTGGACAGGATGAAATCACTGAACTTGTAGAAATCAAAATTCCTAGTGATGGATAAAAAAAACCAGCATGAAGATGCATGCACAAAAAAGATTTAATTTTATTTAATATTTATCAGTGCCGATAGATGTAAATGTGCTTCATGTACAGAAAAAAGTCAAAGAATTAGTATGCTGTCTTTTCTGTCCTGTGTTCACTTGACTAAACCTAGCAGAGACCCAATTCTTATTCTGGGCTACCAGAAAGCACGTCTACTTCCTCCTTGACCCATGATTCTTGGAACTCGAGGGACCTGTCCTTCTTGAAAATTTGCCAAGAATTTTCTTGGCATTATCTTTTATCAGTACCTTAGGGAAATTTAACCTTAGACACTATTAAAACAGGAAAACATGACATTTTTTTGAATATTCAGACAAAACTTAAAAGACTCAGAGGTCACTACAGCCACAGTTCTAGGCACATTAAAAAAACCCAGTATGGCTTCTGTCGGCAAAAAAGCTTCAAGTATAATTAACTGAAATATAAATAATACTATCTAAAATAATTAACGATAACAAAGGACACTAATTACTAAACACAAGTGAACTGCCCAGCAAATCAATAAAATCAGTGCTTCTGAAGTTTCTGTTCTATCTACCTGTTCATGATGCATTCTGAACGGAGATAAAGCAAACTGGAAACAAAGCAAGCAACTCTACCTTGCTTCATACACCTTTACACCTGACATTTAACTGACTTTGAGGGCTAACAAAGGCACAAATACTGATCAAATGTTGAAGCATTTATAAGGTTACTCCCACATGGGTTTCTCTCATGCTAATAACTAAGTTTATGCCATAAGCCTTTCCTCAAGGGAGTTAATAAATTTAGGTTTGTCACTTCAGCTGGCTACTTCTTTTAACAAGACTTAAGGTATTTAATAATCATTTACATCTGAATGACTGTCAAATTTAGGTGGATTGTCAAATTAACTTGGAATTTCCTAAAGATATTGGAACAAGGCAAGAAGGAAGAAAGAAAAGTGGTGACAGCTCACATCACTTCCATAGAAAACCCAGGTATAAAAGGCAATAAAAAATTGGCTTTCCACTGGAGAGTGACAATGGATAACACACCTTTCTCCCTCTTCTTGACAGAACAGATTTATTACACTGGAAAAAAAGAGGTACCAACACCATAGAATATATTGCCAACAAGAGAGGTTATATGAATCTAGTTGTGTGTTTCAATTATAGAAAATCTAAGATAAGACACCTAGAAGTTCAAATTATTGTGACTTGAGAGACATAGAAAGCTGTTGAATTTTTTTTTCCCTAAGTTATATTAACTCTATGGATTATAATTCTATTATTCAGCAGCTCTGGATAAACTTTACTTTCCTTGCCTGTGTGTAGAGCAAACACCACAGACCTCACATCATGCTTACATGTTCCACTGTTATGACACTCTGGCAACCACGATCAACCTATCCCTAAACACAGCAACTATATACCCAATTTCAAAAAATTTCTCCACAACTTGGCTGTCAAACAGCACTCAAATGAAGATTTTCTTTTTTAACGGCTCATGAAAATGTTTCTACAATTTTCCTTTTTTTCCTTCACCTACTATTTCCATTTAAAAAGCACCCACTATCACAATCCATTCTTTCAGCTTGCTGCAAGTATTCAGATTAAAAATTAGTAATGTATTAAAATAGATATTTGCTTTTAGAATTAAGTCACATGCATGTTTAATACCAATAGATATACACTAGTCAGACCACAAAGAGAGAGAGAATTTTGATGTTTAAAAATGAAAAGAAAATGACTACTGTTTTATTTTTCAACATTCACCACTGCAAAAAAGAATCTCTTAGTGACTTTCTAGAGTTTAAGCAACTGGAATGATAAAAACAAGAACCATCACAACAGTTTTCAGAGAACTGGTCAGTCCCCAGGTGAATCTACCTGGCTTTTGGGAAGATTTTTATGAACTTATTAATTATGACCTCAGTCTACAGACAAAAAAAGGCTCAAATTAACAGTATTTTCTTGATCTGCATGAGACTGATATTACAGTAGTAAAGTTACGTCCCCTAAATGTTATGCTCAATTTTAACTCTCAGCAATCAGCAGAATAGGCTAAGCAGGCAGAGATATATGGACAAAGCAGTTTTAACAAAATAAACTACTACACTTGGTTCATCTGCTTACTTAGGATAAACAAAGTAGTTTAACACAAGAGAACTGAAATGAGAGAGAAGCAGTAAGATTGTCTGCATTGGTAACTTTTGTACACATATTCTAAAAACAAATAGCTACTGCACAAGCAGCTGGCTCATGACAAGAAGTGGACAAAAGACATTATATTGCCATCTGAAAAAAGACACAACTATAAGATTTTACTCAAGAGCCATTATAGTAAAAACAGTAATTTTGAGAATTCACTGCTATTACACCACCATTAAGCTTAAGCGCTCTGAAGTCCATATTAAGATCTTCCAGGTATTAAAAAAACCCCTAGGCTTAAGCAGAACCTTTGTATTTAAGCACTTGTTGGGAGTTGAAAACTCAGAAAGAAAACTTAAGAAGGGTCACATTTGAATGACTGCAACTTTGTATGCATTCACAGTGTAACTGGCAGCATCTTTTCTCAGTTAAGGGACATTGCAAATACCTGTAACAGTGATTGAGAATAAAGGGCAAAAGAGCAAGAACACGCAAACACGTAACATGCAGAAATATAAACTTCAACCAATCTACTAAACGCAACCTGCCTTGCCAGATCTTTTTTAACTTATTGGAAAAGTTGCTCTACTTAAATATTGACAAAGAGATGTGTAAATCAATACATTTGGAACAAGCAATATATTTTAATTTAAAAATGTTCAAACTGCAGCAGTAAATCTATGCACTTAGCACATAAAAATCAGTGGGGTTTGCTTGTTGGATACTTCTGACAAGATAAGACAAGGTGGTATGCAAAGCTCAGATGCAAGTAACATAAACTTTCTGAAAAATATAATAGCTAAAAATAGGAACATGTTGAAATGAACTCTATTACCATTGACTTGAATTTAGCTAATGAAGGCAAGGAAAAGACATCATGACAAAACTCTCAGAGTTTTCCATTTTGCAATCTGCTCTAACTACTTGTTATTGTCATAAAGGCAGCTCTCAGTAAAATTAATGTCAGAAGGAGAAAAGAAAAAGAGGAAAAGGAGGATTAGAAAAAAAAAGAAAGAAAAAGCTCTAAAAGTCTTAAGTGTAAGTCAGGACTCCTGATTTCTTTCCTACGGTATAATACTGCCCCCACACCTTCTCCCCATGCTACTTCAAAAGTACCTCACCACTTTTGCTATGTAGTCTCTTAGATATAGTAAGTTCAAAAAATTTGCAACAAAAATATACTGATCTCAAACCCATTATCTCAATTTCAATTTTAATATGTACTTTGGTATTCCACACAGAGAAAATTCAACAGCTTTTATTATCATTTAAAAGCATACTACACTAAAATAGGAGTACCTTATTAAGTCTGCAAAATATACTCTTAGCAAATTCAAAAATAAAAGCTGGGTAGGAAATCATTGCTAAAAGGGGATGAGGAAGGATTCTATCAACTATGTATCAAAAGGGTAATTATTTGAGAAGGAGAAGGAAAGATGGGACAGTCTCAAGTATTTCAAGTTAAAGGAGTGCTAATGTATTCCATAATAGTTACTATTTGTAATTCTCATTTTGTGTTCATCACAAGAAAGGTAATTGTGATAAAGGCAGATAAATCATTCTTAAAAAAAAGAACTATAGAGATTATTTTAGAAATTAAATTATTAGTCTTAAACTCATAAAGTTAAAATTGCATAGTTTAGAAACAATGATGTCACATTCATTGCATACCACTTGCATAGACCAAAAATTATCTTGGCAGCACTACTGCTCTTCTTTGTGTTTGCCCTACTTGCTATAGTCTAGAATATAATCAAAGTTTCTGCTGTTTCTGCAAATGAATTCATCAAGTTCATAGTAATTTGAAATTGGACTACAGCTTTGATCATAACAAATTAGTGCTAATAGGGCCAACTGTTCATTCACCATGATGCTATGGTAGATTTGTGATGAATGGTAAAAAACTGATTATTATGTTACAGAGAACATTAGAAGCAAGAGCCAGTACAAGTCATTCAAACTGGATTTCAACAATTGGGATCTTATAAAGACTGAGAAAACATTTTTCATTTCTCTTCTCCCCCCTTTCCTATAAACACTGATGTAATATGTAGTACATTCATGTCTAATAGCTAACCCCTATGCAAAGCTAAAATCTAAATTCATAAACAGCTCCAGGGAACTGACCGTAGATAACAGAATGAAAAAGTGTTTTAAGAATGCTTCTAAACCCCACTGGAATGTGCAAAGCCCAAAATATACTCATCGAATCATAGCATTTCAGATTGCTGTAACTGACCAGCAAGGCAACCTGGTTTCCCTTAACAGGACAGTGAGAAGTGTATTTAATATACTATGATTGCTCATTAAAAAGGTTTCTCGTGACATTTTAGGTTGAATAGAGGATTATAATTAAGAAAGAACATTTATCATGTTCTTGCCATTAGTCATGAAAAGTGCAAAATATCTAAAGTATGTTGAAAACAACTGCACTGTCTTCCTGATTATTTAGGTTCTATCTTCAAAGCCAACTTTCTTTCTCAGCTTATACACCCATCCCACAAAAAAGTTTTTGCTGTAATTTGAGTAGTGGAAAAAAAATCTGACCTTTCCTGGTAAACTGCCAAGGATTTTTATCAAAGTCTTATGAATTTTCCACTTTGAATGAGAGAGTTGATGGTTACAATATTCTATCCCTTGCAATCCAAGTAAATCCCTTCTGCTGGGATGACCGTCTTGAACCAGTCTCTGGAAGCCCAGAGCTCATGATGCTCCTAAGCAGCTGTGGTGTTGTTTTCTGCACTGATGCATTGCTAAGCAAGGCCTGTTGTTGCTTTTCAGTCACTGTTGTCACCACTCTTTAGTGACAATGTGTGAGCAAGCATTAGGCTTACTGTGATAATTAAATTTATAGAAATGACTACCAAACAATGCCAGTAAGGAAAAAATGATGATTGTAAAGAATACAGACAAAAAGACCCCAAGGGAAAATGCCATAGAAAAAAGAAAAAGTTATGAAACATTTCTGGGAAATGAGAGTCCAGAAAACAATATATATGACAATACAGCAGGTGGTCTTCCATCTGTATCCTCTTCCAGACCTGCCTTTGCAGTGAAACAAAGTGGCAGACCAAGGCAGGACTAATAGAAAAGAGAACAGAGATTCTGGTTCACATTTTGTCTTAAATAAGACAATTAAGCAAGAAACTTTTAGCTTACATTTGGACAACACAGAACTCTTAACATCCTTATTACATATAATATGAAGCTTAATATAAGGTCTGGGGTTATGTAACATGTGGTGCTGTGCAATGGGTTATGTGACAGGAACTAGAGCACGAGGCAGGCTCCTGCCAGCAAGCTGGTACTTCATGCAGCACCTCTCCCAACACTCAACTCTACTAACATGAATGAGTCCAGAGGAATGCTACACAGATTTACTGTGGAATCTGGAATTCATAGATCTAAAGCACATAGAGAGAGGCCTAACTGGCCAAGTCTGACAATTCAGACAGAATGCCAGGGATGGGAAGAAAGCACAGCACTTTGCTAGAAACACAGGTGATACTGAACACAGCACAGAGAATCAGACTCCTAGAAATGGAAGACTCAGGAGAATTAAGATTTGACAAGACTGCTCCTCATTGTTTTACAAGATAAATATTTTATGATTTAAATTTTTCTAGTAAATCTAAATAATACTTATTTAATAAAATACTTAAGCACAGGGAAATACTTTGCATTTATTTTTGGCAACAAAGACTATAATCTGACTGACACATCAGCAAGAACAACCTTTTCTTTTACCGTACCCCCATTTTAAAATTCCTTTATTTAATAAATATGCATCTTTCTGCTACATGCTCTACATCAAAGAGCTTTCCTTGCTCTTCTTAAAGACCATGCACTATAAACCCTATTCTGCGCCACCGATTTTAAATTTCATCTATAAAAGTCATTTTACATATACTACAAATAACAATACATGCCCCAGTTTGAATATTAAAGCTGTAATTCAATTTCAAGGTTCTTCTGACAGTATTCCAGTATCACACTTTTTTTTTCCAAGATGCTACTTGAATCCTTTTCAGTAAATGTACAAACTACCACAAATCAATAGCTTAAAAGCAGATATACCACATCAAGAACTTTATTAAGGCTTGTTAATATCCATGCAAACCCTACTAAGAAGTTGATCATATAGTATAATAATAGAAATTAAGAGAAATAGTTAAAATTAGTAAAGTTACATATGTTACAATCCATACCCTAATACAATTTTTTTCCATTTTTTTGCATTTCTATATGAAAACTCACATAGACATAAATCCAGATTTACAGAGTGTACACTCGCCCAAGTGTCTGTTCCTTACGTTTTATTAGCCTTAATCACGCAGAGGTGCCTAACTAATAGACAACAGTAGGCTTGGACTGGATAAAACAAATGAAATCTAGCTTCAGTGAATCTGGATAACAGTCTCAATAGAGACTTAATCTTTCCTCTGTAAAGCATAAGATTGTAACAATACAGTGACTGCTGGAAAATTATATAACATGTCACATGAGGTATAGTGAAAAGAAACCATAGCTTTTTGAAAAGGTAAACACTGTAATTGGAAATTTATTTACTTTGCCCTTGTTTGGAAGCAAATTGGTAGCAAAGAAGTAATTTGCATTGCTTTATTAAAGTATGATCAGTATTATTCAGCTATGCACATTACATATAGGTGCTATCCAGGTATGCAAGAGGTTTTGTACCACTTACGTACTCAGTTTTCACTTCTAATTTTAACTGCTCCAAGGCAATTTATAAAAGAAAACAATTTGTTAGTAATGTTAGTAATAGACAACTGAAAAAAAAAACCCAACAGAATCACTTTTGAACATAACTCTTCCCCCCATTTTCTCAAGTTCCTCTTTGTACTGCTGTAAGCCTCTACATAAACAAAACCAAACCAAGGCTATCTACCCTGTCTTGAGCACAAATGGCAGGGTTTTGGCAGCTGGAGATGGGAGGCTGCAGGTGACCTGTGTAAGAGGTGGTCAGGGACTGCTCTGTGCCAGTAACATTTGGTACCACTTGGCTCTGTGATGGACAAAGTACCCCAAAATGGAACCAGAGGAGTCCCTCGTGCTTCTCTGAAATTAGGAATGAGAGACAAAGCCAAAAGGAGAGACACACAGGACGATGCTGAAGGGAGATGCCAGAAGAGGAAAAATGCTAAGCAGAGGAGATGCAAGAGCTGATACTGGGACAGGAGAGATGCATGAATGAATCAGAAACAAAACAGGCAGGGCAAACAGTACAGCAGCAGAACTGCTGAATCAAACAAGCCACCTGAGCTACGGCTGGAGACAAGACTGAGGAGCTGGCACATCCCCAAAGGGACTACAGCTGTTGGGGCAACCTGCACCAGAGCAATCTGGTAAGAAACAAACAGCAGCAAAAGAAAAGGAACTGCAATACACTGACTTCCATCTCCTGCTCCACCCATCATCCCACTGAACAGACTGAGTGTAATGTGCAGCAAATGGATTGGAGAGCAAAAAGTGGAGAGGAGAGGTATCTGAAGGGAAGGTGAGTCAGACTTGTTGAAGTGTTTGGTTGCTTTTATTTTTCAACACCAGGATCAGTCATTAAAAGGTTGTTAAATGGCAATAAATTAAAACAATTGGCACTCATAGAATCATGGAAGGGTTTGGGTTGGAAAGGACTTTAAAGATTACTTAGTTCCAACCCCCTACAATGGGCAGGGCTGCCATTTACCTGATTAGGTTGCTCAGGGCCTCATCCAGCTTAGCCTTGGAACACTCCCAGGGATGGGGCATCCACAACATCTTTGGGCAACCTGTGCAAGTTCCTCACCAGCCTCTGGGTAAAGAGTTTCTGCTGCCTGTATAGCAAGTCCCTTTCTCTCCTCTTTATAAGCCTCCTTAAGGTACTGGAAGGCAGCAATGAGGTAATTCCAAAGCCTTCTCTTCTCCAGGCTGAACAACAACAGCTCTCTCAGACTGTCCTCATAGGAGAGGTGATCCAGCTCGCTGAGCATCTTTGTGGCCCCCTCTGGACCTGCTCCAACAGGTTCACATCTTTCTTGTGCTGAGGCCCCCTGATGGATGCAATACTCCAGGTGGGTTCTCACAAGGGCAGAGTAAAAAGGGATAATCACTTTCCCTGACCTCCTGGCCACAATTCTTTTAATGCAGTCCAGGATGTGGTTGGTCTTCTGGGCTGTGAGCACACAGTTGGCTCATGCCCAACTTTTCATCCACCAAAATCCTTCACCACAGGGCTGCTCTCAGTGAGTTCTTCTCTTCTGTTTTGTCAACTGCCCTGCTCAGCATCATGTCATCCACAGACTTGCTGAGGGTGCACTCAATCCCACTCTCTATGTCACTGATGAAGATACTGGAGAGCACTGGTCCCAGAGACAGAGCCCTGAGGGACATCACTCATCACTGGCCTCCACCTAAACATCCAGCCAATTTCTTATCCCCTGAATCCATACATCAAATCTATGTGTCTCCAGTTTGGAGACTAGGATGCCACATGAGAATGTATTGAAGGCCTTACAGAAGTCTAGATAGATGACATGTAGGTCTTCCCTCACTGACTGTTGCTGTTACTCCATCATAGAAGGTCACCAGACTGGTCAGCCATGATTTGCCCTTAGTAAAGCCATGTTGGCTGCCTCAAATCACCTCCTTTTCTTTTATGTGCCTTAGCACATCTTCATGATCCTCCCAGGCATGGAGGCGAAACTCGCCAGTCTGTAGTTTCCCAAATCTTCCTTTCTCCCCTTTTCAAAAATGGGAGTGCTGTTTCCCTGTTTACAGTCATAGAGGATTTGGTGTCATAGCCATGATTTTCAAGTATGATGGAGAGTGGCTTGGCAACACCATCAGTCTGGACCCTGGGATACAAGTCATCAGGTCACACATACTTGTGGCTACTCAGGTTCATCAAGTGATCCTGAACCTTCTAGTGACAGGTTATAATGGGAGGGACTTCACTCTCCCCCAGATCCATACCGGGGATCAGGGACTTGAAGGAGTCCCTGACCTGAAGCTGTGTTTTGGGAAACATCAGCACAGACTCAGCCAACGTGCATGTGGAGCCTGGAACAATTCACATCATATGCTGTCCCTGTTCAAATAGGCAGTTTGCAGTTATGACAGTTGTATGCGTGAAGAAATGTTTAAATACCTAAGAAAAGGGAACTGTGGGTATCATCAGAAACAGAAAAAAGACTGAAGTCAGAACAAAAAGGGAAGTGGGAGCTAAAGTTACTAGAGCTAAAATATTTTGTAAGGCGGCAGCAGAAACCGGAGCTCTTTGTGATGACCAAAATAGTTGCATTTGCTAACTGCATTTTATATATTGCCAACATGCAAACAGGCATTCTGTGAAACCATCAATCTGTTAAAAACAGATGTTCAAAGCCTGCCATGTCTAATCTAACACAGTAAACAAATGCACTTCTGTTACTGAAAGTCCTAGACGAAGCATCCATTTTTCCAACCCACAAAATCAAGTTGGTGCTTCCCAATATAAACAAATATACATACAGTACTCAGAGACAACCACAGCCATGAGAGCTTACAAGTTATAATACCTGGCCAGATGATCTTTTGGCAAGTGAAAGAAACACAAAGATAACAAGACAAGGACTGGCATAATCTATAGTTCTTAGGTCAACTTGCTTCACTTGGAAGAGGCTAAACAAATGAAAAGAAAGCACATGGCAAAACAGCAGGATAATTTCAAAGGGGTTCTCCCAATCTCAAACTTCCACAACCTACTATCCTGTTGCACGTGACAAAACCTCGTGGCATTGTTTGCCAAAACCCCCCTGCCTATCTAACCTTATTTGTTTGACAGCTTTCAATTGAGTTACTGCCGTACAGCAGGCAAGACCTTGCCAAACTCTCTGTAGACCCTTGATTTGGTATAATTGGCACTGAGAGAATTAATGAGAATTTCTGTTTTGGGTTATCACTTTTGTGAGAGAAGACTTAAAGTGCCTGGGGTTTACCAGCTTTCTCTAGTTGTTCTTCGTAGACAAGTTCTGAAGTGTATAGGTGCTGCCGTTCAAACAACAAGCAACACTTTTTTGTCAGGCCACACAACACCTAAATGACACTAAACAACATTGGACATGAGGATCAAGAAGACTTATCTATAGAAAGCACACAGCCATGAAAAGTTTGGGAAGCATGATGCACAAAACTATACAAATCCCATCAGCTTCCTCAGAATGCTCAGTCAGAAGATGTGTGCTAAGGAAAGCACACAACAATTTAAAAAGTCTGCTCTGAGAGAATTTGTGCCAGGCATTTTGCCAAAGGATAGATCATTAATGGTTTTGATGATCTCCCCTTGGAGAGGGGGCTGCCAAGACAAATCCTCTTAGTTATACTAGAAAGGTTAAGTGAGGTCAAAAAGTCCCACCTCTCCCCAGCTGTGGGCACTTCAGCAGTTTGATAATTTTGATAAAGAAATAAATGAATGTTTTAGGTGTTTACATTTAATTAGTTTGATGCCAGTAGAGTTTCTAATAACCAGTATTATACTTGGGTTTGTGTCTGCTTTGATTAGCTCTCTTAACGGCCGACCAGCTCTGTCACCCCACTGGAATAATCTATTTTGCGCAAGTCAAGGCCATTTGAGACCTCTGGGCTATGTGGAGGCTGACAGCACGGCTGGCCACTTTCAGCTCCTCCAGCAAGACAGCAAAAATAAGGGGACAACAGATGTACCTGAATCTCCAGGCAGTTTTCTGTCTCCCTTTAGGTTAAGGTAGACACAAGAGCCTGTTTATTTTCTTCTGAAGGCATAAGAAATGGTTGCACTTGGTAACACATTCTGAAAGCCACAGACAGCACAGTGGACAATACCTCAAGGGTATTATTTACCTTCCAAAGCAAGAGTGTCTAAACATTCACCTGTTCCCTAAACACTTCTATGCACAGGAGGCAAGAATTAATATCCGTTTAAGAATAATACTTCTACAGCTGATCTTCATAGCAACAAGGGCAAAACTGAAAAGCAAATGGTGTAACAACATTTAGTATCCTACCAAAATAGTTTGCCATGAGTACTGAGAGCTATTCATTCAAACACATTCTTCACATTGCAATGTTCCCATTTCAATTATTTTGAGATTAAGTTTCCTTGCTTTACTAATTTACTGGAAACACTGTAGAAGAAACACATTAAAAAAAAATACAAAATTTCTGAACAGAAAAAACCCACACAATAATGTTAGATCAACAATTTCTCTCAAAGAACCAGCAACAAAGAATATATCAAGAGTCTGCAATAATCCTGGATAATTTTGGTAGCATTTTACTGAAGGTTCTCTTTGAAAATATTTTCTATTCTCCTCACCACTATATGGTAAACTAGCAGACTATAGATATAATGGATGCAATGTAACAGAACATAGAAGTTCCATGTCTGTTATCCTAGCATTAAAAGATCACGAAATTATTAAGGACCTACTTCTCCAAGGTCCCACAAGCTCTCAATACATCACCATAACTAAAAGCAGGTAGTCATTGTGAAGTTTTCCTTTTTAGTGAGTGATTTTGGGTCTTCTGCACTCCAAGACTGCTCAAGAATTCCAACCATACCACCTGCAGTAGTAACTCTCCCAAAATAAGCAAATGAGGTACAAATCTCCTTCCCCAGAAAAGAAATACCCAACTAACTTCCTTGACCAAACTCTGAAAAAACATCCAAGCAGACTGCTTTTTAGAAAGGATCATTCCCCACCCTGTAACATCTAAAAGAAAAGACTGCAATGGAACATCTGGACAACCACTGGAGTGTGTTACTAATAGGTTATATTGATTCTGTTCATGTTTTGTCATTTTTTTCTTGCTTTACAGTACACACATCTCATTTTTTTTTTTAAATTTGTGTTCATTGTTCTAATTTTGAAGAAAACACATTTCCATTGAAAAGAGAATTCTCTTTCATGCAACAAATGCACTTTCTGAACACATAAAGCATCCTGGCAACAGTAAAGCCTGAGAAAGCACAGTATAACAAAGTACTGAGAAAATGATGTTTTGAAGTTGTAAAGAATTTATTTACACACAGTTAAAATGATCACATTTTTCTAATATGACAACTGTTGCATTTCTGAGTTAATTTACAGCCTTGCATCAGTTTACTCCATTAAATATTCCTTATACCAGCTATACTTTCCGATGCTTTGCTAGCTTCTTTCACCATGTACCTCTTCCAAGCACAGAAGAACGTGGCAAAAATAGTTACTTTTGTTATGGATCATGCATCTTCACGCTGTTGGTTGCAAATGCTCCTTCCAAAGGTAATGTCTTTCTGGATCTTGTCAATTATTAGTACCAATTATTAGTACCACTGCCCCATGGCAGTGTCAAATACATATAAAATGCTATTAAAACAGACAGCATCAACAGTGATTTCCTAAAGCACAAAACAAGTATACACAATACCTCTGTTAGGTTGTTCCTTTAATTCTGTGGCAGCTTACTCTGCCTTTCTCATAAAGGCTGTAGTCCTACCACCTACCTACCTCAGAATAAGAGTCTTAAGGGGAGGCTACACAGATTTATATCACTGCTGGAAACAGCTTTGTTGCAAGTGCTTTTGACTGTTTTTGTAACACGTTATTACCATTGGAAATGGAGCAGTACTGGGTAGTACTGATTTTGACCTTTTAAAGAGGTGGGTTTTACCCAACTTACTCTGGCAGAATTTTCTAAATCCATGCATTATGACTCAATAAGTACTCTGAATATTAGATTTGTATTTGTATACAATTAGAGTAAGGCTTAAAATGTGTAATAATCATACTTCCATATAAAAATAAGATATAACTTTGAGAGAGAGAGACATGAACATATTGACACTATTTTTAGATGAGCAGGTAAGACCTGCAATTAAAGCCTGATCTTTGACTAAGAAAACATCTGTTTTCTTCACTGTGTAATTAGTAAAATTAATGAATTCCAATCCATCCACACAAATGATTTTTTTAACTCTGAAATCAATCACTTTAAAGCCCAAGATGCTTTAAGCTACACAAATTTGCCAATATGTGATACTGTAGATCAAGTTCAAATTAAGAATTTATTTTCATCATAGTTATGTTTGAAACATTTTTGAACCCTCTTCCTCTATTCTGTCAACATTGAGATTTACATTATAAACAAAACACATTTCTGCCCTAAGAAGTTTGAGTCAGCTAAATCCTAGATTAACCGTCTCATACATAGTTCCTGTTGGGAAGCTGACTAAGATCCCATTTTTTAACTGGATCAGAACAGGAAATATGCTTATTGGAGGATTTAAAAAAAAAAAAAAAAGACCATCCCTCTCTGACACCTTTTATTATACACAGAGCAGGAAACTGCTCAACAGTGAACACAATTTCACAATGCAGATTAGAAGATCAATCATTAGAGAAAGTGATGGCAAATTTCTTCTAAAATATTTTCTTCTTTAAAAAGTGCTACTTCTAAGAATGTGACATGGCAGACAAGCCCACTTGAAAAGGTTAGCATTGAATAATTACAGATGCCACAAATAATGAGACACACACACTATGCTTTAGTGTTTGCCAGTACTATCATTGTATTGCTGCTATAAAGGGACTGACTACAAAAGGAGGTTCTGTCATACCCTCTTGGGTCACCGCTGGTTTTTAATTCACAAGGGTAATTCTGATTGCCCATATTAAAAATCTTTGACCAAAACCTATGTATCTGTTCATCTGCTATAACTGTTTTAATCTTCCTCTTTCATTTGAGGAGATGTGCAGGAGAAAACCAGCTAACAATATCGTAAGTACTTGTTTTATGAATCTGGCCCTCAGTCAAGAAGTTGCAGTGAAAAGTCTTTTAATCACCTTCTGATCAGAATTTACTGGATTGTATCTAAGTTCAAGGGTATTAAAATGTGCAAAGGAGACTATGAAAAAATGGCTAGGTTATAGATTTTAACTTCTTAACTAGAAAATTGACTCAAAATAGATTTTCTAATTTACAATGAATCAAAAGAAAAAACATCAGACCATAGCAAAAGTGGCACAAATGTATCAAAAAGCAAATGAATAAACATTTGAAAAGATTTATTATTAGAAATTGTAATAAATTTTGGAAAGATGAATCGATTTTAGTTAAAAGGTATAACTGACAATTTATTGGGCGGGAAGATGCATTATTTTCCAATTGTTATCCACCTACAGTAAAACTGATTTGTGTCCTATTGTATTTTATGGAAAAGGAGAGAGCAACTTTCAGTGATTTAGATTAAATGTATTAATCATAACCAGACACTGTGAACTATATATCTACTATTAAAGAAGATTTTTGACATTTAATTCTGTAGCAATATTTTGGCTCTGTACCACTCTTCCTAAATCCAATTCCTGCTACAGTTGGCAGATTTCTCCCTTTTAATTTTATGGGGCTTAAAGTAGCATTTAACCACCCATGCGGTAAATAATGCAGGATTAGAAATATTTAGTGTTTTGTTTCCCTTTGAAGAGTACCAATCCATCAACCCCCAAATATTTTTAAAACATTTTCCACATTCTAGTAATATTTAATATAAGATTCAGTAAAACATCCTATGTAAATGAAGTTTTTTTCCCCCCGAAACAAAACCCCCCATGTTAAACCCGAAGGAAAACATGCATATGCATCACTGATATAGCGGGATTAATTTTATAAAGATATCAGTTTTGCATACAAAGAAAACTTGAATAAATCCTTCCGAGTTTTTAAACTTTTTAGGTCACACCATATATAATATTTATTCTCAATAATCTGACAAAATATAAAGTCCTGTCTGTTCTCCTGAACAAGGCGTAGCAATATATTTTATTATATTTATGCCCCCTTCTCTTTGTTTTTATGCAGTCATTTCTTTTGCTTAAATGCTATATAGTACTGCATGGGGAAAGAGAGCTTAGAGTAACTTATAAGAGGCAAGGTTCTTAAAGGTCTTTTAGTTAGACCTACACCAACAATTATATACCAGATTTTTAAGGAGCATAAACAAAACAGAAAAGCAGTACGGCAACAAAATCTCAATTGCCATACACACGCTTTCTTTTTCGTCACAGAACAGCGTGAAAGAAAACTGGAAAAAGGTTTTTTTCTCCAGTTGGACCATATTCTACAGAAAATAAAAATGTAACTTACTGTAAACCTTCTGTACCTATTTGTTTAGGTCTTTGTAAAGTTAGGCTTCAAAACTAAGCAATCCAACAGGAAGGGGCAAGGGAGAAAGGGAAATGGGATGAATTTCATTTAACGCTCTTTAAAGTGATTTTCACAAGTGTTTATAGCTGGACAGTTGCAACAGAGGATTCCATCAGCTAACAGTAAGGAAAAATGACTGCCTAAATAAACAGTTTTCACTTCTCTGAACTGAGGACAAGTTGCTTCCGAGACCTTTAAAACCATAGTCTAAATACTTTTGAATGCAGGTTTTAAAATCAGCTGTCAAACGAGGGACTATCTAAAATTGGTAGTGAGCAAAGGAAAAACTATCCACAGCAAAAATGTGATCAGAAGCAAGTAAGAGTTTGGTGAGTCAAATTGCAAGGGGCAGAGTGGAACAGATTTTGAGGGGCTATCAAAACTGTTGGACTGGGAGGGTTCACTTGATTAGTTACAATGGTTACACTCTACTCTCAAAAGAAGCTAAAAAACCAGCTGCTATGTCCCAGCTCAAAGGACAGTAATTATTAGGCAAGGACCAATACACTCTTGAATCACACCAGCTGAAAGTGTTGGTGTTAATAAACCTTTTCTTATCGTTCTCTTCATTCCCATATATGATATGTAATTTGGTAACTGGACAAATGGTTTAAGTACACACAAAACAAAGATCATTATGCTTTTGAAAACATCATACCAACATTTTATGTAGGGTTTTCCCAAAACATCAAGAGACCACTAAACAGAGGAGCTTTGAATTTTCCTGATTCACTTCACAACTCACAGCCTTAGTAATTTACTGATTATCTTCAGGAATGACCTTTCCATTCTAGGATTGCTTATTACCATTTATTTTAAGTTAGCAATGCTGTCTCTCATACAGGATAAACACGTTTAAGAAAACATTCACTTCTAACAGATCTTCAAATTGAATTAGTTGCAGAAACACATTAAACAAAACTTAGATTTCTGTAAAGAAAAGCTTCCCCATTCAGTTCCGTGCTTACTTGCTGTAAATACCACTATCAGAAATATCAGATAACTGTCAGAACAGGCAGTTCCCTGTGAAGTTTTGAGCACATTTTTTTTCCTTAAACTACACTGTCAATATGCACATTTGATTTTCTTATTTCAAGAAACAAACCAGCAGCAAACAAGTAATTTTCCAGCTAAGTCAAAAGTAAGTTAGGCTACAACTGTGGCTTGCTGAACTCCTGGATGACTATATTTAACAGGCTAAAGAAAACTGTCTTTACATCTAACTAAAGTCACAGCAATCAGAGATAATGGCAAAGGAGTGCTTCTCCGTCCTCATATTCTCTCTCACATTAGAAAAGAAGCAGAATAATTTTCTGTGCTGATTCAACTTCAATACAATGCATCATGTATGTTTCCTGCTTTATTTTCTGCTCTCTATTTTGAAGTAATCTGATATATACATTTCCAGGATGAATTACTGGAGAGAACACTAAACATCCAGTTTAATTCACTATTTTTATAGCTACCTCTGACTCTGGGTACAAGCCATATGAATTCAGATTGTATATATAAAAAAAAATCCCGACATTTTTCGTTGGAGTTTGTATTTTTGCTTTTGGTAAAAGTCAAACAAAAAATATTCTCATTTCCCATCACTGCCTTAGAGCAATGATTTGAAAAATAAGCTGCTATATTATATTGATCACTTTTCACACCAGAATTTTTTCAATATGTATTATATAAAGTAATGGTAGAACAGAACTAGAGAACAAAACAAATGACTGCACCTGACTATAAACAGTGTATCCAATAAATCTAGAAGGACACTCAACAGGTCTGTGTAGAGATAGGCAGAGTACTCCTATCAGAATCTAAAGTGCCAGTTTTCCCTATAAGATGGCCACCATATGAAATGCACCTGAAGAAAGAGAGGGAGTACTTTCAAGTTGTTCTGTCTATCAGTTGCCCTCATTCTCCCACACCACCTATTTAAGGCAGAAAGATAGAAGTTTCCTATGGAGAGAAAAACCTAGTTATGTGAATGAGTTACTATGATTTAAATTAGCAAGAAACTTTGAACTGTTTAGGAGCTGTACCTGATCTTGCACTTGCTTTTGGTTAAAAAATGCTAAACAACATGCTAGCTGAAATCACCGTCATGATTTACTTGACATTTATGATGTTATTACTGCATAAATGAGATGTTGCTCATAAGGTAAGCCACAGTATCTGCACAAGTGTTCCTTCCCTATTACAGGTGTTTTTCTGTCTCTTCTCAGCATTAAATAATCAACTCACCTGTCAAGCTCAATACAAGGAAATAAAACTCCTAACGTGACTCTGGATACAAGATGCTGTTCTACCATTAATTCTTCAAAACACTGCTATCGAGGCATTTAGAAATATCTAGAAGAGACATAACTCAGTGAAATTTTTGCAGAAAAGATTCTAAGAGCAATAATGTTTAAAGACAAATTCTTTCCATTAGAATTGCACTAAAACATCCAGGAATCAACGGGGACTTAGGAAGTCAAAATAAGCAAATTCCAAATGTCTGCAGAAGAAACAGTTCATGCAATTAAGTACTAGAAAGTGGGATTTCTTTTGATAAGCAGTAGAACACAAGAGGAATAATTATGCTGCCTCATATTTTGAGGTCAGAGGTTTATAATCATTATTTTCTGTAAAGGTTGCTGTAAAACTGTATTAAATACGTTTTCAAGACAGACACTAACCGAAAGGGATATCATAATGTTATTTGTCCTCATTTAAAATCAACTTAAGTGAAATTGTAGATGACTATCACTTGAGCGGTTGGGCTGAGGTGAATTACAAGGAATACTGCTTAGACTAACAGTTCATAGCACTTGTCACCACGAATAAACCACAAAATGCATTTAAAAAACTAAGCAGCACATTTGGCATTTCTAAGACTGGTGCTGGAGGGCAACCATTTCGCTGAAGTGGGATGTTGGTTTTGACACTATACTTTAAAGTCCAAGAAGAGGCTAAGTCACCACATTCACTTTAGCTAGACAGAAGTTGATCTTTTATATTTTAAGGGTATGTTTTGATCATCACAGCAAGTGAACTACATAAAGAAAAACCACTGTGAGCTTTTCAGCACAGAATTTCTCTTTTAGTCATTACACCTATGAGATACCTTCATTTTGCGGATAAAGTACAATTGTTATCTCTACAAGCTGTTAATTGCCTGATGCATTCAAACTATTTTTATCTTGATAGCCATAGATTTTGCAAGAATGAAATCAGGACTCAATTCAAGACTCTACACTCTAATTTACAAGTTAAGCATTATAGAAGAAAGAATAAAAAAAAATATGTTCATCTTCACCAGTTAGTGTCTTTACAACTATTACAAACCAGCTGAGGATTTCTCCAGCTATTTTAATTATGGCAGAGGAGTTTTACACTTATATAATGGAACTAATAACAAAATAGAGCCAACTTGGATTTCTTGAAATCTAAACATCTGTTTTTCAAGTTACTTGTAACTCCTATTTGCCTAATGAACTCCAGCTTCAAATGAGAAAGAAATGCTGTGATACTATTTGTGCCTGTTAAGTAATTTGATGACCAAGGATTTTCATTAGACAATTTCAGGTGACCCAAAAGTCACTGTCAGTTAAAACAAACACAGGTTGTAAGGTAGACTTTATTAAACCATTCAGATCTCAAAAATGATAGGCAGAAATCAAAACCCTTCATAACAATGACAAACTCAATTTATTAATTATAGTGCTCTGCCTTGAACAATCACAACACAAATCAACTGTGTCTTATGTATGGGTACCACCATAGGTACTACTTAAGAACCACTGACTTATCATGAAACATGCGACAGGTAAAATTATGATTCTTTTGATGAGTAAGCATGGTAAGCTATTATGAAAGTCACTAAGTAGCTTTACTCTTTCATCAGGTGCTTATCATGGCAGGTGGAAGATATATTAGACTTGTATCAGTATAAGTAAAAGCTTTAGCAAAAATGCACTTGAAAACTAATTTGTGGAAAAAAGCTCTTACTATGCAGAATATATAGTGAGATTAAAAGGTGTAAGGACACTGAGAACAGATACTTCAACATCATCCCCAATATTCACACTTCATTTTTGAAACCTACATTGTTTATAACAGGGCTTTGAAATCCAACTGAAGCTTTATTTTTCCCTTTTGTTCATAGAATGGTTTGGGTTTGAAGAAACTTCACAGTTTATTAGTTCCCAGACTCCTGCCATGAGAAGCGATACCTTCTACTAGATGTGGAACTACCGTTTTCTCCTAAAATAAAGCTATTTCATTGTGTTCAAGTTTTGAAGTCTAGAAGTGTACTATTTGACTTGTTCCTCAAGAGAATTGCAGCATTTCTGCCAATAGTAAAGGAACTATTCAAAGGTGAGCCTTAAATTGTCATCACAGCAGCATCTCCTCTGCTAATAACCTGAATTTTTCAGCCTGAAGAAATATATCTATAGGAAGCACACAAGTGCAGAAAACCACCCTCTTTCAAGGAATTTTTATTCCTTTATGCTGCAAAACTAAGGTACCAAGTTAACTAAAAAGACGATTAACAGAGCATGACTTATTCACTACATTTTGCATAAGTAGATATCAATTCAAGACAATTACAAAAAAAAGGAAAAAAAAAAGGAAAAGCAAAAGCAGACTGAGAAATGCTTTAAGTAGAGGAAAATCTTTTTGATGACAGGAAATCTTAATAAGCCTCCCCAAAAAAATAAAAATCGCCTACTCTTCTATTCACTTAAAGGAAAATTCATTTGCAATTTTAGCAGTGTAAAGCTTCACAATGCCACCAGAGATACATTCTTTCATGCACCTCTGTGATGCTGGCTTGTTAATCTGACTGTATACTGCTAAACCAATATAAAAATATTCTCCACAACACCAAGTACACTTTACTTGAGAAGCAGTGTTTTTCCAAAAGTTGCAGAGCATCCATGAAGAGGCTTCTGACCAATATTGCAAAAACAATGCCCAAATTACCCTTTATGGAAATATTCCTTGGATCGATAACAAGGTTTCTTACCTATTAACATTTCACTCAGTTTCCAAAATATTTTGACAAGAAAAAAGCTCCTGGAAATATCTGGTTGTTAGGAAGAACTTAGAAGCAGAAATGTTTGATTTGCTTTTACATTTTGAAAAAGTTTAAAAAAGCAGGAGTGCTCGATGCATCTTTTCTCTTCACATCAAGAGATAGGATTCTGCCAACAATTTCTTTTGAGAAAAGCTCTTTTATCTCTGAACTTCTGAAAAAGAGTCACAGGATTTGACAGAAATATCCAGACACCATCAGATAACAGGTCTTGGAAATGTAGTTTTCATTCTTTAAGCACATTTTGAATAATTACAACTATGTATAGTCAAGCTGAATAGTCCAGCTGTGCAAAAATAAATCAATCTAGGAGTGCAAGACTTAATACAGGCTGTCTTCAATATAACAAAACCAAGCCCATGACATAAAGGTGATGGATGAAAAAACTCGCAGTCAAAAGGAATCATCTTTTTTATTGGTCATGTTTTTTGCACTTTAGTCCAGTGAAAACACCTACCAGCTTCCAGCCAGATGGGGGATCAAGGCAGGAAGAGAGGACTCATAAGAGTTCTCAAACAAAATGCTGCAATGTCTCTCCCTGTCTTAGGAAAGAAACTGTATCTAGAACCACACAAGGAACAGCTAGGAGAGCAGCACTGATTTTTAAAACCTTCAATTTCTTGTATGGAGGAGTTGTGAATCAAAGTGAAATTTTTCAGACATCGAGTACTAAGTTGGGCAAACGCTTTGAAGGAAAAACCACTCATGCTCTATTTTCACTAACTATAATTATTAACACTTTCTTTAATTAAGGCTTTGTCCTCTCTCTAAAAATCCATCTGAGAAAAGGAGGAAAACCTTAATCATTCAAAGCAAAGCATTCAGTTAGTATTCTAAATCACAGAGATGAACCTTCACAGTTCCAATGTATCCAAAAGATTTCAGATTTTATTCTATGCAATACCAAAGTTTCATATGCAATTTGCTGAAGAGAACAGAGACATAGTACTAGATAAGTGACATGCAAGTAAATAAACACATACAGAAAAAGACTGGAGAGAAAAGCATTCCTTCTAAGAAATCAGTGTTTTGTTCATAGAACACTACTTTTAAATCATAGAAACTTTTGCCTATGCCTAACACAAAACAATGTGGGGGTTGTGACTAGTTGATCAGGTCATAGATAACTGCAGAATTAAACCAAGCAAAGTAAGATTTCATGCAATATACCTTATTAAAAGAGTACATTAAATACTGGTATGATATGAAAGCACATGTTTCATGTTTCTCATTTTAACTACAAAGCTACCACTGTCAACGTGGCATGGTATTAGAAAAACCACATTTTTCTATTTCTTTTCAAAGAAGGTTTGTTTACAAATGATGCTGCCACAAAATAAAGCAATGAAGACATGAAAAGCCACCATTATCATTGTGAAGTGAAACATATGTCTGACAAACTATTTAATTATGGATTCCATAAAAAAACAAGCCTATCTTATGTGAATTGGACAATCAAAAGGATGTAAGTATTTTTCATTTTTTCATTTTCTTCCTCAGGTTTTTCAGTTGCCATCTGCCATACGACAACTCATTCAACCTGCATGTTGGATTAGGCAAGGATTTCCAAAGTATTTGCATGCTAGCTAGTATTTACTTCTCTCTTTCTTGTCCAGCATTGTACGATCATTAAAAAATGTTTTGATTCAAAGGCAGTACACTTAGTAAAAGAAAGACCCATGAATTAGCTCAAAATAAGCAAGTCATCAATGAAACACTGGAAGAGAACCTGGACAGAATCTAAGTGCCAGTCATGGCTATTTCAAGTTTCACTAACTGGTCCATAAAGAGCAGCCTTCTTCCTCTGACCCTCAGCTCCCACTGTGGTGTGAAAATGATGAAGCTGGCAGCTTCCCTGGTTTGTAGCAAGTACCATTCACAATCATAGCCTGACCTTTCTCTTACAAGAAAATAGATGGTCAGGCATTAAACACTTTTTGAAAGAAGATGACAATATATCAATATATTATCATAGCTATTCATTCTTCCTTCCCTAAATCAGTAACCTCTCTGAGGCTTCACTAGCTGCTATAATTGTGAACCTTTAACCAAATTTCTCAAAGATCTTTAAGCACACATTGATTGTATGCAAAGGGCTAACTATGCGCTCACATTCCCCAGACAGAAAACACACATCCTTAGACCTCACACAAGATACAATGTGTGTCTTCCAGGTAGTGTATCTCAGTCAGAAACTCCCTTTTTTCACTTTGTCTCCCTTTGAAGCCTGTGAAAAGCAGTGATACAGACATCAGACTCCTCGCTGTTAAAAAGAATTAATTCACACCACAATTCTGTTCAATAAGTTGAGTCTGCAGTGCTCTTTCCTCAGGATATTAATCTTTCTAAAAGCATTCTTGCTCTTCTTCACTGTTACCATCTAATAGCAGTAATTACTTCTTGTTCTGTGTTATCAGATGTCACAGGTATTAGACGACTTTTTTTTTTATCATTGGATTGAAGTATCTAAAGAAGATTTTCTTTAAGAAGCAATCACTGACAAAAGGAAGCACAAGAGCTCTGGTTTATATAGCTACATTTGCAAAGACAGATGCAGCAGATGTGCCCACAAACATAAATAGTCATTAAGGGGGTCAGAAAACTGCATCTGCAGAGTTAACTGTACATCCATTCTACCTACGCACTCCTGCCTAACGTAGTGGCTTAGAAGCTACATGCACATGCCAACCTTCTACGTTATGTAAATGATGTATCTGTTAACTGGTGGTAACAGAATTATCAGTCTTTAGTAGATAAGTTTAGATTTTTGTTATAAAGGAAACTACAATACCATCTTTATATACAGGAGATCATGGCTGGAAGACAAAATGGGCTCCTAAGGACTAACCAGAAAGCATAGCAGAAAATAAACATTAGGATTTTTTATTATATATATATGCATTCACAGTATATCTTCATCAATTGAAACTTAATCACCTTTTTACAATTTAGAGGAAAAGGCAGGTTTTGGGGTAGTTAAGCCATGTATCATCAATACCATGAAGCTAACCTATCAGTTATAATAGCTCCTATAAAATACCAGAGTGAAATTGCAATAAGCCTAGAAAATGGGCTACAAATCCCAGATATGTTCAAGCAGGCACTGAACCAAAAATAAAAATAGGTAGATAGGAAACCAGAACTAGAGAGCATTCATCTAATTCACGACCACTAACACAGAGATCACAGGCCAAGGTTTTAAAGCATCTTATTCAGCTCCAAATGGCAATTACTGGACAGGAACTTCAATTATAAAAACCTTTACTCTTCAAATTGAGTTAAATTTCTAGAAGTCCCTTTCTATTCTCTCCACATATAATAACTTTTACATTTTTCAGAAGTACCTTATGTTGTTTAGGCAAACTAAAATTTGAAAACATTTAATGCTCTCAAATAATAAAGAGCATTCATGTTGTAATATTTACTGACCTAGCCTATGTTTATTATATCTGATAAAGAATCTCCCACATTCTCTTCCTCTTCCAAACACTATCCTGATAAGAAAGGAATAGACTATGCTACAATTAATATATTTTAATGTTTTAATTTAAAAAGTCAAATCTCTCTTCTCATGCCCTCCTCTGAAGAAAAAACATCCTAAAAACTCATTAGAAGCTTGTTTTAGAAAAAAGCTATGGGAAAATACAATTACTGGATTGTACAAAAATGCAAGGACAGTTGGAATTTTTTTCCTTTACTAATAAACATTGCTCCTAGAGCTGAAGGCACTGAAAAACCCCCAAACATCTCATTTGTAGTTACAGCCTTAGAACAAGCTCAGTTCAAAGAAATGTATGAGGTTTATGACAGGAGCACTGCTAATTTGCTTCAAATTTTTTGTATGTACCCTTTTCCCCAGACCACACAGATGTCAACCAAACAAAAGAGAATAAGGACATATTTTTCAAAGCAGATTTTTGGGAGAAAAAACGTAAAATAAATCCAATTTGTACCACAACACATCCTAGACATTTTTTATTATCAGTAAAAACTTTGGTTTGATTATGACTGTAAGAGAAAAGAAACATGTTTTCATACAGACATAAAATATATACTAAAAATGTTAAACACACAGACACCTGCACTGAAAACCTTTTCCTTCACTCAGTTCAAAAAAAGTACTGACAAACAGTATCTTTCTGCCATTTGAGCATACACAAATATTTCACTACAGACAAGAACTAGGAAACACACATTCCATTCCCTATCTACAGCACGAGAGAAAAAACACGAGAGGAACACTCTTTTTGAAAAAAACCTCTCAGAACAGTGCACATTAGTGTACAAGAATGAAAACACCTACCAGTGCATTCTGGTTTCCTGAAGCCTTTTTTATGTTTCTTGCTGGCATTCCATGAAGATGACTACACCTACTCTGAAAACCTACAAAAAAGAAGTATGGACTGATTTAAGAATACTTCCTACACCATTGAACCAATAAAATTCACCATTATATACCAATCTATAAATATGAATTCAATTATATAAAATTATCCTATTGTTGTCAAACACTGTACTGGTGGAAACAAAGAGCACAGAACATGGAAAGTGAGAGAAAGCATAAGTTGTAATGAAAAATTAAGCTTTCTGCAGCTATTCATACTGCCATCCTGGTTCTATGCACAGTTGGCTGCATAAACAGAACATAATGAACTACAGTAGGAAAGTGAGTTTTGCTTCACTTATGACTTCATTAGCACTATAAAACATTAAATCTGGCAAACCTGCAGGACCAAGTCCTCAAAACCAATTCCAAACATCTAGAAAAGAAGCCTTACAAAATAATTCAATACATTCAGTGTGAAGAGTAGT
This sequence comes from Xenops minutus, assembly GCA_035221455.1. NCBI lineage: Eukaryota > Metazoa > Chordata > Aves > Passeriformes > Furnariidae > Xenops > Xenops minutus. Next base: position 19,952,835 of record JAWWEE010000105.1, on the reverse strand, counting down.
TTAAAAGTGATTTGACCACTCCTTACATAGAATTTAAGTGTGAAAGATCTTGTGTCAGAGGGAAGGTAAAACAAAATTCTTTAGCAGCAAGCTGAGGTCTGCCAACTTCAGTCTTTAGACTAAAGAGTGGGTTCCTAGCTGCAAATGCCATGTAACACTGATAGAACCTACCACTGGTTACTCTGGATCCACAGTTGTCTGAAGTGTTTTCAAGAAATAAAGAAAGAGGGTATTTTCTAAGTTACAATCTCAATCTTTGCTCTAAAGGCACCCTTTCCTCTTCTGTACAAACACTACAGCCTGACTATAAAGCAAGGTAAAGCAGATGGCCACAGCAGTCTTTCCAGCCTTTCAATTAATGAACTTGTATAGAATTCTATACATTATCACAAAAGCCAGAAAAAAAATGGAATATCTAGATTCACTTTAAATAATGCTTAGTAATTCTCAATGCAAACATCACGATGACAAATAAGAGTAGGCTATCAAAATGAGCTGTTTTACACTTTCTGACTTTCTAATATTTAATTTTTTTTAAAATTAGTTCTCCCTAATGGTATCTTAAAAATTAAATAGTTCAAGGCAACAAACTGGTTGCCCACATTTTATGTATTTTGTATGATCCACAGATATATTTCTACTGTACCCAAGTGATTCCACAGCTTGCATTTGCTTGATTGGCTACTTACCTCTCCTCCCTGAACGGGACATAAGAGGGAATGTACCAGTTAAGATACTTTCAAAGACTGGATCAGGCAATTCTCTATCCAGTTCTGTGGAGTCTTCTTGTTCCCACCACGGAATGACTCCTGTAATTCCACATGCTCCACCAGATTCATTTTCATGAAACCAATCACTTTGCTCATCATCACCTGTGTGAGGGAAGTATCCCCAAATCCCCCAGAAAAGAGGGAGGAGCAGAGAATATAAAAATTAGATGTTACCATCAATAAATACTCTGACAGGATTATTATTGCTTTTGCTTTATAGCTGTATGACAATTACTCCTATATAGCAGTTCTGTTTGGAAAATGTTTCTCAACAGCATGACATGCATTGCCATCAATGAAACATCATAAAATGTAATGTTTTAAAACCAATTTACAATAGTGAAAACAATAATAAACTAGTTAATCCCTTTGGCAATAACTGTGGGGAAATCCATTTAAGTTACTGCACTTTACATATTAACAAAAAACAAGCCCTAATCTCCTGCAGGGAATTAGAAGGTATAAAACTGAAACTAGTTCTTTGCAGCTGATAATGGTATATAATTAGCTTAATTTCATGATTTGTATGGCTAGTAAAAGGGGAAAACAATCATGAACAGATGTGACTAAATGAAGTTAATCTGATTAAGTTCATTTAGAAATAAGTTTTGAAAAAGTTGATTTTAAATGAAAACTGACAGTATCATGTGATTGAGAATTATACTGCATTAGACCACAAAGCTGGCCATTTTTACTGAAAGTATCTATAGATGTAGCATTTAAATACCTGGATTTAAAGCATAAAATAAGACAAGACTGAAAATCTGATCTTAAAATTAGCTCAGAAATGCATTGGCAATTAAAAATAGATTGTTATGATTATTTTAAAACATGGTCTTTCATACAAAAAAAAGTAGTTTCAGAAGATGAGAAAATATCTTCAAAAGACATGGTAAGTTTCCTTTTCTACACCCAAAAATTAAATTTTAAGTATGTGTTGTATATTTTAGTTTTACTTCAAACTATCCAAACCATACCTCAATATTTCCGCATATAAATTATTTGTCTGACATTTCAACTTTAATTTGTGGAGAAACGAAGCAAGACACAAACGTAAGATTAATTAGACCAAATTTTCAAGAACAAGAAAGCATTTGTGTAAAATTTCATTGCCACTCAATCCCACAATGGAAAAATATAAATAATGAAAACCCAAGCCAAAATTTGGGAAAAACAAAATTCCAAATGCTTTCTCCAAATAAACTGTTGCAACATAAAGAATATTTGAGATCAAGCACAAGTGAAAATGTCTGCAAACATCCAAACAGGACAAGTACTTCAAAAAAACACAGAATAATTAAGATCCTTCACTGGCCACTTGTAGGTGAAGTGATCCTTATATCTTTAATGATCACTACTAAAAGCAAAATTAGCAAAGGTTAGAGAACAGGAACTTTCAGATGGAGGAAGGGAAAAACAGAGATGAAGAAAGATATATAAGTCAAAATAAGATTTAAATTTCTTTGCATTCCTGAAGCATTTTAGATTACTCTCCCTATTCATTCTAATCCTCGTTTATAGCTATGACATTTCACAAAGGTGTTCACCATTAATTCTATCCTCATTTTGTTACGGGGCTCTTTGGAGGTTGTCTAAGAGTATGAAACAGGGACAGTGGTGGTGGTGGCAGAAAGAATTACACTTTTTCACTAGATTGATCTGTGGTTCAGAATTAAGTTTGAAATCCTTTGTGTTGATTTTCCAAACTTTTATGTAGATAAACTTTGTCTGAATATTTTGTTATGAGATCTCTAGACAACTTGACTAATAAGAAATACTATCATGAACTCAAAAGTAGCCTTGTTACACACAATTCATCTACAAAAGTAAGTAGAGAATTCTGAAGTTCTTTGGGGAAAAAGGGATAAAATTATGTTTCCTTTTTTTGCAATAGGAGTATCAGTATGTTAAGCAACTATCTCTCAAGACATCTTAATTGTTATGCTATTATACACTTCCCTAAGGACTTTTGTTGATTACTGCTAAAGACAGACTTAAGATCTGAACATCTCTTTTCCCATGACAGCAGAACCCAGGTATAGCTGGTCTTTAGGGTCCTTGTCTAGGCACTTTAAACAATAAACTACTATTCCTATGCAAGTGAGAGCACACACAGGCATTTTGCTTACCAGTTGCACCACCTTGAAGGGATGTCATTTACAAAAAGAGTCAGGGAAGACCACTGCATTTAATCATATTGCCACCTCATATACATAGGCAATAAAACACAGGGGGCTCCCAGCTCAAGAGTTTGGTAACCAAATATTTGGATTTTATCCTGCTTAATTTGCAGCTCTCAAAAGGCAGCACAGTATCCATGGCAAATGAGATCTTAGAAGAAGTAAAAATTCAAAGCAACACTTTTGACTTCAAAAGATTCACTACACTGTCCTTTCCTCTTAGGGATGCTGATTCAGCACAGGACTACAGTAAATTATCATATTTTTCCAAGGTACAGGAAAGGTAAAAAGATCTCCAGAAACTGAGCCCATGCATTCTCCTAAACACATATTTAAAATACATCAAACTTGTTTGTTTGTAATGCTAATGCTTAAAGGAATTACTTCAAAGTAACTTACACTAAATTCTAACTGTATTAGTCACAGAATCAAAGTATCAGAGAATCTTAAGGCATTGGAAAATCAATGTACGACTCAGAAATGCCAACTTCAATCCTAAACTTTCAAGGCTGGTTCATGGCTTAATTTATTTAGCTATTTTTAAGCTTCTCCCTTCACCCAATTACTGTTCCCCTAATTTTCACTTTATATTATTGAATATACATATTTATCTAATTACTACACCATGTTAATTTCCGTGCCTTCTTCCTTAAGAAGTTTAGAAAATGATTTATGTGGGCTTCTGATGGTTTCTCTACGTACACAGCCACCATTTGTGTCACCATCGTTTCCATATTCAGAAAAGCTTCAGCTCAATCTTATAGCTAAAGGACTATAACAAACCAACTTCCCTCTGCACACAAATAAGAGAGTTTTATCCCTCTTCCCAGTTTTATTCCAAAATGTCCAGACCACCCTAAATAGCAGGAGGTACATGTGCTTGCCTATAACAACCACAACTTGGGGAGGATACTGTGAGAAGAGTTTGGCATCAGTGTCCTATAAGCACCACTTGATATGGTGCTGCACTGTTATCCATCAGCCAGAACACAGGGAGCAAAAGCACATGGCCTTGTGAATACCCTAGGATTCCAGTCTCATTTCCACAGCCAGTGTACCTCTTTCTAGGTAAAAAAGCCCCACTGCTAACAGATGTAAATAATCATTTGGAGACATCAAGAGATTCACTATAACACATACACACGAAGTTGCAGGAAAGCAGAAGCTTAAGGTACTCATTCACAGATGCACATTACATCTTGCTCTTCGTGCTCTACAGAGCTAGCCTGACAAAAGGTATATATACAAAATATTATAAAAAAATACTTAGGATTTCAGCTATTCAAGTCATATACATCAACTTCACCTCTTTTCTTTGACACTTGCAAAGACTATACACTTACTGGCCACAACAGTTCAAAACTGGTGTGGTTACACCGATTACACTTTGCGTCGCACGCTCCATTTCTCTTATAAATGGAGAACCCACCTTGTCACCTGCAGCTGCTGATAGGCTATACAAGGTCCCAATTGTTTCTCACTAGAGTTCTCACTAGAGTTCTTATACTGAGTCAGTGCTGGGTCATCTTTATAAAGGACACAGTAATGAATATATGGTTAATCATAAAATAACGGACAGGTATCTTTAACCGCTTAGCCACATCCACAGCAGAACACTGACATTCCCCAAACTTCTCCAATTTTAAGTGTTTAACACTTTTTTAATATAATATTCCTTCCTATTTACTTAGGTCTTAAAGGACATTTCAAGTGCTACATGACAAGATTTAAGAGGTCTTAAGTCAATTTTGAACTTCCCCAAGTGTACTAGTAAGTGTAGATGAACTAGAAATGCAGAGTATGTTTTATTTGCTACACCCACACTATAAAATTCATTAAGGAAAATACTTGCAACTTGACCTTTTTTCCCCAAAACAGGGTATCATCCACTACTGTTTGAGTAATGATACAGTTTTGTCATCATTTTGTTGAAAGTTTAACTTGTGAAGTGCCTTTGTAAAACAAACTCATAAAGTGTCTTAAAACTGCAGGTGATCCTACTAGGTAGGCCCATCATAGAGTTGTATTTTGTGTTGCAATGTAAGACTAGACCTTTTGGTTCAAAACTTTTCTTGAAAAATTTTTCTACACTAGGCACAACACTGCTTATTACTTAAGTTTTTAATAATTGCAAAACAGATGCTGATGAGAATTCTACTAGGAACAAAAGGAAAGAAGAGGAAAAAAAAGGAAAATCATAAGGATTTTTCATACATAAGCTTCAGCTGCTGTTCAGGTCTTTCAATTAGTTTATTGTCAGGCTCTCCTACCTCCACACTCAAGAGCTTGACAGGATCATAATATTTTGGGGGTTTTGCTAAGTATATTAAATCTTACCCCAAAATTGCCAGATTTGAAAACATTTTAAAAAAAATACAACCCATAAAAAGTCACTTGAGGTTTGTTAATAGTTCAGTAGCTATCTTCTTCACTGACTGTACCTACACTATGCATTTTCCATGATCTTTAGACTTTGATGACTAACTCTTCAGGGTATGCAATGTTTCACAGAATAAAAACATTTGCCACATTGGGCCTGCCAGTATCAAGTATCAATTACTTCTGCCAGAAGCTGATATGATAGTGGGATAGGGCACAGCAAGAGAGCTGCTTTTGCCTGCTCATATGACCTAATGTAAGCACTTGGATAACTTGGAAAAGGAGGACAAACATGGCTAAGCTCAAATGAGGACTTCATGGGAACAAAACGAATCAAACAAAAACCTATGAGACTGGAACAAAGAAAGGAAAAGAATACAGAAGTTTTTAAAAATGTGAGATGGCACATCACATATTAGAAGGCAAAAAGAGGAATTTCTAGTCTCAGCAATTTTCTTTTTTCATAGCAACCGATGACAACTAAAATCTATCTAAAATTGTCCCCAACTACAGCTACTCCTGCTTTTCTTGAATCAAATTATAACAGTTAAAACTCTTCTGAGACCCTGTCCACAGAAGAGTACAGTTACTGTAGTGGAATTTATTTTCATATTCTTTCTGAAAAAAATTGGAAAATATTAAAGGTTGCAAGGTCAGGCACTCCAAAGTTCAGAACTAAATACTCAACTATTTAATTGACTGGCCAAATAATCCAAGAAACTGCTGCTTTAGTCACTTTCTTGCTTAGAATGTCTGTCCGATAGGATGAATATGCTTTGGAAATTAATTAGGGGTTTATAAGGAGTATTTGTCTGCAATAAATGAGATGTGGTTCCTAATCTCAGAGACACAAAATGAACGAATGTTGCCCTGGAGAACAGGAACCTCTTGTCCTCTGCTATCCAAACTTCCAAGTGATGGCAGGCACATCCTTTAAACCAAGTATTTCACCAGGCAACATTAATCTATCTCTGGTTCTCCACTTGATTTAGCAGAAACCAGAAGTCAGAAGTGCAGAAAATTTGAACTACAAATGAGGTCAAGATGCTGATATTCTGCACATATATCCTGGAAGAGGGACACTGGGAACACAGGAATAGAAGTCTAGCTTTAAAAACAGAAAAGAAAACCAGCCAATTCTTCCCTTGATACATTGTCATCCTGTTCTCTTCCCGCTTTGTTTATCTCACTTAGGTTTTTCTTTGCTTTTACCAGATTTACTTTCGCCTTTCTTCATTTGTGTCAATTTTGTATGTGTCTCAGTTCAGCTACAAATTAATTTACAGAGATAAAATAACCTCACCTTACTTAACAATGGGAGTACAAGTTACTAGCATTTACTAGGAGGGGGGAATAAGCATTATTAGGAAACAAACAATTTCGGGTTTGCAGTAGCATCTCTGATAGTACTTTCATGGAAAAGTCTCACAAAAGCAAAGCTATAATATACACCTAAAGCGTCTGACTTCCAGGGTGAAGATAATGGTCTTTTGATCATACAAAAAATAACTAGTTCAAAGTAGAGATTAAAAAAAAAATAACGTTTTGTTGTGGCAATATCCTTTTCATGTTTAATTATTGTTGTTTTCATTTTTATTTCAGAAAACTATTTCAGATTTAATGCTTTCTGCTTGAAAATTGCAGTCAAACTGAATCAAGTTTCAAAACCCAAGGAGATAAAATTAAGAACTACAGCTTTACATTAAAAAACCAACATTATAAAAGGTAACAACATGCCAGTGAAAGAACACTGCCGATCACTGATTACTCACATTTTGTCTTCCCACAAAATATAGAAGAAAAACACAAAGCAACTAAGATGTTTTCAACCATATTACACAAAGATTCAAATAATTTTTTTCTGGATGTAAGGACAAACTTATTGATACAAATGTATCAGAAGGTACTTAAAATTTCTACAATTAGGAAGTGTAATAGGTCATGTTACATACAAATGTAGAGGACAAATGTTTTAAAAATAGCAAGTCAAAAGACAAATTCCAATAGGGAAGTAAAAGCATATCTTTTTGACTTGTCTCTTACTTAAAGAATTGAAATACTGAACTTACAAGATGGATCTAAACTTTCAAAGAGAGCCTAAATGCTTAAAAGCCTATGAGTTAGCACAAGTGAAAACAGATACTCAGACTGGGAGGTACAGTTTGTGTAGCACAGGTTACCATTGAGCAAGGATGCCAACACTTCTGTTTTAAGTCTGAAAAATCATCTCCCTACTCTAATGTTAAAATACAAGATAAAAACGCATATAAAACAGAACACTGAATTAGGTATTACAGAAAGAAAACAAACAAACAAAAAACAAACCCAAACATTCCTTTAACCTAGATTTGTGGAATGGGCCAGGATTTGTTTTCTTGCACAAACTCAAGTAGCCTTTGACAAACTGCATAAGAAAATAATCTCTATTACCATTAACTTAAAATTTCCAATACAAAAGCAAGTCTTAATCACTTGAGAGATTATTTTTTGCCTTATTTTTGTATACTGTCAAAGGCAGCAAGTTCCTAGTCCATGAGTTGGGCACTAAGACACCTAATACAGGCAAATGTGTTGCACCTAAAGCTGGTAATAAAGACTAAAGCTGATGAAAACACCAACCTTATTATTTCCATCCTCAATAGTTTTATCATATAAAAACATGCGAGAACATTATGGATACTAAAAGAAAATTTTGAATCCTCACTGCATCTCAGATGAAAGAAAATTTTTTTCAGATGGGAGACGTCAAACAGCATCCATCTTCTAGTCTCAATCTCAGACTGCTGAAAAAGTAGTTTGCTTGAAACTATTTTTCAAACAAACTATTGAACGAGAAAGAACTATTAAAATCCTGAAATCCTGCCATCAGTTTGGAGGAAAAAAAAGAAAAAAAGCCACCTCTAAAACAGTACAATCAGAGTCCTGTCAGAAAATTGGAGGAACTGAGGAATTAAATATTCAGGGAGATGCTTAAGTAAGTATATCATATTACAGAGACTACTTAAGACAGCTTTTGACTGAGTCAGGCATTCAAGACACCCTCTGATAAAATTGTCAAAAAAAAAAACAAAAAAAACCCACAAACAGAAAGCAAGCTCTACTTCAACTCATTAAAACAGTAATAGCAACTGAGATATAGTAATTAACCTATGAAATAACTTGTAACGCTTACAGAATTTCAACTGATGTGGTTTGAGGGGTGGAGAAGGGAAAGATTGTTTCAATACCTTGTCTTCCCTCATCATTGGTAAACAAACCAGCATCACTGCTGCTCAGACTGCTGGATTCACTGTAATAAGAGAGAGAAAGAAACAGATCAAAAGAACAATTGATCTTTCAGTCGTAAAATTTTAAGGAGACAAGGCTGTGCTCAGATTGAACTTAAGTCCAACAGAGATCGGAGAGAAAATAGGATGATTTTTTTTAATCAAACTGCAAATATCCTAGTTCCATTAACTACCAAGCGTATTATTTTTGGCACATAAAACCATGGGAATCTAATGGTACCCTGACAGTAAGCCAGATGTGACTGCAACGAGGTGCTGACACAATTGATGCATTTTATTATCTGCTTCCATCAAATGCTCACTGCTCCCTTCTTATGCTGTGCAATTCAGCTTGATCCTGGAACACCACTGCTCAATAAAATAGGAAAAGTCTCAATCAAAAGCAGCCTAAGCCTTCCTTCAGCACATGAAATATAAGAGTCTGAAAATCAAATTACCTTTCTGAACATCATTTGCAAATATTCTGGAAAAGGCACTGCTTAAGGTTTCATGACATACTACGTGGGGAGAACAAAAAAAGTTTATAACAAAGGTAGCCAATTAAATAAAAATAAAGGTCACCCTGAAGAAAATAAGTACAATCCATGATCATAACATGAACAAAAGAAATGCAAGGTACAGTTTACTTTCCTATGACTTCCAGCATGGCCTTAAAAATAGAAGGTGTGTAAACAACACACAATGTGTATGCCCACACACCTCTAAATTCAAAGACATGAATAGATATTTAGTTCTTTGCTGTATACACATAGTTATAAGCAATATTCCACATTTCTAAACAGTAAAACAGACTGAACTTTTAACAACACACATCACAATTCACTCAATTTCACGTGAAAGGATTTTTTTTGTGAGCCCGTTACTTCACTTTTTATCAGAAGAGTAGCTCTGTTAAGGAAGTAATACTCTCACCAAAATTTAATCACATTTTATTCACATTGAGATATAGAACAATTAGAAAAAAACCAAATACTTCTGTTCAGCACACAAACTCAAGCACAGGTTATAAATACTATGGCTCCTCTCAATGTTGCATGCAAGCTACTCACAATAAAGTTATGTCTGTTTACCTTTCTACACTTAGTCACAATATGCACGCAGTCCTATACTTGAAGTCAACTGGTTTCAATTGTTTTTAGCTACTTTCTAATAACAAGCAATTTTTATTTCTAAACAACACTTAGGAAAGTTAATTCCTTTTAAATTTTGATCTCTCACAGAAAAAAAGCCTTTTAGTTTTTAGTTTTTTTAAAGCTTGTAGAATAAATTATATAAAATTAGTCTAATTTGTGTTTAATCGTAAGCATATATATGTTTTTTTTGTATCTTTCTCTGGAAGGCATCCCAATAGGATTTGAAACACAATATGGTATCAGGAGGCACAAAGCAGTGATTATTTTTTTTAAACACACACACATATATATATATAGAGAGAGAGACACATCTCTGTGTCTGAAGATTAAGGTGTCTTAAATTTTGCTGTACCTTGGACTTATGCATATTCTTGATACATAAGCAATACTATCTTTTAAACAAAATATAATCATAGCAGATTTAAGCACTTGCACAGTTGCCCTAAGCAGAAGAAAGATGACATCAATTCAATCAGAATGGAACTGTCTTTCATGACAGAGACTAAAAATTAAGCTTTTTAATGTTCTGAATCCTTGTAACTCCTTTCTTGCAAGCGTCTCATCCTCACTTTAATTATAACATAGATGGCTTTACTATCCTTAGATTTCATAGTGCACAATTTTACATTATACATCTCAAAGAAAAAACATCCCCTTTTCACAGATTCTTCTTGTCTATTTATTAATTGTACTTTTTAAAATGAAAAGTTAGGAAATCCTTTCAGCCCTGGTATTTCAGCCATTTCTCTACCAAAATTTTCAATTTTTTTAAAATAAGATATTTTAATTGTGCAATAATTCTTACTGAAGGACTAGTCAGCACATGAAAACATAACCACTTGAAAATAATTTAAAAAAAAATAAATTCAAGCTAACACTGCCATATTCATGGCAGCTACACCATTCCCTCTCCTCAGGCCACAGTCACATAGGGCAGGGTTTACAGTCAAGATAATTGCTACATGGCAGTCATTTCACTGAATAAATTCAAAACCTCTGGAATTAATACATTAATATCTAACTAACATGAAAGCTGTTATGATGGAATTTTTTTTTCAGTTTTAATATCACTTTGCACTGTATAATGCTAATTCCTTCGCTTCATAATGAGAATTCCACTCCCAGCAAGACTTCCATGAAAAAGAAAAAGGCCACAGACTCCTTTTAGTCCTATAAAATACTGTATGCAAGCAAAAACTTGGAAGGAACAGTTATGCTATCCAAAAAGCTTTCACAGCTTTCTTTCGACACTTGTGGAAGGAAACAAAGAGGAAATGACTGTCACTTGCAGTTAGTATTACAAACAGGCTGTCTGGTACCTCGGCTTCATATGAGATGTGAGGGCTTTGTCCCGTCCCCAGGAAGTGACCAGCTGCTGTACTCCCACTGACCCCAGGCCAGCGAATGGGCGTCTTAGAGTTTCGCTGCTGCTTCTCTTTTAAAAGGGGCAATTGAGATTTCTCCTCTCTTTAGGGGCTTGAAACAAGCACCAAAGCTTGGAGGAATTAAATATCACTCACAAGGCCACATATTGCTGAAATTGGCCAGAACTGGCCAAAAGCTAAGCATTCAGGAAAGATGAGCAAAGGACTGGCTCTGATCACAAAAATCTCATTTCTAGTGCTTAAAACAAACCTCACAGGAATTCATCTCTGGAATCATTTAGATGCTGACATTTTAAGAGTTTGAAGACTCCTACTACGCCTGAATTCTTCACTTAAAACCTGCTTATTGCTGTGTTTGGCATTTGAACACTCACACAGAGATAAAAGACTGCAAAAGAAGAGTCACTTAGCATTTTTAATGTGCACTTCAAATATGTAAGTTATGTTATTTTCAAGTAATGTCATATATTCACTGAAAACTTCTCACCAGTTTTAGAACCAAGCAGTTTAATTCCCATTAAAAATTATCAACTTTGTTTTGTTTTTAAAAAGCATACTTCTAAAAAATTGAATAATTTAAAAAAATATTATTGAACTACATTATTGCGCACAAAACTAGAGCACCTTTGTGTACTTTTTATTCTTCCTCTTCCAACAAGTGCTGCTGAAGAGCAAATCTTATCCAAGATGCTTTATCAGCTCTGGGTATCTTGTGCCCTTTTAAAACCTCTGCTTTCACTTCTTAAGAGAGTTTGCTGGTTCTTTTCAGTGCTTCTGGCTAAACAATCTCAAACAATAATGGCACCACTGCATTTAAGTTAGATTAAAACAAGCTAAAATTAGGCACATACATAATATTCTGATACAGTATTACCTGAGAGGTTTTGATATGGTGGATTTCTAATCACATAATGAAATGCAAGGTTTTTAATTCAGTAGTTTCCAAACTTATTGGTGCAGATGATCATTGTAAAAAATTCGATAGAATGACTGACCATCACTTAACCATGTGCATGAGCAAAACACACTTGGAAGAGCAGAATGGTTTTAAAGACCATTTACTGGGGCCACATACAAACATCTGAAGTATGATTTGAGAAACTGCAGCATTCAGGGTAACAAAACATTAAGCATTTTGAAAAGGACCATCAACTTTTAAAAGAATAATGGGTTTTTTGTGGAAAAAAGATACTCAGACTGACCTCAGATTAGCTCAGTTTGGGGAGTCTACAAGAGGACATCCTTAGTGATTATTCCCCTCTCCCCCCAAAAATTAACTACAGAATTTGTGAGAGGAATAACTACTGCCCTTGTAGCACCGCAGAAGATCTTTTACAATAAAAAAGTGACAAGACTATCAACATAGGATAAATTGCGTAATGGTTCCTAGCTTGAAGGAAATTTTTAAACATCTGTCTTTAGGTATCAAACTTGGAGGAACAGACTGCCAGTATCATCAAAGAAGAGTTTTTTAAAGGCTTCCTGACAACACACACTCCTGTCTTACATGGATGAGTTCTGGTCTACTAATTAAGATGTTAGAACTCATGTTTAAGGCTTGAGATTAATTCAGCTCTTTCATCTTATTGTTCACAGGTGAGGGACAAAGCTAGCATGTAATAAAAAGACTTGGGACTTTCCTGACAATAACTGCAGTTCATCACTTATCAACACTGCTTTTATTATAGTAACCAATCTGTCTGCTCTGGTCAAAACCCCTGGGTACTCTCTGCATCTCAGTTCTACCTGTCCAGTAAGGAAAAGGCTTAACAGTTTAGAGATAAAATGCCTACCAAAAAGAACAGGGACACTAGTGCTGTCAAGCAATTGATTAAAATTATATCTTCTAATATGTGTCTTTCTTGTTGACACTTCTGCATTCAGAACCAGGCACATGAAATAAACATAATCAAGCTTACCAGGCCCTGCAGTTAACATCCCTTGTGTATGGTGGAAAAATGACTTACACCTTACTGTGTTGTCAAAATAGTACTTTGGAAACAATTACCATTGTAGTATGACTGCTGTCTGGAATGGATGGATGAGGTGTACTGCCAAAGGGTCATCATTCCTCCATTTTTCTAATGGTAAGCTCAGGTGTTTCTGAACTGTAAATTGGTTTTTGCATTTCGTAAATGATGTATATCCTTGGCAACCTGCAGACTTTTTATACCCATAACACATAAGAACATACTGTCTAAATGGTGACTCTAAACACTGACAACCTTTCTGACGAATAGAGATAACAATCAGAGCACCAATGTCTAGAAATTGGAAAATCACTTAATTCTTGTCTGAGAACTGTCAAGAGTTGAAATATCCAGGAAAAACCACATTAATCATATGTATATTTTGTCATTCTTAATCTTGAAGCAATTAGAATATATTATTTCAAGAAACTGTTCTCTTGATTATTCCTCTTCTACATGACTCCCTATTTTATGCCGAATTTCTTAACCTGAGCAACTCATATATATTTAAAATAGTATGGAAAAAAATTAAGAGTATTTTGTTAAAATAGATACTACTGATGCCAGAATTTTAACTCTGGGATTAACAAAAAAACCCAAAGATTCCCAGTACAAGCAACTTTAATAAAAGCAAAAAAATATTATCCAAAGTTTCTGTATAAAGGAAGAGAAAGAATAACCTGTCACTCATGTTCTCATCTGAGCCTTTTTGCTCCTCATATTCCATTTTGTCCTTATTTGCTTGGTTCATTTCTTCATTTTCTATAACTACTCCTTCATCTAAGATTTCTGGTCCTTGTCGAGCTGCAGATACTTTTCTTTTTTTCACTTTGCTCTTGGAAAACTCTTGGTGCTGGTATGATTTATTGTTATTGTCCATTTCTTGATCTCTGCTGTTATCCTGCTGCTGAGTTATTGCCAGTGCATTAGAGACTTCTGATGGCAGATCTATTGCCATCCGTTTTACCTTTCTTCTCCTGCGCAAAGTTCTGTTTCCCAAACTGTCAACAGCCAAATCTGGTTCATGCCACAGCGGTCTTTTGCCTCTAATGTTATTTAAGTTTGATGAAGGTCTACGTTTAGCAACCAACAACTGATCATCAGAGTCACTGTGGTCTTTCTTATTAGCATGATTCTCCCTGTAGTCTTTGTTTGATTCCTCTAAACTGGAATCGGAACCTTCACTTAAGCAGTGACCAGTCTCCCAGGGATGATGGGTCGTAAATGAACGCCTTTTTCGTCCTCTCCTTTTCCTTGCTTGTCGCTTTAGAAGACAAGACACGCTTCTAGAATGATCTCCAGTATCAGCAAAACCTCCTCTGGCTTGCTCTGAACTTTCTTCCAGTGCTGAGACCAGATCATGAACCAGCTCCTCCATAGTCCTACTGAAATGCCTAAATATTTTAAGGGGAAAAAAACACACAAGTAAACAACAAATGAATCTGAAGTGTCAAGCATAAACTATAACAATTTTATTTGGCAAACTAATTTCTGTAACCTTAGGTAAGGTAGTCAATGTTGTCCTGTAAAGATTATTCTATTTCTGCCAAGAGACAAAACCTCACCAACCAGTCCTCTGCAATTTGCAACACGGCAGCATACATTCCTTTTTAAAAGTATCTTCCCAAACTTCTGTCTTGGAACGAAGAGGCAGGCTGGCTGTATCCTCATTTGTTTCTGGCCTCACTATTATTATTTGGTTTTAATTCACCTCATCACACTTTCATGATTTTCAGGGATTCCATGCAGCAAGAGTATCAACAAAGACCATTCACTCTAACTGCAGGCAAGGAGCAAGCATATTTTAAATTTATGAATGGGAAATGGAATAGATAATATTCTTGCTCAATAGTACATTAAGGACTTCTGTTTAAGAGTTGTCATTATGATAAAATATTTTTAAGGATAATTATCTCTTGATACTGTCTAAATGCCAAAATGAAGTTAAGACAGCAATTCTTTGATAATATGACCTTTTTCTTAATGGCAACTAATTCTGTCTTTCCAAATGGCTGATTTCTGTTTGACTTTTTAAAAGTATTGATTCAGTGAAGTTATATTAAGTTGAGAGAATCCTCGGGTACAGATAACTCTTGAGTGTTAAATGCAAAGTTTCTTACCACATGTAGGCATTTACATCCATAGAATCACATGCTTGCATGTGGAAAAAAATTCCTAAACACATGCAGTGTCTGATTAAGGCCTTGTCCCTTTTGAATGTTTTGCTCCTTCCTCCTCAAATTTCACTAGCATTTAGCATGTCTTTAGCTCAGTATGCTTCAGTAAGTTCGCTGATGAGTTACATGAGCATAATTATGAAAAGAAAACATTAAATGATTGCTGCTGAACTCTAATCCTTTTCTGAAGGCTGTGAACCTTCTCTAAACACAAGAATCAGACTCTCACATCAAAGTATGAGAAGACCCCTTTTACTGAGGTAAAGAAGAAAATAATGTTCATGCTCTCTACTACATTACACCAAATGATATGTATGGAAGACATTCAGAAATTATGTATAGTGAATTTAAGAGCAAGACTTTTCACTTTGTTTTAGAATATAAAGTGATGGAGGAATTAAAGTTTTCTACCCATACCCAGTAGTACTGTAGATGTGGAGAAAATCTTGACACAGAGCACACAGCTTTCCTCTATCACTTACCACAAACTCCGATTTTAAAGGTACTTAATGGTGAGGGATGAATGGACAGTCATGACCATATGGTACAAGGATTTTAAATATTAATGGGGGAACTGAAGAACATGTTTAAGGAGAAATCCAAGCTGGTCATGAAATATCTTACCAAAAGAAATTATATATTCTCCTTTTAAACCATTTTTAGAAATACTTAAATATTTCAATTGCAAGATCAATAAAAGAACAGAAAGTGGTAGAAACACAAGCTTATTTTGAGTTCTTGAAACAACTGTGCTACTTGCATTTATTTCCCATACCTCTTTTTCTGTTCTGCTGTAATCTCTAGTCATATTACTCCCTCCTAACTGAATGTTTTCTTTGGCTCTTAGTACAGCAGAATTCTCATATTCTCTTATAAGTGGTGAGACAGCTCTGGAAGAATGCTACACTTCTCTGTAATCCATTTGGTTCACAAAAATCAAAACATCCATAATCACACAAAAATACTTCTCAGAAGCAAAAGAAGTAACACAGTAGGAAAACCATTTCAAATGAAGCAATGATTTTCTGAAAATTCAGAAAGAGAAAATTGGCAAAGTGGAAGCAATTAGCCTAAAAATTACTTCAAGATGTGGCATCAACATGATGTAAACCTAATTTTTTCTTTGATTTTTCAAAGCTTCGATTACTGCAGAGGGTTTGGGGAGGGAGGTGTTTGTTTCTTTCTTGGGTCCTCTTGCTTGTGTGGCACGATCATATACATATGATACTTGAAGAGATGTTTCTCTGTAGCTATAACTGCACAATGGGGAGGGCACTTGCCCCTTTAGCCTTGCTATTAAACCCACAGGAAGAGATGTATTCTCACAGGTGCACATATCAGAAATGAGATGTCATTAAGATTTAAGGAGCTTTCTAAGACTTCTGCACTTTTATCACAAGAGCCATAACACTGCAACAAACTCCAGCACATTTGGGTTAATTTGACACAACAATTCTCCCAGCTGCCTGTCCAGCCCTTCTTCCACAGACTTTTGCATCAATAGCAAACTCATAGAAGTGGAGGTGCACCAAAAAGTGAACCAGTAGGATTAAACCTACATTTAGCTCTCAAAACATATTTCCGCTAATCTGCCAGAATATGAACTACCTTACATAAGTCTCTTTCAGTCCATTCTGCTTGTGACCCTGCAACACAAAGCAAAAGGGAAAGAGAAGACAAGGACCCTAACATCTCACACCATAGTTCATGATTAATAACTGTATCACTAAAGTCAGTGTAGCTCCTAGAGTGGACATACCAATTTACTCCAGATAATGGCAAAAGAATGGTGGTAAAGTTGCCTTAGTTTCAAAAATACTCCAAGATCAAACACAATATATCAAGCTCTGATTATTAGACCTGAACGAAACTTGCCTTGAATTCTACCCAAACTACTGTCAATACAGATGGTGCCAGACCAAAAGATGAAAGTCAAGAAGACTGAACACCCTTAAGTGTATGTAAAATAAAGGGATAAGAAGATTCTTATAAGGCCCTGAGCCATAAAAGGATTTAATTTCCAGAAGACTATGACTCTAAATATTATGCACTCCTGCAATTAATCTTTTCTATTGAATATCAAGTCTCTTCACTGCAATTCCTGAATTAAGATCTGTACAGGGCAACAATTTTATTTACCCTAAAAATTGCAGCCATGGTCCAATGTATAATATAACTGTATCACAGCTGCATTATGTCTTAGGCAGATTGGACAAATCAATATTATAATAATTTAAGATGTTTCCTTAGGATGATTATGAGAATTACTTGATCAGTTTGTGACAGTGCAAGCTCCTTTGAAATAAACTGAGAACACAATCACAAATCACTTCAGCTCCTTTATTCACATTGCACTTTCAACATGTCAACAGTCCACATTAAAATCCCTTCTCCTGAAAACCCCCACAATTCTCTTTTGCTTGATTTTATTCCTGCTGTCATTTATCCTGCTATAATTGAAGAAAAAAAAAAAAAAAGAAAGAAAGAAAATGGCAGCAGCTACCATGCAGAACAGGTAATCTGAAACCTATCTCCAAAATTCAGGAGCATATTTCTATTATAGCATTATTTATCAGACAAACTCAGTTTTGAAACTTTCTCCATTGTTCACAACCAGCTGTCAAACTTGTATTCCAAACCTATAAAGCAATTTTAATCATCGCTGCAGATGGTAGTGTAACAAAAAGATTTGCATTTGAAACAAGTTGAAAAATAACTATAAGAAATATTAAAAACATTACCAGCGAGTATCAACAGTACTCAGTAAGATAAGAAATTTCAAAGGTTGTAACAATGAATGTAGAACAACATACTGAGGTACATAAAATATTAAGATGAGCCACAGTTTAGTATGACTCACATAAGGCTATAAAAATGCTCTTACAGCAACAGCCCACAGCTAGCAATAAACTATAATATCCTCACTAGGAGAAGATTCTACTTTACTACAAGAAAATCTAGTTTGCCTACGCTGACCTTTACATTTATCTGAAGCAATTTTAATGTAGTTCACCAAAGGCTGACCCATTTCTTCCCAAACCCTTACCAGAACAGTATTGTGAGTATTGTTTGCAGGAGACAGAATAACTGCTTTCACCTGCTCCAAAAGCGATACCAGAGCTTCTGTTAAGTAATAATATTCAAACTGAAAATCCTAAGGGAAATAATGGGCACTTACTTTTTCAGTGAAAACTAAGTATCATTAGTGTTCACCTCCCACCTAAACCACGTTACAATGTAGAGCTCTCACTGCTCACAAAGTATTTAACAAACACACGCTGACGGCAAGTTAATTTAGTTGCACAACTCTTACGGACAGGTATTACCTCTTATCAAACCATTTACATTTACTTTCTAGTTCTGTACTTTTTCCCGTCACGTACTGGTCCAGGTTTCTTGTAGCTACATTTATGCTTCATCTGTGCCTCATCAATTCCGAAAAGAACCTTAAGTTTTGCTGCCTTCACAACCTACCTTGATCATAAGCTAAAAGCACAAGAAAAATCACAGTGCCTTCAACATCAGGATTATAAACCCCAACTTCCTATAATCTTTTCCCATATGGATTTTCTGATGTTTAGGAACACAGGTGTACTCACAATGTACTTTTATCTTCAGAGAGCTACTAATTTGAATCCCATTTCTCCACCTCAGAAGTTATTTTCACAAAGCCTTAGAAACATTAGTTTTGCAATCTCTGCTTTATGAGTATGACAGAAATTTGGATTGAACAGGTGCAAGTATTTGAGAGGTAGCAGAACATGATAAATCTCACTGCTTTGCCTGAAGAATTTATGGATTCAAAAAAAAAAGAGCTACCATGTTCTTGGGATACATGAAGGGGGAAGCAAAATGAAGCAACACAACTGAGTTAAAATTATTAAAAAGCTAGCAAGAGACTATGGTAGATTAGGAATAATTGATAAAGCTATGGTGCTCTTCTCCCAGGTAACAAATATCAAGACAGAAGGAAACTGCCTCAAGTTGCACCAAGGGAGGATTAGATTACCTATTAGGAAAAATATCTTCACTGAAAGGATGATCAGACATTGGAACAGGCTGCCCAGGGAAGCAGTGAAACTGACATCCCTAAAAGCGTTCAAAAACACATGTGGATGTGGCACTTGGGGTCATGGTTTAGTGGTGAACACTAAACAGCTCGGTTAACAGCTGGACTCTACCTCAGCGGTCTTTTCCAACCTTAACAATTCTGTGATCAGAAACAAGAGTGGCACCTAGACTAAACTCACCTGTCAGTAAAAAGCCATCTCTATGAGGTGGACAAAGAATCCAGTTCCACATCCACACCTATTTGTGTCTTTAGGCACTGTCTGCTGGACAACCAGGTATGCAAAGCTACACCATGACCAAAATGTATTCCACCCCTTCCACCCCATATCAACCACTGCTGCATGGGATAACAGCTGGTTACCAAGAATCTCCATACTCTCACACTTCTGAGGATCCTCCTTCCTGTAAAGACTAAGATCCAACGCACTGCCAACACCTTCAAAGCAAATCTGACATGCAGAACAAAGAAACTTAATACAAATGTAATTTCCATACTATAAAATTTAAAAATGTGACAGTATCAGGACACTTACAGAAGTTATATGATTTTGACTTTCATATAAGATAATGAGAACAGTTATAAAAGCTGAGGGCTCTTGAGACCAGTAAGAATACTATGTTGTAGCACATCTCTTTTGAAAAGGGAAAAGCAAACCCCAAATACCAGGCTACTTTTCATCTTCAAGGTATGCCAATGCTCCCTTTTTGCAGTTCATTATGTGTGCATATCAATCAGTTTCAGAAAATAACAAAAGTATAGGAGGATTTCAAAAAAATTAAAATTTATTGAAGTCATTTTTTCTCAATTAAGGTGTAGTTACTACACTTGCTGAAAATGCCTATGAACTTTTTCTATATCAAATAAATAGCTCTCATATATTTAATTGCATACAATTACTACCAAAATATTATTCCTCCAATCACACACTACAGATGAATGCTTGGTACCAACTCTGTACTTGAGAAAATTCTTTAGACAGCTGGAGTTTCCTTACACTTGTGCACCAGTACAGACTGGGGGCCAACCTGCTGGCAAGCAGTTCCATGGCGTAGGATGTTGGGGTCCTGGTAGACAACAAGCTGTCCATGAGCCAGCAGTGTGACTTTGTGGACAAGGAGGCCAATGGTATCCTGGGGTGCATTAAGAAGAGCATTGCCAGCAGGTCAGGAAAGGTGATCCTGCCCCCTCTACTCAGCCCTGGCAAGGCCATATTTGGAGTGCTGTGTCCAGCTCTGGGCTCCTCAGGATAGCAGAGACATGGGAGATCTTGGAGGGAGTCCAGTGCAGTGCTATGAGAATGATCAAGGGACTAGAACATTTCTCTTATGAGGAAAGGTTGAG
Organism: Xenops minutus; assembly: GCA_035221455.1. Classification (NCBI taxonomy): domain Eukaryota; kingdom Metazoa; phylum Chordata; class Aves; order Passeriformes; family Furnariidae; genus Xenops; species Xenops minutus. The sequence goes on along the minus strand of JAWWEE010000105.1, from coordinate 19,932,141 downwards.
GGAGATGAGCATGTTCAGTCTCCAAAAGTCACAACTGAGAGGGGACCTCATCAATGTCTGTATCTGAAGGGAGCGTGTCAAGAGGATGGATCCAGGCTCTTCTTGGTGGTGACAAGCAGTAGGACAAAAGGTAACAGGTAGAAAGTGATGCACAGGAAGTTCCACCTGAGTATGAGGAAGAACTTCTTCACTGTGCAGGTGACTGAGCACTGAAACAGACTGCCCAGAGAGAGTGTGGAATCTCCCTCACTGGGGATATTCAAGAGCTCTCTGGACACAATCCTGTGCCATGTGCTCTAAGATAACTCTGCTTAAGCAGGAAGATTGGACAAGATGACACAGTGTGGTCCCTTCCAACCTTACCCATTCTGTGATTATGTCCTATAGAATAAAAAATATTTGAGCAATGATGACATTTTATAACTGAGTATGCCACTGATCCCCCTAAAAATTAGGGCCAGGCTAACTTGCATAAGTATATCTGACTTTTCTACAACTGCTGCTTATCTAAGAAGGCACAACAATAAATACTATCAGTTTACTCATACTTAACAGTGAAAAAGTGTTTAGTATGGAGCAATGGCGTACAGTTCGAAAGATGCTGACATGAACTATATTTAACAAGGCTCTAACACAAATGACTTGGTCAACCAGAAATGAGATTTGGAGCAATTTATCATGAGAGAGAGCAATTCTTACAATCTCATTGCTGCCATTTACTGATATGCCTGCCCTTTTCAGAAGTATGACTTCATTAATTAATTGTCAAGGTGCAGAATGACATGAACTGTCACATGGTGGTAATATGCTATAGCACCACAGTCATTACCGGAGTGCCCAACAAGTACCTGAAACACAAACTATTCCTAAATTGCCACAAGTATTCACAATTTAAATGAAAAACATTCAGCTCTGGAGAAGCTTTAGCAGCTGAAGTGAACAATTTTACTTTACGGCTGTTCTGAATCTACTCAGCTCTTTAGAGTCTTAATGTTTTTAGAAAGCACGAGTTCTTAATTTTCTACATCAAGTATTAGAGACTGAAAAAAGCATTTTCCTGCATCCCACTTAAATGGGCCTCCTATAATAGACAACTTCTGAAATAATGTATGCAGAAGAAGAGGAAAGAGGCTCTGAGTAGTCAGATTTTTAACAGAACTGCTTCAGAACTGCTAAACTAAGAGTGCTACAGATAACTTTTCAATGTTTTTCTCTGTATTGAATTCCTCTGAGCAGTGTACTTGCACAAACTAGCCAATAAGCCTACCAGAGCAAATAAAATCCCTCTTTGAAAGTTTTCTCATTTAGAAAAAAGTAAAGAAGCCATGAAAATACTGACAGGAAAAAAACAAAAAAACCCACCTGGTGATATCAGCAGAAGTGGAGGAGAAAAGGAGCTTTCTATGTAAGAAAATAAAGTGCTAAGCCTTTCCCTCCCTCTTCTTCCCCAATCACCAAAAAGAAATTAAAAAAAAAACAATGAAAGAAAACCTACTTCAGACTTGGGAAATTTACCAGTAGGTATCTGTATGTACAATAGAGCCTCTAAAAAAGCCTCGAGGCCTCAAATTATCAAGAAAAAAACACACACAAAAAATCTGACAATCCTCCCTGCTTTCATTAATAACAGTGAAATGAATGACAAGCTATACACACCAGTTGATACTTAACATATCACAAGATACATAACATTTCAGGAAGAAAATGAAAGACACTACAGTTGGTTGTTTGGGACATCTTGCTTCTATCAAGTCTTTCCACTACCAGTCTTTAGACCTCCATGGCTTATTAACAAAAGTGACATTTTCTATTCTGTTACTCGGTTTCCCCCATTCACAGTGCTATAGTAAAAACAATACAGCCTTCTGGGCCACTATGCTAGCATAAGGAATTACATAAAATAGTAAATCTGTGAACTTTTTGCAGGAGAACTACCCATGTTTTCCTTCCTCAAAGGCTACAGCAGCACTTGTTGATTCTTGGTTTGCAATAAAAACCCTTCAACTCAGCAAACGCAGGTCACTGGATGCTCAGCTACACATCCTGCAAGGGCTTCAGGCCTTAGTGAGCTTACCACTGTTATAAAAACCCAAACACACGGGAAACCCGGACTAAGCTCGGGACAGAAGCTTTGATTTATGGTTTGCCTTGCTGTCCTTTTTCAGCAAGGCGCGGAAATTTCTTCCTCCGCCCGTAGCTCGCTCACAAACGCGCCTCGCCGCCGGGACGTGCCACTGGCACTGCCGGACCTGCGGCTGCTCGCCCCGGGCTCAGCCCATCACCCCCATCACCATCACAGTCACCCCCGTCACCGTCCCCCCCGTCACCATCACCGTTCCCCGCCCCCCTGGGCAGCGGCAGGAGGCCGGGGAGGCCCGGCCGGAGCGGGGCACCCCTCGCCGCCGGTTCCCTCGCCCCCGACGCGGGGCGGAGATGCTGTTTCGGCCCCGCGGGTGGGCAGGGGCCGGCGGACACGCGTGCCCCCCCGGCCTTACCAGCTCTTCCTCGCCGCCTGAGCTCGGGTCGGGGTAGGCTCAGCGACCCGGAACATGAACCCGGCGCCTCCCCCGGCCGCTCCCCGGGGAGGCTGGCGCCGCTTCGCAGAGACTGTGCCGAGGGGGGCCGGGGCCGGGCGGGCTCGGGCCGGGCGGGCGGGCGCGGGCGGCCGGCGCTGCTCCTCAGTGCCCCATGATGCGGGCCCGGAAGCCGCCGCGGCACCGCAGGAAGCCGGGCGCGACCACCTCGCCTCGCCCCCGCCGCCTCCCGGCCGCTGCCCAGGGCCGTCCCGGCCCCTCCGGCGCCGCCGTCCCGACCCCGGTGCAGCCCCGCGGGGCTTCCACGGCCCGCCGAGCCGAGCCGGGGCCCGGGTGCGGGGCTGCCGCGGCCCCGCCACCCCCGCGGCCCCGCGCGGTGGGACGGCCCCGTTGCCATGGTGGCGGCGGCGGCGGCGTCGGGAGGGCGGAGGGAGCATGGCCGCCCTGGCCCGGCTGCAGGAGAGGCTGTCGGAGCTGCGGGAGGAGTATTTCCTTGCGAACAGGTACCCGGGCCGTGCCGGTGGTGGGGCGGGACACACTGCCTCGTGCTGGGCTGGGACACCCCCGCTCTGCCCCGGTAACGGGATGGCGGCACTCCCCCTGGAAACTGTCCCGCTCTGGGCTCCTTGGAATAGAAGAGACGTGGGGCTCCTGGAGGGGGCCTGGCGGAGGGTACGAAGATGATCAAGGGACTGGAACATCTCGGTTAGGAGGAAAGGCAGCGGGAGCTGGGCCTGTTCAGCTTCGAAAGGAGGCGACTGAGAGACGACCGCATCAATGTCTGTCTGAGGGGAGGGTGTCAAGAGGATGGATCCAGGCTCTTCTTGGTAGCGACAAGCAACAGGACAAGAGGCAACAGGCAGAAACTGATGCACAGGAAATTCCACTTGAATATGAGGCAGAACTTCTTTGCTGTGGGAGTGACAGTGCGCTGGATCAGAGAAGTTACAAAGTCTCCCTCAGAGGGGACATCCAAGAACAGTCTGGACACGATTCTGTGCCATGAACTCCAGGACGAGCTTGCTTAAGCGAGGAGTTTGGACCAGATAACCCACTGCTGTCCCATTCCAACCGGATCCATTCTGTGGTTCTAAGTCGCTTTAAAATCCCTTCCGAGAGCACCAACCCACTTCCTTGGTCCCAAATACCGCCAGAGCGATCTGAGGAGACACAGCAGCACAGCATCTTTAAGGTGTCCCTTTATGCTCTGACAATACTTAAAGTCCTGCTCCTCACCCTGCTGATTTTGAGGGAAAAGGAGCCTCTGGAAGCTCCTAAAAGATGTTGAGCCTTGCAGTTTTAGCCGTCTCCCAGTTTGTTCTGCCGAGTTTTCTGGCTGCTAACATGGTGATGGTCAATTTCTCCCAGATGAGATTTTGGGAAATAAAATGTTTAAAGACCTACTTTAATATTGCCTAGGTTTATCATGTAAGCTCTTTGATTTAACTGCATTGTTGCTGTTGCTGTATGTGTAATGCAAACACACAGGGAAAGAAAAAAAAAAAGCTTGTTTAGAATAGTTATAATTTAATTTTTTTCTTCACTAATTAATGAATCATTTATTTTTCAATCTAATTGCAACAGCATTAGCATGAATAACAAAGCTCCTGAACGTTGCTAAAAGTTACACAGAGATCAAGTCCTGCCTGCATGTAGTGTTGTGTTTTCCTGTTCTTTCCCTGATCTTTTGCTCATACTCATGTGGCTGTACACGTAGCAGTTCACTAAACAATCAGTTACAGGAGACTATGCTTGTATTTCAAATATTTCAGGTTAGAAAGAGCAGTCTGAGCCAGACTTGGAAATCCATTGGAGGGCAGCATGCTTGATGTTTGGGGATTTGGTTTTTGGCAGAGCTTTCTAAACATGAATTGTTTCCCTTTTAAGAACAGGCAGTGATCCACCAGCTTCTGAAAATTCAGATTTGCAGCTGAGAATTTAAATTAGAGGATTCAAACAGTCCAGCTCAGCAACTAGTCTTAATAATATTTTTCTGATCTTAATAACATTCATGTCATGCTTTATGCAGAACTTTGTTTATTTGAGAGGTTACAAGGTGCCCTGAACTGGCTTTTTAGGGAAAGCACCTTTCTAGGGAAGGACTTGCTCAATGATGTCAAATGCAAAAGCACCATAAGCCTGAACTTTGAGAAATACCCTTTCTGTATAAACAATAGGTTATACAGGATCCATTAGTACACTCTGTTGAATGTTACACAATTTTATCACTCTACTCACTCAAGAACCTACTTTTATTTACTGTAGCATCTGTATGTCAGGTGCTGACCTTGAGTATGCCTTTTTTACTTTCAGGAAAGTCTTTGAGAAGTACCTGTGACTCCAAAGGATTAATTCAAGCACTATGACAACTATGCGCCCTGATCAAAAGGGCAAATACCTGGCTGAAAAACTTTCACCTCAAACCACTTCTGCTGGCAAGGGCAGTTGAAAGGGTTTGTGAAACTATCCTGTGAGAAAAACGTGTCTGTTGTTGGTCTACTTCAATATGCTTTACAAGGACTTCTAAACTGCCTTGGCCAGACAAGACAGAATGCCAACTAAAAAACCTAACAGGGAATAACAGAGGCGAAGGCTTCTGCTCTTCCAGAAGCAGACTGTTGCCATTGCCAAGTGAGTAGGACTAGTTTTGGAGCTGTCACCTCTGACATGGCCAGTCGCACATCTCCTTTATTTCCAGGTTGCAATTGTGGCTGCCTGTCCAGGGCCAAATCACTCATAGCCTTTTGATCAAAATCAATTACCTCTAGGTAAAAGTGTGCTGAAGATGTCCACTTCCTGTGAAGTCTAGGAAGCTGCACAAGAAAGGAACAAGGAAGCCCCCTAGCCAACTTTGAAAACTTTCTGGTTTGTGGTCTTAGGTAAAAAAGTCTGTTTCCCACAGTTTTCAGGTGTTGAGAAGGTCTGATGCGTGTCAGATGACAATGAAAATTTGTGGCCACTTAATGAATTTGAGAGCATGTGTTGCACCAGATGATATAAAATGAGTGGAGCTAATATTTCTTGATCTCTGCCAGTCAATCTACATTTCATCTCACAAGAAATATGATGAGGATAATCCTAATTTATCAGATAAAAAATAATCTCGGTGTTTCCTAAGGCAATTCATGTTATCACAAAACTTTGTTAGGAGATCTAACTAATACCAACTAATCAAGAAAACTAACTAATAGTAGCCTAATTGTTATTTTGTGTCAGGTGTAACAAATGAAAATATTTGGTAAGTATGTTCCTAATAAAAATGGAATAACAAAAAAAATCCATGAAAATTTTAAGCTCAAAAACTTGAAACAAACAAAAACTAAATAAAAGCTAGAGGTGATCTCATAGCTGAGTTCTACCTCACAACATTGAAACTCATCATGGTAATGATTTCTTCCTGAAGTCTCTGAAAGGTATCTTCCAGGTTAATATATTTCTTTAATCTCTTTTAGATTCATGGTTTTGCTTAGATGGCTTTTAGCTTTGTCACAAACACTATCCTCCTAGTAGACGGAATCAAAGAGAGAATGCAGGCAAGGACTGTCTCTTGGAATTATTTTTTTTTCTTTCTGATGAGGTCCCTTTACTTGTGCTTCTTGTGTTTCTCTCCCTCTTGTGCATATGCCTTTTCCTTGTACTATGTCATTCAACACAAAGCTTTGACATCTAATAGTTCTTGAAAACCTCCTTGAAGTCATCAATTCTTCCCTACATCTATCTTGCATCTTCTGCTGCCTCACCAGTATCTCTTTCTAGATAACCTTTCTTCTCATGTAACTTAAAACCAAATCCTTCATCCCTCTCTGTAACCTCCCTTTTTCATTATTTCCTCTAGTGTCTATATTAATCAATGCTGCAACCCTAGCATATTTTGTAATTCTGTTGTTTCCTTTTATTCCCTCCTTGCCTGTCTGTAGCAGATGTCAATATGTTGCCAGTTTCATATCTACATCATCTCCAAAATCAGTGCTTTTGAATTCTCATTGTGACAAGTTCTGTCAGGGCTCAATAAACTGTAGTCAATGCAACTGTATTTCTTTATAAAAGATTCCCATGGTCATCTGTTTGGAATCTATTTAAATTACTAACCCAATTTGTTTCCAAGTTCCAACTTCCTGTTAAGTCACACTAAGATTTTTTTTTGTTGTTTTCTGATGTTCCAGGCCTTCTACAGTTTGGAAAATCCCACACCTAGTTTCTTTTCTATGCTTTGTTATTCATTGTTAAAACAGTATAACTTGTATCTCACTTTCCTTTGGTCACCTCTTTTACATATTTCTCCTCTTTAAATTCCTTCCTAAGAAACTAGCTAAAGTGTCTAAATCCTCTACTTCCACTCTGCTAAGGTCAGCTCATATTCATTAAAAAAATCCTACAGGCAAGAGCATATCTGTCACTATTATGGGTGCTATCAATGTTCAGGTAATAAACAAGTAATATTTTATATCAATAAAAAGATAACATGTTTGAACTAGATCTTATGCTTAATATATGCTTCTGATTGTAATACTGACTGCAGTGCATTTATTTAATATTCTTGTAGTATACAATTTTATACATAGTTACATGAATATTATTATAATTCAGTCCTAATTATAATTAAAGCATTATCCACATATTTCACCTACAGTGGAAGAAGTCCATGTGGCATGCTGACATGTATATTCAGTATTGTATAAGAATAAGAAATACACTCTTCCAAAACTTACATCCTCTATGAGTTGCAATACTCTTTTTGTTACCTTCATACCATGCAAATAATGTAAATGACATTTTCTGCACTACCACTGAATTGTATAGAATTAGAAAATGAAAAGCCTGGTGAAAAGAATCCTAAACTGCAACAATGAAATCTATTCAGAGTAATTTTTTTTGCTTTGGTTCTACATTACCATGTTGCTGATAATTCTTACTGCTTTTATATTTTCAGATCTGTAGATGAAGACAGAAGAATAAAGTACAAAGCCGCAGTCAAAATTCAGAGCTGGTTTCGAGGATGCAGAGTCCGAGCCTATCTCAGGTATTAAATTAGTCTATCTTAATCCATGTCTCAGCCTTGAATTTTTCCTCAAAATTTCTGGTGGTACTACTTGATTTTAATAAAATGGGAGTATTTGGGATAAAAAACAAACAACCAAGAATATTATTTGTCTTTTCAACAGAATGAAATATATGCTATGACACTGTAAAAAAAATAGTAATTTTTGATTTTCAGGACTGTATGCAGTTAAAAGCGCATGATGCTAATAAGTAGCATGGAAATAGTCTGTTTTCAGAATAGATAAACAAGAAATCTTATCATGACTGAAAAAGAAACAAAACAGCCAGATGTGCCTTGGATATGCTGATTCAGGGACGTGTCTTATAGAATCACTGAATATCCAGAGTTGGAAGGGACCTAAAAAGATCATCCATGTCCAACTCCTGGCCCTGCACAGGACACCCCAAGTCATACCATGTGCTTGAGAACGTTGTCCAAACACTTTCTGAACTTTGTCAGGCTTGGTGCTGTGACCACTTCCCTGGGGAGCCAGTTCCAGTACTTGACCACCCCCTGGATGACAAACCTTTTCCTAATATCCAAACTAAACCTCCCGTGACACAACTTCAGGCCATTCCCTCCAGTCCTGTCACTGGTCACCATAAAGAAGAGATCAGTGCCTGCCCTCCTTTTCCTCTCATGAGGAAGCCTTAGACTGCAATGAGGTCTCCCCTCAGTCTCCTCTTCTCCAGGCTGAACAGATCAAGTGCCTTCAGCTGCTCCTCATACGGCTTCCCCTCAAGGCCCTTCACCATCTTCATCACCCTCCTTTGGACACTCTCTAAGAGCTTAATATCTTTCTTACACTGCGGTTCCCAAAACTGCCCACAATATTCAAGGTGAGGCCACCCCAGTGCAGAGCAGAGCAGGATAATCATCTCTCTAATTAATCAGCTGGTGATGCTGTGCCTGATACCCCCCAGGACACGGTTGGCTCTCCTGGCTGCCAGGGCTCTGCTGACTCATATTCAGCTTGCCATCAGCCAGGACTCCCAGGCCCCTTTCTGCGGTACTCTCTCTTATTGTTGCTGTTACAGAAAAATTGCTACTGAGTGTATGGCAATTGGACTTTTATTGTAGAAATTAAGGTCTACTTATGCATTTAACCAAGTGATTTAAAAAAAAATAAGTCTTTCTTTACATCATTTTCTCCATTTATAAATCAGAGATCTTCATTCTGCAAAAATGCCATATCAACATTGGACTCGATCTTGGAGGTATTTTCCAATCTCAATGATTTTATGATGTTGATTCAAATTTCTTGGAAACAGTATGGTTGGTCCCTTCTCTCAGAAAACACTCCATTTTTTTTGATCAAAAGCCCAACTGGTCAAACTCATGTGCTTAAATTTATGTATCTCCATAAAAATTAGGGCCACGAGGGAGAGGAATTGTTCCATCTTCTATTTGGACCTCTTGCCTTTCCCAAGTCATTATGTACCATCCAAACAAACTGTATCAAACCTAAATAATGACTAGGTTAAACAACATTAATTATTTAATGGCCAGTGTTTCCCTCATAGAAAGATAGGTTACAGTCATTATGTGCACTTGTTAAAAAAAGAACAGGTGATTTTTTTTCCACTGCTGGTTCAAATGCGTTGTCATAGGATGCAGCTGTCATAGGCAAACAAGTGTCGTATTTCAACCCTCCAAGGAATCAATGTCAAAAAGCACTTACAAAGCTTGGTTAGTGACCCTCTGTTTCCAGCACATGAGTAACAACTGTATGCTGCAGAGGAAAATGAAAACCCAAGTGTCTTTGCCAATCTATTCTTTAGGAAAATGATCTTTCATGTGTACAATTATATTTACTAATGGCCAACGTAAGAACTAAATGTCAGCAAAGTGTAGAAGAGGATTTGCTCTGCAACTATGTAAGGCTGATCTTGCTCAGAGTTCTCTTGGTATCTTGGCCTGTATCAATATCGTGGCCAGCAGAACTAGGGAAGAGATTGCCCCCCTGTATTTGGCGCTGATGAGGCTGCACCTCATGTACTGTGTCCAGCTCTGGGCCCCTCACTGCAAGAAAGACACTGAGGCACTGGATCATGTCCGGAGAAGGATAATGAAGCTGGTGAAGGGACTGGAGCACAAGTCCTGTGAGGAGCTGTTGAGGAAGCTGGGCTTGTTTAGCCTGGAGAGGAGGAGGAGGCTCAGCGGGGTCCTCGTTGCTCTCTACAACTGCCTGAAAAGAGACTGAAGTAAGGTGGGGTTGATCTCTTCTGCCAAGTCTCAACTTAAAGGATGAGAGGAAATGGCCTTAAGTTGCATCAGGGGAGGTTCAGATAGATGTTAGAAAAAAAAAAAAAAATCAATGAAACAGTGATTAGGCATTGGAATAACTAGCCCAGGTGGAGTCACCATCTCTGGAAATGTACAAGAGGTGTCTGGATCTGGCATGTGGGGATATGGTTTAGGGGTGATTATGGTGGTGCTGGGTTGATTGTTGGACTAGATGACCTTGAAGGTTGCTTCCGACCTTGATGATTCTGTAGTTCCATGATTCTCTCTGACTTAGGAGCACAGGCTCAATATAGCCAGTTCTCAATGTTCTGAATTACCCTAAGACTGCCTCCACTGGGTAGACTTCAAGGCTTATAAATTTGATGTCCATGGTTAGGTGATATGAATGATGCCCTACATAGATTTTTTTTGAGACAGTCAGAAAATAATATTTGAAACAGCAGTTATGAAATTTTTAGTAGCATTGTAATATATATATATATAATAAGGACAAAGTAAATATTTACTCACAATTAAACTAGATGTAATTTTATTAAAGTGAATAAGGTGTCTAAAAGTGAATACAGTGTTTCAAAATTCCAAATATCAGTGGATTTTGTGAAATATTTGAAAGCTGTAAAGCTATGAAAATGTGCACATGGCATGAAAAATTCTGAACTGGCCAGATGTGTTTGTTAAAACCATCCACAAAAATAAAATCATCTGTTATGCAAATGACATTTGTAGGGCTTTTTCATTAAACTTTTGTAGTGATAACCAAAATAGTATACAGATAAGCTTGCAGTAACCCATTTTTTCCAAACCAGAAAATATGTGTGTATGTATAAATATACGTATATAATGGTGTATTAGCGTGTCTGTGTGCATATGGGTATAGATATGTATAAAGTATGTTCGTAGTAGTCATCTCTTTGAAATAAGTATGGATAGTATACTATGTGTTATTTTCATTATGAAAAAAAATAAAGGTTTATTGGGAAGTCTCAAAAAATCATTTTTTTGTTCGTGTATTTTATTTTAGACATCTCAATGAAATGGTGATTTTGATACAGAAGTGTTGGAGAGGTTATCGAAGCAGAAAACACTTCAGACAAATATTGGAGGTAGAAAACTACTTTTTAAAATTTTGTTTGGTTATTTGTAGAATACATATGAATAATTCATTCACTCATCATGAAATTAAAAAGCTGAAACTTGATCCTTTATACACACAGACACGTACTTTGCTATCATGAAAAGCACCATTAATTTCAGTAAGCCTACTCATAACAGTCAAGTTAAGTCGGTGTTTAAGTGTTTGCAGCTCTGGAGTATTAGTCCCCAGACCAGCAATGAGATCTGCTCATGCAGAAGCCTGCCCTCATGATGGTAATTGCAGGATTGGAGCTTTACAAGATGCCTTTTTTTTCCTGGCAGAACTTTTAATTTTGAAAATAAAATAAGCCAATGTGTCTACACATTGCTGTTTTATGTTTTAGTGGTTTAAATTTCTTACTTAATGAACCTTGAAGTATTTGAGGTTTTGCCTTAAGGCACACAGCAGATCACAGTCAATCTAATTCCCTTGACAGACCTGAAGATAGCAAAAGTGTCTGATAGCATACAAGCTAAAACCTCTATTAACAGGTTTAGGAGATTAAGAAGAAACTAATTTGCCTTTAACAAAAAAAGAAGTTTTAATATGTGGTTTACTTCACTAATTTATCTACTTATGCTAATGTTTTACAATAGTTTTAAACTTGTTAGTCATTTATTCTAGATTAATTTTGCTAAATTGTTGTGTTTCAGTCAAAACAGACAACTAAAGTAAAACAATAAAAAAGAGCTATAATAACTCCTATATTACATACCAAAGTTCATACACCCTGCTAAACTATTTTTAAAGTAGCAGGCATCATGTACCTGAAAGATTGTGGTTTTTTAACCCAAGCCTATCAGTAAGCTATTTAAAGATTTTCTGTCTTCCAACTTACTATCTGGTTTAACTAAAAAATTATGAGCCATGCTGTCAGGCTGTGGTTTTCAGTCAGCTTCTAAAACTGATTCTTGAATATGGAGCAGATAGCTGCATGGTTCTCTTTTGAAAAAAAGAAAAAAAAAAGAAGATACTTCAGCTGAATATTGTTCCTGAGCTTACGGAAGGTTTGTTTAATCTAGGAAAGCTTCTGTAGAAAAGACATATGATAATGTATCTTAAAATTTGTTAATGAAGAGAAAGGACCTATTCAGTCACTGGGAAAAGGGAGAGAAGAAATCAACTTCATGTGAAACATTGACACATACTGCCAAAAGATGCTCTGTAACTGCCTCTAATTCAGGTTGTTAAGGGAAAAACAGACAAATGTACATGGATGGCTTAGATACACTTCAGGCAATGAAGGTGAAGTTGTCTTATGTTTCCCAAAATTCTACATGTTTGCACAGTTCAAACATTATAGAGGGATGAGTTTCAGTTCAGAAACAAGGTGATTTATGCATTTCTGTGTTTTTCAAGATGAGAATAAGGGCCATGTCATTTTTGCCATCTGATCATTAGGTTTTTAAGAGGGCTTAATCAGGACTAGGGTCTGATGGTGGCCATTTTACAAAATTTTCAATCTCTCCCAGATTGTAAAGAGCTTTCCTTTGGCCATTCATGTTCAAATGCTAATTTCTTCGTTGATAGTAATCAGTTTTGTATTTTAAAGGGAATTACTTCCCTTCAGAGACTTAAATTTATATGTAATGGTTGTAAAAACAGTGGTGCCCAGATAAGCTACAAAGTGAACACATCACCACCGTGCTTATTGTCCATTTCACTGTTCTGAGTGGTGTCCTGTAGGTGAGATGGCAAGACAATTCTTTCCAGAGAGCCAGCCTGCTATGGGATTTGGAACTGGTGCCCAGTGATGGGATGAGAGGCAGTGGGCACAAACTGAAACACAAGAAATTCCACTTGAAGATGTGAAACAACTGTTTTTTACTGTGAAGGTGCTGAGATACTGGAAGGGCTTGCCCAGATTGTGCAAGCTGTTCTTGTAGAGTCTCTACCCTTGGAGATACTCAAACCCCCACTGCACCAGCCCTGCATGACTTTTTCTGATTGGCCCTTCTTTGACCAATGGTTTGGAGCTTCAGAGAACCCTGCCAACTTTAGTTGTTCTATGCATCTATGAAACCAGATGTCTTTTACCTCATCTCTTTATTCTGCCTTCTTTTTCCCTCTCTTCTTAAAAACACTCTCACAGTTACATTTTAAGATAGAGAGTCTTTCAAATTAGGGCAGATATTTTGCAATAATGAAGCTGAGAGAGTTAACATCATAACCCCCCCTCAGCTTTTCATTCTTGAAATATATTTCTGAAAAGAAAAAAAAGTCTTTAATCAATAAAGCCTGGTTCATATTTAGTTCTTCAAATAGACATAACTGACAAACTTGCCAAATCTGAAGTCTGTGGAATAATGTAGGACAAAAAACTCTGCAAGCCCACACTTAGTACACACATTCTAAATCAGACCATGAATTAATCCATTTTCTCTATTCCACTAATCCAGTGCTAGCCAGAGCTCTAGTGAAAGATAATCTCATCATAAAGCTTACAAATTTTACAGCAATCAGCACAGAAACCCACCTTTTCCACTCAAATACTTCATTTTGGGCTTACCATCTCTCTGATTGGAGAAGATAAACAGGACCGCCTGATTGGAAGCCATCCTGAAAGCCATACAATAGTAGATAAAGCGGCACCTTTTAATCCCTTTGGAGTGCTATTTTCAATATTGTGTGTTCTGGGGTGCACTTAAACATAAAGTTCAAGTTAATGCCTTATTAATGCTTAGAGTTGTTATGCTATCTTTACTCAATGGGTGAATTTGGAATATGTACGAAAACCTACCATCTTCTCAGCAGCTTAACATAACTTTCAAGTTAAAGTATCATTTAATGTTTGCAATGAACACTTGCTAATAACAGTTGTAATGACTCCTGACTATGAAACACAATAATACATTTGACGTGATAGTTGCTTAAATGCACTGGTCACTTTAAAATTTGTCTGCTGATAATGATTGGATTGGTATCTGCTGCCAGCAAACAAGGCAAAGCATATGCACAAAATACCCATGATTGCTTGATAATAAATCATTTTAATGATTATATTCAAAATTGTGAAATGTGAGTGGTACTGATGCGGAAAATAACAAAGGCTGAGGCTCATCAGATTGGCTGTCCATATGTGCATCACTACTAGTATTTCACTTGCTACTCCTCTAGTGCCTCTTCCTTTGATTATTAAAATACATTAAGTAAAAGAACCACTACCTATTGATGGCATTTATATAATTAAAGTATGTGCCTTTCAATTCTTCACATAGATGCTTTGGTATAAAGCTTTCTTTCCTAATTAATCTCAAGCTAAAATTAAGAAGTGCTGTCCTACAGTTTTCTTAATAACTTAGTTACACTGATTGTATTGGATACTGAAAGTTTTGCATGACCTGCAGGAAAGTATGAGTTTGAAAACCAGGCAAACATCAGAACATGAATCAAACTGTACATCACTGTTTCTTTATTATATCTCAAAGTCAAATAATCACTTATTTAAGCAAGGGGAATTGTAACATTTTGTTATTATATGAGTTGGCGTAGAAGATGGCCATATTTTTAGCTTACTTTGAAAGGAGGTGCGGTTGAGAAAAGTGAGTATTTTATGTGATATAGTTTGGCACCACCCTAAAGAATTTAGCTGAAACTCAAAAACCCATTTTAAATAGTTTCAGTCCAGTAGGAATTAGGTAAATGCCTATTTGCTCTACAAAAAAACCCCAACAAAACCCAAAAACAACACCCCAATTTAGATCGTGTGTGGGTTACTTTTTTCAAATTTAAACTCAATCTTGATCAGTTTTCTCAGTCTCCTTTGAATTTGTAATTTTGTAGTAAACTGTATAAAGCAAAAGAAGACACCAATCAGAATCAGGTCACATTTGTAGGTGATCCCCAAACATGTTTTTAAATACAAAAGGAGAAAGTAGTACAACAGTTTATAAACAAAACACTTCAAATATATTTTGGAAACACACTTAAAGTAAGCTGGTAGGGAGACCTGTGCTGTAACATCAGACATGCAAAGACTTCAGGATTCAAAAGTGGAGGTGATACGTATGGATGGGATGGCAAGAAAATATTCCCTAGAGAGCTAACCTGGTAGTGTCACCTTTAAACTGTCACTCAATGAAAAAATGGGAGGCAATACAATGGGTGCATGCTGAAAAGCTGGAAATTCCACTTAAGCTTAAGAAAAGAGTCTTCTGGACAGGCAGGCCCGAGTTCAGAAAAGAATCATTTGTTTACTAGGGATGAACACATTCTCCATCACTAGTAATAGCAAAACTTTCTAATCAGGATTAGAAATCAGAAGGGAAATCTGTTTGCAAAAGAACCTAGATGGTGATACAGCCTTTAGCCTTTGGTAAAAGAATAAGGTTGCAAGACAGTTGTGTGTGCGATTCTGCATTTGGATGACTTGTGATTTAGAGCAATTGTTCAGTAAAAGCAGGAATGTGCAACTTCCTAATTGTGAGTGACCATCTTAAGTGGTGGTAAAGGCCTGCATTTCTTGCACCTTAGTGAGGTATGCAAGTGACGATTGTAGTTGTCATTGACTATCTCTTTAAATAGTAGACAAAGTTCTTCAGTACTTTTCCAAGGTCAGAGGGAAAATGGTCCCAGTGTCATTCAGTAGTGATGACATCAAGAGCATTAATGATTTTGTTGAGTGTCCAGTTTAGGTTCTCCAGTGAAATGGTGTGCATTCAGACATGGCTGCTCCCACCCTTCACATATGAGAAGAATAAACAAAAATATATGATTGTTTAGCTTAATCATTGATGGACAGAAATCTGATGAGCATTTTTAAGTTTAGGAACTTCTGTTAAAATGTACTTTATCTGTTTGGTAATGCGACAACTCTTATGTTCCCTTCCAAAGAAAGAAAAGTTGAGCTGCAAAACAAAATTTTATCAATTTAATTGAAAAGTTTGGGCATATACTTAAATCTGGCAAACATTATTTCATTCCATTATTAGCTATCTACTCTTAGTATCACTCAGTAAACATTTATGGAGACTAAAGGGGAAAGATGCTGTTCACTATTTATTCTAATTTGTACCTTTGGAGCAGATTTTCCCTCAAATATATATATATAGATGTATATGTGTGTGTGTCTGTATGTATACATCTACATATTTACATGAAACTTTTTTGAAATTTAGCAATCCTGCAATTTTCTTTCACATAAGATATACCTTTTGTGCTGTTTCCATTATTAGTAGATTGGTATGATATTAAAGTGAGCATTTAAAATGCACCTTAATTAAACTGCAGGAATTATGCCTTGCTTAATGTAATGAAGAAAGAGAATTTAAAATGAAGTAGCATCATTGTGTTCATTTGTAAATAACATATTGCAGCCAACTGTTTCTTAATTGCCCAGACTGTTGATAAATAATCCAGTCCTGCTGCTCTCCACAGACAATTTGCTTTGGATCAGACTAGGCAATTCAAATAACACTAATTACAGTGAAACCCTTTTATAGTGAATTCCCGTTTGCCATGGGGGAGAAAATCACTATATCAGGGGAAAGCACTTTTGCCTTTGATTTGTGTCTAAAACACGAGAAACACATAAAAGCTGCATGTTGTGCTAAATAAAGGACATACTCTTGCATTCAAAGTACTTATATTTTACTTTTTATGATACAATTGTGAATTATGTTCATTTTGCATTTGTAATTAGAGGGCGGAACAGATGTGAAAGCTTAGTTTAAAGTGATGTATCCATTAAAATAACCTATGCTGCCAAGTGATTGCTTAGTATAATAGGGGATTCGTTCACTATGAGAGGAATTCTACTTTATTGGTAGGAAACCAGGACTTCAGGAAATGTTTTCTATATCAGGGGATTCACTGTAACATGGTATCATTGTATTTATGATTTTATGATGTTAAAATGAATATTAAATGAAACAAAATTCCCAACGATTACTCGGGAGGCAGCTAAGTACATAACATTTAGTACAGATGGTTGGAAGGCACAATTTTGCTCCATCACTGCATCCGTATCCTTGAACGATTTCGACTGAAGACAGCATTTCTTTGAATTTTTCATTAAACCAGACGTCTTGAAATATGAATTCCTTTTATGTTTCTGTGAGTTTTGGCTAAAAGAACCCCAGTGAATAAATCATACAATACTACGTGTCACCAGCACTTGAGAATATTTCTGCTTTGTTATTCTACTCTCAGTAGAGCACCATTGATTATCAAACTCAGCGGAGAGCATTTTATGATCATATATCTCCATTAGCTCCTAGTTTGACTACCATAGATTTTTCTGGTTAAGCCTGCATTATGTATTAGGAAGCCTATCTCTTCAATACAAAGTTTGATTTTATTCTCTGTAAGCCTAGAACTCTTATTATGTATTATGTATAAAGATTCTTATCTTTTATATGTAAAAATAGGAGGACTGTCTTTGTGTAACTGAAATATATGCCATCTTTTTTTTTTCCTTGGTTCACAGACAGCATATTTTATTATGAAGATGAATTTCTACAATGAAATGGCTGTCAGGGTAAATATTTCTTCACTTGTTAAACAAATGAAAAGTCAATTGTGCTCCGAATTTGCTTTTAATAAAATGAGCAAACCAGAATAATATACACTTGATTGATATGCTGATGGCAACAGTGCGAAATAGTACATAGTTAAAAATTAAAGTTGCACTCAGTAGTCTGGGTTGTATTTCAAAGCTGTAGCTGGATTTAAGACCCCTGAATGTGTCTTGCCTCATTTAAATGTTCATTGTACCTTACCATATATGATACAGCTAAAACCCCCCAAACATTCTATCTGCCAATGTTCTTACAAATGTAGACATATATTTACAATTCTGACAAACTAGAGGGCTTTTATGCTGATTTGCTGATATAGCTGTGCTTTTTCTTTTGTTAGTATATGACATTTGATGTATTGAACCTCAAGAGTTACTCAAAGAGCACCTCTAAACATAGAGGTGGAACCACACTGATGATATTATGAGTGAGTTTTTCTAAATGAAGAAGAGTATAAACAGTCCTTAAACTTTAGTAAATCTACAGCAGATGAAGTATGTTAAGGGGAAGACTGCAAACAAATATGTAAAACAAATATGGGAAGGACATAAGATAATTATTTTGAAGAAATTTTTTTGTCTTGCTTAATTCTTTTATTTTGTGATATAGAACTGCTTTACTTGAGAGGCCTATATCTTTTTAGGCAAGGCATCTTACTTTTGAATTATACCATATGTAGGAATATGGTGAGGATGGAGATTAACCCAAGCAAACTCATGTAAAATGGGAAGATTTTCAGAATGGATTTTAATTTTGTGGCCTTCCTGGGTCCAGAATAAATCAGTCAGGAGATGTGTTCCCATCAGGTTTTTTACTTAGTGCTGGTTCTCTCAGAGGCACAAAGTAGAATCTTACATTTGGTGCATGTTAGAGAACTGAGAGTGTTTAACAGCAGCCTAATTCCTCACAAATGTACTTTTTTGTTGTTGTTTTAGTTTATTCCTTAGTTAGCTAGTTGAAAAGTATTCCACAGTGGATAAATGCCATTTACTTATGCAGCTGAAATCAATGAGAAAACATAAGATGTAAGTCAGCTCTTAAAAGTTGCCTATGTACTTTTAGAAGACATTTGAAGACCAAATTTCAGAGGTAATTATGTATTCTAGTCAAATGGAGTTTTGCATTTGGTCTTTCATTTTTAAAGAAATTGAATGTGTTCCCATTCATTTATAATGGAAATATAATGTTGAATCATTAGGTGATATAAATCTTCAAAGTACCATTTTTTCAGTCATGTCCTTTTCTTTAATAGAAATTTAAATCAGTAGAAAACAATAGAACAGATCTTTATTTAGTTGCAAATGTCAGAATCTGATTCTTCTCTATATAAATCTTGTGTAGCCATATCTCCGAGCAGAATTAAAATGCTACCAATCTGAAACACTCAATGGTTTTGTATTTTTTTATGTCATTTCTTTTTTGAAGAACTAACCAAGGTCCAGGGCAATAGACAGTCAGGCCTGTTGAGTTTCAGCACAGTAGATGCATGCCCAGACTTTACTTTTCCTAAGGCAACACTGCCTCATGTTCACACATTGGGAGCTTAACTCATGACTAATATAGTACAGTGTTCTAAAAACATAACAATAGCCGTGTATGTTTTTCTATTTAACTGCTTAGTTTTGCCTCATAGTGCTATTAAATATTTATTTCAGCTTAGAGACAATGTTTAGAAAGGCAGTTTTGATTTTGGCATTTGAAGTATCATTGAGGACATACACCACCTAGTAGTTTTGAAGTCAGTCTACATCTCTGTCTGTTGTAACCGGAACTATCAGTTTTATCTCTTAAAATTAAATCAGAGATCAGAGTTTTAGTTTTTAGTACTAGGTCAAAATATGATTTTCTCCCTTAAAAGATTTAAGGTTGCTATAAATTTTCAGCAACAAAAGTAATCCTATGGCAAAAAAAAATTTCCACGAGCAGATGGCTTTTGATATATCAAGGTTTTGCCATTTGTTTTAGTGCTTAAAATAAACATTATTTATAAGACCACTTACATTTTGATGTTACTTAATGAGGAATATGCATCATTGATTTGACTAGCTTAAGAGGTCATTTAGAACTTGCCCGTTAACAAGCTGTAATCTGCTGAGCACACAATGACTTTGTTTAAAATTATCTGTTCAGTGCTGATCAATGACAATAATTGTTTTGTACCAATCACTGTTGAAACTTGCTAATTACTTTGAAGGGCATACACACTTGTCTCTTTTTCTTTCAAGAATTTTTTAAACATTCACCTTGTAATTAAAAAGAAATAGTCGTAACACATTATACTTCCTTTAGAACTTTCACATTGAAAGCATGAGCATTATCAGAAGCTGTGTGTAAAATGTTCTGTTCTAAAAAGACTATAATCTTCAGTTTTGAGATCTCTGACATACAGTTCTAAGCATATCTAGCATAAAATAATTTGAGACAATGCAGTTTTTCTTACTTATGTTTCATTCGGTTGAAATTAGTGAGTTCGTTCTGAACAGAAAGTGGTGTAAATAAAGGTAGAATGCAGCATTTAATTGGCACACTGAGCCCATTGGAGGTAATTATATCTTTATACAATTTGAGCCTTTTGTCTTTCAGTTTGAGTTTCGATCCTTTAACCCAGAAATACCCAGTTCTGCATTTATAACTGTGAGGTGAAGACTGTCAGAAAGTTTCAAAGGGACCATAATCCTGCATTAATGAGCACATGGCTATATGGGAGCCAAGTTGCTCTTGTTGAGAAATTTTGAAGCCAAACAGAAAAACAAAGCTAAGATCCTTATTCACATGCAAAGGATTTTGCTTAATCCCAGATCTCTGAAGGCATGCTCATTCTTTGCTCTCTCTATTCCTTTTTAACACAATAAGCTTGCCTATAAGAAAGTGGAGCTGCAGAGTATGAAATTTACTATCACCTAGTGCAAAGCAGCATATCTAGTGCTTAACCTTTCCTGTTCCTGTAACTGTTGTTTATGCATATTATAACTATGTCTAGGGGTCCACACCCTTTTTATTACAAACAAACAAACAAACAAACAAACAAAACCCAACATACAGCAACACATAGATTAAAGAAAATACCAACTTTTAAAATTAGAGTCTTATTTGGGAAGACAGGAAAATACATGCTGTTGCACAAATGGGAAATAGAAGAAAATTGTGGAAAATTATTACTGGAAATTATTATCCTCTTATTCCTAATAATTCTAGCACATACTTTGGTTTTCTTCATGGCACATGACTCACAGACTTAGGCAAAGCTTTCCTATGATACTTTTTCTCTTCTTAAATCCCACATAAAAAAGTAATCATAACTATACCCCAGGGTGTCATCAGTTGAGACCAAATGCTGGTTTTTACTTTGAAAAGTAGTGATTTGGGTTTTGTGATTGCAAAATGCTACCAAAGTATGAAAATATTCAGCCCTGCCTTAGTTAGTCTTCTTATACAACAGTGTGATGCTGTTTTCCACTAGGGAAAAGTTAGGAGATGAAAAAATTGCAGTAACTTTTGTCAGTTGTCACAGTGGTACAGAATTGCACTGCAAAGGAACTGGAAGGAGTAGAGAAAACTTTGCCTGTTATTGAAGAGCACTCTAAAGACTTGGTGATGCAGACTCAAGTCACCAAGTGCAAAGGTTATTGGTAGTGTGGGCAATGTGAAAGTTTTTCTTTAATCTTACCTTCTTGCTGATGCAAACACAAAACCCATGACACACTTTTCTCCCCTTTTTTTATGTGCTTATTTAGTATGAGATAGGGTAAGAAAAAAAAAATTATACCACAAACACATGAATTTCACTCCATTTACCAAGTCACCCCTTGGTTTTGGAAAGAGAAAGGCTGATGTAAAGGAAAAATAAAAGAACGTTTCCTGTAGATACACTGAAGAGTTTAAGTTCCTGACAAGTCTGGTAGCTAGAGGCCCACAGGAGAAGTAGAGCTCTTAGTAAATTGCAACTTTCTTCTCTTCAGTGCATTTAGTGAGGGCGAGTAGCTTCTCACTTAGAGTTGCTTCTGGATAGAAAAACCTCAGACTTCTTGCTTTTTATATGTAGATTCTGCCTTTCAGCTGTTAAGCTGTTAAATCTTTTAAGATTTCAAACTATAAAGATCAAAGAGATGGAGGTTAAAGCAGTAACGAAGGCACTGCAGACTAGAAGATAGAACATAGACTAGAAAATAGAAATTTGGAGGCTAGTTTAGAAAAATATTGAGGAAAAATGAGACAAAATGCAACGAAGGAAGTAAAGAATATTTTGCAGGAAAATTAAGAAGTTCAAGGACAGAAGAATGTAAAGATAGAGGAACTAGACATTAAGAACAAAGGAAAATATAATTAATCTGTCGTCATTAATCTATGACTAATATAAAACTAATCTGAAAGATCATTAATCTATTTTTCAGATGTGTAGATCTAGAATACACTGACCTCTTATGGCAAAGAAAATGAGGAGCAAGAGAAGCGTTCAGCATGACTGAATAGTTACATCTTCCACCTGTTCATGGCATAGGGATAAATATAGCTAACCAAATGACAGTACTGATCATTTTTTACCTAATTACAGAATCACTGAATTACAGAATCATTTAGGTTGGAAAAGGGCTCTAAGATCATTGAGTCCAACTTTTGACAAACCACCTGCAGGGATGGTCACTCCACCCCTCCTTGGGTAGTCTGTTCCAATGCTTAATTGTCCATTCTTAATGCTTACTTTCCCTTCCCACAAAACATAATAATTTGGATAATAATTCCAGATAATAATTATTACCTGGAAAACAGGTAATAATTTCAGAAACATCATGATTAGAATTTTTTAAGTATCAGAAAATATTTAAATGGTTTTGTCTAAATCAGTTCTTGGGAAAAGTCATGTAGACTAAGTGACCTTTCCCCCTCTTTTATTTTTTTTTTTCTCTTTCTCTTTTTTTCAATGTATGCTTTTCAAAATGCCCCAAAACTCCTTCTGGTGAAGGATGCTACCTAATTTCTATTCATAATACAATTTTATAATTAGCTACAGGAAGAGGGTTCTTTTTCCATGTTAGACTTTCTCTGCTATGCAGGAGAATAGCATTCTGTGAGAAGATTGTAATTCATGTGCAACAAATAGACATTCATCATTTTACACTGGAGATGAAGGAACTGCAATTTGTGAATCAAGTTTGCAGAAAGCCTGATTCACTGAGTTACTGAGAAAGCTTTTATTCAGTTTGCAATATATCTAGAGCACAAAGGTGAAAGTGTAGCAGAAGGTGTTGGTGAGGTGGTGACTCAGTAGGGAATGCTTGTTGCACCTGCAAAAAGACACCTGTTCTGTTGTCTGCTTTTTTACTGTTCTTACATAGACCAGTGCCACTAGTGGTAGTAGGCACTTCTTCTCATTGCCACACCCCAATATAAGTAGTAGTTTAAAACTTGATATTATTTTTTTAAAGTTGACCTTTAATAGTTAATTCATATTGCCATTTAACTACAATACATCCTACCCTAATTTTCTCCTTTGAGACTTACTGGTGCTTCTGCTTGATAACACTTATAAGGGAACTGTATTATTTGGCATATACTACATATATTTGATATTCATACAAACTTTTGATTTGAAATATACTAAGCAAATATTTATTTCCTCTAGATCCAGAAAAGGTGGCGAGGCTATTATGTTCGGACATACATTCATAATTATTATGCACTGAAGAAATACTTGGAAGCTGTTTCTGTGAATAATGCCTTGGTCAGGTAAAGACAAAAGCTCCACATGGTAAAGCATTAATTTCCTCTTCTTTTATTTGTAAAAAGTTTATGGCACTAATTAAACTATTTCTTTAAGTGTAGGTTCCCCTCCATTATCAAATATATCTATCAGTCATCATTCTCTTTATTCTATGCCTATTCATGTTGCACCACGTTTTGTTCTCATTTACACTATTATGAATCCAGAATAATTTCTTATATTTGATTAGATATACTCTGGGCTTGTGCTGGTTTACTAAAAATTAAGTTGGCTCTTCACCTATGCTCAGAACTCATAGATTATTATGCCCTATATATGGTTTGTTGAACTAGATTATTTTTTCCCTAGTATACAGGAGCTAAAAAAAATTTCTTTTCATAATTTGCTTTGAATATTGATTATTGACATTGAATGCAAGTGCAGATTTGGATTTAAGTTACATGCGTGAACCATACTATGAACATTAATTATGAAACATACTGGTGTGGATATAGTGAAGCAGATTCTTTTTATTGTTGCAGAATAGAACCAATCACCTGTTAGATTTCTGGCTAGAACTGTAGTTGCTATATGTTCTTACTCTGTTTCTCCTATCCATCCATTGCCTTTCCGTGTATTTAAGTTAAAACTTTTCTAAAATAGGAGTAATTATTTCCCTGTAGTGCCTTTGATGTCCTGATCCATGACCATTACTTTAGGTAACAGTAGAAGCAAACAGATCAAATACGGGGTGACCATGTTCATTACCTTCTCATTGTAACTGAAAGGTATTGGACAAAATCCATCCAGTGTTTGCTGTTCAGAATGTGTGAGAACAATATTTGCTTTCTGAAGCATAGAAATAGAAGGAAGTCTAGTAAACAAATATTTCTGGAAGTCTTGTCTAAATCACATGACAAAGACTTACATAAAACAGCATATACAAGTTATATATAAAAAAAGAGAATTATTTTACTTCTTTCGATGCTGCTTATTATGTTATTTTTCCACATTATAGCTGATGCCATGTTCTCTTTATCATAAGATTATTGCTTGCACATTACATTGCTACCTATAATGAAGCAGAGTGATAACCACTTACCTCTAGTCTCCTATTATTCTTCACATAAATGTATTCTCTGCAGGACGTTACATCACAACTAAGCAAAACCAGACTTAAAAGTTCTATTATCTCTTCAACTTTACCTTCTTGATCTGAAATCCTTGAAATACATTATCTTCTTGAAAAGTTAGACTCCTAGGAAGACTACACCAAATCTTGGAAAGCAGATAACTTCTGCCATAACTTCTCTGGTTTAAAATCGATATAACTGGATAAATGGCAGAGACATAACCTGCTTCTATGTTCATAACTATTCTATCACTCTTCTCCATTCCCTGCCTAAACCTGGAACAGGGCACATAACTAGTTAGACTGAGCTTTGATGAGTGTGAACAAAACACAATAGCCAGTGGTATTCCTGCTGTACTATGAACATGGATTGACTGGAGATTTTTATTTCCCCCTACCCTCAGCAGATCTCTGCTGATTACATCTAACTTTGGAGGACTACAAAAATATTTGTCTTTCAGTATTTTGACATGCTGATCAAATTCCCTAATATTTATGTCAGGTCACTAAAACCCATAAAGCCTATCAATTGCATAGGTATTTTAATTAAGAAATACTTCTGTGCTCTTTAACAGATAAAATGAGCATTATGACTTCAAGTACATCAAAATGTGTAGAAGGTGGTAGTTGTGAGCTCTTAGCTGGCAACTGATGTATTGGTATTTTGCTAATTTGAGATCTGTCTTCCAGAGTTCACAAAAATACGTGTCTTTTATGTAAAAAAAAAGCATTAAAAATAATTTTGAAGCAAATTTGATCAAATGGATCTTAATGTTTAAGTTTTAAAAATGCAATGGAGAATCACTGCAGTACCCTTTACTGGGGTACATTTGAAAACTAATGTGTATATCATCTTCGACATTCTTCTTATGATATCTAACAGATGTTTAGTGAAGATTAGGTGTAGGCCCTCAGCCAAACAGATTTTTCCTGTCATTGGGCTAAGTTGCTGCCAACTACTTTGGCCCCAAGGTGGCCCACTGTGTTTCTTACATGAATATTGAGCCAGGTGGAAGAGAGATTCTCTGCATATTTTCATCAGCCATCACACCAGTGTGGACAAGTATAACCTTGGTGTTCATAAACATTTTTGCATTTAAAATTTTTTGTAACTGTGCACTGTAAAAACCACGAATAATTATCAGAAATTGAGTTTATGAAATGTGTGCTTATGAAAGTAAGTTTATGAAATGGCTGGGGTTTATTCCAGCATCAGTATAAGGGAAATTTACATGTTGGTGGACCGAGCCACTGATATGCTTGTTCATTCAGATTATACTGGTTTTGAATGTTTCACAGCTCTAGAACACCATAAAACAACACAACATGGTACATGAAATAATGCATCTTTTCTTATTTGTCTTATAGCTATATTCATCAGAATATATGCATATATGCAGTGTCAGTGATAGTGAAGAAACAAGTTTCTTCGTAAAAAATAATAAAACAACAATAAAATAGAGACTGATTTGAAGAACTACAGAGTGGTATAAACTTCTCCCTCCCCACCCCTCAAAACCAGCAAAATGTATTTATAATTTGCAAAAATTTTTGAACTGTATTCTTTCTAGAATTATGGTGTAATTCTAAACTGAACTACTCTCTATGGTTCTTTGTTTTCAGACAGTTCTTCTATCTCTTGGACTCCAGAACCAGGGTTTGTGCTTAATTTTCTACTCTTTCACTAAGGAATAACCTGTAACAAATTAGCACTCACTCGTTTCTAAGAGAAGCTTCGGAGGAAGTTGCCATGAAACTTTGGATATTCTGTTTAGTTTCCTATAAGAGTATCTTATAAGACATATTGACCAAAGTTTTTTTGCTTCTCTGTCTACCTGGTTTTGTGTTTTTGTTTTTAAAATACAAGATACTTGCCTTTCTTAGGGGTTTTCTCAAGCAGTAGCCACATCTTTACCATTCAGCTTTAATACAAG
This sequence comes from Xenops minutus, assembly GCA_035221455.1. NCBI lineage: Eukaryota > Metazoa > Chordata > Aves > Passeriformes > Furnariidae > Xenops > Xenops minutus. The sequence goes on along the minus strand of JAWWEE010000105.1, from coordinate 19,905,902 downwards.
CCGTCCTTATTTAATAGCTGCCCTCATTTAGTAGCCAGACCTTTATCATTTGTCTTTACTGTGAAAACCCCAAGAGAAAGTAAACTTAATAGAAGCTGCCCCAGTTTAAAGCCATAGAGGGATATAATTAAGTTTAACAGAAATTGATTTAACAGAAATTGACCTAAAATATAATTAAATAATAATAGTCATATTATCTGTGAGCTTCCACTCATTTAACAGACTGCTTATGGCACTGTTGGACTTAACAGACTTAGAGCACTGTCTTTGTAGGAACTGGAGGTAACTGTCGGCTTTAGTTCCCACACTGGCTGAAGATCACATGCATTTTCCTCCAGCATTCCTATCACTTCCCACTGCTACACAACCAATAGGTCTGGTGGCTGCTGCTGTCCCCAGTAGAGTCCCTAGTAGTTAGGCTGAGAAGTGATTCAAAGAATCCCTTGACAGATGTAAAAAGAACAAATTTGAACCCTAAAATCAGTCCACATAAGGATGTGCTCAGATTTTTCTTAACATTTATACAGTTTACCCTCAGTGTAGTAATGAAATGGCCTCATTAGTTCTGAATTCTCTTTTTCCTTCAAGATTTAGGAAGTTCTTAGTCAACCTAGTAAGAAATTTTCTCTTAAATATTTATTTGACTAAATTTTATTACTTAAATTTTGGTAATAAGCCTTCATTTGTAGCATCCATTTGTATTTAAATAAGTGCCAACACATGCTGTATTCTCTCTGAATATGGATTAGTTGTGTGGTTGCATTTATAAATACATGCATTAAAATAAATTTCATTATTTCTGAGTGCAGTTAGCATATTTAATTTTAAGGAAAATACCTTGTTTTGAAACATTCTTAAAGCTGCATTTACAATCTACAAGAGCTGCCTAAATGGTTACAAGGGGAAATATGCCAAAAGCAATTAGCATAGGCTATAACTCCATATGATGCATTAGAATTTTGTTTTATGTGAAACAGTTTCCAATCCATGATAAGCAAATGGACATCACTTCACATAAATTAGCATGCTGGTGCCATTATATCAGAAAAATTTATGGATGATGTCAATTGCCCAACTGTGTGATTAACTTGCAGTTCTTTGCCTAAGGTTATCTACACACTGGCCTTTAAACTACAGTAAAGCAACTTTGCTATGTGTCAGGTGTGCAAGACGAGATAAGATTTTGGGATGTAGTGCTCCATTTACTGATGAATGGCACCTTTTAAATTTTTCCCTAGGCACAGAACTCAGTAAAGATAGCAGTATCAGAAAACTAACAAAGCAGTGGCAAAGTACTGGCATTAGGTTCTTGTGTAATCAAGGCAGGTAGTTTAGCTTTCTTGCTTCTGAATAAACACTGACTTAAAGGCAGCAAACTAGGACATGAATCTAGCTTTAGTAAGCATGGTAGTGTACCTAAACACAGTTAAGGTCATAAATTGTGAATTTCACACACTCAGAGGATCAACACAAAGTTCTGCTCTCCATTGTTGGCTTTAGTGGGACTTTCATCCAAGTTTGACCAGCAGATTTAGTTTCACAGTCATCATTAAAACTTCTAGGTCTTCAAGAAATGTCAAGATAATACAAGATGTATACAATGTGTATATTCACAAATCCTTTGTGCAGTTTGTTTTTTTATAATCTTAATGAACATCGTAATACAGTACTGTTACATGTTGCTGGTGATCTAACAAAATGTTTAGCTATTCTGTAAATATGCCTGAGCAAGCAGTACCGAAAAATGTAAGAGTATCTATCTTGTTCTTGATTACTAGAATATTACTGAAGTCTGTTTACTTTTAACATGGCAAGTATTTTGCTTCTTACAACTTCTGAGGTATTGCTATTTTTCATGAAGCAGGCTTGAAAGAAATCATCTGTTGTCAGAGTAATATGAGGACAACTTTCTCAGCCTCCACCTGTCTGTTCTTTTCTGATAAAGATAAGTCCAGGTGCTGGTCATTTTCTCAAGTGTCAAAGTGTTTTGAAGAATGTACATATTGTCTTATAATTCAATTAAAATGTTCCTCGTCATTGACTGCAGAAGCAATAGATTCTGTAGTCTATTTTCAATTAGTGCCAAAGCCTTTCAGACAGCTTCTTGGAATTCTTGCTACAATAAAACTTAATTTTTGTAGTGTTGTCTTTCACTTGATGTTTAATTAACTACTTTATCTTCAACCCATCTTTTTTTACTTGTCTTCAAAGATATGTAGAGGAAATACATTATGCTTTTTAACTTACTTACCTGTAATTTGAATTTTCTGGTTGTAAACTTATCCTGTCAACTTTTCTTTGGGAGCCATAGAAATAGAGACCAGTGCCAAGTATGCTTTCTTTTATTTAAACATTAATTTTGAGTGGTAGGCCATATAATTTGAGATATCTATGCCTTTTCCAGAGGATTTTAGGCATAACTTTTAGACTTTTTTAGGCTAGGTCTTGTAGGAATCTTAGAACTGTAATCTACTGAGAATCCCAGAGTACTTCCATAGCTACAAACGTGATGCTGTTAAGATAGGTAAGATATAAAAAAAATGAGCTTTTTATGTTGATCATGAAACTGAAATGAACTGTCCAAAGCTATAGAGCAGGCAAAGGAATGCCCTGTTTTAACCCTATAGGAAAACACTTTCTGAATGTAGTGAGATTAAGGCAGGAACCATTACCTTTACACAGTAAACTGGATTTCCAAAGCAGCTTCAGTTACACACACCTCATGAGCCTTATTCTGTTCATGTCTCTCTTGAGCAAGTGGTGAAAGCAGTCTTACCATATTTTCAGCTAGTCGTGTGTAAATAGTTCAAGATTTGCAGATAAACATGAATAATATAAGTAACAAAAGTAGCTTGGTAGACTGTAGTCTTTAAAGACATGAAGGCAATATTTTTGCATGTATTTTTATATAGCACTAAACAAACAATTAGGACAAGCAAACTAAACATTAAACATTATTTCACTTGTATCCTAAGGAAAATTTTTAATCTGAGTCTGTAGAAAGAAGTTTGAGATTCTTGTATACGCACATTGGACCAAATTGTTTGTGGTGTAGATGAATAGTGTTGATGAAGGTAGAATAAAACAGGTGTGACAACTTGATATAGTAGAATAACAGTAGTTCTATACCTGTGAGCTTAGAAGGCACTGGAGAGTCTGGATAGATTTTTTTATTTTGAATAGGTCTGTTACAATTATTGACAGCTCATAAAACCTTTTCTGTGGACAAAGACTGACTAATCTTAGCTTTTTAATCTGTCTTATATAGGCAGACTTCACAGTCTTTTATTTTGTCTGAAGTAGGATCTTTGCTGTAAAATAAGTGGAAAAGGGGAAGAGGTACGGTTTCATTAAGCTCTAACATATCATTGACTGTCAGGTAGGTCTTGTTATGCTGTCCATCCTCATTTAACTATCCCACAAGATCTCTTAATGAAGTTAAGCCCCAAGTTCACTCCAGTAATTCCGTGGCAAGAGTTTGTGCAATGTAACAATTCATCACTTGTCAGGAAGGCACTTTTAGTTTATACATTTAATAAGGGCATCCTCTAGCTTGGTTAATTAGAAGTGAACAGTTTGCATATTTACTAAATGCGGAGTGTCATTGCCACCACGGCCTATTGCCTACATGAATTATTTCTCTATCTGCAATAAACAGCTGGGTAATTATTACTGCCATAATCAGATAAATTCCCTCTGTAAGGCTTTTCTTACATGGCAATTCTTTGAACTCATCCAAAGCTGAACAAAATTTATGAACTCCAGCAGCTAGACCACTTTTTCATACTGTAGTGTCCCTGTTCCCTATTTCAAGGACATGTAGAGTATCATAAATATTGTGTAAATTAGGAGGATAAATATGATTACCCAAAGATTACATATTAATAAACTTGATTTTCAAAATATAATTTTCAGGTTGTAACTGATTACATTATAGCAGTTCTGGTTTATCTAATTGTAGAGACATGACAGGCCATCTATATACAGTCTGTACTAGGTTATCAGGGAAGGGCTCTGCCACTTGAAGACTACAGACTCATGAAAAAGTGTATAAATATTTTTCACATGCCACAGTCATTTCAGCTGTTTAGGTCATTAGAAGTATGACAAATTTTATGTGCCATTTACTGAGCTCACTTAAAGCAGTTCTTTTGTCATTAAAACAAGGTGATGGTTCTTTTTGTTGTGCAGTTTTCAGCTTAATGATGAAGCATCACGTTTAAATACATTCGTTTATGTGTTACATTAGAAAATTAGGGTTTATTTGTAGATTCAATTTGTATACAATTATGTAACTAAGTTTCCTCTATGCTATCCAAGTATTCCAGTTTATATGTGAGTGTATCTGCAGGTACATCAGTGAGTACTTAATTTACACATACAGCTTTTCTAGAACATGCTATAACGTAGCTTATTTTGGAGATCTCCAAAGAAACAAAATAAAATCAAAAGACATAAATGCTATTTTTTTAATTGGGACACAGCAATCTATTTAACTACATGAGGGGGTTTTTGTAATCATAATATAGGATACTGTGTCAGAGTGAAGCTAGAAAGTTGCCATTAGCTGCCCCCGTACTTCTAACTCCTAATTCACTAAGTAGCATTACTGGCAATGTAGCAAAATGCTCACAGGTGGCAGATGCTGAGGAAGGTCAAACTAAATAAGGTGTTCTTGGGCACTGCCTTACCCAATGAAAGGTTTTTGACTTGAGGCTTGCGTTACCATTTCGCAAGGAGAGTTAAGTCCCTAAGGCACTCACTCAGAGAAGAAAGCAAAAACTGTCTTCTATTGTTATAGTCTAGAACAGTAATAAGAAATAACAAAAAAAGTGTTTGTTTTTTTTTTATTATTTTTTTTTTTATTCTAGTGTCACTCAAAATTATGTTATTTAGAATCAGATGGTCTAGTCTGACTTCAGATCTTTCACCAATATGATGTCTATCAATAACAATATCTATTAAAAGGCCATTAGCCTTTGACTGAACAATCTAGTCTTGATTTAATAGCATCAAAAGATAGAAAATAACCTTTTTATTCTAGTCAGTTACCTTTGGTGTTCAAAGTTTGTCCCATATTTCCCCACTGAAATAGTTTAATTTTATCTTTGAATCATTGCTTCTTGTTATATTCTGCTCTACTAGACTGAAAACTCTGTGCTAAACATAAACAATGGAATTCACTGAAAGATGTTGTCTCTGCTTAAAATAATTTTTGTGACCGTTTTGGACAGGCCTTCAAATGTTCTTTAAAATACTGTCAGCATTAGAACTCAGCACAGTTATGACTAGGAAATTTAAAAAAAGAAATATTGGGTTTTTTCTGTTGTATTGTCAACTTATGCATTCATTTGTATACCTCTTAATCACAACATCATAAAAGAGCTTCTCCATCTCTACGAATCCTGCTTGTAATACCACCTTTAAAAGCTGTAATTCTTCATATTATGAGCATGACTTTTTTTAAGCTGTGAGTAACTTCTACTTATTATTATACCCCTTTCAAATTCTTCAGACTCTTCACCTTATAAAGATAATTACAGGATTCCATTAAGTGGTTTATCCTTGTCAGTGAAGCTAAATCCCAGTGTTTTACCTTGAACTTCACAGTTCCTGCTACCTTCAAATCAAGTGAACACTACATAGTATTTCAAGAAAGGAACATTTTCCACCTCTTTTCTCCAAAGGCATTATTCTTTTCTTGTCCAATTAACTAGGTGATCCCTAAATGTTTACAGCCTCATCAACAAACTAATTTAGTCTTTCAGCTTGCATGACACACAAAATGATGCATTACTCATTGACCTATTTGTACTCAGTGGTGAGAGGCCTCACCAGCATCTGCCATTGTGCTTGGCTACTCAGGAAAGAATCTACTATTCTGACCAGAAGATTATGTGCTTAGGTATAGACGGTAGAATATGTTTGTTGGATGTACTCTTTAGGCATGAATAATTGGATGTTTAAATCTATAATTAAATGTAGTCTGGTTTATATGGTAAAACCAAAGTTTCAAGACTATAATTCTGAATGTCATTTCTTGCAATGCATAATAAAAATGCCTGTTTCTGTTGTTTGGTTGGGTTTTTTGTTGTTGTTGGGTTTTTGTTTTGTTTTGGTTTTTTTTTTTTTGTTGTTGTTGTTGTTGTTTTTGGGGTTTTGTGTTTTTTTTTTTTTTTTTTTTTTATTTTTTGTTGGGGTATTTTTTTTGTAGATTAATTATAAGTTTTTGAGACAGTAAGAGAGAGGATTTCCTAGCACTTCTGAAAAGTGGGATCTAGTTGATATTTTTAGTTTGGCAACGAGCCACTGCTGTAAAATCTGATACTTTCAAGTAGCACTGAAGTACAAAAAAAAAAGTGTCAGATCTCTCCCAAAATAATTGCATTTGCTTTATATAAAACAAGAAATAAATTATTTGTTTGCTATGCCTTTCATTATGCACCATTAAAAATGACATCATAGATGCTGAAATGGTAACACTTGAGAAATTTTGAGAAAACCATCAGATACTGTGGAAATCAATATAAAGTTGTGAAATTTTCCATTATTGCTCTGCTGTACATAATGGGTCATTACATAAAAGTTCTCCCTGCCTTGCTATTGTAAAACCTGTTTAATGTGGACAAAATGTATCATTTTACTTACAAACATGTGCAGACTTTTGTGTGAAAGTAAGTGAAAGATGTGAGTTATGGAATAGACCTCAGGTGAATTGTTTCATAATACCCTGAGAAGGAAAATCAACTTAGCTGATGACCTTTAGAAGCTATAATGTCATGTTTGCTTTCTAAATCACATAATGTTGAATACTGTAAGTGTTGCCAAGTACCATATATTGAAGTAAAAGAAGTACAGATATGTCTACATTGTACTGCACTGCAGCAGAGAGATAACAGCTTAAATGAGTTCATTCTAGTACTGGGAACAGCTTAACTGTAGCAAAACATAGCAGTGTGCTTTCCTCTAGTTATTGCTGTGCAGATGGTAGCATACACAGTCTTCTGGGAATTGCGGTGCCAGAAGATAACAGATACTTTCACACGACATTCACTAGGAAACTTGCGGTGGTATTTGGCTGTGGTTAGATGTCCTCTTCCATACGTTGCAGGAAAAATTAAGAACATGACTGGTGTCTTAGCAGCTTAGCACTGACACTGTGCTAGAAGTGACCACTGCTGCTAAACTGCTGTCAGAATAAATTGTGTTGGGACTTTGTTATCTGTTCTGGGCCAGATCAGCTTTGTTACCCCCAAATACTAATTTCACTGTTTAAGCTAATCAATCAGGCTGATTTTTCATGAAGGGGTCAATAGCAAACAGACATAGAGTGAAAGCATTGTCCCTGTTGTGGTTAGCTTGTTTAGTATAGACTTGAGCATAAATAAAGTGGAACCATACTTGGATTTGCTTGCTCTGCCAACAGAGGCTTCAGTGTTCTAGTTATTCTTATGCCACATTTATAGTGAGTGGGTTTTGCCATTTAATTAAATCAAAATAATTAAGCTATTAAATCATTGTTTAAATTGGACATTTACAAAAATTATTTTTAACTTCACAGCATATTTTGCTGCCAATGAGGATGAGCAAATTCACCTTAAGCATATGTATAGACAAAAGAAAAGCATTGCAAGGAAATTGAGTAATTCTAAAGGATTATATAAGACAAAAATTACATTTTTAATAGATGTGAGAAAAAATTCTGTATGAGTTGTTATTGAAACCTTAATTAGAAGATTCTGTATAATGGATTAGGAAAATGGTTTTAATTGTAAACTGCCTCTGCAATCAGTAGTTTGAAAAGCTGTTGCACTCTCTTGAGTAACTGTGCAGCAGTGGAAATTGGAAGGATAAGAAAGATACATCCGTCTGTTCTTCCCTATCGTCTGGTACATGCTGTGTCCTGATCTCCTGATCTGTACAAGGTATTCGTTCATTGTATGCCCTACACCGTGATGTTCATCACATTGCCTGCACAGTGTATTGATCACACTGCGGCCCTTGACACTTGAACTGGTATGGCACTTAATTCCATTGGCAGGGTACACTGTGGGTAAGGGAAGATGGACAGAGTATGTTCTACTATGCACAAATTTTAAAGGGATTCTAAGGTGTTATGAATTTCTTTCTATAAAATTGCTAAAAATAGAAGTTATAGGGTGTTTTTGCATGTCTACACAGTGACTTTATTTATTTTGATTTTTTTTCATCCTAAGGAGTCACATATCCTGCTCACTACACTGCAGTGGCAGAGCAATAACGTTCCTCCAGGTTTTGAAGAGATTGTCATTATTAATTTATTGAATGGATTGATGTAAACATTCACAATGAAAATTAGGGAGAAGTTTAGACGTATATTTGTGGTAGGTCTCCTAGGCAGTAAGATACCTTGTACTACTAATTGACTGCTGCTTTAATAATCTGTTTCACTGCAACTTGAGATCAAGTATTTTGGTCAAGGGATTCTGTCAGCATACACATAGGACTATACATTATGATAGAGAGAAGGGAGTTACAGAGGTTCCCTGTTTTGCTTATCAAATCTAAGCAGCTTAATTCAAAAAACCAGAAAAATTTGGGGATGGTCAAGTTGTCTGATGGTACACAACTAACAAAAGTATGTAGGGTGTGTGTTCTGTTAAAGCTTTGCCTTTAAAGTACAGAGATCTCTAAACTATTTTTACATCCTAGGTTAGTCTATACATATATTTCATTTTTTTCCCCCAAATTTAATAGACTAAGTCAAGTGATATTATCATGGCAGGTCATCTTCCATTCTCACCTACACCAATATGATGTGAAATCTAGTGGCATGCAGTGATATACCAAAATGATTGTCTCACTAATTTTATTTTGACTTCCATATTCTGTATTTGAGCAGGGAGAATGATATATAGTCAGGAAGATAAAATCGATTTAGGTTATCTCCTCTTATGCTAAGGTTACCTACTGCCTCAATTGTGTGAATTTTATGATTTGGGGTCTGAACTGTTTAAGATCACAATAACTTAATACTTTTTCTGGGTAGTCTAGGCAACTACACTAACTATTGATTTTTATCAATTGCCCTGTAGTTAATATAGTAGTTTTATAATATTATTTGGGCAAGGCACCACAGAATGCCAGCAAAAATGGGAGCAGAATGCAATAGTTTGATAAACTTCAATAAATGTAGGTCACTGCGAATTTGTAAAATGATGCAGTTCTATGCAGAATTATTAAAATTTGTATATTACTGAAATCATCACTTGAAGACCTTTCCAAAAATGCCAAGAACAATATTATATGTGTATTTTTAACCTTTATACAGACAGCAGGAGCACTGTCAGCTGAATTTGCATCTCATAGCAGGAACCAACACCACTGCCTACTGCATAATGAAGTATCAGAATAACAATAAGTTACCTTGTCAGATGAATTTTTTTAATTTGTGAACTATATAAAGCAAATAATTTTATCATTAATGATTCAGTAGCTACTTCACAGATTTGTTACACAAGATCATTTTTAATTTTGGGTTTTGTGCACATATGTTGCTAATCTTATGCCTATTTTCAATTACACAAAATACTCCCTATGACAAGGAAAACAGACTTTGTTTTAGCCACTATGTTCATGTTTTAAATAAAAGAATGCATCCTCAACTTGCACTAATAAACATTGATATTCTTCTGATTTGTTTAATAGTTTTCAGATCATGATAAGACACTACATTTGTTAAAACATCCACATATTTTCTCTACAAAGCTATTCCACAAAATCCTGTGTGGGAGAAAGTCTGATTGGACTAAAGTTACATGGGAAGCCAGGTTTGTAGGAAGATTCAGTAGATGCTGTTAGTATACTGATATAAGCTTTAAGATAATGAAAAGATTATATGTGAAAATAATTACCCACTTTTTTGGGTATAACAGTTTAATAAGCAGTATTATTCCAGCTATGAGCCATGCAACAGACAGATAATTTATAAAAATAGAACAAGATTATTAATTAACCTAAAACATGTTTTACATTTACAGAACTCTTTTTCTGCCACCAAAATTGTTGAAGCTTTAAAAACTCAGGTCAATAAAAATTGCCTATATTCAATTCTTCCACTTCACACTGAACCAGGAAAGGTTCATCCTGAAGCAAATTTGCTCTAGAATCCACCAAGTATCATGTATCATAACTAGTATTCATAGGGTTATATAGGTGATACACATATATCCCAAGAAAAGATTGCTCAATGAACCCACAATATCTAGGAACAAAGAGAAGGCTGACAGTAAATGTGCAGATTTAATCCAAAGATCATTTAATTTCAACCGATTTTCAATTGACTTTAATAGAATTTGGGTTTATTTTCTCTGGGAAAGCATACATGTAGAAGGTCACGAGCATGAAACTTCTGAATGAACATATTTCCATGTAAGCTATCTGGAACTCTAACTCCATTTGGAAGACTAAGTTTATGTCTTTAGCAGCACTTATGCTTCTACACATCATTTTGTATGGGAACAGTGAAACTCCTGCACAGTGCATAACAGGTTAGAATTAATCTACTAATGTGTGAAATAGTATATTCACATCCAACTGCTTTTAGATTCTCTGCTTTTGTTGCTCCCTTTCAAATTCTTGGGAGTATGGTAAAAGAGATGAAAGCTTCAGGTTCAAATAGCTTAAAAATAAATCTGTATTTATGCTAAAACATCTATGCTTTTCAGTCAAGCAATGTTTGAACTGCTACATACCCCTAATTTAATACTGCCTCTCAGGAGAAAATCATCTTGGGAGCTATTATTCCTGAGACAGAATTGTCTGCATGTTCTGTACAACTGTACAGGGTGGTATAATGCCTGATAGAGATATTTTAGTAAAACTGACAAATGTGTAGGCTGCAAAAATATGTTGACAATTATTTGTAACTGCTTAAAAAATCTCAAACTTTTACATGGATTATGGTATAAATAATAGTGAGGATGTGTGATAAACAGGAATGATCATGATGATCTGGATCATAGCACTCTCTGAAAAGATCATGAATTATATTCAACTTCACTAAGTATTTAAGACGGCATTTAATTTCAGCAAGTAAAGATTATTAATCATTCATTCAAAGCAATCTGGTAAATTCAGATGGATGACAATGGGAAACATTTTGCATCCCATTATCATTATTGCTGTAATACAAACCTGTATTTTTTGACATTATTTGTGGGATTTTATCACCAGTTGTGTTCTAAATAAGAAAGCTTCCATATCCACTGTTTGGAAGCAGTACCTGAGTATAAAAGAACATGAATAGACTGTAGTATTATGTTGATAGTCATTTCATCAGTTATAGATAGTAGTACTAAAGCTGAATAGAGGGCTCTGTAATCAAAAAGGAATAGTATTAAATATGTAAACCATGGATCATACACTCTGATATTGAAGGTAAAGTGGCATAAAAAAAAAGAACAAAGTTGATACTATATGCATTGTCGATTCATTAATTTGTTTATGATTGATGGGTATAGAACAAAGAGTTTCCAAGTAAAAATGCTTATGTCTCTACAAGCAGTGACTCTGAAATCTGTACCTTAAGGACAAAGAAAGGTCGCCAATCTCTCCAACTCCTAGTTCTTTGTCAAAAATGGACACAGTTAATGAGGTTTGTTTGGTACAGCACAAATTCTCAGACACAGATAGAGATCCTTTCAATGGAAACAAATTTGTTTGGCTTTACCAGGTTACTTAGCGATTAATAATAGCCTTGAGATGCAGGTCAGAAAGGTCATCGTCCCCGCTTGCCAACACAATCTAAAATGTGCAGCTAGTCCAGCTCTGCAGGCTTTGAGGCCCCGGAATGCTATGCATAAAGTAAAACAGGCTATTTTCCAACTTCTTTTTTCATATTAATAAGCAATTTTCAAGAGAAGGGTGGCAAAATGGGGGCCATGGCACTCTAAGTAATTCATTTATTTTGCAATTTAATCTTATGTTGGAAAAAAATTACACTGCTGCAGAAGCATAGCATGGTGATTTTTAAACGTCAGTGTGCTTCATAAGTAACCTTGTATGAAATATTGTATTAGCAGCCTTTAAGAGTAAACTGCAACAAGAAGTATTTTCAGAGATTGAAACATACCTATACATCTTTTTCAAACTTTATTTCTTTTATTCTTGTATAGTTGAAATAAAATATGTTTAATTATTGAATATTTTCCCTATTTCAATTGACAAAAACTTGAAAGATAGCATGAAAGAAATAAAAATTCTACATTGCAACTTGTATTTAAGAATGTGATTTCAGTCTTCATATTTATAAAGCAATTATTTTTCTTTCACATATTTTGATGAACTAATTTAATGATAATTAAAATATGAAGAGTAAGTCTGAGCCACAATCTTAAAAACACTTTCAGGAGCATTATGACTTTCCCATGGGATTATTCATATCAGCAAACTTATCCATGTGCATATTTTGACACAATTTGACCCACGTTCTCACAGTGTCTTTTTTTGGTACACACTGAAACAACTGAGACTATTAATGTGAACCTCTCTAAATAATCTGTTTTGCAGGAATAGTTGAATTATCCAGTTATGTGAATAATATTGTTTCTTTTCTTTTTATTTTATCATATACCCACATGCTTAAAAAAACCCCAGAGACTAGAATTTACTCAATTAACATTTAAGCAATCTAAATGCTTGACTGAATATGCTTGGTGTCTTTGGCACACAGGTTAATTTGAACTAGCCATTTCATAATAACAAAAATAACAAATGTTAATCAAACTAACCTTTTTTAACTGGGTCAAAAAAATTCCATACATGAGCACGATGCACAATATCACAGAATTTTGTTTCTTATAGAACGTTAATTCATTCTAGTGTTTGCATAATTTATGACAAGCCTGGGCCTAAGAAAAACAAAGCCTTTGAGGAGGAAATCTAGGTCCACTTTCTGTTAAAGTTTTCCTCTAAACATTCAGTTAAAATAATGAGTTTTCTCCATTCTTTGAAACCTGGTATTAGGTATAGTTTCTTATTGTTTTTATGATGAAAGAATTTTCCACACAGAGCCACCCATTTAGATGACACTGTGTTTGCAAACCTCTGTCATGCAGTGGTTCATGATGCAGTTATGTTCCTGTTTCTTGTGATGGACTGTATGGTTCCTATCAAACCAGAGCAGGAATGACCTATGCAAGAAGGCTAATGCCATGGAAAGTCCTCTTAAGGACAATACATGCAGAAAAGATTTACATCCAGTTTTTCTCATTTCTCATTCTCAACCTTACAAAAGGCTCAAGGATCTAGGAGTGAATGTCTTCTCTTATCCCATATCTACTGTCCTCTCTCATTCCATAAGATCTCCCCTGCCTGTAGATCAGGAGGGGCTGCAAGGCACTATCTGAAACATAAGTGAACAACTTTGTTTTGAAACCATTTAAAGGAAATTAGCACATTATAATACATTATAATAGCTCCTGCTTAGAGATATTCAAACAAAAATGGCACTTAAAGACAAATAAAAGGACATATATAAATACTATTTTATCAGGCTGAAAAAATACATAGGTTGACATTCTTCAAAAGAATAAGCAGTATGAAGCCATATACTGTTCATACTTTTGATCACTTTAATCCTATTTCTTCATAGTTATATCCATGTAGAAGCTGCTGTGGAATTGAGTGAACTGCAATTTTACATTCCAGTGGTGTCATTGTACTGCTAATACATAATAGCAGAACTCTGGTTAGTTATGAAAGGGAAGGTAATCTATCTATAAGGTAATAAAGAACATTATCACATCTTTTGTTGTTGTAATATAATAGCAGATTTACTTTATTACAGGAGTGAACTTCAAGTGTACATAAAAATGAAAGAAAATGAAGAGAAAATGAAAGACCTGGAAAAGAAAGAAAAGGAAAAGAAATATCAAGCCCGAAAGATGCATTACCTCCTTAGCACTGAGCAGGTTGGTATACCTGTCCCTGACAGCTCATGCAAACCACTTGGGCCCCCAGCCTGACAGAGATAAACTAGCAGGCTGAATGGGACATGACTTGTTGAAAAGATATCACAAAGACACTACTTCGAGTTCAATTTAGTGCTTTTCTATAGGCAAGAGCAGGTACCATGACTATTCCGTGACAGTAGCCTCATAGAGGCAGCATCAGCACTGCTGGCAGAAAGAGTCCAAGTCAGCAGTTTGATCTGCCACTGTGATAACACAACATGAAGGGCATAACCTCGCTTTAAAAACTCATTTTGACTGGCTTATTGTTGTGTTGTTGCACTTGTCAAGAACTAACAAGTTATTAAGCTGAGAAGGGATTTCATTTTTTCCCCTTTTTTAATTGAGCTAATGCTTGGGTTGGTGCTGTGTTCTGCTTGTTTTCAGGACAGATTGTAAATGTGGGTTTTCAGCTAAAGCTTTTCCTAGAACTGCCTGAATCAGCTTATTTAGCATGATTGTTTTCATTGAGAAATGCCTCATAAATTTTAAATATTTGCTAATTAATTTGTTTTGTATCGATAAAACTGGTATGTTTTTCCAAGCTTTCTTATCTAAACTGCTTTACAGACAGGTGAATATGGCAGTAGATATATCATATACAAAATTGATATGATTGGTAAAGCTTTTGCGTTTGCCTTTTATTTAGTCCCCTTTTGTGAACATTAAAAAAAAAAAAAAATCTGAAGATTTTCTCTCCACAAATTTTTAGTGACTTGTTCTTCATATGAATACGGAATCAACACAAAATGTTAGTATGAACTAGATGCTCTCTTTTCATGGGTTTTTAATTCTAATGTGTGTCTAAGAACTATTAAGAATGCAGAAAAATACTATGACATTTAGTGACAAAATATTTAATTTCCCCCTCTGTTTTGGACCTTTATAGTCTATCATATAAATAGAAATAGTTTCATTAACTGGATATCAGTTATGAAAACTCAAGGTATAAACCAAGTTTAAGTAATTTTATTGGAAAAAAAGTGTAGTAAAATATTAGTAAAAAATAGCATAAATTTTTTTCTGAGTGCCTTTTAGAAAGGGGAGCTAGTTCATAACTGAAATTAGATCACTATAATGGATTTTTTGCAGATATAGAACTAGGATATTAAGAATAATCTGCACAGTATTTTAATATTGTTTTAAACTGTAGAAAATTGGGCGTTCTTGTTTTGAACAGAACAATTGATATAAACAAATGAATAAACATGGCTATGTTTATCTGGAGTACAAAAATTGTCAGGTTAGAGACATTGAGTGACCTGTGGTCTAAGAGGATTTTAGTAAACTTAATATACCTAAGTATCTGATGATACTGGCTTCACAATCTGTAACATATTTTTAGGAAATGGCAAATAGTGCCTTGTTTTAGCCATCCACTGAAGGATTGCTGGTAGAAGATAGCAGTAACTATTATGTTCTGATGAATTTAGATTTCTAATTTTACAGAATTAGAATTTAGCTAGCTTGTTTTGCAGAACAAAAATATGCTTGCCAAGATGGCTTGTGAATACTGGGACTCAGAGCCCACAGGATTTTTCCTTTATGTTTGAAACTGTGCTCCAAGAATCATCTTCTTTTGCAAGTGGTATTTCAAAACATAAATGATTGTAAATCAATGCAAAACCTACAGATAACCTGAAAAACAGCAAAGATATATTTGGAGTTACCTACTTACTGCAATCAAAGTCTATATACCACATTTGCACATAGTTGTAGAATTTGATATCTTGCCAAGATATGGGACAATTTTTTTCAGTGCAGAATTTAATCCTCTATGTTTGACATTTTGCTCTCTATATGCCTGATTTTCTGATCTGATGGCAGCCATGTCTTGTTGTCTTCAAAGGATAGTTAATTGGATTACTAAGCAAGGACCATTCATGTCTCAGTAGAAACAGGCAGCAAAAGTTAACACTTTTGAGTGGGTTAAGAAAAACATATATGAAAGTAGGATGCAGAGCAAATGAAAACAGGAGGGTGATGAGCTGGATGAGTCATGTATCAACTAAAGGCCAGTAAGTTATAGAGAGAACCTGTTAGGGTTTGCTTCTCCTCCCCTTCCTGCCACATATAGCAAGGTGCAATGATGGACCTGAGCCACCTCATGCATCAAGACTGCAGATGTTCAGACAGAATATATGGACACCATTGCAAAATCTGTATTTGGAATAATTGTTTCAAATCTATCCTATAGTTTGGAATCTTTTTGTTTTACTATGGGCAAAAAGGGAGAGAAAGGTGTTTACTTATTGAAAGAAAAGATTTTAGGAGTTCTTGCTCCTCAATTTCTGTGCATGCTCGAAACTCAAGAACAAGGAATTTGATCCGCATACAAATATTATATAGACATACCTGCAATTAAGTTGTTTTGTCTGTGGTTACACACCTTTCTGGGGGGAAGGTGTGTGTGTTGGGTACCATTGCTATGGAACTGACATGGAGGGAAATTATTGGATGATTAAAAATACGTGTTATTATACCATACTCTACACTTTATATTTTGCAGTTGATTGAGGTTGTATTTTGCCATGGAAACTTACACAAATATGACTATATCCCATTGCTGCTTGTAGAAATACATTGTATTTACACAAATATTATAATCCATGTAAGAACTAAGCAGTTCATTTGTATAAAAGAATGTTAGTCGTTTAGCACAGAAGTTTAAATTAATATTAAATAATATAATTATTGACTGTCTTTCTGTGAAAGTAAAATGTTATGTATCCCACTAATGTCAACCAAATAATTTCTGAAGCAATAGAGCATGAGCTCTAAAACTTCAGTGTTATGAAATACTAAGCTTTTAATCAAATTGCTATATTTGCTAGGATCTCTGTATTTCAGATTTTTAAATTTTTATGCAATGCAATTCTTTCCTTATCTGTTTTTTACCTTAGCAGTCTGATAAATTTTGACATCATGGTGAACATGACAAAAGCTACAGTACATATTTAACAAGTCTTTGCCTTTGTTAAGAGTATTTCTTATAATATCTTTTTGGTAACACATTTTTTTTCCATTGTTTTCATCTGTTTTATCATTAACTGCATTGTGATTTCTTATTAAGACATGAAACTTGTAATAATTTTTTCTTATTAGTGCAGAATCATAGTATGCTATTTCCACTCAGTAGTAATGATTGATTTTTTCCAAATTGTCATTAATAAATGAACTACATATTTAATGTGGTTTTCCATTATAAACATGTTTACCTATGCAGATTATTTTTTTATATCTCTGTGGTTCCCCTTTCTGTGTTGACAGCATTCACTCTAATCGAATAGGTTCTCACTTCTGCTCTTTGTCATATTTTCAAGGCCAACATTTGTACTAAGAACCATCCTCTGCAGAGTTCTGACAAATAACCTTTAAAGCCAACAAGAGGTAGAAACTCTGAATACACTGATGACACTTTGTAGAAATGGGTACAAAGAGCCCACTTTTTTTGAAATATGGGATTGCATTACTTCTGAGGTCATTGGTATTTACAGCCTTTCAAGAAATTTTGCAGTTGGTCTTTGTCTTACAGTGATGATTAGAATTAGGTATATAACAGCCTAGATCCAAAGATGTGGTATGAAGGAATAATGCAGACCTGTATTGTTTTAAGTATCTGCTGACAGAGCAAGCAGCAATGCTGAGGTGATTCTGTGAGTGGGAGGGAATGTCAGCTCTGCTAGAACTACTGCGGCCCAAGGCAGAACACCTGCAAGCCCCCAGTGTGATGGGGGGCAGAAGCCAATGGTAACTGAAGTACAGAGCAGAAGTGGTGGACGGACAAAAATGGCACAAGCCTCCTGAAGTATTGAGAACAGGAGAAGAGTCCTGTGGAAACAGTCTTCAAAATGCCACAGCTGAAAAAGCCTTTTGCTGCTACAGTTTCTCCTGTCACTGAGGAAAAACGACTGGAAAATCAGCAGAGCAACAGATCTTTTTTTTTTTTATAGTTGTTTCTGGTATAGCAAACTGGGTAAGGTAAAAGAGAATTTTAGTTCTCTTTTCTCCAGTTTTCTTCTTTTTCTAAACAGATAAGGCACAGTTACCTTTTGTCAGAGAAAGTGAATGTACAACCAGGAAGCAAAAGTTCTTTTGATTTGCAAAAGCTTGAGAACTTTGTTTCACAGTTGCAAAATGTATTTTACATAGTTGTTAGTGCCATGTTATACATGCATCACTTAAGCTTATTACCGCTGTGGCTAGTGGATTGAGTCGTGTCCTCATTCCTAAACCTGGACCTCCTGCTCTGTGATAAATCATGCTGAGAGTAGATGAGCTAATACTGGTCCTTTGTTCTCTGGGAGCTTCTGTTCTATCCGTATGCTTTAACTATTGAGACCTTAGAAAAATTAATCATGCTTGTTGTGTGTATATGCCTACTCTTGATTTTTTGTATAGCATCTTCTTTCTGTTGGACCCTGACTAATTAGAAGACCTGACTCAGACAGACTGTAGATTCCTCTAGCCCAGCATCCCATCTTTGACAGTGGCCAATAGCATGTGCATAGGGAAGAGGAAAAAAAATGGAGAAATGTGGCAATATAATTACTGCCAAGAATATTCTTTCATCTTCCAGTGAATAGTAGTTGAAGGACTTGCAGTTTTTTTCATAGATCTTTTATTTTTTTAAATATTAAGGTGTTCAATTTTTGTGCCTGTATTCCTTCAATTCCTGCCTCTCTTATTACTTTGAGGAGGAATAACCTAGACAGAGACAGACGTAAGACATCTGGGCCTACAACTCTGGCTCTCAAGTTGTGCTTCCCTGGAAGACCAGGTTCACTCATTCTCCCTGCAGTATTGTTTTGTTGATACATACTCATTTCACAGAATTTACTGTCTCTGGTATTTCGTCCCAGGAGAATATGCAATTACAAAGGGCTTATTCTTTCTCCACAATTTGATGTGGTTCTGGGGATTGCCTCTTCCACTCTGAGCAACAGTTAAGCCCATCACTTTTCAGCCCTTTTTAGCAGAGTGACAGTTTTTCCTGATGTCATTTGGCAGTTTGTGAACAGATACTGCTCATAAGCTCCTAAGTCATTTAGAGCTGCAAGAGAAGAATAAAGTCCATGTGTAATAATAGGCCTTTTTTTTTTTTTTCTTGTAGAAGTTTTTAAATCTATGACATTTCTTTTAGTAAGTGCCGGTAACCAGACATGAGTTATCTTTCTGGGTCCCAGTAGTTTCTTCAGTTTTCAGTGCCTGCTCAAGTATGTCACCATCACTCTGTTGAGTCAAGGCTAATATGTTTAGGTATGTGGCTGGTATTTGCTCACATTTTTTCCAATTGAACTAATGCATTGGGCAGGGTTACTTTTAAGGATGTAACAGCTGGTGCTATAAAATAAGAAAGTACTTTGAATGAAAGTAGTCTTAACTGAGATGATCCTTTCCAGGGAGATATAAACATAGGAGAAAGTAAATCTTAAAGAGTTTAGCACTATAGAAAACATAAAACAAACAAACAAACAAACAAAACCAAAGCAAAATTAAAAAAAACAACAAAAAAACAAACCAAAAAACCACCTTAAGAATAATGCTCCCTGAGGAGGAAGGGAATGTTTGCAAGTGATTAACAGTGAAAAATTCTAATGTCAGCAACAAAGACCACGTTTTTCCATTTTTACTTTCAGTATATAGTTCCATAAGCAATTCCACTGTAGCTAAATGTGAGCCATTAAGCAAACATCTCTGGACCCTGAATTAGGGCTTTTGAGTATAAAGGAAGCAAAAACATCCCCCACTTTTTCATCTTTTGTTTCTAAGACTAATTAATTTCATTTTGATTTTCTGTAGTTATTTTAGAACTCAAAATATCACTTGTATGAGTTGTATGCGTATTTATTTCATATTTGTCAGTTCCTAGAGTAAAATATTTTAAATTCAAATTCTATTCAATGCTGTGGTATTATTTTATTAATTCCTGTCAACAGAGATGGCAATTCATAAACATTACACTGACAGCCCTTATCCCCTTTTCACATTACTAGAAATCAGGAGTTAATTCTATTGATGTTACTGCACTTACATCAGGGCTAAATGTTCTAAGTGAGAAAATAAAAAGGCCACAAAATCCTTCCTGGAGCAGCTTAATGAATATGCAGAAGACACAACTGATTAATATGCTTCTAACCCAGTGTGCTGTCCTGTAAGAACTTGAAAAGCAATTGGTCTAAAATGACACTGTTTGACATCCACTCTGCTTCTGGACAGCTGGCAGTTTTATTCTTATAAAGGTGAGGGCTCAGTGGATAAAGTCCTGACCTTTGATCATCAGACCCACAGTTTAGGGGACAAGGCAGCAAGTTTAGTCATTTGAGCTTAGTCCCGAGTGAACAGTCCACATCACAGAATGATTATACATAATTTGTTACTATTGGCAGAGTCTGTTCAGGAAAGGCCAAGGACTGAACTAGCATGAAAATTAGCTCTTACCTTTTACATTTTATTTCCTCCCTCTTTACTGTTGTAATTTTATTGTCCCGTCTCTAAAACATTCAGGGGATGAAATTATCATTCATTATAAGTACTAATACTTCCTGAAGATGAACTAAAATAGTTAATTTTTTTTTTTTTTAATCTAGGTGCCCCAATCAATGAACATCCCCACGTATCCATGGATGTTTAATATCCACTCATCACTTCTCTGTCAAGAAGTCAGATGTTTCTGAGTACTTTCCAAAGCTTGTACCATAAAAAATCTCATTTAAATTAAAGAGAAGAGAGTAAGCTTTCCTAATTTTCAGGCAGGCTTGCAGCTACATTTAAATAGCATTAGTATGTGAAGCACTTCTTGCTGCAGTGTTCTGTTTTTTTAAAATGTTATTTCCAAAGTGTTCATGATTTCTATTAGATCCTTCTTACAGTATTTGCAACAGGTATGTTTGATCAGCAAGCTTTCTTCCTGTATTCACTTCCACATTGGAAACCAATGTATCAGTTCATTTACAGGTATTCACTGTAGGAAAATCATTCAACTCCTGTGTCTCATGGGGCACTGTACACACAATCTCAGTTCACTTGGAAGGGATCTCCATTCATGTTGTTTAATGTTTCTATCAAAAAGGACAAAGTAAGATAAACTTAGAAAAGAAGCCAGTAGCTGACCTATTTGTGATTCTGAAAGACATTGTACCTGAATAAAGAACAATGTTTATGTCTAAAAGATTAGTTCCACCAGTTCTAAATTCCAAAAATGATGTTTAATCTCTGGTTCTCTTAGAAATTGAGTCTAGCTCTTTCTCTTTGTGATTACTCATCCTGGGAATACTCAGACCTCCAATTTTGCTACTCAACACAGTATCACAGTGTTGTGAAAAAAGAGGACAAGAGCTGGAAGCCAGAATATACCTCCAGAATCTATCTGGTGCACACTCTGCCAGTATAATTTAGTGACAAATTTTATAGTTTTCATAAATTTCCAGATTTGCTCATACCCTTTCAATCAGCCTTTCATTTTCTCTAAGAAATAGTGGTTATCTTCCTAGAGAGGGCAAGTACAATAAAAGCCAAAATTAAGATAATAAGCATGGTGATCTTTATGCCCAGAAAAGGGTAACTGTACGTAAGGAAGCAGTGGGAAGAGGATGGGGAAGTGCTAGAAGTGCTATCTGCTGATGTCATAACCAATGTCCCATGCAAAATCAATGGCTGTGCAGAATTTCCAATGTATTTCTTCCTGGTGTCAGTGAACAGAACTTCCTTCCCATTCATTCTTCTGTTAAGTCTCAGCATAGCACAAGTGGTAAGTTTCCAACAGAAATCAATAATTTCTCCCTTTGTCACACTTCACAGAAAACAAGATATTCACTTCCTATTTCTTAAAGATAATGAATTAACTTTTAAGTATTAGCTGTGACAGTATTGCAAACTCTATTTTTCCAAAAGGCTGCTTGTTATAAAATCATGTCAGTTTGTTTGATAACTGGTTAACTGTGCAAAGAAATGGGAGTTTATGCTGAAAAGTCATCTGTCATTAGAAAGAACTTAACAGACAATAGAATATAAAGTTTGAGTGTTGGTTTTTGATTGATCCTTTGCAAGCTCAGTTTTTAAAAGCATATTCATGCAGGCATGACAATATTTCTCAGAGCTTCTTCTAAATAGCTTGTTACTAGCCATGTCATTCACACTAAGCATGTTATTATAGCACAGTGGCATCTCTGTATCTATCATGTACTGTTACATTGAGCATCTCTGCCCCTAGCATTAGTAATTTAAAAATCCACTAGCGAGAAGGTCTCTGTAGTTAAACTGTCTTTTTCAGTGTCTGAATTGCATAATCCCTATTTGTGGGGATTTTTTCTAGAAACAAACTTCTTGCTCAATTCCTGTGGGTAGGATTAATGGCAGAGTTTAAAGGACAAGCTGTGTGATCTATCAAAAAGTGTACATGCTGAGATCTTAGAAAAACATGACCACATTTTGTGTATTACTGTCAATTGGAGTAGCAAAAGGGTTGGATTGCTGCAGGGTCAGAAAACTGGTAAGAGTGAGTTATATATTGAATGCTGGCTTTGTGTATGATATGGTAAAAATGTTTAAGAAATAATTTATATTGCAAGGAAATCACAAAGCAGTACAATAGCAACTGAACAGTTTACAAAGCCACATTCACAGACAGTAGAACTCCACTGACATTCTTGAAATTGTTACTACTATAAATTTGATTGATGCACAGTAGTTCACCTGGTATTTATACAAGTTTGATGTGAAGTATGGTCCTGTTCAGGTAATTTTCAAAACTATTATACCAGAAGAAATACATACTAAGTAAGAGATAAGTTCATAAGAAGAGGGAGGTTAGGAATGGCATGGGAGAAGTCATGAAGATAAAATACCAGACATGTCTCAACAGCAAACCTTCCTGTTGATTAGGAAGTGGCACTGATGGTATCCTAGCTTTAATGAGACTTCAATATGAGTGATGTACATACCAATTCTTTTGTTTTTCACCTCTTAGGCAACTGAATGGTAAGGTTCTTTCATTAACTTGCAGAGTTTATTCAATATTCAGTGCTTTTGCTTAGTATTTAATATATACTGTTAATCTGGGAGTTGTGTCTGTCCTGCAAGGGACGTGATGAACACTGTATATCTCCCCCTATCTATTGTTTGCTTTGCTTTCAGGTTTTCTATTTAAACAACCTTTTAGTAAAATCTTCATCACTGTGGTTTTCTTTCTTTCTATGTCACTCTTTTCTGCTAATTTCTGACTACCTTTACTAATCTGACTGACATGATTCTGTTCTCTCATTATTCTTTCCCATATACAATATAATGACCATTCATTAAACCTTCACCTCATTGTTTATTGGTCTCAATCGCAGCCTGCTTTGTTAAACATACTGCCACAATTTGAGTTTTCAGTCATTGCCTAATCCTATAGGTTTACTGGAGCAAATTGTTTATTAAATCTGTCAGAATGTATGCTTGTGAGTGAATATTCACATGTAAGCACAATGCAACAGACATAAAGAAAAGTGAAAAGCAATGAAATGTTATGTTGTTTAGTTGCACATATATATTTTTGAATGAATTCTCTATTTAGCAATTATTTTGTTGACAAAGGAAATTTCCATATGATTTCCAACTCTATCTGTTATGAAGAACTTCTCCTGTCTTCTGATATGTTCTTGCATATGTAACTTCTGGTGTTAGAAGTTCAATGATGCTAAATGATATAACTATAAGGATTTTTCTCCATTCCGAGAAAAAGAGTTCATCTCAAGTAGATTTTTTTGTGAAAGTCTATTCATTATGACCATGACAGTGGATGGAATTGTAATTTCAAAGATGTAAATAATGCCACATATTTCAGTAAGTCTTTTAAGGCTTCAAAAACTTTTCACAAGCACAAATAATTTTAGCCTCAAAATAGCCCCATGAAGGAAGGAAATATTGTCTGTGTGTTCACATGCAGTTATTGACATGTGGAAAAAAAAATCACCTTCAGAGATTATTCTTCAGACTAAGCTCTTTAATTCTCATTTATATAAGGTGGTTATAGAAACAGGTTGGTTTTCAGAGATTCTTGTAACTTTTATATGATCCCATACTCACCCCAGCACTTCTTAAAGAAAAAATTATAATGGTAATGGAATTTCCCATTCCTATTTTTAAAATAAAGCCATTAAGCAAGATAAATTGTATGTTTCTACTTGTTTTGAAATCAGAAGTCAAATGAGAAGACAGTAAGAAAATCTTGAATGCACTGTCTGTTTGTTGTCTTCATCATAAGAGCATTGTTTCCCATGCCATCACTCACTCGATCAACTTATTATCCCTGATCTAGTCAAGTCATCAAGAGCCTGCATAAGAATTAGATTTGACAGAGTAAACCTCTGTCAGAGAGACAATCAATGAAAGGTGGACACATTTTTGGGATGCCTCTGCATTTGCTGGTCTGCTCTGTTTTGGGTATTGTGCCACAATGATTCATGCGTTAAACTAGGATTATGTTTCTCTTTTGTCTTGTTGCCTAAATACCAGAGCAATTGGCACTTGTTTGGAGACTCAATTATAGTTTTGCTTCCTGCAATTGAACTTAGTGCCTATGCAGGTTTAGAGGTTGGTTTTATGGTCTGTGGCCAGAATACCGGACTGGAATGTTTCCCTAACAACTCATTGTATAGGCCATAAAATTGCAGCCTGGTTTACTTATAAAAGTGCATTTAAAATGTGATTGCGCTATTATTTTGATAACAAGCAAACATTTCACAGATGAAAAGGACTGAACCAAGCTTTACAGTCTGAAGGCAGAATAACAATAATTAATGCTTCTATTACTCTGTTTAAACAGAATATATATTAAGCAGAAGACAGGTAATTAATCCCACTTGAAAGAATATAAGCTACTCATCACTCATTTATGAATTCTTCAGTCTCTCCATAAAATCACTGTCTCAAAAAAAGGTAAAATACCCTAGGTGCAATAACACACTAGGTTTTCCCATTCTTATTTAGAGGAAACTCCTGAGAATATATATTTTTTAAGGATTACAGGATCAGGCCACAGGAGTAGCATTAGCTCAGTGAGAACTGAACCTGCATTTATAAAGCTGAGTGACATTTTCCTATTGTCAGGTAAGAAAGTTTTATCTCAAATTGGAGTGTTAAATATCACTATAGTATTTTTTCAATGTGTGAATAAACTTTACTATATACTTCTTCATTGTTAGTAAAAAAAATGTGTTCCCATTAGTTAAAATATTGTGGGTTGTTCCTAGTAGAATACATTTTAACGTGCTTTAAATATTTTGATATCTTGAATTTGAGTTCATGGCCATAGCTTTATTAATACTTGTTGCTAGAACAGTATTTACAGATTTTTTAATATATTCTCTTTCCCCAATAAATCTCATACTAAACACTATTTATTTTCACTAAATATGGAATATTCTGACAGGCTGTAAAAAACTAGCTGTTTAGAAATTTCAAATTCCTTTTCTTTTACAGATATGGTTGCAGCATTATATAAACACTTATTTCCGTGTGAATCATTAATGTTTTAAGGTATTTCTTTTACCTCCTAGAGAAACTATATCTGGGGATTAACAAGATTGTTCACTGGAATTCATGTGGAAGCATAACTGCAATAGCTGAGAAATGATCATGTTTCCTTTTAGTTCTCAGCAAGAGTAATTGAATGTTGAATATCTTACTAAACGCTGGACTGTGACAGTGTGTTAACACTCCGACTATCTCCTAACAGCAGGGCAATTATTTGCTGAGTGGGATTTTTATAAATCCCCTGGCAGTAGTATGTCCTGATAATTATGATGAAGTGCACTGGTCAGTGTTGATTCAGCAATCCCATCTCTAGCAAATATTTCATTCACAGCTCTCCTTCATGCTTTTACTTTTATGGCTTTTAAAGATCTCTTACCTCTCCCCTCAGCTTGCTTAGGTATTTTATTTTTTACGAATTACAATGGAGCAAAAAAGAATTTTCAAGTTTAATAGCTATTTTGTTGAAGTCTTTTCCTTCTCATTTAACTCCATATTAAAAGACCAGAGTTAGAAAGTAGGACTTTATTTAGGTTCTTACTGTGACAATCACTTTCACAGGCTTCCTCCCTCAAAGCTGTTTTTTTTCAAGAATAAATGACTGTTAAATGAAACATTTGTATTAGTGATATATGTTAGTTGTTTCAGTCTTTCAGAGATGATATGAGAAAGTAATTGAAATAGAACATATCTTTATTATTGTTTGGTTAAATTACAGTAAAAATATTTAAATATATAAGAATGCACTTTCTATTGACTTAAAGCTTACAATTTATCTTCACCTCAACTTCATCAATTTTTAATTTTGTGTGTGGGTAATTATTTTCAGTGTAGTAGCTATGCTGTATCTTAGAACATATTTTGTGATTTTTTACGTAGACTTTATAAGCTCAGTCAAGAAAGAAGACTAAGAAATAGTTAATTCATAAATAAAATCACAGAATATGAACTGTGACCATTTGGGGTCACCCATCTTTTCTGAGGAACTGTCCAGAATAATCAACACATCCTTGTCTTTCTGTTTCTACCTGCACCTTTTTCTTTTTCTTTCCTTTCTTTCTTCCTTCTTTCTATTTCTTTTACTGCAGCCTTAATTTATAGCTTAGCTTTCAAGGCAACTCTTTAATAATTTCTTTCTTGTATTATGGAAAATAAAACTAATTTAGACAGAAAGAAATATGATTAAGTCTTTCTCTCTGTATTGAAATGATAAAGAAGAAAAGACAAAAGTGGATATTCTATAGTATAGAGTGAATATAGGATTAGAGGTGGAAGCATTACAGACTATAAAACCCCCCAAATCTTTTCTTTGCCAATGTTCATTAAAATAATATTTGTTTTCTTACAAATTTATTTAGTTTCTTTATATGTGACCATTAATTATAAAGATAAGAAAATGATTGTGAGGAAACTAAATGATAGAGTTTTAGAAATGCAAAATGATTCAAAATATTAATGTAATGCTAAGGATGACTGGGTAACAAATGGTACATTTGCCAGTATGCTTGACCTGACACAATTAATATTCCAGGTCATGCTTGGGTTTCCATGATGGAAGGTCTGAGGCAGAGAATTCTAGGGGAAAATATATCTATTGTATAACTCATTTCTCTCTCTCTTTTTTTTTTATTTTTTTAATTTTTTTTTTTTTATTTTCCCTGACGAGTCAGAACCACAGTCTTAAAAAAAAATATATCTATGCTTTCACACCTCATTTGCCATATTCACCACTGGGCCAGCATTCACCAGAAGGGTCTGATGCAAGGAGGTCAGTAAGAAGCTATTAGCAGAGTTCCCTCCTGAGATTTCTTTGGTCTTATTGAGGTGGAAGTTAGCATGACAGTACTGCAAATAACTCAGTTGTAAGTTTTTTAACAGTTAGCACAGATTTCCCCATAGTGTTTGTCACTTTAGAAAATTGTTCCTGGAAATGAAGTCCCAAAAGCTGGCTTTGACAGAGTCCCTTCTAAATGTTGAAGAGCATGGTACAGAAAAATGTGTCATTCTCCCAGCAGACAAGAGGTACTTTTTGTAATCTTTGCTAATATATTGGAGGGTTGCATATTTTCTTGTGGACTAAAGGTGGGGAAAATATTGAAATCATAGTGTGAGGTAGTATCTCAAGACAGATACTTTTCTACCATTGAAAAATCAGTATTAATGTAGTTGAGAGAATATTCTATTAAAGTAGAGAAAAAAATTAAGTAATGCATGTAATACGTTGTACTTGTCTCAAGAAGATATGCAAATTTATTAAGTACCAAAGGCTTTGATCCTCCAGATTCTTAGATTTCTGCAGACTGCCAGCTCCCTGCAGAGGACAGAGTGAATAGGGCATTCATCACCACACTGCACATGTGCAAGAAACTCCAAAAATAAGACCAAGATTTGCAGAGATGTTTTAAGGAAAGTAATTTTTCCAGAGATTAATCTGATCTGTAAAGGAGAATCAAACCCCTCTCCTTGTCTCTTCTACCAAACTTTTCTGGTTTTAAATCTAAACCTAAGCTTACCACAAACCTTGGGGAATTGAGAGTAAATTAGTATTAATTTTATCTGTCTAGATACTAACGCTGATGATTCTTCTGCTGTCCTGTTGAATACTTGAATATATAAAATTAAAATATAAAATAATTAACAAGGATTGCTTGAAAAATTAGTATTTAAAGATGTACTTCAAACTCCATTTTAACCCATATCTTACAGTTTCAACTGTAGAAGAAACAAAAAATATCCAGCTGGCCTCACTAAACTCCAAATTCATTTTCATAGTTGATGTACTATCTGAATGTGTTTAACCTGACACTATGTAAAAAAGCAACAAAAGATGACTCTTTGTTGAGACACTTTTTCAGCAATAATAAGTCAAAAGACACTGAATCAATGCATTTCCACTTCCATTATGGCTAATTTTGGTTTCATTAAAAGTGCTAAAAGTAAATCCTATTAGTTCATCTTGAGATACTCAGTAGCACTTCATGGTATTTGAACCTTTTCTGAACTATAGGTTTTTATTACTGCTGAACATTTAATCAAAGGAACACAACAGAGAATACACACAGCATCTCAACATAGCAAAATACAGTTTTAGAAAGCCATTTACTCATGGAGACATATACTAGCTCTCAGTGTGACTAAAAGAAGCAACACTGTTTCTCAGGGCCCAGAGAGTGCATCAATTTAAAGTTATTCTGGCATGTCATTCTTCAGAGGCAAAACATTTAAATTGTTGAAGATGTATTTTTCCACTATGGAGAAACAAACCCCAAAAATCAAACCTGTGCTATGTAGATTGAAATAATATTTTTTTTTGCTTAAAAAAAGATTATAATATTTCCTTCCCAATTTTTTCTTCAGCTTTTTGATTGGTTGGTTGGTTTGGTTTGTTGTTTTTGTTTTTGTTTTTGTTTTTTTAAGTTTTGTTTTAAAGAAAAATAAAAAGCTTGGAAAGGTATGTATATTTTGGCCAGATTCAGCCCTCATCAAGACTTGCTACTGCTCAACAAATCCATGCCTGCCAACCTTAGAGAGTTGCTACTATGCCATAGTGGTTTCTTATGGATCACTCCAATTCTCGGTTATGCACATGGAGATGTTTTATTTCTGGATAATGTTTACATTTTCCTTTTTTATATAATATGTGTTTGAAGGACATCATGAGGGAGCAGTATCTCCCCAACTGGTTGGGGACCTCTGCAGAGTCATAGCTGGAACACAGTCTCCCCAGCTGAATATGGATGGCGTAGGAAGGGGTGGAAAGTTGAAGTAACAATACAACAGGCAGTTCAATCAAATGTGGAAAAAAGGTGGTCACAGGCTATTACTTTTCTATTTACTGTCAGCAACACAGTGAAGGCAAAAATTCATTGATCAGAATGTAGACAGATCCAGTGACCATGGTGGGACTAGTGAGTGAAGAGATATAATGACCATGGCATAAAGATGGGTTCTGCAGCTTCAGCATGGAATCTAATTTGTATGAATCTGATATGTATTCCATTTATATGGAATTTGTATTGACTGTAGCATTTTATATTAGAGAGAACTTATGTAATAAGTGGATAGTGTAAATGCATTCAATAATTATGGAACAGTGCAATAGAGGCCTACACAACATATGGACCTTGTGTTTATGTAGCACTTCCAGGTCACCAAGCATTCACAAGCAAAACCCGGTACTGGGTTGATAAGAAAATTGCAATACAACAATGTCTGAAATACTGCAAAAATGATAACAGCATTAAGAGGATCTGTAACTTTATGGGATGTTTATGTAAGAGCCAGACTTGCAGAACCAGAGATTAAGGTGCAGCTGGACTTTACAGATCACACAGATGGACCTGCAATTTCCCATTCTCTCCAGTGATTCTGCTTGCCTGCTGTTTGAAGTGTGGATCCCTGCCATTTTAGTTTGGCGTCCTGAAGAGCTGAATGAACAACTAGTGGTTGCTTGGCATACATATGTTTCTACCACTTATCTCTATTCATGTCCTCTTTCCCATTATACATTTAGACCCTTAGTGAAATAGTTTGTAGGGTTTGCACTAAGAGGGCAACATATAACACAGGACTAAAGTAAAATGTCGTTAGAGCAAGATCACTTACAGAATTGAAGAATGCCAATAAATGTTGAATAGCCCAACAGTATTTTGAACAAGCTATCATCTCTGAATATTCGTATACATTAAACACTGTTTTATATATGCCTTTTTTAAGTGTTTTGACACAAGAAACTGAAACTTCCCAGTAGGATATGTTAATGAAAAATGCATTAGAGCTAATTGGGGAGTGCTCAATCCTCTCAGCCCCAAGAGATGAAGAGGCAGATGCCATGCATAGTTTTATAGTTTTCATGGGTTGACTGTAGCGTTCCAAAGGAGCAATACAAGATTTTAAACATTTACTCTTTTCCTTAACTTTTCCTGCATCATGAAACTGATTTCTTTCCCCATATTTTTATTCAGTATTTCTTAGCAATTAGAATTATGATAAAAGCAAAGGATAATATATTTTAGTTGAGCAAATCTACTTTTAAAGTCTTGAGAATACTTTGAGTATACTATTGTAGAAAATATAATTACCCTTAAAGCAACTCAGTCCTTTAAATTAATTTTTGCCAGGTGTATTTTAAGCATATGTTATTTGTTTTATAGGAGATTTAGTGGCTTTGTGCAATATGGAATAAAAATTCTCATGTTTAACAGTTCATAATTAATTCAGTAAACTCACATATGTCTAATTGGGAATTGTTTATATACAACTGATAAAATGCCTACATTTATAGGAATGATTTGGGAACAGTCTGTCACATAATTTTGACTTGCCAGATATTCACAGATTGTTAATGTTGTAGATTACTAGATCAGAATTTGAAATGTGTGCTTCATGTTAGTAGTTATTATATTAGATCACACTAGTGATTCAATTAATGATGTATTCTGAAAAAAATGAAATATCAAATTCAGTGAAGATTGAAATCTTTCTATTTAATTCACAATTCAGAAATTCTTATGCTAAATTTTTGGTTTTCACAAGTTTTATACTATTAAAACTAAACATGTTTGAATAGTTATAGGAATTTATTGTGGACATTTTGTTGGCGAAAAGAAGTGAATATTGAGTTTTGGTATCCCATAAATTTTCTTCTATTTCTTTTTAACTAGTGAATGTTTCACTTTTTTAAATGTTGCAGGTGCCACCGCCTGTTTTTGTTCCTATTGTGTATAAGAATTTAAATAAGTTGAAATCAAAGGTAACCCCATCTTCTGCTCAGATTCCAGGCATCTACAATTCTCCATTTAGAAAATCTCCAGATCCAATGGAACTGCTGTTACGGAAGTCAAAGCCGCTGAGCCACAGAAGGCAGCAAATGAAGAGTCCCTTTGTCTATGAGCTGTATGACTGGCCAACTTGTAAAAAGCCTCCAGCTTTCATCACAGAACTGTCTCTGCCACCTATTGGCAGATGGAAACCTCAGGTAACCTTTTGCAGTGTCTCTAAAGCAGATTTGTTTATATTTTTTGTCATAGATTATCTCAAGGTGGATCATCAGGTCCAAAAATCCCTTTTGTGGATTTGTTGTTTTTGGGGAATTTTTTCTAGGGCTCGTATTTAGGATATAAAGTCCTGACACAGATTTGACTTAAGGAAGAAGAAATCTAGGTGATATTTAAAAGCAAGGAATTATGATTCTTTAGATGTTGCTTTTGTCCTTTGGGGAAAAAAGTGTAATTTCTGTTATTTCAAAGGGGCAACTGGATACAATTGAGTATCAATATTCATTAGAGCTGGAAATCTTAATTCCCCATTTTAAATAATTAAAAGAATAAGAGAAATGAAAAGTAATAGGACAGATTAGCCAGTTATAACTTTCTCCTCAGTTTGCAATTGTTTTCCATATGAAGATTAAGAGAGATGCTCTCAGTTCAGAATAGTTCATGCTCTTTTGTGTCCACTAGGTGTATTTCAACTTTAATTACAAAAATTTCTACGTTTTTTTCTCTATCGCAATCAAGTTGCCCAGCTCGCCTTCTTAACTGTCATGATCTCACTTTTAATTTCAATTGAAGTCAGCATATGTTGCAGTTAGCTTTTTCTTCCTGTTCTATAAAATAATGGACACCTCTGAGATAATGCATCAAAGTGAATGTCTTACAAGTTGGCAAAGCAGCTTTTGTCACTCTATTATCAAAACCTTCTGGGAATGTGCCCCATATACACAGCAGACAAAATTTTGACACCTTTATGTTCCTCAGACAAGTAGCAACAAGACAAGAGGACATAGCCTCAGACTGCATCAGGTGAGGTTCAGATAGGATATCAGGAAGAATTTTTTCATGGAAGAGGTGGTCAGGCATTGGAACAGGCTGCCCAGGTTGGTGATGGAGTCACCATCCCTGGAAGTGCTCAAGAAATGAGTGGACATGGCACTTAGTGCTATGGTTTAGTTGACAAGGTGGTGTTCAGTCAAAAGTTAGACTCAATGATCTTTGAGGGTCTTTTCCAACCTTTATGATTCTGTAATTCTGAGAAAATACAGACCTGTGAGAATACTTCTGGAGAAGGAAAGATGAACCACGCAGAGATCCACACTTTGGACCAGTAAGAATCAACTTCAGGGCAGTTCTCCACATTTGTCCTTCCCTCTTTCTGTTCTCCCTACCTTGACCGCTTGAACTTCCTCAGAGAATGAATACATTGACTCACATTAGAATCAAGACAAAATGTGAGCCAATAAGTAGTTTGGGCCATCAGGGAGTTTGGAGTTGAGATAAATATGACATTATAGCTTTACCTTCTGGGACCAAAAGGGCTGTGACAGTCCTTGAACAGGATGTGACTGAATACATTGTCCCTCAGGACAGAGAGAAATATTTTGCCTATTGGACACGGTACAGGAGTCATGCTTTTAAATAAATAGGCAACTCAAGAGTTTTCCATTGTTAAGGTGCTCTTACACTTTGTATACTTTACTGTATACAAAAGTATCTTACAAGCTTCTGTTCAGATTCGGAATATTTTACAGACCTTTCTAAGTTCAGACGCATGCACAGCAGTCTTGCACAGATAGCCTTTTAGAACAAACCAGAAGAGTTCTGTTTATTTTCTGCACCTCAAAGAGGGAATTTACTATATAATACTTTAATCCTTTCAGCACCCTGGGATGTACACTGTGGGGTAAATTTTCAAAGCACAGCGCGTGGATTTAGCTGCGCGACTCTTATTGATGTTAATGGGAGTCACACGGCTAAATCCCTGCACAACACTTTGACAATTTAGGGTTGTATGTCTAAGAAAAGGACACTGGTTTGAGCTGATGAAACAGCTGGAAACAAAAACGCATCTGAAAACACCATCCTGAAAGTTGTCTGGTGTGACAATAAGAAATTTAATTACTTGACATACTTGTGTCCTAGTTTTCTGTGGTAACACTTTGTGGCATCATGCTTCTTTTTCTAGTATCTATCTGGCTCTCTCTGAGTCACTTGTTACTTTCTTTCAGGTATCTAAAATTTTTCTTGCCCACAGGTTTGGATATTTTATATGAGGATGTCAATTATGTATGTTTAAAAGAAAAAAACCCCTATATTTCAATTTTCTCTTAGGGAAATGGGTATGTAGCATTTTGTAGGTAAGCTCTGTGTATATAAGATGGTGTCTTTAAAAGAAAAGTTTTAATGATGCTTATACATTGGTTAGATCTATCATTTTTATTACTGAGTTAACTAGAATTACAGTTTTGTGGAAACACCGATAATGCTAAAATTAGTCATATATTCATTAAAAAAGCATTAATAACAAAAAGCACATTACCATTTTTAGGAGATTTTTTTGCATGCTGTTAGCTTTTCTGGAATGGGGACAGTGAACTGCATAATTTCATGAAGATCATATTTTTTATCGTGAGTTTCTGATTTTATGGTAGAGTAGTAAGAATGCTGATCTGCTAGCCTTTATTTGGCAGACCAATTGCTATCAAGAAGATCTATGCTACCCAGTACAAATTCAAAACATAGAGCACATAGCTGTGTGAGTTACTTTCAGTGGGAAAACTCTTGGTTGACTCCTTCCCTTCCTTTCTTAGCCTAACCTCCCCA
This sequence comes from Xenops minutus, assembly GCA_035221455.1. NCBI lineage: Eukaryota > Metazoa > Chordata > Aves > Passeriformes > Furnariidae > Xenops > Xenops minutus. Next base: position 19,871,800 of record JAWWEE010000105.1, on the reverse strand, counting down.
GGAAGATTTCCATTTTGAAGCAGGATGCCTGAAATGCTTGCAAGCATTGGCAATTTGAAAACATTTTTAATCATCATTCTACCACAGTTTCCACAATCTTAATCTTGTAAAATGGGAATAGGTAAATGGATTTTTTAGAGGTCTTGTCATCTAAGATACATTCCTTACGTGCATATTGCTAGGTAAGTTTCTTCAAATAAATGAATCAGAGGAATGGAAAAGTGTACAGGGAAAGTTTAGAATTATCTCAGGATTCTAATATATATACTCTGCTTTCATTAGTGATGACACAACTGTGTTTCAAAGACCTTTGGTTAGGTACATTCTTTCCCCATCTCCTTCCATTAGTAGTTGTAGTTTCATTTGAGCTATGGACTGAGGTGTTTTTTGGTTTTTTTTTTTTCCTTGTTTTGTTTTGTTTGGTTTGTTGTTTTTTTTGTTTGGTTTTTGTTTGTTTGTTTTTTGAATCTAACTCCTAATTGGGTCTTAGAAATTAAAGACAGAGAAAAACCCTTGCTTGGATATCTGATTTGGCTCTTACCTTGGTGGAATATGAGTCAATATTTGGCAGTGAAGAAAAAATGCAATATACTAAAAGACTACATTTAAAAGCAAATGTATTTATCTTGATATTATTTGGTAATAGTACTTTTCTTTTTTTCTTTCCTCCATATATCCACTTAATGCAAACATCTTTCAATAAAGAGTATTCATTCTTAATTATAAATTTTATACTGTTTTGTACCTTGATCATCAGATTATGTATTACTAGGTAATACTATTGCTAGGTTTAGTGACCTGCTCTAGTATTGATTATTCTCTCACAGGCGGTAACACTTTTCTTTTTTTTTTTTAAAGACTTATTGTGTTCTTTTTAAATTAATGTATTTTTTTTACTCAGAAAACAGAAGCAAGAAAATATCTGCAAAAGTGTAAATATTATGTTTATGTTCTTGTTGGCATCTTTAAAAAGATCTCAAAATCTTGGTGCTGTGCCTTTAAAAAGTAAAGTTCCAATAAAAATCCATTAACTACTTTCAAATATAGCAATCCTCCTGTCCAGCTGTGAAAAGTACTAGATGATACTTATTTGCCATTTGTGTTATTTACGGTCCATGACTTTTATGGTAACTGGTTCCTATTATTGGTTTCTATTAATGTAAAACATAAGTGAACATAAATGAGGCGTGAATCATTTCTTTTTATTAGCCCCACAGTCTTCACTCAATGCTTGCAGTAACTCCAGCTGTGACTTGTTAGTGATAACCTATTTAAAGAAGAATATCTTTAAGAATAAAGGCTGTGATTAGGTTTCTTTGTCCAGAAGTTTCAGAAGGTTTCACTAGTTCACTGCAAGATCAACAATGATGAAAATAAAAATCAATTAGTAGTACTTCTAAATCCAGGGTTGTCACTAAACTGTCCTGAGTGTAACATGGCACTAATTATACTCCAGGTAAGTTCTTAAGGTTAATACTGAAAGCAAGATATATAGGATATGTCATTTCAGCAGCACAGGAGAGGACTCCCTGCTGCTATTTATCCATGTTGTTAAATGGTAGATGCTGATATAATCAGTTATTAAACAATATACTCTGGAAAAAAGCATATGTGTGTTTTTGAAGAATAATGAAATTAATATGGAATTAGACTTTTCAGAAATGGACTATAGACCTGTATTACTGAAGTAGTTTGAATTGTATTAGAAGAATTACATCTTAAGTCACATATTAAGTTCCCTTCCAGGTTGCTTTATAGTTCAATTGAAAAGAGCATGTTCTTTAAGGTCAAACATTTGTCCTATGGAAAGAAGAAGACTTAAGCTACCTGCTTAAGCAGAATCTAAATACAGTTAATACTTATGTGTCAGATTTTATTTCACTAATACTTTTTTCCTAAGGAAAAACTAAATTTTCCTAATCAGTTCTAACAATATATTGTTTTAAAATAAGAAGTGTTTATTAGTAGTTAAATACATTCATAGTTCTCATTTCTCATTCTCTCTTTGAAGCTTCAGAGACATGTTATCAACCTTTGCTATCTGTAAGTCTCCATCGAAATGAATTGCCTTAATTATCTTGGAAGAAAAGTCTCACTACACTTCCCAGACATTCTGTGTCCTCTTTCATCAGTGGTGTGCCATGAATAAAAAAGGAAAAGAGCTGTAACCCCACAATAAAACACTTGCATTATCCTATACTTTTCAGGGGCCTTTCCGCGATACTGCTGAAGTATTGTGGCAACGCTACAAGCCTTTAGAACCAACCTTGCGAGTGGCAGAATCAATCAATTCACCACTGGAGAAGGCCAGAGAGGAAATAAAAAGGGAGGAATGGAGAAATCCTATACATGACAATGAGTAAGTTCTTTGTTTTTTCTTATGCTGTTATGAGAATGTTTTCTTTATTCCATTGCTTTCAGAAACCTTTCATGCCTGACAAAATGAAATGTCAAACTTGACAGCTTACTAGCAAACATTCTATGTACATACTTCTAAATTCTATGTCCTTAGATTATAAAACTGCTCAGGGCAGAGACCCTATCTTGTAATTGTGTGACATGTGCCATCCATATCTATGAATCTATAGAAGAACTTGTAATAATAATATGGGATGCAACAAATATGTTTAATGGGAAATAAGAAAACAAATGCAAATTCTGTTTTGCCACATGCACCTTGCCAAGGAAGAAACACTATTTCAGTCCTCATATTCAGGGAGCTTACTGGTTATGGGAAGAAAAAACAGTGTTGCATACCAATGAGACTTGTTTTCTCTCCCAGAAGAATACCACAGCTCACTTGGAAGGAGAGGGAACATATGCTGCGCATGTTAGAACATGATACAAACCCTGTAATCATCTTTGAAGCAGTTTGATCTCCTAAGCCATAGCATCTGTAATAGTGTCAGACAGGCTGGTTCTTTTCCATAAAATTACAAATACAGGCATAGTCCATCCCAAAAGGTTTAAGGCTATTTCCAAAATATTCCAAATTTCTTGATGATGGAACTCTTTTGTCCAATCATAATAAAAACCTGTTAAGTCACCTTCTCTGGCTTTGTAGTTAACTAGAAAAAAATTATATTTTGTCAACTTTTCCCTTGAATTCACTGCTCTTGGCAATCTTTTGGCCCTTCAAAACCAGAACTCAGGGCAGAAAGGAGTCACTTTTGCTCTTGAGCAGCCTGTGATCCACCAATTCACTGGCACACGATGCTTTGCTATCTTTGATCTGTTTCATGCTTTTTTGTCAGCTCCATATCGCTAAGTGTCAGCTACAGGGCTGGGGCTTAAGGATGCCAGAAACAAATGCGTTTACATGGTTTAGCTTCTGTGTTTTTATTGTTGGATTATTTTCCCTGATTTAATATTAGTTATGTCTTTGAATGAAACTTGTACTCAGAAATAGTTTTGAAAGAAAAAAATATTTCTTAGTTTGACTACTTTTTCACTTTCAGGCAATGTTTTCTGGTTGTGGTGGGGTTTTTTGTTTGTTTGGGGTTTTTTTGTTTGTTTTAGTTGGTTGGTTGGGTTATTTTAGTATTTGGTATCAAAACTGAGCTGTAGCACTTTTTATTCCTTTCATACCAAAACCACGATGGAGTTCAGTTACAAGTAAAAGTTTATTTACCTTTTCTTTTCCTCTCTGTATTCTTTCATGTACTGGGGTGAGGAGGAAGCAGTTTAACTTTCACATCTCAGCTAAAATCTGTGTTTTGGGTTTTTTTTTCATTTTTATATCTGACTTCTTCTAGTGAAATTTAAAAGAACTCCAAGCACTAGGTAGTAATTAGTGTTCTCATTTAAAGTGGATTTTTTTCACTGAGTAAGTTTTGGCTGATGCCTTCCAAGTGAGGATGGATGACATCCTTCATTTATAGACATGACTATATTGCCCAGTCTTTGTTTGATGAGGTTTACCCCAGACATCACTGTGTCAACAGTTTCAGAAGGTCAGAACTTGTAAAAAATAGTTCACTGATTCATCAGTGAGGGAATTGTGAAGCTTTGGTCTTGTATAGTTTAAATTTGGAGCCTCCAACTCTGATAGGTATTATTTGATATGGGATCTTTATTTACCTTATGGGTAAGGAAGCATTTAGTGCCATCCTTAATGCACAGAAGCAATGTCCTAACAATCAATGATTCTCAGCTTCATGCACGCTAAATGCATAGCATATTATACATTTTCAAGCTGTGATCATTCCATTTGTGCTTCATATTCAACCAACCCTGCAAGGGTCACATCTGTCACCTTGAAAAGGTGATGACAGAGTTGCAGGTCATCATCAGGACTAACGCTCACTAGTAGTGCTGCAGCTGCTGTGTGGGATGTTGGTCTCCAGGGAGGAGTCAGCAAAGGGTTACTCAGATTCTACAGTAGTTTTTTCTCAGCAGTGTCTATTATGAACTGACAAATTTCTGTCTTTTTCTATGTAATTGTGTACTTTGGGACTTTATTTCTTCCTGGTAGTGTTTCCTATGCTGATTATTCTTCTATTTTAGAAAATAAGGAGAGAATGAGCAGTGGAAGTACGTGACATTTGTTGAGAAAGCTTGTGTTTGCATAAAATGACAAACTAAATCCTCAATATGTATATTTCCAGAGTGAGTATTGTGTGGTATCTCTTAAGACAGAAGGATTGTTGGCATGTACCTGCAATTTTCCACAACATTCAGAATTCCTCTGATTATCAGAGTTCTTTTAAGAGGTGGTTTATGGGGTGATAGGATGAGTGTTGCAAGCTCAGAGAAACTTCTTGCTTCCCATAAAATGCAGAAAAATTTGAAAAAGCTGTGAGAGTCTGAGGCAGGCAGAAGCAGTGCAAACGAAACCAAGAGAGAATGTTGTGCTTGCTTAAAGCAACTGCTGGAATTTCCTATTCTGTAATGAAAGAGCAACTGGGTAATCTAGCCTAATAAGAATGATTCCTTTTTCTTGTGTAATTGAAGCTGTTACTGCCTTATTGTGCTATTTTTCATACAAATGAAGTGATTTCCCCCTCCGCTTGGATAGGAATGACAATTGTACTCCTTCGGGATGGCCACTTAATAAACTAGTGTCTAGTTTGAGACACCAACTGCTGGATCCAGCAGATTTAGATCACTAAGCATGAAAAGTTCTTTACTCAGTTGTGTGCAGCTGCATGCTGGCCTAATTTTCCAGAGAACAAAAATGTAAATTATTTTCATTAACTTTGCTGAAATCTGTCTCATGTAATATGCCTCATGCTTCAAAGTGTACTATTAAACATCTTTATGAAGTCAACAAGCATCAGAATGAGATGCAATGCAGTGATAGCAGTAGTGCAAGGCTTAGGTTTCCTGATTTATTGTAGTCTTTTGATGTGACATCATCTCAGCTTCTGGCTGTGTCTATGCTCAGTGCTGTACTGGAGATACAGAACCTAGTCCTGACCACTAGGTCACTCACATGCACCAGAGTGCAATGTTTGCACACCCTTCTTCTCACACGCTGGGTGAATATTGCAGCCCTAAGCTCCTCATGGGCTTATTCTCAGCAACACTGTGCAGCTTAGGTGCTTCTGTGCTGCTCAGTGCTGTGCATGAAAGGCACTTAGAAGGAAATTAGTGACCTAAATAAGTTCTGTACTTGGAGAGCATCAAGGTTAGAAGCTGCCTGATATTAATGGTAAGAAAATTTAAAAAGCAAGTCACTTTAGGATTTAGGAATTTACAAAATCTTTTAATTTATAGAGTTCTAAAATATTTTACTGTATTTTTAACTTATCTGCAGTGAAAATGGCTACTACATTTTATGTCATACAAATGCAACACATCTGAAAACTTTTTTCAAATTATACTTAGTTTTTCATATGCTTTGCAACTTGAGTAATTTGCATATTTTCTGGACTGTTATTGTATTATGATAAACAGGGATTATCATATATTTTCAGATAATGTTTTCTTAACAATTCAACTTCTATTTGTAACTCTTCCATTTATTTTAATTACTAGCACAGTGTGCAACATTTATTAATCAGCAGAGTCTTTTTAAGTTAAAATACTAAATTAGCTAACCCCATTAACACAGAATACTCCAAACAAGCAGTAATAGGAGAGGTAGTTACTGTGCAAATCGTATTATACATGCGGGTGCTCTAGGGCACAGTTAAGCATGATTACCCTCTTTTGATCCAGTATTCCTCTGCTTCTTCCAGCTAATTTCCACTGGAAATTTACAAAGTAGAGCCTTCATTTTTCCATCTTAATTTTTCTAATGAAGTTCTGGTACTTTATAACACTGGGGATGCAGATAATAAGTCTGTGTATAATTAAGAAGTTCCAGAATTTGCTGCAGAAGAGATCTCTTTTACTTCCTACAAGAACTAGACTGTGCTTTTATTTGCCACTTTACATTATCACAGAAAAGGGTTAAATAAAAACGGCCAGAGGATTCTTAGATTTACTGATGTTATGACAAAAGTGATTGATAGTTTATTGAAAAAGTATGTATTTAGTATATTACCAGAAAAGGTATTTGTAAAAATCTACCCAAATAAGTTTCTTATGGGAAAATTAATGCATCAAAGATAATGCAACTAGATACGTTAAATAAAATGTTCTGTCTTTATTTTTGTTACTAACACTTTGATTTTAATATGCACTCATTATAAACTAAATAATGGCTGCCTTGCTGCAATTGTTTTGCTGAGGAAAACCATTATGCTTCCTTCTTTGTTCCCTGAGTGAAAAGATAGATACTGTTAGATATGATGAAAAAATTACTCAGGTATAATGCAAATTTGAAAGCTTAAAATTAATTTCATGTTTTACTAAAGAAAAAAAGAAGATAAAATATTCACAGATTCCTGATAGAGAAACATGGTTTGTTTGGAACTAATTGTTCATGGAGTTCATTAAAGGGAGATAAAATTGTTTTATTTGAATTAAATCAAGACAACAAGGAATTGAGTTGCTACTGTGTAGAAACACTTTAGATAAAAATTTAACACTGTTGCACAGAGAGTTAATATTTTGGCTGTGTTTTTACTACTAACTTATAAAAATGTACAGTACATACAAATACAATACATACAAATAGGAAAGTTTGAAAAACCACATAAGCAGTACTTGGGATTTTATATTTCTTATTGTGCCCTGGTAGTGTAGCACGTATGGCAGTCTAGTAGTTCTTTCTCAGGAGCCTGGGTGTGTTTTGAAGAATTTCTGAGATCAGAATGACATGCTTGCACTGCTAGACTGCTGGGATTTTGACTCTTGGGCAGGTTCTAAGGACACGCTGAAGGACCACTTCGGTTTCTTGCTGCCCTTTAAATTCAAGAAAAAGTTACTGACTCTGTACTGTGTCCCATTGGTAGGTACTGTGTAGCATTGGGACATTGCTGCCCAGCTGTCAGGGATGGACCTGGCCAATCCTCCTGCCTGCTTGTGCTACTCTGCTCTCCTCTCACTTTGCTGTAGACGCTAGAAACCAGTACCTGCTGCTGCTGTCATCTCTGTCAATTCAGTTGGAAAGCCTTCAGTGTCTAAAAGGCCTCTTCCATCTCCTGTCACATTAATGAGAGAATAGAGGGAAGAAATTAGGTGAGAAATGCAGGAAGAAAAGTCATGGAGTGAGGATGTAAAGATGTGGGGGTAAAGGGACTAGAAAGATGAAATAGTAGAAGGAGGATAGGATAGTAGTAACAGGATAGGATGAGTGAAAAGAGAGATAAAGCAATTGTTATTTTTTTTAACTACAAGTATCTAGGGTGTCTTTGAAACCTAAATACACACCACTAGCAGCTGTCGGGTCCTGGATTGGCTACTAAGTGAAGGCTTCTAGGTCTTTTTCCGCTAATTAGGTTCAATATAGTGTGGTCTTGGCAACAGTGCAGCTGGCCTTCGTTACCAGTGACACTGCCAGCCTTGGTGCTGGTCCCTCCTCCCTCAGGTTATGTACGTGTGATACTGCAATTTGTAGAACCTGAGATAGTTTCCCATTTTTGGTTCCAACTCTTTCCCCCTGTTCTGTTTTTTTCTTTGGCATATCTCTCATTCAGGCTGTTGTGGTATTCAAAAATTAAATAATTTTTAATTTTAAATTTATTTCTCTAGGGAAAGTTCACCTTCCATTCAATCATCAACTTCTGTGAAGGCTCAGCTTATACTGACTATGTTTTATGGCACGATAAAATATCAATATGGAATTTAACTCTTCTTTGATCCTGCCACTTCTGTCTATGTTGTGTGTAGTGAAAACCTGTAAGAATTTTTGAATTAACCAAAACTCAGGTGTAGGAATAATGAGTAAACATTTTGTGGGGAAAAAAACAATGTAGAAATCTAAACTTGTGTAGTAGATGATGCTATCATTCCATTGTCTGCAATTAATTTTCTTCTCCTTCCATCACTCTCTTCTGTCACGTTCAGAGCACATACTATCATTAATTTTGGGAAAAGCTGTGTCAGGTGTATACACAGCGTTATAGAACATGCCACCATCACTGAAGTGTTTTGCAGTCCTATTACTTTTTACTACTATTGGTTGTGGGGATATAATGACCATTAATTTGGTTACTCTACTTAACACAAAAAAGTTTAAATTTTTTTAATTACTTATAGAGTAATGAAAATTCTCACTTACTTTAAACAGACATTGAATTTACAAGTATATGATCCTTTCTTGTAGTTAGAGCATTATTGCTATAAGGATCTGCCCACCTGACTTACACCAAAATTATAAACAGAAGAAAAATCTTCTACTTGATACCATTACAGCCTCTTATATTTTTAATATTCTTTCATTAAAATTTTAGTATTTTTGTTGTTCAATGTTCTTCCTCAAAAATTCATAGTTGATTTAATTTTACTTTTTTTTCTCAGCCACAGACATACATTCCAGGCTGTATGGCACATATTCCAGTTAATGATTATAGAGGATTGCTTTGGTGCTAAACTATGTTTAGGACATCCTGTTAGTTGTGTCTCAAAGTGTTAAAATACATGTATTTTTTGTTCAGAATCATAGTAGAGCATACATTACTCTGAGTATTTGTTTGCTAAAGGGACAAAGATTAATTGATCCACAGTAAAATCAAAACCCCTATGTAGAAAATTTTATAGGCAAGACTATAATAATTTACTTCTACTTTCCTCAGGATATTTTTTACCATTTTGTGTGTAAATTTTTCAGACATGGTATTCATATTAAATTAAAAATGCTATGGCTCAACTAAATTCTGTGCATATATGGGTAAATCCCTAAATTGCAAGCCTTGTCTTCTCAGCTATCCAATCCCCTGAGAAAGCCAATTTTCTTTCATGTCTGAACAAAAGAAAAATGTACTATTAAAATGCAATTCAGAAGTGATAAAAACTGCAAGTGGAGCAGCCAGCTCACAGCACCTTCAATGTATTCTCTGGGACACTGGGGCCACATTAATTTGTGTGTGTGTGTGATGTCCATCCCATGTGCAAATTAGCATTACAAGTACCCTAATCTGTCTTATGTGAGGGTGTCAATTCCCATGGGTATACACATGCTACTGTAGCTTTGTATTATTTAAAAGTCTGCTAACTCAGTGTTTTCCTTTCACTAACTTTACATTACATTTGTTTGTGGCACTTGATAGAATAAATTGGTATAGCTGACAAAATTCTAAATAGCTACTTTTTAAGAAGTAGAAAGAAAGAAACATAATTTAAGAAAACACTGAAACAGTTGCGGATGAGTCAATTTGTAGAAATAAATAATTTTCTGTATCAACTGAGAGACAAAGAAAGGTATTTTAATGCACATCTTTATCAAAAACTTGGTTGACTGCCTAAATCTTACAGAGACTCTGAAAAGCTTTCAGCTGGAGAAAGGTTCTAATTTACTACACCTGTTGTCATGGCAGTTAAAGTGAAGTTTTAAACTTCTGAAGCATATATTTCTAATTTTAATGTAAAATATTTTTTCCTGCACTTCTAGAATAACGAATGCATGTTGTTTTTTTCAGAATATCTGCAATGATAAGCTTAATTCACAATGTTTTACTTTATAGTAAAATGTACTAGTTTTCTCTCATGACTCTCTTGCAGACTGAAATAGATGGAACTCAGACATCTTTGTAGGGTGTCTTGGAGATCTTGCAGATCCTTTATATATAAGACGTTTTCACCTTCCTTCATACAGTTTGCTGTGGAACTGACCCAGAAAAGCTGTAATTGTCCATGACAGTTAGGGACATCCATCTGAAAACCTCTTCCAGCAGGTAGCTGGAGCTTCACTGTTCACTGACACTATAGAATCAGGGAGTCCATCATCAGTATGACCAAAAATGAAATAATCCAACTCCAAATGATTGCTGATTGTGACATAATTGTAACTTAAAAGTAAAGTACACAATTTGAGAATTCTTGGCTTTGTGGTCTGCCAATATGTGACAGTCAATATGAAAGTTTCTGTTCTGCTAAATGAGAGAATAATGATAAATTTTAAACTCTAATTTAATATTGCTAGATTTTCCTAAATATGATTTATTTAGCTTTGGTTAACAGACATCAAAGGATGCATACCCGGTTTAAGGTACAGGGAGGATTTTTTATGGTTAAATGTGTCTAGGTTTATGCTTATGTGCTTAGTGCTGGCATGCTTGAAATATTTCTGTCCTGCGGGAATGATCAGGTTAAGATTGTGTGTTGGAGGCTTACATGACTTGCAGAGTTGATGCAGAGTTCTCCGTAAGTGATGTCTAGCCTTGTACATGGTGAGTGCCTCCCTCTGACAGCTGGCACAGACTGCACTGCCTGTCAAGGCTTGAGGGATCAGGATGCAGATCCCAGCAAACTGAACTCTGATCGTTCTTCACATCACACCAGTTGCTAGTGCAGATACAGACAAAGTAATAATCTAGTAATGCAAATGAACCAAGTTAGGTCTCTGGATGGAAAGTCTTTATTTATCCTTTTGAAATTCTGTATCTCTTTGCTCCAAATTGAATTTGAAAGAAGCTGCAGGAGAAATTGCAGTAATCCTCTCACAATATTGAGAGGCAACATTAAGAAGTTATTGAAAAATATCAGGAATGTGTCTCCACAGCAAATGTGTCTTGCAGCATTGTTATTCATTATTTGCATCAATCCTGTGGCATCTAGAGAAAAGCATAACTGATTTTTATAATATTCTTGAATTTCAGATTCCTGCCATTTTCTTCATATCATAAAAATGAGAAGTATGAACCATCACTTTGGAGATCAGGCAAATATGGCCAAGAAGCTTATGGAACTAAACATTTCAGAGAAGTTTATCCTGAGAAGTGGATAGCAGACAGGGTAAGTCACTGCAAAAATCAAAGAGTTATTTACTTTTTAGATTGCTATTTTCTTAGAACTAAGTGAACTTGAGTCTGACCCAGAGATCATGGAATCCAATGGAATTCTTTCTAGCATGCTATAAAATCACATAGTTATAGCTGATGTCATGAAATGTCAGATTTCCTTAACTGTCTGGTAAGTTCAGTTTGAGGAAATTGAACACCTGTTCTACCTTTAAGATCAGGATTTAAAAGCCTGATTAAGTACAGCTTCAGTTACGTATGTTTTACTAAGTTTCATTCTATTTGTATTGCTTTTTATAATTTAAGAGAGATTATATATTTACTCTTTCACATTAAGATAAGCCTTCAGGAAACTATAGCAAAACCTGACTAAAACAACAAAATATTTTACTGCTTACATTGTTTGGAAAAATCTTAAAACTAATGAATAGCTGTTTATACTTTAAGATCATCTCATTAAATTTCTCCCTTCTCAGGAACATCTCGTATGTTTCTGGTTTTGTAGTGCTGCAACAGATAATTTTTCTCAGAACATGGTCTAACATGAGTTTGTGTAGTGTTTTGCTTCAGTCCTATTTGTATGAGGTATCATAATCACATTAAAATTTCCAAGTACAAGAAAGATAATAGACTTTGTGGCTCTGCTCTGCACTCTCTGCCAAGATAGTTAAGGGGATAGAGAATCTTTTGTAGGAGAGGCTGAGACAGCTGGAACTTTTCAGTCTGGAAAGGAGAAGGTTCAGGGGAGATCTTATTGAAGTGTATAAATACTTGATAGGAGGGAAGGCAGAAGAAGGAGCCCAGTTTCTTTCAGACTCAGTAGTCTCCAGTGACAGGACAAGAGGCACTGGATACAAGTGAAGTGCATCAAATTCCAGCTGAACAAACTTTTGTTTTTTCTTTTTGTTTTTGTTTTTTTTTTTTTTTTTTGTTTTTGTTTTTTTTTTTTTTTTTTTATGCGGGTGACAGGACACTGGCACTGGTTGCCCAAAGAGGTTGCAGAATCTCCATTCTTGGATGTATCCACAGTCCTAGGCAATCTGCTTTAGCCAAGTAGTGGGGCTGTAGGAGGGTGATTTGTAAGATATGGTATTTCCCTCGAAGTAGCTTAATCCTTGTAAATATAAAAGTTCCAAGGTATCTTAGTTTGAGAAGGAATATTTTTTTAAGAAGAATTATTTCTCTAAACTTTAAGCTTTAAAAATGAGCTCAGTAAGATTTTGGTATTTTAACATACATTAATTATATCTCACTGGAAATAAAACATAGAGTTCAACGTTCAAACAAAAAGATTGGAATTTGTCTTCCAAACACACTGAGTGAAAGATATGACTGGTTGAAGTCCTACAGCATAAGTATGATATATAAAAAGGACATAAATGTCTTATTGCTGGTATTGCTCTTGTCCTGTGAAGACTTTCTTTTCCAGTTCTTAGCAGTTCTTGAGCAGGTTCAGATGATGGTATCAAAAAATCTAAATGTATATATACTGTGTATCATATCACACATATATAAATTATGGTCTTAGCTGAAACAGCTGAACTCACTTTACTTGTGATCTTGGATAGTTATCAACCTAAATCTCTGGAGGTGAAGAGCTGTATACATTAACCCAACATGACATACAGCCTTCCAACCCCAATTCTAAATCAATATGAAGCTTCCATTAGGAACCGCTTACCCAAATAGAGAGATAAGAGGGGAAAAGAGCTATTTATGACCTACCTGCTGCTTTAATGGGTCATTATTACCAGGAAAAAAAAACAAAAGAACCCCAAAAACTCCACCTCCTCACTTCAATTTAATGGAAAAAGACCTATAGACAGATGTGAGGTCATACTTTTACAACTGTTAAATTTGATAGAACTCTGTTGTTTTCTTATTTCTAACCTATATGAAAAATATGAATGTATCAGTGCTGTGAACAAAATTATCCTGTTCTAATGAACCACAAGGCTAAAAGGCAAGTAGCAAAATATTAGAAAAAAACAGATTTTTGCTTAAGACTTTGTTTAACACAAAGGAGGGTTCTGTCTGCTGAACAGAACCCTCCTTTAAGTTTCACATGAGGTGATATTTTGTGCATGCAACTTCTGTTACAGTGTGTACAGCTGATAACCCTGCCATGATCTGTATTCAACTTATGGCAGTCTTGTGCTAGACAGGTTTCCCTTATTGTTGCTGTTAAGACTGTGTAAGTTCTTCCATAGAGTCAGTTCCATGGTAGTGGATCAGTGACCCTTCTGAGCTGCTGAGGTATTATTTGGTGTTAGCTGATATTGGGTGGCTTTTTTTAAAATGACATATTTAAACATGTGTCCACGAACATGTCCTGGTTGTATTTTCCTGAGGTTTTCATATGTTTGAGGATGCATTTTAATTCAAGTCACAAAAATATTAGTATGTAAGTTATAGAATTAATTTGGAAGCAAAATGAACAAGAATGAAAAATATCGCCTTGTTTTATTTCTTCTGGAAAATGAAAGGGTATTAGCATAGACTTCCTCCAAACATAGTAATTCCCATATCTATGTGAAGAAAAGTTAATAGTTCTTTTTTTTTCATCTAGTTATCATCTGAAAATTTTTATCTCCGTTTACATTTCAAAGATGTTTGTGTTGAGGAGAAAACTGTTCTATTCTAATTCTTCATTATAAATAAGCAAAAAATGGAAACACTATACCTCTCATGAAAGTGAATCTAACTAATTTACTCAGTAAATCACTATAAAAAGTAAAATTGCTTGCATATTTTGTGTTTTACGTTGCATGTCTAAATACATGGAAACGCCTTTGATAGAATTTATGTGAGATGTGTCAATATAAAAAATTTATCATTCACTATGAATTTTGTCTACAACGATAGGTTCCAATGTAGCTGGACAGTCAAGGGATCAAATACGCTAACTATAATCTTTCAGTTGTCAAAACACTTACATATGTTCACATTTACTGAAGCAGAAATGATAGCTTACAGTCTTTAATCAGTATTGGAATTAGTTTGCATATCCCTTTTAGAAAACTGACTTTAATGACAGCATTTAATGTTTTCTTATTTGTAAAGTTCAGGAACTGATAGATTAAGATGTTCCATTCTGATAGATTCTTGCCTCTGATGCCTTATTATAGGTGAATTACAGTACAACTGAATCCCTGTTTCATTATTTGCACAGGCATTTTGGCCCTAAACAGGATTTTATTATCTACAAAGCATAAAAATACCCAGGACTGCAAAGAATTAATTTAGAGAACCTAAGCATATTGCACAGAACATAAAGTTGACCTTTACCGTCTACAGCTCTTGGAATGGAGTGGGATGTGGAACACATCATAGATTTAATGTGGCACAACGCTGTCTGCAGAAACTTGGGTGGGACTGTGACTGCCTGCCCATTGCACCCGATGATTGAATCTGCTGTCACCAGCATCCTGATAATAATGAACATTCAGCTTAACGACCGTGATTATGATTATCATAATTGATGTGCAAGTGCAGTGTGTGGGGATCATTACAGCTGAACTGTACAGCAGCGAAACATGCCTTAGTTATGGATAATTTTACTTTTATGCATTGATTGGGATAAAATATGCCTTTCAGATTCAACAGGCTAACTTGATATAATTTTAAGATTTCTACATGTAGGAATTGATGTTTATGAACTTCCTGCAAAACACTCATTCTAGCTGTTTGTTTTGAATTGTTTCATTCCATTAATAATCGGAAATAATTAATTAGACATTGTTGAGTGGAAATCACTTATAGAATACTACCAGCATTAATCAAATATCAACTTCCACTATTTCTGATTGTCATGGTTTTGCCTAGGCTAGGAAAAGTAGCCCTTGTAGTTCACCACCAATAAAATTCTACTTTTGGTGGAGCAGTCAAAATAGGGTTGTGGTCAACATTACTGACATTTTCACACTGTACTGGTAGAGCAGGCAATAGTTGTTCCGTATATAAATTATATTGCTTCCTTCTTTGTCACTAGGGGCAGAGAATTACAGGCTCAAATTCAGCCAGCACAGATAAAGGCACAATCAAGAGCTTCAGTCAATTTTGTTGAACAGTGATTACCTTCAACTGCGATTACATGAAATTGCAGAAGTATTTAATTAAGTCATGACATATATGGCAGATAAACACAAGTATATGTATATATTTTAAGTCAGAGTTTATATAAAGAATGTTACAACATCAGTATAGAGTTTAATTGGTTCAATTGGTTTACACTAAGTGTAAACTTGTTTCTTCATCCAAGAACTGGCAGATTTTCAATCTGTCATAATAGAGAAAACAGACAATGGAAAAAAATTCTTGTAGAGGAAGAAAGTGATTTTTTTTTTCTGTTTGAAAATTAGTTTTTAGGGCCAACAACATACAACAATCATGTCGAGTGGATGATGTCATTTTGTGACAGAATTTCTGGTACACTATTCATGCTTTGCCATCCCTGACTGTACTGAAATTTACTTAAATTTCACCCTAACTCCATTTTTTCTAACCTTCTAGTGATTGAACTTGAGAATAGGAATTATGTATGTGTGAAGTTTTAAATTCTTTCTTGCTCAGACTGTGCTTCCTTTCATTTTAATTAGAAAAAAAGTTATCGAAGAACATTTTCTAAGACAGTGTGATACTGGCTGATGAATGTGCATCTGTACTATGAGCTTTATTACCCTTTACAACTTTAAATGCCATATTTCCTAGTATGCTTTGTGACAGAACGAAGTTACTGACGTACAATAGAAGAGCTAGCACCTATTTTGAATATCAGATTCTTAGTTCCCCAATCCAACCTCAATGTGTTTTCCTAGGAAATGCAGAGCTTACATAATGTGGCAGCCAGAAGGGAATTATTAGATGGGCTGTAAGAGTTTGCTTGTTCCAGTATCGGTTTTCTCATGAGCCATGTCAAGGATAATAAGGATTGTTGCCAAGTGTGTTGTACTCCAGCAATCCCTGGCCAATGACATGGCTCCTGTGTGGCTATTACAGCTGGCATGACTTGATGTATCTACTCAGATGCTCCAAATGGACCCTTAGTTTGAGTTACCAACTATCTGTGTCTAAGAAAATGCTTCTTTCTGTTACTTTTTTCCCCTGTCCTGAGTTCTGCACCATACCAAGTCATTTAAATCCAAGGATCTGGTCCTACAGTATATCCCATACTATTCATGAAAGTTTTATCTAGTGTACGCTGTAGTATTTTCTCAGATTGTTCTGAGAGCAATCTCTCAGAGCAATCTTTGTGAGTCATAACACTACCACATTTTCACTTGAAAGTCAACTTGAGTAATTCCCTATCTCTACATCGGGTGATTCCCACAGCAGCATTACTCTTCAGAGCTGGGAGCTCCTTGGACTTCAGATGTTTGGCTACCAGAGTAGATAGTACAGGAAAAGAGCAGTGTTGCCCAATTTGATATCATCATCATGGCTAGGCTTCGCGAACGAAGATTTACAAGGGCTCTACCCACGCTTGCTACAAGCACGCTGGTGGC
>JAWWEE010000105.1:19843348-19854908 GCA_035221455.1 Xenops minutus | reverse complement strand
TGTTAACATTGAGCCTCCTCCTTAGAATGCCACCCCTCTTAGGTTTGGAAAGCTTAAAGTGAAGTTTGAGTTTGCAAATTTGATATCACAGACCAGCTTAATAAGCAGGTGGTAACAAAACTGGGTTTTCAAACTGGGTGAAAAAGCCATTTAAAGTCACTTTTGAAACTACTACATCTGACTTTTTTTTCCGCAAAATGTCAAAATGTGTTCTTGAGAAGAAAAGGTATTAAAAAAGGCAGGAGTATGTCCTGTCCAACAGTGGGGACACTGGACATTGCCTTTCATTCACAGCACTAGAATGAAATATCTTCTATTATAAGAGGTACCTATTCAGTCTTCCAGGAAAGCAAATGATAATTTCAACTTTTGACAGTTGGCATAATGATCTTTCCAGATTCCTTATGACTGTGTCATATTTACAGATATACACTTTGTTCAGATGATCACTTTCAGTGCTCCCACTGTAAAGGTTCTTGAGCTGTAGAATGTTTCCTTTGAGAAAATCCTTAAGGCCACCAGTTAAGTTGCCTTTGAAAAATGCTATGCTTGATATATGATTATTAATGATTATTAACTATCAGCAAGCTTTCAAATTATTTCCTTATTTGTAGAAAGATGGTAAACGCTGTGAGGGAAATTAATACATGCAAAATGTATCCTTGGCTAATGTTTTCCTAAATGCAGAAGAGAATCTGTGTATAACTGGAGGGCTGAAGAAACTTTGTTGTGGAGTTTACTGAAGAATTATGATGTCTGATTTTGAAGGAATGCTACAAAGTAGTGACTGAGACGAGTCGAACCATTCAGTTATTTACATAGGAAGAGATACTGTCACCACTTGTCTAATCAAATCCCTACTTGCGTTTATTTCTAAGGCTTTGTTGGCAACTAGTTGAATATTTTATAAAACCTGATTTTCTGTTCTGTAATTTCTCAGAGGGAAAATGCAGTCCCTTGATGATGATCCAAGGCTTTGAAGAATAAATTGATTTGTAAGAGAAAATTAGATGGTACTTATTATACTGTCTAACCAGCAATCCTGTGTCATTTGTCTGTTGGATGATAAATGTGTTGCTTTGCCTACCTTCCTCATTTAATAATGTAACTTGTATGCTAGTGGTATAAAAGAAAATCTTGTGTTTTTAGTAAGAATTAGCTTTAACCAATATTTCTTTGAGGGAGATGTATGTATATTTAAGCTTTCTAAATAATTCCCATTGTATGCATTGCTTAAACATTTTGAAGCCTCTTTTTTAATCAGAAACAGTTTAGAAATACAGTATTTTGACTGAAACCTTCAGTATGTGCTTAGAGTATATTACAGTAACTACTGGCAGAGCTTTTAATGGGAAAAAACCAAAACATTTAATCTAGAAACAGCAGAGATTGAAGTTAAACCTAATTTGTTTGGTTTATATTGTGTTTAGGTGTTGACTGTTTGAGTATGATTTTATTAGAATTCAAAATCCTCACACTAAACTGGGAAATGCTTGGCCTTGCCTTTTCATGTCAGTTTTGGATAGGCTGTTCAGTATTCTTGGAATTAAGGAGATTTTTTTTTTTATATGTATGTCAAACATAATGTATTTCAACTCAATTCAATTTGCCACAATATTGAATTGAAAAGGCTATATTTTGAAGTCACTTAAAATTCTTTATGGAACTTATCTGCAAAAGCAAGCTACTTATTATTTGATAATACTCACCGAGACCTTGTTTGTGCTTGTTAAATAGAGTTGAAATTAAAGTAACAGAAAGCTTTTCACAATCCTCTAAGTATTACATGGTACATGGTCCATACAACTGTTGAAAGCTGCAGATATGAGCACTTATCCTCAGCACTGAGCATAATTGAGATATATCCATGGAGTAAGGCTAATTTGCATCAGGTAAGGATCTGGCTTGTAATGAATATAATCAATATATAAACACATGCTATTTAGAATAAATGTTCTGGGGAAAATGGTGTTACCTAATTTCACAGAAACATGCTTTTTTAATGTCATCTTTGGATGCACATTGCTGGTGAGTTAACAAATTTGAAGCCTAAGATCAGAAATACGTATCCTGATGACTTTCTTGCAACAAATACACTTAGGACTGCAGAATGTTGTGTCTTGAAATCATAGGTGAATTACAGATTTTGTTACACTGATTCATTATGATTGTATAGTTGTATAAACTGAGTGCTGTTGGATACCTCTAGTTGTTGTGGATGAACTCTAAGAGCTTATGCCAGGTATGGGCCCAAGTAGAAAGAAAGACTGCAAGTTTTTCTGTTTTGATGATCTCTCCAGAGCATAAAAGTAGATTATTCACAGAACAGTAGGACTTCAGTAAAGAAAAATGGATTTTGTCATAATCTACATTCCTTGAATAGGAAAAATCACAATAAAAGCTTTGTGCACTAAAGTTGGAGTGAATGAAGCATCATAAGTAATATAGACTTCTTGTCTTAATGGTATGGTGTAAGTATCTACTGCTTCTTTCTTTAAAATTTATTTTATAAATCAACTCTGAACTAGTTTGCCCCATTTTAAATAGTAGCATGATGTTCACTTTGGAATACACTTCAATATTTACTCATTTAATGCAATGAAGTGCTGCTTTCAACATGCCCTTTACAAACTCAGGTTAAAAGGATGTTCCACCATGGTAAACTGTATTATGTCTTCTCTTACAGTTTTTGTTGATCTCAGCATAATATATATAGGGAAACTGAAAGGCATATCCACATAAGGAGTTTTTTTATGAATAGGAGTATTACTATGTGTTAATGTTCTAGAATGGAAGTTATGGAATTATTCAGAAATAACCTTTGCACTTCAAATTCAGACTTCACTTCCATATAATAACCTTACAAGCTCTGAGTTAATGTATAGGGGTAATTTTTCCTCAAGTAGAGGGGATATGGTATGTAGACTGTGATGCGCACAATATCTGTTTCACAACTGTATTGGTTTTGTTTCTCATAATGAGACTATTTGAGTAGGAATTTACATTTTGACTGTGATAATAGGAACTAATAATATTCCTGGCTAGTAGTTTTGAGACATGTTAGAATCTCTCACATGTGGTCATATGAAGGAATGGCAACATAAGTGGAAAGTGCTTAACATCAGCGACCAAATACGCCGCTCCTTTGACGTATAACTTGTTAGGTATGAGAATCTCAGACTTGGGTGGGGGAAGAAAAAGAGAAACAATAAAAACATTGCATATAAACAGACTTTGTACACTAATGCAAAGCTGCTTGATTGAGCAGTGTAGTGTCAACCATATCTTTCTTCTAATGCTAAAAGTAATGCACATAGACAGAGTGACAATCAGAGTACAGCCTCCCATCAGCTGTAATTAATCTTTTAGTTAACAGAGACTAGAAAAGCTTCTCATCAGCCTCTTCTGAAGTCTGAGGCACCCTGTTTTTTGATGTTTGCATTCTGAGTAAAATTGTCCCCACCAGTTCTAACAAATTGAAACACCAGGCTAATTATGGCAGCTAATGAAGTGTGTGGAATGGTCACAGCTTGTCGTGAAACTGTTCCTTCAGCTCAGATTAGAGTTTCATCAATCACTTTTTTAAACTGATCCAGAATTGCTTCTGCCCAGTGCTTGGCATTTTTAATGCTGTTTCTGTAATTGGTTTTTTCCCCAAAGCTTAGGCTATTTTTTGAAATATTACATTCTCAGGACAGGACTTACAAACTCCAGTTTATAAAAAAACATTTCATTATCGCCTCTATCAGCTGATCAAGTGCTAGAAAGCTAATAAAAGAAGCAGAAATATAAAATTTGATATATTGCTTTTAATCCAGCTAAAGGTAGCAATAAAGCATATACACATATATGTATATGAATCATTATTACTGTGGGCTGGATGTACACTGCAATCTCATGAGACATGGTTTGTGGGCTGGATGGTTCAAATCCCACTGAAAGACCTAAATGAAATGAATGACTTCGTCTTAGCTTATTTCCTAGTGGATTGTGGTCTTCCATATATCACTCAAAGAGTTTGGCATGATTTGTAGTTTTTGCAGATGCCCAGGCCTTTGGCAGAAGGAAGACCAAAATGTCTTGCTATTTAAAGAATTTCCACAATTCAGTTCAAATCTGAAGTCCTCAGAGAAGTAAGGGAAACTTTAAAGTATAACTTATATTGCTACTACACTGTCAATGAATAAATTAGCATATAAAACATTGTAAAAATTCAGTTTCTCTTCATCTATAAGATATAATCGTATTCAGCTATATATTGAAAGTTCTGTATAGACATGAAAGGCATAGATGTTAAAGTCTAAGGCTAAATTCTTTCCTCAACATGGATAAGAGTGTAGAATTTAGTTCGGAAGTTATCCAGCTGAAAAATGAAATAAACTTTTGCTTATGCACTACCATAGAGTATCTTGCACAAGGTGTTACATTTAGTATACATGTATTCATATCAGAACCAATACAGCATGGTTTTAGTTTTTTGTTCAGCAATCTATTTTTAAAATTTGTTCTAATATGTGGAATCCATTTCATTTTTCTGGACACTGTTGAATCTGAAATAATGTTTGGCTATAAATATCAACTGTTACTCTCCCTAAAGTTTCTGATCAGCAGCAGTTTGTCAGAACTAGCTTCATGCCAAAGCCAAAACAAGTCTGTGGCAGCTAATTGAGTAATCACTGTAGCTGATGCTGTTCTTGAACTGTATCACAGAACTGGTGTATTTACATGGGAGAAAAAGTGCCATTGAAAACATGACACACAAAGAAGATATGTTATCATATATGAATAAGTACAGACAGAAAAAATAGCAATAGGTATTAGCCTAAAAGCTTTTTTTTCAGTTTTATTGATTAATGAGAATATCTCCTGAATAGGAGATAAGTAATTTCTTTAGTGTTAGCTGATCTGCAAAGTAGGCTGCCTGCAAAATGACAAAATATTCCTGTTTGATCACTTCAGTCTTTTCTAAAGGTAGCTTAAATTTCTGGAAGAGGAAAGCTGTTTTTGTCTTCAGCTTCATCAGTGCTAGGAGGCACAATGCCCATGAATGTTTAGCCAGTTGCCCACCAGGACTATCAGGTTCTTTTTTGCATAGCTGCTACTCCGGCCTGCTTTGTTTCTGGCATTAGTTGGTGCCAGGTGCATTTGTACTGTAGTTTGTAAGGTTCTCTCAGGCCATTTCTCTAGCCTGTCTACATCACTCTGAATGATAGCCCTTAAGTGTATTGATGGTACCTGTTATTTGGTGTAACCCATGAACTTGAGGAGAGTGCATTCCATCTCCACCTCCAGGTCACTGATGAAGATATTAAGATAGGTCCCAAGACAGCACTGGAGAAAATATGTTTGTACCCACATTCCAGTTAAGAGTACAAACCATTCATTACTATCCTTTGATAATCTAGACAGTTATTACATCTATTAGTCTGCACATCTAGACTATAATTTACCAACTTGGTTAAAAGGATTCTCTGGGAGATTGTGTTGAAAGCCTTGCTAAAGCTCAGCCAGACAGTATCATCCACTGTTCTCCTTTGATCTGCATAACTAGTCATTTCATCACAGAAAGCAATCAGGTTTGAAAGCATCATCCAGAATGATGTGAAACCAGATGAAATCTAACTGGAGTACTGTTTTTGCTGCATATCAGAAGCCAAATACACTGCATCAATGTGCTTTTTTTAAAATTAATTCCAAATGATTACGATCTTTTTATTATTATTATTCAAATAGATATAACTGAAACTTGTAAGATAACAAATATTTCATTTGAGGTTTTAAACTCAGAGTTTTTCCTCCTTAACTCTTGGTGGCATGATCTTGGCAAGTTAGAGAGAGAGTTGCATCTTGATCTTGGCAGGTTAAATATTTTCTGTCTTTAGTCTAGCAGGTTAAAAGTGGTTCTGAGTTTGTCTTGGCAGTCAGCACTTGGCACTGGCTTCCTTGCAGCTGGAAAGAGTCTGTGGTGGTTGAACAGATTAGACAACAAAAGGGGCAGTTTATAAATGGCATAAGTCAAGATACTTATCCCTAAGTGTAGTACTTTCTTATACTGGTCCTGTTACCAGCAGAGTGCATGTGATGGGCAAGAAGTTGGTGTAAAAATACAAGCACTATAGTAAAAATATGTCCTTTACTTTTTTCATCAGATGCTTTTTAGGACTGTCTTTGTCTGTACACAGGAATGTAGTGTTAGGCATAGCTCCACCTCAGATTTAATAACTTCATAAAAGGGTTATGTATTTCTCATCAGAGTGTTTTCATTCTTGATAATGTTATTTATACATCTTAAATAAATTAAGACGAACTCCTAATCCCCTCTTCAAAAACATTTTGTTAAAATACACTACAAGAACTAGACATTTGCATGACAATAGCAAATAAACACCTCCTGGGATTCTGAATACTTATTGAACTATTTCAACTGCACATTTGTTTTTTAGCCCAGATTCAGTAAAGTTCAAGGGTATCCAAGTATGAAATAGCTTGTGGAGAAATTCACATTGGTTTCTTAATTTAATTTACTTGTAGAAAAAGGCTACATAGTTGGAAAAATAGAATATTATCTTTGGCAATTTTGGTTCAAATACAGACCTTCAGAATAGAATTTGGGTGACGTTGTTTCATAACATTGCCTAACATATCGTACAGCGTGCACTGTAACGTTGTGTGCCAAAGTTCACTTTTAATATTGATACTGTCTCTGAATAGGTCTAAAAGAGCCTGAAAAGTGTCTACATCAAGGTGACTTATTCTTCCTCAGTAGATTAGCTTTATACACATAAATTAGTTATCTGAACAGTAGTTTATAAGGGTGAATATATTTCTAAAGCATTGCAAAGTTAGTCCATGTTTGAGAGGAAGGATCAAACAGTGCCTGGCTTGCAAATCATTCATAAATGGAATAAATAAATGTAGAGGGTGCAGCTGGGAGTTCCACCCTTCCTTCCCTTTGGGCAGCAACAATGACTGCAGGGTACTAGGTAAATGTAACAAATGCAAATTTGGGCCACGAATCTTCATTGCTGGTTATAGTACACATGACAAAAAGGACAGCCTAGTTTCAGATCCCAGGTTAATTTTACAGAGGCAATACTTGCAGGAAAAAGTAATTTACTGGACCAAATCCTTCCCCTTTTTTCCTTTGTCCTTCCTTATACAAAACTTCCATCAAAGCCAAGAGATAATTTGCCTTTGCTTGTGAGAAAGGACAGTAAGGGTTGACACATTTGTAATCCTTAATGAACACAACTATCACAGAATATCTTACTCATTTAAGAATAGTTGTGCTTTCCTTGTACAATGGCTCATACTATTGCAATCTGAAGAGCATCATTATTTTCTGTCATGTCATAACTTAATTTGTACAACTATGAAAGGGTATGGTGGGATATGCTTTTGTTCCTTTGTCCAGACTGCTTCTTACTATGCAGGAGCTAAAATAGCTTCTTTTCAATGCTAGAACACATTCTCTACTACCTTGCACAGATGAGGACAAGAAGTTTTAGAGCTTGGCTTGTGTTAGTCAGTTGTGTCTGGTTACCTCCAAAGCACAAATTAGCACAGTTTAGCTGCTGAGCTAAGAAAGCAAACTGCAGTGAGCAGAGGTTAGGAGCAGAACTTACTTCTCCAAATGTTAGAGAAATGGAGGAAGGGAGTTATAATTTCCGTGTCAGGCTGTCACAGGGGAGCACATGGGGCTATGCTACTTGTACTGGACACATCATGCAGAAAGATTCTAAACCTGTGTGATTATAAGGTCAGTGGTTTTTCAAACATAATTAGAAATGTTTTATGATTTCTAGCAAGCATTGTTTGAGTTTGGCTTCCTCATTTGTAATTGCAAGAGATGAAATGTGTAAGAGTCGGTGATAGTTATAAATCTCCATGAAAAATTAAGTGTTAAAAAAAATGAAATGTTTGTTACATAAATTAAGTAGCAATTAATGTTTTCTCTTTCTGTTTGGTAGATAGGATATTAAAATAGTGTTGTTAAATGTCCTACTGTGAACATAATTCCCTGATTCTTTTTTACAACACATTATCATAATGTCAATAAAAGACTAAAACTAAGAAATAGAAAAAATTTCCTGGTGTAAGCATAACACAGAAGGTTATAAAGTTGTCTTTTATGATGGCTATACAGTATCATTTTATTTTAAGATCTAATAACAAGTTGATTCAAAGGGTAAGACTTACAAAGTCATTAAAGCAAGTAGAAAATTGCCTTCTACCATAGTCACCCAGTCTTTTTAAATCAAAGAGTTTTATTGTTGTTGGTGATGTTTGCATTTGCAGGAGGTAATTAGGGAATGAGTTAGACATGACAATCAGAGCCCTCAAGCTTGTCAAAAAGAACCATAAACTTTGCTTGAAAAAAAAAGAAAAAAGTCAGTCTAAAAGGAAGATTTCAGAGAATAGAGGGAAACAGGATCATAGCATTTTGGGTCAATTTGACCTCTGCTGTGTTTATCCACAATATGGAGAAGTTCATAAAATATCCTATGCTTCTGTGAAAACTTTACTGCTCTTACCACATAGATCAAAATTTGGAGGTTTTATAACTAGTAGTGGTAGTAGACAGTTGAAGGAGTAGGTAGGTGATGGCTCCTTGTTCTCCTCTGCACTGTGCTGGCAAGCTGAATACGGAAAGGTGTAATTCTACCCCCTTCATCAGAGCAGTGGTCAATTGTCCACTGTGGTGCAGGGAACTCTGATCAAGCATGCTTTTCCCTGGAATTTAATGCACTGACACAATGAGATCCAGTCCCTAAGGCATGATCCAGGCTTTTTTTATTAT
Organism: Xenops minutus; assembly: GCA_035221455.1. Lineage (NCBI taxonomy): Eukaryota > Metazoa > Chordata > Aves > Passeriformes > Furnariidae > Xenops > Xenops minutus. The sequence continues at coordinate 19,846,108 of JAWWEE010000105.1, read as the reverse complement.
CTCTTATTTGAAGGGACGAGTTGACCCAATTGGTTAACACATTAGCTTTTCAATTTTATAGCCTTAAGTCATGGAAGATCTATTCCTAGGTTTTGGTTATTTCTCGAAGGCAGAAAGTAAAATTGGCAGTCTGTGCCCACCAGCCACAAAAATAGAGTTATGCCAAACAACTGTGTCCTGAACTTTATGGCTAATTGGCTGTTGAAGCTGTGCCCAAAAAATAGGTTCTGTTGCCCATGGGAAGAAGTGTGTAGCCATTATTAATGTCCCAGCTCGTATCTCTCAGTAGGTCTTATGAGCAGTGCTGCTTAAAGAGACTAAATGTACAATAGGGAATTAAAAATTATAGTACCCCTTTCACTGACTGAAATATTGTAAACTTGTTACACTGGGGCCAGGATTGGTGTCAATGTACTTTGTGTGAAAAGTGCAATAGAAGCATTAGTATTTGACAGCCCTGGTTGAAATAAGTGAAATTAATGGAGCTCTTTTCATATACGACAAGGCCATGGCACCCCTTTCATGCTGCTTACAGACAGAGAAAAGTCAATACTTTTTTATTACTTGATGCTGACCTACATTCTGCACTACAAGTGCCAGGCCCACTAATTGGTTTCAGTTGTGAGAAAAGTTTGCCCCAAAGAAACACTGGAGCAGATAAATCAATCTTTTTTAGGGTAGCTTAGTGGGTTTTGAGCACTTGAAATGACATTTGTGTTGTATTGACAGAATGGGTTGTTACACTCATTTTGTCATGTCAGAAGGCCCTGTACTAGTTGGAAGTATTGTTAACCAGTATTGATAAATTTGTTGAGAATAAAAGTTAGCTGGATCAACATTTTACTTGTCTAACAGCTTGCTGCTTCTAGTTTGCTTCGTTGTTAGAGAATTCCATGGCTATTAATAGGTCAGGAGGCTTACTATGACAGCTCAATTTAAACCCCTAATTTTACTCTTGCAAGCATTAGTATCATAGGGAACACTTATATATGAACACTTAGTTTAAGCAAGTGGGATTGCGGGCTATGGCTGTACAGCGACACTTGGCAGTACTGCCTTGTTTTCAAATGAGGTGTCTCCTGCTTTCTGGGAAAGCAAGATTGCTCAGTGGGCTTACCCTGCACTAAGAACAAAACTACTGCAAGGATGTTTATGCAATATTTCCCACTTCATCCTCTAAAGTCTTAATGTTTACCTGAGGATATTGATTTCAAGGTAAAGAAAAGTGACCTATTTCCTGATTTTACTATTCAGTAGCATGAATTCTGACATTGATCCTTAACAGAAGATATCAAAGGAGTAGGTTTTCTCTGTAGAGAAGAAGATACCTATAGATGTCTATAGGAGCAACAAGTATAATTCCAGCACTACAAAAGAGTTTGTCTGAGATCCAAACTTTTCATGGATTGGTTTACTTTTTACACAGCATGTGGTGCCATGGTTGACATAATGCAATTATACAGTGTCTTTGGTATTTTTAGATTGACTCAGAAGAGACCTCAGTGCTCTGAATCTCTGGTATAGAGGGAATACTGTATATTATAGAGAATACTTTTCATTACACAATTTATCTTTGAAACTTCTGCACATGTTACTTGCCCTAACCTATGAAGAAAATCTTGATTCATACAACCTAAGGCAACTTTAATCTCTGTTTATGCAACAAAAGCTCTATTTATTCAGCAAAATCAAATTTTGTCATTACAGGGAAACACTATGATATACTGTAAATCAGGTATCATGAGTTTATCTTATGCTTATTGTTCCAAGTTTATCACATGCTTAACAGCTTCATAATTATAATGGACTTGAGAGATTTGCTATACAAAATTACCTGAAGTGTGTAGCAGGAATCTGTGAGTAGATATGCTATTGTCTATTCTTGCTTTGGTCTTTCAACTTCATTAAATTTCCAAAAAGTTATTTAATTGTAATTCCTATCTTGTTCCAAACTGTATTTCACAATATTACACAGTACTCTCAAAATTGTTCAGAAAGAAACACTGTTAGTGCAAATTTATCTCTAGGATATCATGGAAGGCATTTTCAAAGGCTTTCAAGCTGATATGTAGGTCTAAAACGTCTTGTTCATTTGCCAGTGTTTGTATGTGGTCTGTATTTATGTATATCTGCATAGTCAGATGAAAAATGTATTTTGAATTTCCTTTAATAACATTTCAAAGATAAACTATGTGACCATTGACAAGTCTAATCTATGACATCAGAGTGTGCTGATTGAGACAAATCTTTGAAGGCTTTATGCCACCTTTTATGAGTCCATTGTTTAGAACTGATGAGCACACGACAGTCAAGTAGTCAAATGTATTGAAAGGGTCCATAGGTCTTGTTAAGCTCTGTCAGCTGAACTTGAGTCACTTACAATTTACTAGAGGGAAAGGAGACAAAGCTTGACAAGTTTAAAAAGGCAATGCTATATTAAATTAATTTGGGACTTTAAGTCTCAGTCCTGAGAACTACAGGTCTCTGATGCTGAGAATTATCACAGAATCACTGAATATGCTGAGTTGGAAGGGACCCACAAGTTCAACCCTTAGCCCTGCATGGGACCATCCCCAAGAGTCACACCATGTGCCCGAGACCATTGTCCAAATGCCTCTTGAACTCTGTCAGGTTTGATGCTATGACCACTTCCCTGTGGAGCCTGTTCCAGTGCCCAGTCACCCTCTGGGTGAAGAACCTATTTCTAATATCCAAACTAAACCTCCCCTGACACAACCTCAGGCCATTCCTTGGGTCCTG
>JAWWEE010000105.1:19708922-19840584 GCA_035221455.1 Xenops minutus | reverse complement strand
CAGGACCCAAGGAATGGCCTGAGGTTGTGTCAGGGGAGGTTTAGTTTGGATATTAGAAATAGGTTCTTCACCCAGAGAGTGACTGGGCACTGGAACAGGCGCCACAGGGAAGTGGTCATAGCATCAAACCTGACAGAGTTCAAGAAGCATTTGGACAATGCTCTCAGGCACATGGTGTGACTCTTGGGGATGGTCCCATGCAGGGCTAAGGGTTAGACTCAATGATCCTATCAAATGGGTCCCTTCCAACTTAGCATATTCAGTGATTCTGTGATAATGTAATGATGTGTGTTTTATATTCATTCTTTTGCATAATTTGCGTTCTAACTCATCTAATGAAAAGTAACTGGAAGAGAGTATTCTCTAAAATACCTTAAGAAAAAAACAAACAGCAAATTCGTTTAAGCCAAACTTAACATTTTTTTGTCTCTCTTATTTCTTTAGGACTTTCAAATAGTGCCGCCATCGATTGTCCTCTTCGAAAAATTTGGAAAAACTTACTCCAGAGCTGGGGAAATAGTGTAATTGTACTGGAAACTACACAATAGAAGACACCTGAAAAGTCGTCAATAAATATATTTCAGCAAATGCACAGCAGCATGTTGATCTAATGTCCCATGAAGTTATCTTTCTATAATGTGTACCATGTCTAAAGTAATGCTAATTAATTTCTCTTGGTTTTTAGGTAATAAGGCTTCCAAGATTAATCAAAAAAATTTTCTTTTGCAGTTTTGACAAAAAAAAGTAGTATTAGCGTAAGAAAATTATTTCTAAAAAGGCTATATTTTGTGTAATATAAATAATTTGGGATACAAACCCAGAGTAATCAAGTAAAATACTTAGAATCACATTTATTTTTTACAAATTTGTCAATGATTTTTTTGACTATAAAAAGGAAAAAGTTTAGAATTTACTTTTTTTTTTTCACAGATATAAATGTATCTGCTTAATCAGTGTTATTCATTATTTTCAGTGTTGTTAGCAATCCTTTTTTGGATACTGATCTATGTCTTCAAAAGTGCAGGATAGGCATTTATATAGAAGATAAGATACTCTTTTAAATTCTTTTAGCACTTCTGTGGGTGATAGAACTTCAGTGTTGAAAAAATAAAGTTCTGACAACATCTATGTGTTAGTATCATATCAAATTTTTCTATCTCTGCTTAATTTTTTTCATCACTACACTACCTGTGCCTTTGCTCCTACTCCCATGTTATGTGAGGACATAATTGTGTGATGCTTTTCAAGAAGAACACATTTGAGGACAGAAAACAGCTACTTGTTTGCTCTGTTCACTACCAAGCAATCCTGCAAGACAGTGAGTATCCTCAGAGCCCACCCACTTCAAAAGACCCAAAGACTTCATCATCATGAGAAGACCCCGGCATATCTAAAGTGCAAATCATAAACTGATTCTTAAAATCATGTGAATGAATTTTACAGAAGTTTTATGCTGAATTCTCTATGATAATGTATTTGCCTTTCATATTGTTTGACTATATTGCAATCAAATATACCTGTTCATCTGTTGCTCAGTGGTAGACTTTTCATTACTGAATTTTGTTATGAGATTCTTCTGTGCCCAGCAACTATGCAGAGAACCTGGAAGAGTTGTCTGTATGAATACCTTCTGCACTTGGTCTAGTGAAAGGTGTCCCTGCCCATGGCAGGAAACAGGAGTCACAAATTTCCCTTCCACAGGTTTTCATCTGTCAGGCTGTGAAAAAGTTTTGCTGCTGTCACACACTAGAGTAAAAACCCTCTCAGTTCCATTCTGGTAGGTTCTGAGTACAGGCACTGGACTATACTGGTGTTATGAGTTTGTTGTTTTCAGGCTTTAAAAAGTTTATTCTGCATGGCAATGAGAAATTAACTCTGGGAAGCAGAAAGCAGCCACCTCAGTCGCTGATAAGATTTCCTCTGATCCAATGTATCAGAGTGCTTCAGTTGTTCCTGAAAGGGATTGAACATGAGACACTTGTGCAAAACTGTTGATGAATAAAGATGGCACAGTAATTTTTATATGTGAGAGCTATCTATGTGATTGCTTCAGCTTTAAGGTAGTTCATCACAGTAATTCACCTTGTGTTGCCTCTTTAACTTCCTACCACAGTTTCCCATCAGTCCGATTAGAAATGGCAATGCCTTTATCAGATTAATCTTTCTTTCTCTTTCTTCCTTTCAGTATCTCTGACCCCAGGACAAAACAAATTCTACCATACAGCCTGTACTTCACTGGCAGTAGTGCTCATAGCTGAGGGTCCAGAGCACAGAAGGAGGTTAAACCCAACACTTCTAATTGTAATTATTTGATATGTACACGCATTTCGTCCTCTCATGAAAAAACCTCCAAACTTTTCTGTTTCTAAGCAGATAGCTGCTTGCAAGAAACCTTCTTGCACAAAAGCAGGCCTGTATTTTATTAGATAAATAAACTTAAATAAAATTAATAGAGTAACAAACATATTACCTGTGAGGTTTGGGTTCCAGGCTTCTTTTACTGATTATATTTAATAGGGAGTCCAATTTTTTCCTTTATCTGAAATTCAAACAGAATTTGTGCCATTTTGTGAGCATGTAGCATCCAAACTACTTTGTGTGGCCACACTACAATCCAAGAATCCTTTTATTTCTTATTAAATACACACAGAATTTTTCACTGTATTTACACTAACTATGTGATAATTATTCTAGAGGAACCTTTACCAACTCTTTGATTATGTAGAAACTTTTTATTGTTTTTGTTGCTCTCCTAAATAGCATATAAACACATGAAAAGGGTTGACAGAGGAGTAGCTTAAATATGTTTTTAAATATAAAAGCATATTCATCTCAGAAACTTTATCTGGATTTTTACTTCTTTAGTTTTACCTCCCAACCCAGTGCTGCTAAATCCAGGAACCTTTGTGAGCTTTGACTGGAGAACCTGACCCTACATTTTTTCTATACACAGTGAGGCTGATGGAGAAAACTCCCAATATTTAAAGTAATAATTTAAGAACCTAGTCTTGGAAAACCTTCAGCTCATTGGACTCTCTTGATTACAAAAGAAGCTCAGAATTAATCATATTGTAGTGCAGAGCACACCAGTAGTGTTTTGTTAAGCAGATGAATTGGACATCATGGACAATTTAAAAAGTAACTTGGAAGCAAATATTAGCAACTCTGCACTGTATAGGAAAGGAGATAAAAGACATTTTAGTCCTGGGATGGGCCTAATTTCTGTGACCCGGGAATAGACTGGCACTTCTGTTTGGTAACCCTCTGTGGCAAGCAAGTGAATGTGTCTGTCTGGCAAAGAACCTTTTGTTTTGCTTCCTTGCTTAAATCAAAATGTTTGCATATAGCAAACTTACAGTTTTTTATCCAAAGCCAGTTAAAGCTAAAATTTTGATATTTTCATTCACTACAATAATAAAGTGAACAAGACAGTAAAATTGTTTTATGATGTCATTATGTAACCAGCTGTCTATCAGTATAAACACTGATCGTGTAAGCGGTTTTACTTTACTCCTGTTTAACTTTCTAATTGATATAGTTTACCATATCAGTTTTAATTATCAAATTGCTTTTTCTAATATATTTGACTAATGTGTTTGTAATATTTTGTTTACTCTAGGTTTTCCTCATCAACAAAATTGTTGTTTCATAACATTGTAATACAAAATGATGTGTACATCAGAGAAGATTTTTTTCTGTTTTATGGGAGATGTTAAAATGCATTCTCACAGCACAAAATCTTAACACATTGAATGGGTATATAGATAGAGGCACCAGGAAAAGAGCACTCTGAAAATTTGTAAAGGACTCGTGGATTTTAGCGAGTCTACGAGACATGTAGTGTCTTAGACATTTAGCAATATTCTCACAGCAGTATCTGAAAATCAAAGAGAATCACTATGATGGTAGAGAAATAGACAAATGTAAGAAATTCTATATCAGTCTTCAGAAAAAAAAGTATCATTACTCTCATTGTCCCATTGAATATATTTCAGTCAATTGTAGTTGAACAAATATGAACAGTAAAACATTCATAGCCAAACCATAACAAGGAACCTGGTTGCTGTTTTCTGCAATAGCAACATATGGCCTTGAGCATGCAGCCAGACAAGTGTTCCCTGCTTTTCAGGGGCAGAAACAGAAGTAGTTTTTGTAGTTTGAACTAATTTAGTCCATGTGTACAGAGGGAAAAAAGGTAGTGTTGGGCTTTTCCATATTGCATGAACAATACCTTCAGGAAGCGGCACATACTGGGAAGAACTCATCGTACCAGCTCACTAACAGAGGGTCTCTGATGGGTCACTTAGGTATTTTTGTCTAACATACAAAAAACCTGGAACATAATAATTTGATGTCCACTTGTATCTTAACAATTAGTATAGATCAGATCTTGAGAGAGTGAAATAATAATGCTAGTTGTTTCTATATCAGGTGCACTGGCCTACATGCCAGCTGCTAAGGGTTCAATGCGTCTTTGCACCTCTTTGCTAATGACTAATGGTCTTTGGATCATCAGTGGGGATGACAGCCCTCATAGAAAGATACAGGCAGAGTCATTAAAAGGGAACAGCTATGTGCTAAAAGTTCCTCACAACATCTTACACTGTAAGATGCTTTAGGGTTATTGGGAAATGTCTGGTAACATCTTTTGTTTCCAAATCTATGTGCTGTTACTCATGGATTAAGGGTCTTTCAGTGTTGCTGCCCGATAGTTTTGTTTGACTGCTACATAGTTGATGTTGTAAACACAGAAAAATCTCTTAATTTAGGTAATTTAAGATCTGCCTTCTGGGCTGATCCAAGATGTTCTCAACACTTGTCAGAGAAAACATTTAGCTTGCAATGCCCTCTAGAGGCAGACTTGCCATAGCAGTGGTGACTGCAGATAGGCTCTTCACTTTTCTGGTCCAATACTGGAGCTTTCAAGAAACAGGATTTTTATTAATTACTCTTAAATTTTATTTTGGGATTTTTTGTTTGTTTGTTTTAATTGTTTGTTTGGGTTTTTTTTCCAAATAAGGCACACTTCACATTTATGTAGGAGCAGAATTCTGGAATTATTAGGTGCTCTGCAACTGACCTAGATGGCTCATTCTGGACTTGTGCAGAAGGTGCTTCCAGATGAGATGGGGCCATATTTAAATTGCAAAGCAAAATGATGATGATTGCAGACAGTAACGGATTTTTACATAGAAATGCTAGACATTGAATAAGACTCTGAAAACATAAAAATTAAAAATATTTCTAACAGCCTACTGTTATTCCAAAGGATGTGTTTGCAAAATGCCTTCTATAACTCTGTACTCCTCAATTTAATGAATTTAGAAGTTCTGCATAGTCAAATTTGTTAGAAAGATTAAGATCTCTGACTGGCAGCCATGGGCTCCTATACTCAGAATAGCAGAGACTGAAAAGCACAGAATGAGTTTAACTCCTTAATATCAAAATCTGGGTTATCCCATATTAAAATAGAAACAGAACCACAAAGGAGTCACATTCATGTAATCAGAAACAGAAGCTGATCCTTGAAGCTTTTATTTGTCTTAATGTCATTCATAAAAGATTTTTAGGGGTGAATTTTCATTCAGTAGTTGACAAAGATTTCTGGTAGGCCTGGAAAAATAGCACAGAAGCTCAGGCAATGCTGGCTTGGCTTCATATTGTTCCATCTTTTAGTAGTTCAGCTCATTAATGAGAAAATCATCTGGCTACTGGCACAATCAAATATAGTCACTTATCAGTACATTGAGTTCAGTTTATAGTACTCCGATTCATATTCATGATCAGAGGATGCAGTGGAGCAATTCATTAGTGCACTGCTGCATTAAGCAATCACTGCCAAAATGTGACATATTGAGAGTTTGCATTAAACTGTTTCCTTTGAGAATCTCTGAGTAAAGAAATTTCTAAGTGCAAAAATCTGTTGAGATAAATCACTCAGCCACTTCAAGAAAAATGTTGAGATTGTGTGGATATAACATTGAATTAAAGAAAAAAAATCCTTCACTGGTGCCATGATCACACTGTGACATGATCACGTCCTCAAATGCAAATTTGTATTATTATAACTAGATTAGAATTATGCCAAACTGAACCCTCTTTCTTACTCTTAATGTATTTATGTTTATTTGTGCTATTTAAGATTGCTTTTGTTGTGTGTCAAGAAATTCAACAATGTGAAAACCCCAATCTTCTGTATGTCTCCTCATGGTACAAATAAGGGGCACTTGCAATTGGAGTCTGGACGTGCCTATCTCACAATGACTCTGTTTTTTAGGAAGGGACAGTGCTTATAAATTTGAGACAGATGCATCTTATGTACTATTGTGAGAAGGTGAGGTCAGTGTTAGTTACCTTCTCACTTTTCCTCTTTAAAGCATGATATAGTGGTGATTCCTTGTCCACATGCTTCATTGGATTCTACCTGATCCTTTTCTATTGTCAACTGTTCTTCAACTTTATCATCTCTTCTTCAGATTCAAAATAGTCTGAGCTACTCAGTGATACAATTGTAGGAAGAAAGGAGTAGAACTGTACATTTATGATCACTCAAACATAAGAAATATAGGGGCTAGTCCTCCTTTGGATGGGCTCTTAGGGTAGCTTCTGTACCTTGAGTAGGATTATTGCTGTTTTTTCTCATTGGTACTTTGACCAAAATATTGTCCAATGTATCGCAGCTAAGAGGAGAAAATATGCATAGTATGTTAAAAAAAAAAATAAATTAATTAAATGGGCTGCCTATTCTTTATGTTTTTGCAACAATACTAGTCTTACTCATACCTGGTAGTTTTGAGTAAGAATGTGTAGTCAGCTGTGTTTCAGTCACTGACCAAACAGCTGCCGACATGGTCTGTTGTTGCTACAGAAGACATTTGCTGGCTTCATTTGTCCTATTTTCCAAAGCTGTGTGTCAGATAGGTGAGTTTCCTGTGTACTTGCTAGGAATCATTCACCCTCTGGTTTTCTGTGCTTTGTTTCTGTGCTTGATCTTTGCTGTTACCCTCCCACTGGATCCATTTCCCCTGCATCATGGGATACCTCTACTTTATAATAATAATGATATAAAAAAAATCTTGACAGAAATTAGTTAAACAAAAATTTGGAATAAAAAGCTCAAATCTTTAAGATATTTACGTCTGTAAGATTTCTTTTCCTCTTAAGCTCCTGTGTCTTCTATACCATAAAGTGTTGCCATCTGCAGATGAGGTGAGAATTGGTTTGCTATCAATATTTTATTCTAGACAACAGAGCAAATGGAGTATTCCGAAGCAGTCCGGGTGGCTCTTAAACAACACCTAAACATTTATCTGAAACAGAATGGTCTTTCTGACTTCTTCACAGTCCCCTGAACACACCTTTGACCGTGCCATAAACATGAACATATTGTAACTTTTGGTCCCACTGAACAGCTTGTATCTTAATCCCATTCAGAATATATCAACATATCTAATAATAGTTCTATTTTCTAAAACTTAAATTAATCCTAAATCCTACATAGTCCAGATGATTACTTGAAATATCCATATTGCTAGGCTCTGTTTCCAAAGTCTTTTACAATCAATATGATCAGTTATAACTCCCCTGAAGTATATAGTTGTGCCAGTGTTATATACAGAAGAGCATTGAAGTGTGTGTGTGTGTGTGTGTGTGTGTGAAAATTTGTCCAGCTATCTGCCTATCACACTTTTGCATGGGTCTGTTCAAGGGATAGACTTTGTTATGGTTTCACAAGAGGGTTCATGTGATGTATTTAGAACAGAGTGCCCTCTGTGCTGCTACTGCTGCAAAAATCTAAAGCAAAAAGAAATTAATTAAAAAGAGAAAAGACAGTAAAAGATTGAGAACCCTGCAAACAAACAAAAAATGTAGTGACTGGAAGAACCACAGAAACAATCTTCCTCATGAAATCTAGTCAATGACGTATATTGCAAGTAGTGGGAACATTTTATCCAGGCTTTAAACAGGAAAAAGGAAGAGAAAGAACTGTTCTGAGCAAGGGCGTGAGTCACTGAGTGCCTTATGCAAGCCACTAATGGCAGTCACTCTTAATCTACAGTGCAGGGACTCAAAGCCAGATTTCTGTCCTAAGGAATGAACTGGAAACTCATTGCTGTGTCTGAGAAGGCAGGCGTTCTGCCTGAGACCACTCCTCACGCAGATGCCTGGTACCACAGCTCCTGCAACTTGTTAGTTCCTCACTTATAGTCTAATGACAGTTGAAGAGGATGACCGTGACAGACAGCTGTGTCTGTAAGCATCGAGAGTGAGCTTATGTCTGACCTAGTTCTGGAAATGATTAACACATGATTTAGCTCTCATTCATTTCTATTCATGGTCATGTATCTCACAGCTGTCGCTGGACACCAAGAACCAAGAAAGGTTTTTGATGGCTCTATACTTTACAAATGTTTAACCAAATGGTGAGATACGACCATTTACAATAACAAGATATGCTTTTTGTTAAAAAATAAGAATACTTGCTCCTATTGCTCTGTAGTTTTTACTTCTGTTTAAGCACCAGCATATTCTAGAAACATGAAAACAGTAATGGTGTATTTAATTTCTCAAAAAATCTATCAAGCTGTTTATTTAATTCCTTGCAGCTACTATGTGTTGAGATGAAATCACCAATGTTATGACAATAATATGTAATAATCAATTTTTAGATACTTGAAAGATTTCAGAGTGTATGTATCCTTTTTCAACATTGTATTTTTACAGTGAAGACCACATGATTCCTCCTCCAGTGTAATTGTACCTAAAAGGACAAGCTACTTTTGCTGCATTGATATTTAAACCACTTACATCTCTCTCATGAAAGCAAAGAAAAAAATTATAGATCTATGGCCCACTGGGAACTACCAGTACCACAATAGTTCCACACACACACACTTAGAAATTTATAGCTTTCTTAGGGATAGTGTGTGGTGGGTGATTTCATGCTCAGTAGCAACCTGGTAGATGACCACATCTGGACTAGGAGAGTGTCTTCACTGGCTGAAAATGTTTCTGGCACGTTTACTTATCTACCTAGAAGGCGGCAAAGAGGCATGTTGTGCAAACATAACCCATTTGTGGGAGGTTTTTAGAAGCTTTGAACAAGGGCAGGTATGTGTGAGAGTTTGTATGTTAACAATTTGCTTGTGTTCACTGACTATTAAAATTTTTGCAAGCATCTCCCACAATATTATTTTCTGGGGTCCCCAGCAAGGATGTGTGTAAGATCTGGCTTGAGTATCCTTATTCCTGTCTCCCATAATTTTCTTCCACTTGTTTGGCTCTTTTAGAATGATTGCTCCAAATATCAGCAGATTTCAACAGTACATGCTCACCTCTTACTGATCTTCCACTCTGCACACATCTGACTGATATAGACAAACTTGTAAACATGATCAGATGCAAGAGATTTTCATGGCTGTTCAAGCCGAAGGTGTTCAACCTGGAAAAATGTTTTCTTACATCAGAGCTTTCTTCTTTTTTTTCTTTTTTTCTTCTAACAGATTTTTCTCAATATCCAGCAGCTAGAACTAACATTTTTTATTTATTTATTTTTTAGATCTGTGGGTTTATATCCATTTGGGAAGAAAACAACAATGTCTGTGCTAATGACTCTCAAGAATTCTTGTTTCTGGGGAATCTCAGATTCTATTATAAATATGAAGACCTTGTATAAATAGCTGAAGTTTGAAAGACTCAGATTTTCTCCTCATTATGTGTACATAAAGATAGATTGAGGGAAGATTCACCTTGAAGAAGTCACTACTAACCTTCTGCTGAGCTTGAGAACTAGTGGGCTGCCCCAGTTTTTACACTGATAAAAGGAAACTGGTCATGCTGTTTTCTCAAAATATGTTGATAAACTGGCTCTTCACAGCAAGAACACATTTAGTTGATACATCTGCTACTCAGATTGTCACATAGAATTAGCAAATCAATTCAAATATTAAGTATTTTACTGCTATCAAGAAGTTAGAAGCAAGGACTAGGGGGATTGGTCTTGGCACTTTCTATGCAGAAATTTTAAGTTAATAATCTTAGAAACAACTGAGTCATATTCTCTGACAAGAAACCTAATTAAAGAGGACAAAAGGACTTGAGAAGTACTCAAAATTTTATAAATAGAAAAAGTGGCTTTACAAGAGAGATTTAAACTTCACAGAAATGCTCTCCTCATCATGTGCAACAAGTTCCTGAGAAGTCGATGACAATGACTTTAGAATATTTGTCCTAATCCAAATCCAAACATGCCTGGGGTGTAAGAGCATCCTACAAGTAACTGGAAAGCAAAATGAACAGGTGTAGTCTGAAACAGCATGCAGAGGACACCAGTGCACTGATAAAGTGACGACCTGTCATGGTTTAACCCCAGCCTGCAACCGAGCACCACACAGCTGCTCACTCACTCCCCCACCAGCAGGACCAGGGTATCGGAAGGGTTAAAACTAGCTGGGAAATGGGACTGGGATGGGGCACCAAGAAGGAGGAAATAAAATGCCAGCTGAGAAGGGAAGTAAGGCAGAAGAGTGGTGGGTCTAACGCTGGTCAGGGTCCTGGCTGCGGGACTCACCCACTGGCTGCCTTGGTTTGCTGGGACTATGCAGAAGCTCTTTGCTACCACTTGCTATGGGGCACTCCTGGGACCTCAGAGACAGAAGGGGTGTGTTTCACAGTTCTCTGTCATAATACTTTCATGGGGTGCTGAAAAATCAGATATTCTTACACTTCATAATTTTTGACAGAGCTGACTTTCAAAAAGAACACCTGAAAAACAACATTATAGAAAGAGAGAAATTATTTCTGTACTATCAACTGTAATGAGAAGCTGAAAATATTTTATTCATCCTTGTGATCATAGTGACGCCCCTTCTGATAATGAAGCCTGCTTGTATTTGCTGCTCAGTGATGGATTCTGAGACAGATACCCTCTATATTTTTAAGTGTCAAGAAAAATAACCTTGTTGGGGTTTTCGCAAAATAAAAAATACCAAAGTACTACTTGGTGTCCAAACAATCAGAATCTTTACTTAGGGACCTGAAGTAGAATCATTCAGAAAAGAGTTACATCTGGATTAGAGGAAATTTTTGTGCAGATCTCTGTCTGCTCCATTGAAAAACTATAGCAGAGCCACAAGACAAGATCTAGTCTTCCCTTGGTCACAATTTATACCTTTTCCAAAAAAAAAAAAAAAAAAACCCAAAAAGAACAGGCAGGAAAAGTAGTGATGCTTGTCTGATATTGATGGAAAGCAAGTATGTACCTCATCCATTGAAAACATTGATCAAGGCCACTTCGCTCTTTTTTAAGGATGGCCCCATAAATCTGCCAGTATCAATGAAAGTCACTGTTATCTGCTCGAGGTTCTTGGCTACACTAAGGAAGCTAAGTCATAGCTAATGGTTCTTTGCCTCCAAATTGTCATACTTTTCCCTTTCAAAACTCTTCTGATCTTTGTTTTGTTTTTGTTTGCTTGTTTGGTTATGTTTTTCTGTAAACTGCACATGAAGAAAACCAGGACACACTCAAAGAGGGGAAGAAATTCCATATACCTCTGGTAATTTTTAATGAAGAGGTTTTAATGTTCAAAAACTTTTCTCTCTTTCAGTCAAGAAGGATGAAAATCCAACAGGATGTGGCATTTTTCTGTGTGTACAGTCTATAAACTATGGAAAACTCATTTAAATAAAAAACGTCTGGAAAAGTGATATTCCTGTTATATACCATGTACATGTCTGTTGTTCACTATCAGATCAGAAATAGGATTTAAATACAACAGCAATGAAACTTTACAAGTTGTTGTGATCAAAAGGCTATGGAAAATGTTCTGTTCTCCCTCATCTTCACCCAGTGATGGACAGAAATCTAGGACTGACCCAAAATCTCATAGAGGCAGTAAGTCACAGGATCTTTTTTCGTGTCACCCAACCCAAAACAGAACAGAGAGATGGGAATGAACCTGAAATATTAAATTAGGCATCTGTTGCTAATTAAGTGATTGGTGTGACTGCCCCATAACTACTTTACGTATTCTTTAAGTAATAGGATGAAGGTAGAGCCTAGAGCAGGCATGTGCTGTGACTGGAACAGAACCCAAATTGCAGAGACTTCAACTGCAAGGTCGCTCCAAATACAGAGTCAGGGCAGAAAATTGGGAAATCTAGTCCTATGGATATATGGTCATTTTAAAGTCACCTTATTACCACAGCTGGGGAAGCATTGCCACTGCCAGAATTCCCACTTACAAAACATACTGTACTTTGTTTAGTAAACCAAGGCATTTGACTATTTACAAAGATCGGGAAGGTGCCAGGCACCATATATGGGTGCTAAGGAGATATGAACAAGTGAACAAGCAGGGGGATCAGGCTCATCCTAGCTCACAAACTGTGTTTAAATATATAGGCTTCTGCACTGTCGTACTATCTGCCAATAGCACAGTCTCATAGCTCCCAATATGTCAGGGACTCCTTGGCAATACCCAGGGTAGGCTGAAGAATCTTTCTTGGGAGTCCATGTGATTACCAAACAGGGAGTACCATTGCAATATTTCAAGATTAAGGTATATCCTCAGAGGAGGACTTCAACTCACACAATGGGAAGCAATAAATAACCCTTTTCCAAAGGGACGTTGAGAACATTTTGAAAAGGAAATTTGCTTATTTTTGCCTCAAGAATATCAGAGATTCTCTAGACAGATCTGACTGTATCTCAGTTATCTTTGCAATGAAATCCCCCCTTATCCTTGCGCCAACATACCTTCCTGTGTAATATGTACATGAATCTCAGAAACAGATGGACTATGCTTTACCCAGAATCTAATCCTAGTGAGGTAGAGAGGCCAGATGGTCTCACTTTCCAAATGAAAACTTTCAGAGAGTCTTTAAAGTAAGCAAAGATTTTATTAACATTGATGGCTAGATATAGTGTAATACACAGAGAAGATTAATTAGAAACCCTAATTAAATGTAACAGTGTAAAAGAACCAGAGCACTATTTGGCACCAAACAGCCTTTTAAGATTCTTGTTGAAACCTGGAGTCCTCAGCATCGCTGAGCTGCAAAGTGAACAACAGAAAAGCAGAAACAATGAGATTTGCTAAAATGTGCCAAACTCAATTCTACATGCAATCACTTTGTGTATTTTTTTATAGAATCATAAGAAAGAGGGCTGAAAGGAACCTTTAGAGGTCGTCTAGTTCATCCCCCTACCCCAAGGCAAGATCAACTATACCTAAATCATTCCTGACAGATGTTTGTCTAACCTGTTCTTATAATGCTCCAATCATGGAGATTCCAAAACATCCCTAGGCGATCTATTCCGGTGTTTAACTATCCTTGTTGTTTGAAAGTTTTTCCTAATGTTTAACTCTGAATCACTGTTGATCCAGTTTAAGCTTGCTATTTTTTGTTCTACAGATCAAGGACATGGGGAAAAGTTTATTCCTCTTTCTTTAACCAGGTGTCTTCTACAAATGGAAAGATGATTCCTATGTTTCTCATGCTTTTTTATTATTATTTTTTAAAAATTTTCATTTCGACTTCTGACCATTTGGTTTCCCTTCATTAGGACCACATCTGTCTCAAACATGGCATCATAAACTGAACATTGCAGCTGTACTCCTAATTGTTCTCTGCAGAATGAAAGGCCTGCATCACGTGTGTTATGGACAACATTCCAGTTGGGAATCATGGAGGAGGCTTGCTTCTTCTCTAAGGCTTGACTTTGCTGTTTTGTGCTAAATTCATGTTCTTTTTCTACAGGACCCTTGCCAGTCATTTCCAGCTTGGTTTTAATAAAAGGTGACTGAATATATTGAAGAAGGGATTTCTTTGCTGGTTTTCAGTGAGGACAATTGAAGAAAAAGAATATTTATTCGCATGAAGATGTTATCATGTCCCCAAAGTAAATGAGGTGAAAGAGTCAATTTTCTTCAGCCTGTTAAAGGAATGCACATCTGGAAGGAATATTTTAATTCTCAGACATATGGAGTGGGGAGCTTGAGGATATGAGCGTCACACATCACTTCTCCCTTTAAATTCTGTGCTTGTACCTCTAGTGCACAGCAGGAATTCTTGCAGATCATGGATAGTAACCAAGAAAGTGTTGCCATGTTTTTACAACATCCTGACCTCTAGGCTGTTACTTAGTTGATTAGTTGGCTATGCAACCCTGCAAGGTTGTACCATCTTACTAAATCCACTTTGAATCTTAGAGGTGAACAACATACTTAGGAAAAGCAACTGCAGGTGGCCAATGGCACAGAGAAGGACTTCCAGGAGCCTCCTCCTGATCCCGTGCATCAAGTGTGCTCCCATTCCAGCTCCCTCAGAAAATGCTGCAGTGAAGTATTGTAGACAAGCACAGGAAGACGCATCTGGACCCCGACTGTTGTGAAGGTTTGCTGAGACAAACACATGCTTATAGCTCATAGGAAAGGGAACAGATGTGCAGATTCAAGGAATTTTATCCCCCCCAAATGCTGCAGTCACAGCTAAAGAAGAAGTAAAAATAGATGCAGTTGTGGGAGCTGCAGCAATGGCAAGGACTAATGCTGGAAGGGTGCAGAGAGAGAGGAGAGGACAACTTATCACAGAAACAAGGATAAGCGAGGAGGGCATTAATTATGGACTGCCCTGAATAGTGACAGCACCCAAACTGCCTCCCTTAACAAGTTTCCTCTTTTGTAGTTTCCCAGCATCAGCTGCATACCACCCTTTCCCACTACCAGTGTGCAGCACATATGGCTGCCTTGCAAGAATCACACAAATCATCCAGTAAGTTCATTTTTATTAGTAGCTTCTGCTTAATTAAGGGATGCATCATGCTTCATCAATCAGCTTCTGTGCATACGAGTTGGTCTCAGCCACTCTGCTGATGCAAACTCCAAGCAGACACAGTTCTTGTGCTTTAGGCAAGAGGCTGGTTAGCTTGACTTTGTGGAGCCAGGGGCAGGACTGTATGCCTGATCATTAAAGGGAAGTTTCATACCACAGCTATGGCAATGGTAGATCCACAAAGACTTTTTGCTATCATGCACTGAGAGATTGATGCAAAAAGTTAATGGGAAGAAAAATATTAGACATAAGACAGTGAAAAGCATAGTTACAGATTGAAAGCTTTGGTTTGTTTATGAATGTAAACCTTTTTTATCTCTCTGTTTTTTAAAGAAACCAGGTAAATCAGTTTCTGGAGTCACTGCTCGTTTACACCAGTGCATTTCAGCCCTACAGAAGAAATTCCTGCAGAGGTGCAAATCGGGCATGTGTTTCTAACAGAGCACAGTGCAATGCAGTGCCAGAGATGGCATGGACAAGAGTATGGCTTTGGTTGAAGGGACAAATAGACTACACTAGAGCTCATGTATCTAAAAGTGGAGAGCTGGAACTAGCTAGCCTGGGGTTGGCTTGGGTCTCTTCATGGAGCTTCCTGGCAAGATGTGTATGTAATTACAGATAGTCACATTCTCTGGTCTTTCACTTAATGGTAAAAAGGGCTGTCTGTCATCACCAGTCCATTACTGGCTCTGGAATAATGCTCATAACAGCAACTCAGTGAATTACTTTTTATTTGCTTAATAACATTAAAGGCATAATTGGTTGGATAGAAGCTTTGCATTTCCAATTTCCATTGCAACCTCTTTCATGGCCTCAGATACACTTTCCCTGGATTCCTCTTGTGCAGAAAAGATTAATTCTCATGAATTATACCAAACCCCATCATAGTTTTACTTCTTGAAAAATTCATTAAGAAGTGGAACCTACCAAAAACCAACTCACTAACAGTCAAAATCAAATTTGACTTCAGTCTTCCGATGTGAGAAACCTGTGCACTAACCCATCAGGTTATCTAGCCCTTAAATGCATCCTTCCAATAAACCATTTAGTGAATGTAAGTAACACCATGATACACAAGTAAGATACTTCATCTGAAAATACAGAGGTCATAATTTTCTTTGGTAATTTTCATGGCAGCTTATCCTTTACCTATTTTATTATTATTTATGGGATAGCTATTTAAAGTCTTCATTTGCTCTATGGATTTCTTGTGAAATAGTGTATGTATGGTATATGTTTCTTTTAATAGTTCAATTAAGGTAGATTCAACAGTTCTGGTATATTATTATATACATCTCTGCAATTAGAATATTGTAAGTTCTGCAAAAGGTTTAAGTGATTTTTATGTCTGCAATGCTTCACTACAAACCTTTGTAAGTAGATTTTTTAGGCTTCTCCTAGGTGCTGGATATAAGCAAACTTCTGTGAAATTTATTATTTTATCTGGGACTGTTCCAGGCCCTGAAGCTTGAATAAAAACACCTTTAAAACTATATTAAAGAAAATAAAAAGAAGAACAATAAACACACTCATCTCTAAGTTACAAAATGGGAGCATTCAACAGTCCTTAGGAGCAATTTGGCACTTGACCAAAGCTTATTTCCCAAACATGTGTGATTAGAAGGGACTCTTCATATAAGCTCCTCACAGTTGAAAGTAAAGATGCACGTTTCACCTTAGCTCACTTCCTTAAATCTCCTAACCTGTGAGGTGGAGAAAAAGCAGAAAAATCAAGCTACAGACTGGGGAAGACAGACCAAAATAGTTCATGTAAGTTCCTTCCATCTGCTTGGTTCCCTTACCATGGTGGGCCTGGGAAAACAACCACAGGGGTTTATTAGCAATCCTGCCTGAGTGCTGGCAGGTTGCTGGGAAGTAATTGGAGTTCTGATGGCATCAAAAGACTTTCACAAACAATGTTCTGACTTCACAGAAATATTTTCTGAACATCAGGTTTGAGAGTGTATTTGTGCTCTGGCCAAAGTACATAACAGATATTTCAGGAAGTGTTTTCTTTTTTCCCCCTTAGACCTCTCCCATACATTCCTTCTTGAATCCCTTACTTTATTGACTTACAAAAAATTGTTCAGAAGAAAACTAGAGCTCTCAAAGGGGCTATCCCCAAAATGTGAGGGAATTCTGATTTTGTTCAAGTTCCAGACCTGAAACTTATCTTTCCTTTATCAACAAAGAGATCATTAGGTAAATTCAGCAAGGGAATCATTCACAACTGCTCAATGGCGATGCACAGCAAGGTCTTTGCTTTCAGGCGGTTTTTCATTTTAGGATGTGATTAGGCCTTTCTGCTGAAACTTGACTAATCTAATCCAGAGGAAAGAGCATCAAATACATGCTCCCAAATGACTGACTGATGTATTTTGTCAGGGAAGCATGCTCAACATGAAGGGATGGAGAACAAGTCCCCATAATCTATGACTTACTAGATGTTTCTAAGTGATTCTGGCTGTGTCAATAAATTTGTTCACAGCTCTAATTGTGTTAATGAATTGAACATAATTAAACTTACAGTATGTCACAAGCTTCCTCTGGCAACTCTAGTAGGTTTCTTAAGTACCAGTTCATCAGCAACCATCCATGCTGCTTAAACTTCCCTACCCTTACTGTTGCAGAAAATGTTAGTTAAACTTGGAGCTAGTGGTGTGAACATTAATCAGAGCTAGAGCATACAAAGTTAGCAGCTTCAGCATTCATAGGTTGGGAAAACAAAGCCTATGGGTCATGATATACCAACTGTAACAAACCTATTACAACTGAATAGGTACCCACAGAATCAGCCAGAACCAACCTGTGGTACTGTAAAAGAGAGTGACCACTTATCAACTGCTTAGTAACAAAACAGCAAACAAAAAGTAAGACCCAGACCTTAATACTACTATTCATCCTAATTATCACGAGGGATGAGGAACTTTAATTATAAGGGTTTAATTGCCCAGGGTTTTCTTTTTCTTGGGGTCTCTCTTTGAAAGCATCCAGCTCAAGCTGTAGCGCTATTAATAAAAAGTACTTTCATAAAGGAATCTACCTCTCAGCTCAGGTAGAAACCTGGAGTTGAATTCTGTTATGGTGACTGTCATGCATAGTTTTCATAACATTCCACAAAAAAAATTCCATCTGAATTCTGAAATTTGTCACAAAATCAAAATTTCCCATGTTTGCAACATGAAAGGGACAATTATGTGAAATGTACTCACCTTCAAAAGAGATCAAGGTGGAGTGTTTAATTCATTTTTCACCAACAGTTTAGCTGGGATGGTAAATAACTTATTGTTCACATACACACAGCTGGGAGTGACTAATTCTTTCATCTATCTCCACTGAGGTTTTGGGAGTCATCCTCTTTTTGGCTACTCTATTTTCAAGTATTTAAAGAATTGTAATAATTCATGCATTTTCCAAGCTTGGGTATCCCTTTGGTCAAAACCTTAGGCAATGAAAATCTTATGTATTTTCCGTCCTAGAACTTGGATCTCCTCCCTTGCTGCACATGCAATTATTTACAATCAATAATCAGGCAGTATTAACAAATAGCAAAGTATTAAAAATCCTTTTCTAAGTTATATCATCACAAAAAATCTCTCCTTAAATTTGTACCTTATTCCCATGTTTTTCTTTATGTTAACACTGTTGTCTTAACATATAAAGAATTTATATTTTTAACTGAAAAATATAAGAAAAAATTGTGACTATTTACAATTTACTGATAACATTCTCATTTGTTGAAGGACCTATATAGAATCTATAGTCTCAAGAGGAAAAAAAAGGTAGTATATATATGTGTGTGTGTTATTTTTTAATCAATAGTCTCTGTCTATAAAAACATTGATTCTAATTCAGTGTTTTCATAACAGCACAAAGTGTTGGAGGAATTACTGATGATGCAGAACATTATCAGGTGAACACAGCATGATGCCTGCACTGTTTTCATGATGTAATTTTTGAAGAAACTCCAGCAAACTAAACCCTTCTGATGCAGCACTAGATAACAATATGGAACAAATAAAATGATCTAGGAGAAATGTAGCCTCTAGCACAAGTGACTGAATCTCATTAATATCCATGCAGTTATCTACAGACCACAAAAATTTCATCTCTATGCATTAACTAGTACAGATACCTCTGTGCAATACTGCCTTTAGGTTGTGTAGACATGCACAGAGTATTTTCTGATTAAATTAACCTGTGTCAGGTTCTTAAGGTTATGTTT
This sequence comes from Xenops minutus, assembly GCA_035221455.1. Classification (NCBI taxonomy): domain Eukaryota; kingdom Metazoa; phylum Chordata; class Aves; order Passeriformes; family Furnariidae; genus Xenops; species Xenops minutus. The sequence goes on along the minus strand of JAWWEE010000105.1, from coordinate 19,821,524 downwards.
TTCTTTCTTGTGCATTCATATCTAACCTGAGGGTGAGCCTTATTTTCAGCATCTGTCTTAATAAAAATTTTGTGGTGATCCTTAGCACAAAGAATTTCTGCTTTAAATATTGTCATTATTATCCCATGCTTTGTAGACCAAATAGTACCAAGCTCACAATGCAACTAAGCCTTTTTTCCAGAACTGGGAGAAGGCTAGCTAACATCTTAAGTAGATAAGCACAACACAATCAAACTTGTAGGATACACACGTACCATGTATGTGTCAGAGACGTTTGTGTGATAAATTGCACAGACCATGTGGTAAATTGCAGTTTGTGCTTTTGACTGCCTCATCTACCCTCTGCTTACTAATCCATCTCCACTGGGACCACTTCTATCATTTAAAAGATCCGATCAACATCAAATAGCTCCCTTAAAAAACCCCACAAAACAACTTGCCACTATGCATAAAGCAGGTTTATCTAGCCATAGTAAATGCTGGATATGTCAACAACCTTCAGCTAACCCATTTCATGTCATGTTAAAGGGTCATAAATGGCAAAAAAAGAGTGGAACAATACATGAAAACACTTTACCACAACTCTTAACTGGGATCTTACTGTCCCTGGAAAAATCCGTATGATGGGTCTGAGAGAAGAGGTGAGGCTTGCATCATAATCCAAAAATAATACTCTGTACTAAAAAAGAAACACCAAATCCTAAATAAACGTTAATGACAACAACAGGAAAAAACAAACAAACACCTAAAAAAACGGAAGAAAAAACCCCTCCCCACTCCCCAGAACAGTTCTATGAACTCTCCAAGTCTTAAGCCAGAAAAATAATCTGACATCTGATGCCATATTGAGACTAATACGCTAATTCCATATGGTTAGATTAATCCATTAATCACTGCTAAAAATAATTGTGTAGGTACCTAAATTAGCTGAATCTGTTTTATGGGAAGCAAAGAAGAATAAAAAGCTTTATAACACTGAAAGTAATTCCTCTAGTTGATAATTAGCATTGTGTTTAAACATTCATTCTTACACTGCTACTTTGCCTTGATAAAAACAAAGCAATGTCCTCATCTTCACTGAATACAGTATTAGCACCTAGAATTGCACCACTCTGGAGCCCAGACTTGATTAAATAACAAGGTTAGGATCAGACAATATATCAAGGTTATAAACTGGAGCACTAACCTTCTGGAGGAGAGACATTCTCAGCTTTCCAAAGGAAACAGGGGTTTGTGTCTATATTTGGAAGGTCCTGAGAGAACAAACTTTAGTATCAGCATAAATTAAGTACAGAGAAGGTAATTTAGGTACAGTTAGTCTCATTCTGTCTGTGCCTTGGTTCATGGCTGGAGTTCTGAGTATACGGTGGTAGTGATGCCACAGCTAATAACAGCATTGAAAAGGAAAGCAAGCTGATTTCCTTGAGTGTGAGGTCAGGCCCTGAGCACTGTAGGTGTTGGCTGTTCTCTAGGAAGAGCTTCACCTGAGCTTCAGATCAGCTCAGGGTCCTTCCTGTATTTTCTCTCTGCTTAGTACTAGATTTCATCAAGTTCGGTGGTGCTGACAGCATCTGGCTCCAGAGCTCACTCTGACACCAAGGACATCTCTTAGATGTACTGTAGCTACTCCAAAAATGTGCATCTCCACAAGAAGAAAGGTGAACATAGGCCAATGCCGAATAGGAGGGCAGACATGTCTTTTCTGAAATATGTCTATACCAGCAGCATGGTGCCCTTTAGAGCAGTGAGGTCTGTTCATAGAAGAAGGTGCTCTATAAAGCAGGCAGTGGCTTTCTGTGCATGGAGAGACAGACTCAAAGGATTAGACTGTAAGTGTTTAACTGAGGGGAGACTGTCTAGCGTACTAACCCTGTTTGTCTGGCAAGACCCAGGGAAATACTACAAATTAGGCAAGTAATCGATAGCATTCTGATTTCCAAGAGAACAATAGAGAATAGAAACCTCAAACTCATTTAATTGTATTGCTGGAAAGTTTCCCTATGTTCACAATTACAAAAACACTTGTTACAGTTTCGTAAAAGACATTTTCTGACTGTGACTGTTTTCCTAAACAGAAGATAAAACATTGTTATTAAATTTTCATGCAAACTACTACGCGTGAAGTAACTCATTATGAAAGAACTATTATATTTCTAAAGTCAATACTTGAAAGGTTAATAGCACTTTATTGAGACAAGGGTTGAAAGTCCTGAAGATACATAGTAAAAGCTTGGCTAAATAATAAACAGGGGAGGATGAACTAATGGTTTGCAATGATCTGTAGAGTGGATGAGCCAGAAGGAACAAAGAATTATAGAAAAGTACAGTAAAATGCAGCGGGGGCTACTGGAATAAAAAAATGAAATGGAAAATTTAGGCTGAGCACATCAGGAAAAATTTCTTACTGGAAAAATTTCTTAGATGACCAAACAGCCTCTCAAAAGATGTCTTGGAATTGCTGAAATTCTCTGAAATAGCTAAAAGGAACCTGCAAACAATAGAACACACTATAGTGGCAAGAGATACATCAGGACTGGGGACAAGGAAAAGGTGTCAACCTACAGTTGCCTGGTTATATCTCTTCATTGCACCATCCTGAGATTGCAGTGAAATCCCATAATGTAAGTGAGAGGAACAGAACTAGCTGGTAAAAGAAAAAAATCCACATTTAAATAGTTTTGCTGTCTGTATATATAGTTTAAAAAAAAAGTCTTAATATATCTCAGAAAAATATGTGATTTATACAAATGTGGCCCCTGACCAGCCCACAGGCGCAGGAATTCCACAAACAACTGCTTTTAGTTCCACATCAGTGAGTTTTCAGGCTGAAACTGAGTCTCTGTCTGGCAAACTAAATTCCATGGTATCAAGTCAACTTTTTCTTATGCTGAAAGTCCTCACATTCTTTATGTGCACCCAAGCTGAGGTAACTGCCCAATGTCATATTTTGTTGAGAAAAAAGTCTTGTCAGTGTAGGATTCCTGTATAATCAAACTTTTGGAAAAGACCTTTTCAATGCATATATATAGTAGGCTTACTTTATAACAAAAATGTTGAGGTTGCAGTTATTTGGAAACTGAAAGAACCAAACCTATTTTGAGGTTGGCACAGGGGTAAAAGCTGAAGAGATGAAGAGATGAAGAGGAGGGATGATACCATAGTGGATGACTTTTCAGCTCTCTAGTGTGATCACGTGCAGTAGAAATTTATTCTTTTGGCAAATAGGGAAATGTTTTCTCTGGGTTTAGATTTTTTGGTCCTACCAGCAGAATCTAGTACTAATGATATATTCCCGAAGCACATGCATGTACCTTTACACACCGAGAGATGGAAGCTGTGGAGTAAAACTTGTCAGCGCTGATTTCAAGAAGGAGCCTTACAGGCAAAATACAGTAGAGACAGAAGAGACACCAGCACTGTTCTTCAGTCAGCAGACTAATGCCATTCACACAACAGCCTGGAATTAAAAAAAAAAAAAAGATATAACAGTGCTGCTATCAAGGGTCGTTCTTCACAGTGGTTCAAAACAGTAAACAAGAAGTGGGAGCTGAAGGCCCACCTGCCTGTGTGTAGAGTCTGAAAATCTACCTCCACATATAGACTTGAGAATTCAGCTAATTTCAGTGCATGATTTTAATACGCTTGACTGGCTAACCTGAAAAGCTGTAAAGGGGACTGTTCATTTCAGTCAAGATTTTCTTGTTTAAAAACAAAATAGCTGGACAACCATGATCCTACTTGGGGGAGCTCATGTGTCATGTGGCTAGTTTGATTTCTGCTTCTGCTGTGAAGACAAACAAATGTGAGTTTGAAGTGGTATGAAGCTAGAAAACATGGACATCAGATGACTGGCCATTTCGTATCTGCCAAGAGGATTTTAATACTTAATTTTTGTTTACCATTCCCTTCTTAGTAACTGAATCCCAATACCATTACTATTTTGAAATCAGAGTCCTTAACAGTCTAAAATAATGAACTTATTGATCTATAATTCTTAATAATTATCAGTAACTATAACTCTTGATTCTAGCTTCTAATGTGCCCTGCTATAATCTATGTTACAATAATCTATATATATAATAATCTAAATAATCTATGTTATAATCTATTATCTGTATTTGTTGTCAAAGGTTTGTAAAAGTGATATATGGTCTTTTTCTCGTTGAAAAAATAGTCAACCAGCAACATATCAGTCAAGTAACTTACCATATAAGAAGAAAACTACTAATTATTATAGAAACTGGTGATTATCCTTCAACTTAAAAATTATTATCCCTTACCTTTATGGAACCTAACGCACATCCGAAATGAACCTGACACCACTCTGCTCTTGAATGATCTTTCTCAATTATTTTAAGAATGAAGTCTACCACTAGAAAAATTATAAATTATAGAATTCTCCCACTCCCAGGTTTACTTTAATTCTGTGCAAATTTGCCAGAATGAAAAGATTACATCTTTAGTAATCAGGTGAAAAAAAAAGTACATTGAGGTTTTTTAAATTAAAATATTTCTTTTGACGAAGGGATTAGCCTAAGTTTGCACACTCAGTGTAATTAGTGCATATGGTCCAGCTGTGAAGAAATAGCTGAGGACTTCTAACTTATTATTAATTAGGCTCATTAAAATGCAAGTAAGAGAACGATGCCTAGATAAACAATACCTTATGTCATAAAGTCATTACTTGACAAGAGCTAGTCTTGCTAACAGAAGTCATTACTGATATTTTAAAGGAGCTTTTTTTTTAGACTCCGTGGGTGCCAGTTAACTACTTTTGACTGACATCAAGGACAGACATGCAAAGCTGTAAGGAGCCAGCCGTACAGCACAGCAATTCTTTTCACATCATTTCAAAATATGTCTGGTTGAGGTCAAAGGTTGACAACCAAATGACAGGCCTTCTTCAATTGCTGTGGTGTCACAGCAGGAGTGTGTCAGGGAAATTTTCCTGGGCCCCTCTGTGAATTTTTACATGTTCACATTTCTTTCCTTGTCTTGTAAGTGGGACAGGATTGGCAGATTTGTGATTAACACCTCAGAAGGAGAAGCATAGACACCATCCCAGGTTGGGAGCTCATGGTAACTGCAGCTAATCATCAAAAGGTTCTCCTTCCCCATTAGCAAAGTACAAGAGACCAGCCTTTTATTTATGTTCATTTGTATTAGAAAAGGGATGTGAGATTAGCAAGGGCTTTAGCTGTGTATATTGGTAGGACTTGCCGCATTTCTCACTATCAGCACATCTCTCAGTGATATTATTGTAATGAAAGTTGTCCTCTAGACAAAGACAAAAAGAAGATCTATTTCTTAAATACCAAAAAAAACCAGACACCAAACTGCTTTCAGAGTTTTATAAATGTTTTCCTTTCTCTAAAGTCCATGCATGCTAACTCACACATAGCTCTACTAGAACAGATCCATTCCAAAAGCTGCTATTGATGGGTGCTGAAATGAGGGTCTACCTTTAACACAGGGTCAATTGATAAGTGACTGACCTGGACTTTTGACTGACGTGAAGAGCTGTCAGGCAAGGTACATCATTACAAGTGGCGACCAAGCACTGAAGAGATCTTAGTCTTTGCTATGTTTGGTAAAATAACTTGTGATAGAAAATAGAGGTGAGAAGCAGATTGCAATAAACTAAAAAAACACAGAATGTAATTTGACTTGGATTTGGACAAATAAAGATTGACATAATAAAGGCTTCCCATTGTCTGCTTATCATCTCCTTAAATCATTCTGCCTGTTGAATAAACTTTTAAAAAATTATGTTTTGAATGTATCTGAGAACCACCATGGATGCCAAAGTACGTCTTACCTTGCTCTGTCTCAGAGAACCTGCATGTTTTGTACCATCCTTGCCTCTCGCACTGATCAAATCTAAAGTTTTCCCCAAAATAGGTAAGTTTGGGTCCCTGGGACTGTTTTTCAATACATATTTCATCATGTATTACACCTCTTAGTTATCAAACATATCCATGTCTGGATTCAGAAGCAGGCATTTTAGCACTGGAGATGACATATGATACAGAACTGTAAGTTAGTACAGAAAAGCCTGGGAGATACAATGAATTACCCAGTAAAGACAAATGCATAGATCTACCTATCCAGGTATATATCTGCTACTGAAATAGAGTATTACTAAGCCAAGACTTTGAAACTCCTAAGAAGGAGATGCGTCCTCCACGTGTGCAGTCAACATTCACATGTGAATCTCCTCTTCAAGAAAAGATACTAATGTCCTCCTAAAGCAGATGTAAGAATATCACAGAAGTCAGCTTCTGTCTTTGTTCACATCCTGAACTTGCAAGAGTTCTGTTGTACTTCAAAAGCAAAACCAGTTTTGCTCTAACACTGGAAACTCTCATGAATCTAAAAATATCCTGTCACAGTTGCATGACATCTGTTTTCACTTCACAGTAAAGGGAACACAACAAATGATAGACAGACCATCTTGGCTCATTTTGCCTTTGTTTACTCTTTAAGCACAGGTGGAGGAAAGTGGTAGGACAAAACAGATAATGAAGTACAATATGTTTGAGGATGAAAGTGAAGAATTAGTTAAAGCTGAAGATACCACTAAAACCTTGCAATTGGTGTAAAGCAAAGGAAATTATACTCAAACCATATAAGTAAATTTTTATGTTTAAATTCTAATAAAAAGAAAAAGTCTTAATCTGATCCACTGTAATTGAATACCTTCTCTCTGCTCTAACTTTAATACATATCTCTGTTTTCTACAGGGTACAGGTAAGATTTTAACTATGAACAGAGTAATAAGAGCACTTTCATCCTCAAGAACCTAGAAAGATCTCACAAACTGTTCCTGATATGCACCATTTCTCTCAAGATAGTCCAGTATATGACCAGACCTTCCCACTGTCTTTTGGACAATGTGAACATGCAACATGATGGCACATACCACCTGGCTGCTGCAAAATCTGTAGTCTTATAGGTCTCTATAGGCCACGACCTGTATGTTAACAAAGCATAGCTCATGAAATTATTATCTAATGGGTGCATCTCAGCACCCATTAGACCACATGTAGAACACTCCATCTTGTCTTGGTGGCCCTCAGCACAAGACCCCATGACCTCTAACCAGCCTCTTGGTTGGAGAACCTAGACTGTTGCTATGTGTGTGAAACAGAAGACAAAAATACTGGGGAAACATTTGATCTTTCCACATGGCCAAAAGGAAGTGCAGCTTCCCAGTCTGTACTTGAATCCATCACCAACCACCTCGCCTCAAGATGTCATGAGAAATCTGTTCTGGCAGCTGGGACTTCTTTTCCTTTCACACACACATACAGACACACATTTATATGTACATAGCTCACTTGCTGTAGCAGACTAAACAATTTGCATTTAAAAATTAAATAATTTCATTTGTCTGTAATATAACCATATTATTGAATATATTAATTGCTGAAACCAGTCCCTCTGAGACTAGTTCATGATACATAGCTAACCCTTTGTTTTCATGAAGAGTTTAATGTGAACATTTGATAGCAAAAACAGAATGCATTGCTTAGTTTCAGTATAAGTCTGTTACGGAGTCCAGTTGGGAGAACATCAATTTTTAGAAAGAAAAATTCTGCCTTTCAAGACTATTTCATGATATTCCCTCAAAAGAAGTTGTTTGCATACATAAGCTAATTCATAAACTTATCTGAGCAAATATATGCACAAAAAAATGCAATTGTCTTTTAAATATTTTTCTTTAATTGTTTTTCAAAATGCCTTTTTTCTAACTATTTTTAGCATCCATCCACTTAGTGCTATTATGTCTTTTTTCTAAATATTGCAAGTCTTCATCTAGGAAGTGCTATTTTACAGTTATAATTCTTCTACAGGTATCTAAAAGAGCCCAAAGACTCTTTATCAGTGGTGAATGATTAAGACAAAGAATATGAAAAGCCAGCTTTCCTGTTTGCTTCAGGAATACTTGTATGCTGCATAAATCTATAGACAACAATAAATCTTTGATGTGCAAAGAGCAGCAAAGCCAGAAGAATCAGTGCCTGTCCTCAGTGCAACGCTGGAACCTCAGCCTACCCACTTGTGTTGGCAGTGCTTCGGGAAACACTTCAGCAGGTGTATTCCCCTCTACTTCAGGCGGTCAGAAACACGGAGCGGAGAAGAGGATCCGCGCCGAGCCCTGGGAGAACAAACACTGGGATAATTAGAAAGAGTAGTACTGTGGAAAAGGCGTGAGGGGAGGCCAGGCACAGCCATGGCACAGCCACCCTCACATTGAGGCGGTGCTGGCACAGCCGGCACAAAGATGAAATGCACTCGTCTTTCCTGCCCGTGTGTGTGGGGCCGTGGCGTGGATGCCTCTGCGGGGCAAGGAGCAGCCCCGGCTGCACGCGGAGCATCGCGGGGCCCTTTGGCAGCCGAAAGGAGATGTCTTGCCCTCCATTTCAATGCTGCGAGCATCCTCCGTGACCTTCCCTCTGCCTTCCCAGCGCACGCTGACACATCCAGCCTAAATTTGCGTCTCGCATCACCTCAGGATACTCATGGCTAATTTCATTATTTTGGAGAGAAAATGCAAATGAAGCCAGACAGCTGGTGCTCTCCTCGTGGCGAGGAGTGATGGAGCGGCCCGAGGCCTACCTCATCAGAGGCTCTCATACCCGTCTGCTCAGACAGGCCCTGGCGGGAGCAGAGCGGGGAGGCTGCGGGAGCAGCGGGAACAGATGGCAGGGAAGGGAGGAAGATGGAGCAGCAAGAGGGGCCGGGGCCATTCGGAGGAAGAGGCAGTGTCAGTCACCTGTGGGCTGAGCAGCCTCACAGGACGGTGCGGCATCGCTCAACCTCCCCTGCTTTGCTGGGCTGTTTCCATTCAGCAGGGCTGGGCAAGGTGCTCGCCGGGCGGGTGTTGCACAGCATCCTTGGGGACAGGGTATTTTAGGGTCTGCTAATGCTGCTTTAAACCAGCAAGGAGCTCAGTTTGCTGCTAACCCCGGCTGACAGACTGCTGGCTCCTCCTAAAAACCCCGTAACTCTAACTCCAGTAGGTTCAGAGGTTGTTTTTTAAATCCCCTTTGAAAATTAGGTGAAAACTTTGAGAAAAAAAATATTTCCCCCAATACATGCGAGGGACAGATTTTAAATCAATTTCTCCAATTATTCATGGAAGAAGAAAGGGAAAACAAAATCATGCCTGCAAAAAAAAAAAAAAAATCTGTCAAAACATTGCCTGATAAAGCACCTTTACAAGAGGTCTGCAAGAGTAATGCAGCTCAGCACAGACTGCCCAGAATTTGCAGGAGTTCAACACAACTTGTACCAAAACATTTCACAGAATAATATTCTAAGATCTAAAAAGTTAGTGAGACCAGGGGCATCTTAGTTGGTGTATATAAAATAGCTTATATAACTATTTTGTTGTTGTTATTATTATTTTTAGTGAAGTTGTAGAAGTCTAAAATCTCCTTTCATTTGACATACCTGCAGGCAAATAGCAAGTGTAGAATTTTTTAATACATTAATTGGAGAGGTAGGTACTTCCAAGGGAGCAGATCTCTCCCTCATTCTTTCTTTCTCCCTCTGGGTGGTATAAGTAGATCTTTTTTAACAAAAGAATAAAAGAGAAATAGATATGAAGATGTTAAGTTGAATAAGTAGCACTTTCAAGCATTAAGCAGGAGCTGGAAAAGGCAAGAAAACTGTACTCCAACATTTTAACCTTTTAACAAATTAACTGTATCCTATGTTAAAAAAACCCCACAACCACAACTCCCTCTCTATCTATAAAAGAGTTCTCTTTGATCCCTCTGTTTAATAGTTACTGACATCTAGCTAGAAATTGTAATAAAATATCAATTTATTATAAAAAGTAATCACTGATTAATTGATTATAAAAGGTAATCACTAATCCATTAGGGGAGCAAGCAGAAAGTCAGTATTATCACTGAAGCAGATTCATAGGCTTCAGAGGAGATGACAGGTGCTCTGCTCACAGACCTAATAACTGATGTCTGGCAACCCAACGAATAATACAGGACTCAAGACCCTTGGTTCCCAGTACTTTTTAGATATAGACCTGAAGTTAAACTGCTACTGTAAATCTTGTGGCCATCAGTTCAGAGATTATACAAGTTTTAGATCCCATTTGGTAAAGGGTACAAAGGGCTTTTGAAGGCTGTTGGTGGGGAACAAATTCCCTTCTTCCGTCCCTGTTCCCCACCCGTCACTGACATCCATATAAAGCCAGTCAGCTTTCCATTCACCTCATTTGTATTACTTGTCTATCTCTCCCATGTGACTATCCTTGTGGTTTATGCACCTTCCTCACTCCTCCAAGTTTCTTCTTCTATCTCTTTCTACACAAGGTTATACCATACCTTCCCAGCTTTACTTCCTTTTGCTCAACAACGCTCAACAGGCACGAGGGCTCCTCCTTGGGATGTTGCCTGCTCCGTTTTCCCTCAGATTATGTTGTGGCCCATGTACATAAAAGAGCTTTTCCTATTCTTCTCTTTTCCACTGTGGCCTTTCTTTTTTCAAATGAGGCTGCAGAAAACTTTCATCTCCTTCTCTGCCCTCACCTAAATCTGCTACCACCAGTTGCATCATTCAGTTCCTCCCCTTAGTACTCCTCTCTGATTTTGACTGATCCCCTCGTCCCTCTTCTCCTCACCTTCTTTCTTCTCTCATACTTCAGCATCCCTGGTGAAGAGCCAGCTGAACATCAGTTGTGTTCCCCTGTCTTAACATCTCCCACTTGCATGTGTCCTGTAATCATATTTCAATCCTCCTATGCTCTCTTCAACAACAAAAACAGAGTCTTCCTTTTATTCATTCTGTGCTACCTATTGTTCCTCTTAGGTTTCTCTTCTGCTAAATACCGTCTCTCTGGCTCAATCCCCTTCAGCACTGTCAGTCAGCTTGCCATCTTACTGTGACTTTCAGCCCATCAGCTTTGACATATTCTCCTCTCACTTTCCTCAGTGTACTACTTGTGAGTTCTCTTTATCCTTGCATAACTTTTGCAGAAATTCAGGTTCATTCTGAGACACCACAGAAATTTTATTTATGCTTTTCCTCTAAACATTCTACCAACCTCTATGTTGAAATACAAATTTGTCACTTACTGTCAAAAGCAAAATCAGGACTCTGTGATTACCGTTCCCAAGTGTTTACTGATAGGTTAAACTCATTATGAAGAAAAAAACAAACTTTGGCAAGTCTTCTGACATATGACTTCCTACACAGACTTCCGTGCTTTCTTCCATTTGCTATTATCAGTTGTTCTGGTGCATATCTTGGGCATTATCTTCAACACAGCATAGACAGAAGACTATGTCTAAGCCTTGGAGATATTTATTGCATAACATCTCCATGATATAGATTTTCATGTCAATCTATATAAAGATAACTCTTTGATGGTATCTGCTCACTTCATATCCTGATTATTGTAACATCATTTTCTCTATTGTGTCAGATTCATCACTTACGCTCACTTCCAGAATCTCTCCACAAATTATCCATCATCTCCTGATTAGTAGGAAGCTGATTCCCACAACAGATCAGTTTGAGCTGCTATCTTTTGTTACATACTCATATTTCACTGTCTTGATATTTCTCATTTACAGCAAAGCCAGGAAGACAACAGAGTTTGGATGTATATACACTGTAAGCTCTCCTGTGGGTTAATGACACTGGCTTTCTCAGGCTGTACTTCCCTTTTGCTTTGTCTGTATCCATATTTTGTCACTGCTTTCTATGCTGAGACTGAGATGCAAGAGTTGGGAGCCGACTTTCTTTTAATCCATGCGTTCATGGATTAATGATTCACAACTCTTAAGTAAAGCCAGCTCATATGAGCTATGTTAATGTAAAAATGAAGTAACATCAACAAGTGAACTTAGAGAAACAGTTGTGTTCATGCATCTGCTTGTTGGCAGAAGAAAGGTGTGGGAAATATCAGAAGCAGCCTAGTCTTCTAGGTGGGTCACCCTCCACCTATCCTGCTGACAACTCCTTTGCATGAAACAACTATGATTCTGACTGAGAAAAGGAGTCGAATTTTCCACCTCAGGGATTAGGATATTCATATGGAAAAGGGTCACTCTTGGGTCACATCTCCAGGATCAACTATAAATTTCAATTATACACTCACTGAAAAGAGAGGAAGACTGACTAAAGAACGGTCAGAGGAATATATCTGACAGGACCTAGTCATTGCATAGGTACTTACATGTTTAAATCTTGCCAGACTGGAAGCAGTTTTGGGCAGGAGCATCAACAGAGTGGTAAAAACTGCAGGAACTCTACTTGTAGACGCAGGGGTATGCCAGCTCCAAGCAGAAATGAGCTGTATTAACAATCTCTTTCCAGCTCCCAGCGAAGCTGAGGCGTAGCGCAGCAATGCCCTGTGCAAGAGACACTAGCTGAGGACTAAAAGTTTTTTAATCTGATCTGCTCTACACTTCCAGCTGTGCAAATAACACTCACACAAGACCATGCTGACAGATTTCCACTGCTTCTTGTTCTGGAGATAGCTTAAAGACACTCTGTATCTCTGTATAGCCCTGTTTTGTAAGATGTAGGATAATATTGGGCGCTGAAGATTACAGCTCCCTAAGGAGTTGTGAATTTGCTTTTTTTTTTTTTTTTCCCCAGAGTTAGAAAATATTTTCTCTTTAAATGCCCTTGTTCAGGAATAGGGTCAAAGTCACACTTTATAATCAATTGGGATTTCATTGATTAAGCAAACAAATTATCTGTTAACATCCCAAAGATGCATAGAAGCTTTCTTTTTTTTTTTTTTAATCCACCGAGACACTCTGTTTAGCCATCAGCATTTACAAAAGCAGCAGCACAGACATGTCAAGTTCAACATGTTTTCATTCTGTGTTACTGAGCTCAGCAGTTAGACCGTTCATTAATTTCCCCTTCTCCTCCACACACCGTCTGTGCACCTTATTTATATTCACCTGCTGCCAGTTGAACACCCTGAAGAGGCACACCTGCAGCGGCAGCAGCTTCACCCTGCTGCTGCTGGACTCCATGGTTTAGTCCCTTTTAAGCTTATCTGTGTGGTAGAGCTCTTTCTGCCTAACCCCTGGCTTATTTGAGACCCACACTGGCTGCACAGCCAGCTCATTTGGCTTGCTTGAAATCTGCACTCAACCATGAGCTGACTCCCCTGGTTTCTCCAGCAACGCACAACATTTTACCTTCTGATTTCACATACCTGTGTTTATGTCAGGAAACAACCTATCCCGCCGTGCCTTAAATAGTGCTGGCAGTGAAATGGATAACAGACCTTCTCTTGAATCACAGAGATGTTGACGATTGATTTCAAATCATGCTTCTTGCAGCCCCTCCTCTCCATTTGGGCTTCACACAACCTAAAACATACTACAGAGACATTGCTAAACATGCTGCTCCTTACCATGCAAAGATCCTTTTGATTTGAAGATAGGAAAAGAGCAAGTAATATGCTCATCAGCTCTTGTTTTGTCTCTTTGGAGCTCCAGGAGAAACCATGGACTCTGGAAAGGTAGTCCTCTTCCTTCAGCCAAATCCGAAGTTCAATCCCTTTGACACTTCTATAGTCAAAGCCCCAGATGTAGAAGTCCAACAACCTCTCTGTTTTTGAGGAGGACCACATGTCATGAAATTAGAACAGGGAATGGGCTGACCATGTGTGTATCTTCTAGGGGTTTATAGCAGCAATAGTCACTCCTGCTCTGAGCCTGGGCTCCAGTCCAGTCGGCAAGATTTCTTATTAGCAAATTCACAGACCTGAATTAACATAAACCTTCAAAGAGCAGGATAAAATAATAATTTCTAGACATAATTTATTTTGCTAACAAGCCCTGCTTATGGAGAAGAGTCTATTAAACCTATATGCAGCAGAAATGAACAAATGGCAGTATTTACTCATGTCAACACTTTGGGATGTACAAAAAAGTAAATACACGATACATCCATGGCCACAGACGTTGGGCAGAAACTGAAGGATATCTATGAAAACACAGAAAAAGTCTTTAAATACTTAGCTATTAAATACCAGTTAGAAGAAGAGGTTCTGATATTGCTTCCAGCTGCAGAGAAGCAGATCTTGCCCATTTAGGCAAGGGTGTATATCCTTCAGGCACGTGGGAGAAATCTAGAAAGTAACCAATGCTATGTTGGTTCTGATTTTCTGACATTTGTATTTTCATTTAAGGCAGAGATTGCGTATTTGTTTCTATTTTAATTATTTATTTTGAGCTACTTTATAAGGAGGGCGTGATATAGCACAGTGGCTTTCTCAGTGTGGTATGGACTTACCTACATAACACTCCTGTGTGCTCTGCATCTATCTGTACAAGTAACTAGTGAATGAACAAAAGAATTCAGATTATTCAAACTGGTTCTGTCTTCTCTCTAGCCATGCACCATATGATGCATGCAAAATTTAGCAGAGTGAACTAACTTTAGCTTTGTGAGAAATGCCACAGAATTTGAACCCCTTGTATGCTACTCATTAAGCCATGCTTTAATGTCTGGTTGTAATGAGACACCAGTTATCACTCTTCCTCATACATGGGGCTCAAGGAAAGAAAAATACAGCAAAAGAGAAGCATCTTCATTTACAAGTTAGATTAGTTGATTGCCACCTAAAACAACCAAGAATTCCTTGTGTCTGATCCAAACTTGGTGTATCAAGACATACCCACTTAATTCATCCCTCTGTCCAGATTTCATAGTATAAAAGGAGTCAAGACTGAGAAGCTTCCATAGAGAGGAAAGAGATTACTAACTCTGGACATGATTTTGTCTCTCCTGTCAGGGGTCATTTTCACAGCAAAAGCAACATTCTGCAGAGGGGAAAGAACTTCAAGAACCTGGTGTTGTTAGAACTGATAAAGGCATTGAAATGCTGAAAAAGCCCATGGAGAAACAGATTAATGGATGGGTGACATCAGTCACAGGAGGTGATATGAAGTGGTGAGGTCATGAGTTAGATGGATCATGGAGGGTAGATCTGCACTTTGTCCTTTGTCCTCTCCAAGGTATTATTCAAATGTACATTGTGTGACATTTGCTAAGATTTTTAAGACCTGTGCTTTTGAGCATTATCCTAGGAGAAATTGTCCTGACTGATAGGGACAGGCATTTCCATAAGGCATATTGTTACTTTAATCTCAAGTAAATATTGACAATTGTAAATTATCCACGAGAGTGAGTTTTTATTGTATCTTACACTCTATTCCCAATAGACAAATGATTTAGGTAAAAGCTTTGAAAATTTGACTAAGAAGGTATCTTGAAAAAATATTAAATTAATAGAACTGCTGCTTTAAGCAAGACTCTGTTTTTCCATTTTTGAAAAAAAACACAGCCAGAAACAGGCTCCTTCGTGTCTGTGGAGCTAGTTCACACTCAGATCTGTTATAGTGGTTTCAATTTAATTTCCACTAAATTAGTTTATTTCATGTTAAAATTTTGCTAGAACACACTATAAGATAGGATTTAGACCCTGTTAGGATTAGACACTACTTCAAGAGAAGTAAATAGCAAGACCACTTTGTTCCTGAAAACAGCAGAACACTAAGTAATTTCTGAAATGCACAGTGTGCAAATGCTGAAAAACAAAAAAACAGAGAACAATAAAAAATAGGGCATAAGATATATGTTACCATATATATAAAATCTTTCTTTAGAGCTAAAGGATGTTTCAGTTGAGGGATTCAGTAAAATAATAAAATAAATATCTGTTTTTAAAACCATTTCAAATACATGTGGAGAAGGAAGATTTCATCCAGAAACCCCTCAAGAATTTGCTCTGTGTTCAGCAAATATAGCAATACAACAATATTAGCATCTATTTGAAATTAACTTTATCTGAATTCCTTTCACCACAACTCTCTGTTCTCTAAAATCTTCATTGTGTTTTGACTGCTGTACAGAAACCGTGATTTGATATCTCATTCATAGCCCAGCTGTGCATGAACTCTGTTTAGTGCAAAGCTTTGCAAAAAGGAAAAAAAATATCTTATTTGACCATGAACTTTAGATGATCTAGTTAGCGTTACTGTCAAGCATCCCGCGGTCTTTTTGAAAAGCAGGACTTGTCCATGTTGCCCTCTGGCCAACTTCAGTGGGATTGAAGCACTAGCGAGAGCCATCAAACTGCCTGACAGCTTGTCACCAGTGAGACTCCATTAATTTACACACATTTTCCACTGTTTGGCATTTACCATGATAACTCTTTTCTTTCCAAGCAGCTCCTGTTTGCATTTAACACTCGGGTTAATTTTCATCAGAGTTTAAATTTAGCCATCAGTTATTTCAGGGGAGCTGTCAGCCAACATATGGAGGAAAAAAATCCTTCTGAATTTATAATAAAGTGGAATCTGTTGAATGTGAAACAAAAAGCAACTGCAATATACTGCAAGGCCCCGATGGGGGGACCAGGGTCAGGAAAGAATAGCAGAGTGGATTAGTTGTTCTATTCACCGGAGTGGCATCTGAGCACCTCAGGAGCTTCTTGATATATCAAAAAATGATGGAGAGACACAGTTCAATTTGTCCCCCTTTTATAAAGGATAATTAACCTGTCAGTCTTGCTACTTTAACAACTTCATTAAATTGGAGCAGAAATGGGTGCAGGGAACCCCTGTCTTTTTCCAAAACGAGCACAGGGCACTTGTTTAAATGGTTGAACAGCCACCTCCTTCCATCTTCCTCTCCCCTGGAATAACATGATGCTTTTTTTACTTTATTTTTTTTTCGATGGAATTGAACCCCCTTCCTTAAAATATAGAAATGAGTTGCCTGTTATATTGCCAAGACTAGGAATTGCCTGAACTCCAAAGGATAAAAATAATCAGGCATGCAAACAAGGAAAACTGCATCAATTAAAGATGGAGCTTGCAGGGTTGCTATAGCACTTCTAGCCTTCATGCTTCTCAAAGGTGAGATGGCTTTCCCAGGTAAACCAGAAGGAAACAAACAAAACTCACAGTTTCTTCTGAAGAAAATATAAACTGTACAATTTGTGGTCTGAACTGGGTTAAAAATGCTGTCAGTAATCTGAAAAGTCTTCAGGCAAGTTTATATTAAAATGAAATATAAAATTAATGTGTACACCTCTGAAAGACATATTTAGGATTTCAGAAATAATAGTCCTTATAAATAATTAACTTGGTAGGGACTAAATTACTCGTCAGTCCAAAAAGCTTTGTCTGGGACTTAAGTGTATCACAGTGCTCCACAAGGTATTTTCTCACACTATCATATTTTCCTCTCCTTAGCACTTGCACAAAAGATTTAAAGATATCAGAGGGAAACTATTTCCCAGAGCATCAGCTTTCATAACAACAGAAAGAGTGAATATGCTCTTATACTACACTGTAATCTTGCTTTTTCTTGCTTATTATTTAGAGGAGCCTTCTGATATTACTTAAACAAACAACCAACCCTTGTGCCTAGTTCTATGTAAAGAATCTCACCAGTTTCATGCAGAAACTAAACTTTATGCAACATGGTCAAATCTTCAGATGAAAACAATTATATAAATTCACTTACTGCAGGGGAGACTTAAATAGGTGAGTCTGCATGTGAGACTGCCATAAGCTAATTATAAGTTGAAATTATAAATTAATAAAATTAAAATACTTACCTAGCATTTCTTCTAGGCTCTGCTTGTTTGGTTTTAAATGTTGATACACATTCTACCCCATAAATAAAACTTCATGGTCAATGAGAACAGAATTTCAGCACCTTGACAAACCAAAAGGAATATAATTATTCCCACCACAAATTTCCTGTAAGAATAACAGAACTTATTCTTATTTGTATTAATTATTTTATGGACTCTGTGTCACCATCTTCTAATCATAAGTGACCTACTAACGAAATAACGGAATAACCCTCTAATCTGTATCTACAGACCCATAACAGCAGCTTCAGTTTAACATGCTATTTTTAGAACTGTATACAGCTTTGCAACTATGTTTAAAAGTTACTTTAAATTTAGTATTTTAATTTACATTTTGAAATTCAGGCACAGGGATTGAAGATATTAATGTGCCAGAGCAGATTAATGTGCCACACTGGACTTGCATTTTAGCTAGATAAATATGTACAACCAGTTTGCCACACACATGAATAAAAAGCTAAAAATAGAGTATTAATGTTCTCAGTCTTATGAAACGAACTAAATTCCTATCACTCTGAAGTTGTGGGAAGTGTTCATTCACACAACAATATAAGAAAGTTCTTTGCACTTTGAGTGATGGAGAAGCTTAACTTTCTATTATTTACTGAACTCTGTTCCTTAGCAAAAAGGCAACTGCGTATTGATAAACTGAAGATTGAATTTAAACCCTGTAATAGTAGGAATCTATTTCACAAAAACATACGTTTGATGTACATTTTTAATTCTATGCTTAAAAACTTTAGAAATTGATAAAGGACTAAAATTTTCCTTCAGTCATTTGTTATATTTTCTGGTTTTATTTATAACATTTTAAAAAGAAAATATCTGGTGGACTTACAGCTTTCACTATCAGATAAAAGATGTGCAGTCCCAAACTTAACATAGTAATTGATTTGGCACCCTTTGCATCATTCTGATACAGACCACTGTCTACCTGCATTTGTAAAGAGGAATTAAAAGCTTGATAGTCCCTTCCACAGTGTTACTGTGAGAGTCAGACTGAAATTCAAAATGGCAACTGCTCTTGCCACTGGTGGTTTTCCAACTTGTACACTGCCTCAAAAATTGGGGTTGCAGACATGGAATGTCAGTATTTCACCAGAGCACTGACATCCCACTTTTTTATACAACTTGGCATGTTTGTTAGCTTTTTCTTTTAAAGAAAAGCCCAAGGGCCAGAAAGAGAGGAAGAATCCTGCGCTCTGATAGATGCGTAAGCAGGGATAACAGGAGAGACATAGCAGTCAGGAAAGAAAATGACTCAAATTCCTTGTGAAATAATGTTGGAAGATCAGAAATGTTACGAAGGCAACAGAAGGGAAAAGCTATCAGTCAAGGCTTATTGGATGCCCACTAAAAGTAAACGAGTACAGCAGGTGTATTTGAGAACCGATTACACAGATCTTGCTCTGTGTTTGGAGCACAGGGGACAGCCTTGTGGTAAGGATTCTATAATTAGAATGTATCAATTTGGTGCCTAATTAATCCAAAAAGTATGGATATGTATGAATATATGGAGGTGTGTGTGTGTACGTGCATATAAATCACTGTTTATATAAATAACTGCATTTCCCTTCCATTCTCCAGCCCTCTTTCTCTCCTTACTTGCTCATTTTTGATGATTTCAGGTACTTTATACTATTTTTCATACCATACTCTTACCCAATTATACTTGTAGTTTAAATTTTAATCTCCTTTAAAGGATCTTCTACAAGAAAATACTCCTCTTAATGTAATTTACTAATGTGAGATATTTTAGCCTTCACCAAAAAAAGTATTTGTGCAGGTCTAAAATTGGGGAATAATGACTAGTCTGACTAGTGATAGGAAGGCAAGAAAGTGCAGTTAGCTGTGCATCAAAAAGGTACATTGATACCAGGATGGACCTTCATGTTTAATGAAATGCTTAAATTGGCTTAGATTGAATCACTATAATTGATACACTCTAAAATCATGGGTCAGCTGTTCGGTAGCTGGAGTATCTTTATAAACAACATAAAAATTTTTCTTTAATGATTATATTTTAATTTGCATTTGGTTTGTTCCAATCTTGAAAGGAAAAATGCAATTAAAAGAGAATGAAAAAAATAGTCCTAGCAAACTCATGTTTTGAATGGGTATAAGGTTCACTAAAAATAGTCATATAACTGTATAAATATGACACCATGTTAGCATGAGAGTGATTTGGAGTTGCATTAACATCAGAACTATAGGTCATGTCAGTTCTGGGTCAAAAATGAAAAATTTTAATTAATTTTTTTAAACTGCAGTTTCCATGTCCAACTTACTCCAGCGTTGTCCATAACAAAAATAAAATAAAAAAGAAATAAATATAAAAATGTAGGAGCACTTAATATAGTGAGGCTTGCAGAACAGGATCTGGAATCACATCAATGCTTTGGCCCTCATTCCTTCTCTATAGAGAGAGGGAAAAAAGCAATTTATTTTCTCCTGATCTGGAAACAGCCAAATTGTTCCTGTGGTTTTATAAAATTTCAGTCCCAAGGAAAATTACTGGTAAATCTCAGAGAATACAACAGCGTGGGTATACTTGCTATCCTACATTGCCTGAAAGGTTTTCATAAAGCACATACTAACCAATATGATCTGACCTGATCTTCAATTTAAATGACTCTTAATTCCAGTGAAATGCCAGATTTAAATATTGATACTTTTTCAGAGTCCTTCCACACTCAGGCCACAAGTTTCCAAGCTCCTTCTGAAAACAAGTTGCATTTGATGAACTATCCAGCAGAAACTCAATCAAGTGTAATTGAGTTATAAATCACTAAGTTCAATATACAGAAATTAAGGGATACTCAAGACCTATAAAACTGTCCAATCCATCCTTCTGCCATCACAATACCAAACTTTAAAACGTTTTCTCCAAAATGGATTTAAAAGAGCTATTACATGATTTCCACCACTTCACTTTTACATACTTACACTAAACTTTCTCCCTCTTAATTGTTCCCTGTAGTATTTAGATCAACTTTATCACATTATCAGGCTTTAATACCTTTTTCTTTCTTTGACTTTGGTTGCTGTTCATGACTTCTGTTTGAAAGGAATCAGTAGGATGAAACTGGTGGTGTTTAACTTCAACTAGTTAGGGTCTGAGAAATGTTTAATCCTGGAAGAGCCTGAAGAGGAGGGAAGAGAAGGGTCAATTTGGGCTTGCAATTTTGAAAAAAGCACAAATTATACTGTATTTTTATTAGGACCTCATCTTGGCAGCAGCAACTTTAGTTCAGATTGCTTTGAACAGTCCTGTAACTTGAATGCAGTTTCTCTTCCACTGAATAATTACTCACAGTTTGAACTCGGAAAGGTGTTGAAGAGGAACTTGCCATAGAATGATCCAAATTCAAAAAAAATACTTGTTCACCAAGTTCCAGAACAGACTACCAGATTGTCTTCAAAGTATAGCCTGGATTGTTTTTTGAATAAGATATGATCCTCTTTGTTATTTGATCTGTTTTTATCAAGTGTTCTCAGTTTCATTTGTAGGAAAAATTACACATTGCATTTTTTTCTCCATTGTAGTTCCTCTATATGTTCTTCATCCACAAGCATAATTACTTAAAAATGATCAGAAAAGTTGTGTATATGCATAGGCAAGGCACCCCAAGGACTCCAGAAAAAAAAAAAAAAGAAATTTGAATTTAGAGTAGTTGGCAAATAAGACATATTCACAGATAAGAGAAGAAAGTGTAACAGGTTATTTGTATGCTTTGTTTTCCTCAGGGACGTGTGAGTTTACTTGGACAGTGCACCAGACCAAATATATGAGAACTTGAGAGAGTTGACAACTCCTACTGTTTAGAGAAAGCACTATGAGCATTTTTGTAACAGATTTTTGACATGATATTTTTAGGGTGTAAAGGGCAAATATCTGAGCAGATCATGGTCTTCTGGCCCTCTTACATTTAATGGGCCTAGTGTGATTAGAACTAATTATTTGGTAACTGTCAGTTTTTTGTCCACCGTAGCATGAAGTCCTGTTGTGATGAGCATGTGATAACTGACAAAAAATAATCATCTGCTATCAAGCCTGAGGTTCTACAGCTGCAAAATAAAAAAGCAGTCTCATGAAATGAGCAGTCCCATAAAATGTCAGCGATGCTACTCACTGGAAAAAGATTGCAGCATCACAACCTTACACAGCCATCTAAAGCAATAATGTGATGCTATAACAAAACAAAGTAGACAGTATAGATGGGAATGACAGCCCCAGCAAAAATCCAATCCCTTACTTCCAAGCATAAAACTGACTTTCTCATTGATCCTGTTTTCAAACACATTTATGTTTGTTTTAATTATTTTGTGGATGTATACACATGTAGTATGTACAGTACCTTTGCTAGTAAGCACTACAGGAAGATCCTATGCATTTTTTATGTATTAATTTTTTTCATTTGAATGCTTTTTCAATATTTGGGACTTTTAACAAATATCTATCCACAGATTACAGTAGTTGGTTTATCACACCTGCTCTGGCAGTTGGATTTTGTTAGCTATAGTTAAGGAAAAGTCATTTTTTTTATTGACATGTTAAGTCCCAACTACAGTGCAAATAAACCTTCTCCTTTCATAAAATAATTTTAAATGACAGATATTTTATTAAAAGTGCTGTTTACAGCTGTGCTTTGTTGTACATGGCAAAAATAATAAAAAACCACAACTGTATATTAATGCAGAAAAAGGCATTTATATCCCAAACTGCAGCTGAGATTTCTGAACTGATATTTCAATGACTGATGTATCTGCATGCATGTAATATGCGTCCTTTCATCAGAAAGCTGATCATAGGGAGACAAAATCTTTATTTTCCAGCTAACCAAAATATACAATGCCCCTCAAATACAATTTTTCCCAACTCTGCATCCTAATTCAGAATAGGCAAAATAAATACCTGTTGTTGCAACAGTTCACTCAGCACTTAGCAGAGGTTTGGCTACAGGGGTGGGAGGAATTTAGATAAATAAAACAACCACTTGGGCCACTGACAAAACAGGAAAGGTAGTGAGAGCTTTTTGTATTACTCATTGGTCATGTAATTAGGAGCCCACAATTCATTTCTCTTCCTCAGTTTGCTTCAGAACCCCATCCCCTTCACTGACCTGCAGGCTGAGCCCTTTTGTTTCCTCTCCAGTAAATATCCAAATTTTCTATGTTAAATAAGCAAGTTTTGGTGGGACAGAAAGAAGAACCCATCCTAGATTTGTTCAGGACCCACTGACTGTAAACTTATAAAAGGCTTGTTACCCTGCTTCACTGACATAAAAGTGGAGGTGGAAAAATACCTCTGTGGGGCCTCACCTGCATGGAGCCATCAAAATGATCCTACTGCTTGCAAAATTCAGGGTTGATCTTTCATGAGAATGAATTCTGGACCTGTATTCAGCCAAGCAGAGATAGCCTTATTTGGCTCTTTCTAGGGGTCTTCTGCTCATGCTCAGAAGACAGGGTGTGGCTTGACTACTGATGGAAGAATTCTTCTTCACAGAATGAAGTTAGTCTGGCTACATGACTAGAAACTAAAGTTTTCAGCCTAGGTTCTTTGCTTGTAGCCACTTCCATACATATTCAGGATTAGGAGTCTATGTCGTGTGCCAAAATAAAACCATGAAATCATTCGTTCAGTGGTCAGAGATACCTTGCAATGTACATTTTCAGGAGCTTTTGAATTGCAGTGCTCAGACACACCAACATTAAATTAACCCTTACTATCTGATTTTCTGAAGGTTATGTCAAACCTGTCATATTACTTTGTTTACTTTCTTTAGGTTTAGACAGGTAAAGAAACTCCTGAGCAGCTATGAAGACAGGTCCAAGTTACCTGATGAAGTGAATCAGACTGTCAT
This sequence comes from Xenops minutus, assembly GCA_035221455.1. Taxonomy (NCBI): domain Eukaryota; kingdom Metazoa; phylum Chordata; class Aves; order Passeriformes; family Furnariidae; genus Xenops; species Xenops minutus. The sequence continues at coordinate 19,797,986 of JAWWEE010000105.1, read as the reverse complement.
GCTAGGTCCTTTGTATACATAAAGTACTATATGCTTTATAGGAAAGGAATATTTAAGTGAATACTGGATATTTTTATCTTAATTTATAAGCAAAAAAATTTATCAGGACAGAATTTATATAAGGACAGAAGTTGAAACCTTCCCTATTCCAGTGTACACCACATAGCTATGAAGTGTTATTTCTTACTTACAAATCATTAATAATCCCTGTCACTTGAATAAAACCCATCTCTTAGCTCGTCTTAGGAGGATGCTCAATGCTCAAAGCTATTTTCAGGTAATTCAGGATTTATTTTTATTTCCAAACACATTATGAAATTGGAAATCTATGTAGGAATATATACCTTTGGAGAGGATAAAGTCAAGCAACTCTAGATAGCGCTCATGGGAATTACAGAGGCAGTAATTCTGATACAAAGGCTCTTCTAATTCCTGTGTCCTTATGGTGTTCAACAGATCAGCCTCTGTGAAGTGTTTCATTTCTCAGAGAGCCCTCTTGTCTGGTTTGAGAAAACTGCAGTAAAAATGGATGATAGAGTAATGCATCTCCTATTAATCAGCAGATCAAATGCTTATTTTCTCTGAAAAATGAAGTCTGTGACCCCTGTAATTTTTTTATTTGCAACAAAAAGTCTTGAGTTTCTTCACTGCATTTCTTGTATAGGAGTTAATACAAGACAGGCAATTTACTAAAAGATTCCTATAACTTAGTACCTTGTTATTACACTTGTAAGCACTACAATGCAGTACATATTTGATGTATTTGTATTCCATTACATCAGATTTCTATCTTCAACAGCTGGCACCTGGATATTTATACCGTGCACGGATCTTTTCACTGTGAGTGCATCTAAATAGAAAGAGTTGAATAAATTTTAATAGTATTCATAACTCTAACTGTGCACACACACAGTTACAGTTAACTGTGTGTGCACAGTTAAAATTATGAATACTATTAAAATTTATTCAACTCTTTCTATTTAGATGCAAACCTATTGAAAATCTACTGACAAACGAAAGCTGTGTTCCAGGTAACCTGATGCTTCATATTTTCCAGTATTACTGCTGTCTCCATTTGCTGACAGAAGTAATCTACACACAATAGATTAAGTCACATATTTCAGTAACCACCTCTGTCTTTCTGAGTGTGTGACCCACTATGCCTGTGTATGGGGTGGCTCTGGGAAAGGCACCTGTGGTGAGGAATGAATATTCTAATGTTTCTGAACCTTTTGGTGAAGGTGAAGGGGGCTTGTTGAAAACATTGCTGTGAGCAGATGGACCCCTGAAACCATCTGCTATCGAAGCAACTAAATGTTCAATGATGCATTACGAAATTATTTAGCTCTCAAAGAGCCTGAAAGTAGTTAGTAATGATGGCATCTGTACTGAGAGCAAACAACCTATTTATATATGATCTATCACTTCATAAACCGTTTGGAGACCATCTTTCCTTAAAGCAGCAGTAGTATTATCGACTCCCAGAATAAAATACTGAGTTGTGTGCACAAACTTGTAAGATCCTGGCTAGTTCATTTTTATTTCTTATAAGAGCATACTCATTGCTGGGATGTGCTGGAATGCAAGCTTTGTTTTGGATAGGAAGGATTTCACTGTGTGCTGGAGCTAGTCTGTATCAATGCACAAGCGTAACAAATGCAAAAAGAAAAAATAAAGTGTAAAGACTTTACTTAGTCTTAACCGAATAAGGATCCTATGTTCTTCTTTCCTTTGAAAAAAATTCATCCCATTTAGTTTTAAAGTAATAGACATTTAGGAGTCAAGGCTTCTAAATAAGAATACATTTTTTATATACTTAGATGATTCTTGTATTTTATATAGTTACTATGGGAACTGTTAAAACTTGTGTGGATTTAGCTATGTTCCATGTATGTAGTCAATAGCTACTAAATATATAAAGATACTATACATTGTGCTATAGATGGCTTTGCACCTGAAAAACACTGTATTTTTAATTATAATTTTGCTTCACATGTTTATACAAATAATGAACTCTAGATGAATATTTACTCCAACCTAAGTGATAATACATTGTTTTCTACTCCAAATAGTCAAAACAGGGGAGGTTATTTCTTTCGTTCAGTTTCTTTCAATATTGCTAAACATATTTAGATACCTGCTTGCAAAATGGTGTCTCCTATGAAAGCTCGCTCAGCTATGTAAGAAAGCTAGATTTCAGTAAAGACTTTGTATATAAATACGAGGAAAGGCAGCTCCAAGTTTTATGAAGAAATCCTCATTAATATCAACAGTGACTCATCAGCTCCTCTGGTCTAGTATCTTAGTTGAGATTGTACAAGTTATTTCAATTCTTTATTTAGAAGCAACAGTCCTAGTGATGAAAGTAAAGAAGATTTTACCCAAGGAAGCATATCAGATTAATATGCAAACCATAATTAAACTGGTAAGGCCTAACTTGGGCATAGACAAGTCACTCAGCAAATATGGACCACCCCATTCCCAAAGCCTTCCATCAGGCAAAATTTAGCCCTCTGCAGTGGAAAAGATACATTTCTAATCTCTGTGAATTGAGGAACAGTCAGCTAGATACTATTGACCATCCTGAACTGTGTCAAGAAGATTTCTTACTCTACTCACTCATTTACTGACCTTGGAGACTTCCTCAGAAACTGCTTCACCCTCCCAGCTTAGAGTAGTCCTACCTGCGAATACCACCTGCCTTGGGATGCTTGCCAGCCTCAGGATGGCACTGCTTAAACTGCAAGCTCGGTGTCTAGCAGAGATCCCATAAACATGAGCACCTTGGAGCATTGCTGGCACAGGGCACGTATGTGCTATAAAGAGGCAGAGCAGCTCCCACCCACTCCTGTGGCATGCACTCCTCACAGACATTGCACACTGAGTATTCATGATTCAGCTCTGCATAAAGCCTTTGCCGTGTGCTTGCACTTCCAGAAACAAGTTTAGTCTGTGCATATTAAAAGCAAGGAAACCTTGCTCAGCACAACATAAGCCTAAGTCTCTTTAATTTTCAGGGAGGAACAAGCACCCCAGTCACAAGTATTTTGTTAAGTGCAGCAATTCGGACCATTGCAAGCTTAATTTGACTTGTTAAGCTTCAGCATTTTTAGTTAACACATAGGAAAGATGTTACTAAACTGTTAAGATGCTTAAAGTTGCTATAAACTTAATGTGACAGAAGATAAAATCATTCCTTACAGACTTGGAAAATGTGAGCATAGGAGAACAGGAAAATAGGAAAAAATATCTTCTTTAAATCACACCTTTTTCACAGAATTAAACTGTGAAGGTTTACAAGAGCCTAAGTGTTTGGTCAAATACTCTCCATACTTTCCCATTCTTCTCTGCAGACTTCAGGTCTACTTAACATGGAGGCTGCAATGCGAGTAGGACTGAAAGAAAAATTGCCCCCCTGATAGCTACACACACCACAAAAATTACAGGACTGAAACAAAAGGCTGGCGTGTCTGGCTGACACACTATATCCCTTTCCTCTCTACCACCTGTCAATCAATCACCAGTCAATCACAGAAAGCCACAATCAGCCACTTAATGACAGCCAGATGGCATCTACTTCTCATGAACTGTACTCCTGAAGTCATACATGCTGCCTGTAACTAGCAGCATTTCCTATCCAGGGTAATAATGAGGGGTTTTTTGTATTCAGACAAAGCCATAATGCCTCACACCTCTGACAGGATGCCCCTGTGAGCAGAATACGTGCTCTGCCAGAAGCATTGTTTTTCTTTAGCAGAAGAATCAATGCTGCTTTATCCCTCAAACTTTGATCAGGGAAAGGTTTGCTGGTTTGTGAATGAGAATTGAGAATAACATGGAAATTTTAGCAGGCATTCATTCTGCTTCCCTTACTTCTCTGCAGTCCTGACACAGGGAAGGAATCCATACGGAGATCAACGTGATCTTCTTCACATCGGTTTACCAATGATTTCAACCTTGACCCAAAGGGAACACTTCTTCTGGAAGTGACAGGTAATTTAGCTTTCTTGCTTAGTTCTGGGGCTCTCTTGTGGTGAATTATGTATAGTGCTTCTGTGATATGGACCTTTGTCCATGAAGGAACTAGCCGAGGCTGTTAAACTGCTTTTAAAGGTTTTTTATCCATAAACACCCAGCAGTCTTCCCAGCTAAAAAAAATTCTGCCTTGGGACAAAGTGGCAAACTCAATTTTGAAGTGGCCAAGTTTGTGCCCATCAAGCATGAAACTGGATTCAGGCCTTGCTTGGAACACTTATCACTGAGCTGTGTAGAGTCCAGAGGCTTTTCTCCCGTATGTGATGACTATCCTGTGACTGCTACTGCAGGTACATTTCAGTGACATAGCTGAAATGGCAAGCAGGAAAATAAAGACCTTTTACTGTCACATACACTCTCTGAACAGTACTGTTTGTTTTCTAAGATGTATCTAATCCAGTTTTTCAGGAGAGGGCTTATTTATGACCAGACTGGAGAAACATGATTCTGTTACATGAATTGTAGCCTGGGATGGCCCCACTAATGGCCAACTCTGCAGCATCCAGTAGTATTCAACTTCTTTATTAAAAACTGCTTGGCAATGGCTCTGTACAGCTAAGTAAGATAAGAGCTGGGTTTTTTTAGTAAGGATCAAGGATGGGTTGCATGACTTGGAAGCAATGCTTCACTACCTCTTATTTTCTGGGACCTTTAGAAGTGTTTAGGCTATTTACTTAAAAGGTGAGTATGTTTACTGCTTAACAACACAGAACTAGTTTGTTCAGAGTCCTTCCCAGAGTTTATTCAGTTCGTTCTGGCAATTCCAGCTAGGGTGCATCCCTCCAAGCTACTGTCCATCCATTTCAGGAAATATCCAGCTTTGCCGAGCAGGAAGGCACAAGACCTTCACAAGATCTCTCCCTGTACTGTTCCTGTGCTTACATTTGTTGCCATACCAAGACATATCAGTGCTAAACAAATATCTTTTTCCTTGGCAGTTTCAGAAGCTTCTCCCTCAAGAAATCTTGGAGGCAGATACCTTGCAACTCAAGGACGGGCAGATTTTATCCATTAAAGATGGGATGTAAATGGAGGCAACCTTCCACAACATTCCCCCCTCCCCACATATACATACATTTTCAGCCTGGTTTCTGGAGTGCAGACAGAGAATCTCATTAGGAATCTAATATAATAAGGGCATGTAGATACTGGGGTTGGGGGTGGAAATCAGATTAGCTTCATTACTTTATTCTGCACCTCGCAGCGCTTCTGCCAGTGGACAATTGCATTAGATCAGAGAGGAGATCAAAAGGCAAAAACTCCCCAGAAATACTGCTGCTCATTGTCTGAGGCAGGAATGGGAAAAGTGCACTGTTGGAGGACACAGACCCACGGTAGATACCAGGAACATTTGGGAAGGGTGGCCATTTTTTCCTTTGAACTTTTGCCTATTGCGCTTGTGGTGTTTGGAAGGCGAGTCCAAAGTCCAGCACACAGAGCTATGGAAACTAAGCAACTTGTCCAAGAATTATGCAAGTGGGCTTCCAGAGAGCCTGGAGGGAGATGATACTCTGAGTGCCAGACTTGTCCTCTCCAGAGAGCTCTAGTGTCTCAATCACCGTTACCTCTTTCACAGCCACTTTCTTACTCATACCTCTCAGTTTTGGGCACGGGAGCAACAGCTCAGCTGAGTGCTCCGCTTCAGCAGTGATAACATGAGAAAGGAACACAAGGCAGTGTCTGTTGCTCACCATATAAAACAGTAACAGCCTAGACCAGTTCAAGGCCTCCAGCAGCAGTGTTCCTGTACCAGTTCTGAGGGGACACAGTGACCACAGTGACAACTTAACTGGCTGCCCACTGTTCAGGGCAATCTGACTTCAGTCCAGACAATGAACGTCTCACATAGTTTATTCAGTGCTGAGAGTGAAGCCCTGAATCCCCCTTCATCTCCTGTCACACCTTGCCTGGCAGTCGTGGAAAGTGGGCTGGATAGAACTTCTTGGCACAAGAAATGCCGTGTCTTCAGGGAAACACTTCAACATGTTCCTGAGTTACACTGAGGCACCAGTCACTGTGGATTGTTGCTATTGTCAGCAGAGAACAGGCAAAATGATCTTCACCAACCTCTTTTCCACATCTCTGAATTCTCTTTAAAGAAGGAAAGTCCAGGCATCTGAATCTTTATCAGAGAGCAAATGTGAAAGACTGACTTAGACCAAAACAGAGCAAGAAGTCCCTGGAACTCAGTCAGGGCAGGTAAGCCATGCTAGTTGTGTTCAAGAATGCTGGATGCACTGTCAAATTCCGAAGCATTGCTGCTGTGGTGTTTTTTCATTTGCTAGCATTGTGCATATATTTCATGCACTACTGGTGCTGTGCCTTTTCTTCCACTGCCACTTTCTTCTTTATTACTCCTTATGTAAGTCCTGTAATTTAAGCACAAAAAAGAAGTGGTGCATGCTAACCGCTATGACAAACAGGTTACCCTTTATAAATCACAGAAAGGAAAATAAAAGAAAAAAAAAGTTGATACACAGGTTATTAAATCAGAGATATGAAATGGAAATATGGCTCAGCTTAGAAACTACGTATTTCTTATGAAGACAACCTGTAAGGAAGTAAAAGCACTGTTAACCACATGATGCTCACAGAATCGCCTTACTCCTACAGTCATACACTTGCTGAAAGTGTTACAGTCCTGAATTCTATCAGTATTGCTCCAATATTTAATCAAATGTCAAATTCATATGTATTTGTCCTAGATATATAGAATTTTGAATACTCCGGTTCATAGTTCATAGTCTAACATTCTTCAGTTTGCAACCAGAAGAACCAAAAACTAAATCTAAAGAAAAAAAGCTAAAAGTGCTGTTTACATGAATGACCATATCATGCTCTTTCTTGTTTCAGTTTAGTGAGACTATAACTTTCTTTAAAATACAAAAATAAATATAAGTTTTCGCAAGTCATGTCAGGTTCACATATGCTGCAACATAACTTAATAGTTTAGTAGCATAGCATGTACTGTGGTTCTCAAGTGCCCTTTTGCCTCATATTCTATTCCTTTCAATACAAGTTAACCCAATCCCCAAATTTTTCCCTAATTTCAAAATTAGTATGCTCACTTAGAAATTTTATCCAGCCAGCAAGTACCTAGAAAGATCATCTATTTGGCCCAGACCTTACAATTATTCCTGTCAAATTTCTCTTCTATTGAGAAATTAGTGTTCAGCTGCTGTTGTAGAGGTACTGCTATTAAAGGTACATCAGTGAAGATTTTATCACCATGGGTGAAACATACATCTGCTTCTTCAAAAACACATTTGTGGATGACAGAGGAACAGAAGGTATCAGAAAAACACAACAAGAAAAAACCTGAGCACTCAGGGGTAAGACTAAACAAAGACAAGATGCTTGAGGCAGTCAACAACACAAATACTCCAATAATAATGACAGCAATAGGAAGTTTTTTCAAGCTCCTTCTTGCAAGTCTGTACAGAAAAATCTATACTGCGATGTTTACTGTCAGGGGTATATTTTTATATATTATTCTATATTTTTAAAGGTCTAATAAAAAGCATGCTTTAGGGTTTCCACAAGCATCATTTACTTTATCCTTTCCCTAACAATATCAATCAAATAGAAAATATTTTCCCTGAATTCTTCTCTTGTTCCCTTCTCTTCTTATTTCCAGAAGCATGTTGCAAATACTTCCACTTGCCCGTGCGTTAACTTCTGAACTCCCAGAAAGGGCTTGAAGGCAAGATATACTGACAAGGAGCATTCGTTTCTTAAAAGCTCAAGCCACTGGGCACCTTTAATTAAAAATTGTATTGATTTTTTTCCACTGCTTTTAATGACAGGCACTAGTCTGTGACTTCTATTGTTAGCCATTGACAGTTTAAGTAGTGAAACAAAGGGCACTTATACAGCACTTAGTGCAAAATTATGACTGATTAAAAAGTCATTTGTCATGGTAACAGCATCTGCTTAGGCTTCACAAATTTTTAAATGCACCCTTGCACACAGTGTGTGGGAAGGTGTGGTACATGCTAGCCTTCACAACCATGTCCCTCAGCAATTTAAATGCATTATTAAAATGCCACATGAATCACATTTTTTGAGCAGCTATTACTTTTTCACAACATTTGCTGGAAGAAGTTTGAGCTGGGCAAAAGCTTCAGTGTTTGACCACACAGGGAAATGTAGTAGAAATCTAGGCACCTCTGTTGAAACCTTCTAAACAAGTTACAAATCTCTGAAAAGACTCCAGTAGTTAACTGGGATTTTAAAAGAATTAGCTCACAGTTTTAGTTCCTCTATTTTCCTGTCTTTTCCAAGGCAGAGTCCTGCCTTCAGATGTGTCAAGGGTGCTTGGCAAACCAAGGTGCAGCCAGCCAGCTTAGTTAAATCACTGTTGGTCAATTGCTGTCAATAGACTGCAGTTACTAACATCTAAACACCTGTCCAAAGCAGAATCTGAAAAATAATCTAACTGTAATAATTAGTAATATTTGCCATACCTAATAACAGTGATATTGTAGTTCATATACAAACATCAACAGAAAGTGCTCTGACAGTCACTGTGGAGGGCAAAGCTGAAAGATATTTGAGAAATTTGAAGGACATTGAGCATAGAAATGACAGTGGGTGGAAGTCAAATATTGCCCTCAGGCCAACATCAGATTCTGGGGTAAACAAGCAGTCTGCAGTCTTATTCTTCTGCATGACTACACAGAGGGTTTTATATTTGTTAATTCCTTTAAAAGAAGCTCCAATTGCATATTCTAAACCATTTCCTTTACATCATACATACATTGTAAGTGTCAATAATTTCCTGGAGTCACCTACCCAGCATAAGCTGAGCCTAAAAGTTATTTCCAGAGATAGCTGGTGTATTTTGGAATAATTCCTCTTCTTTTGTCTGGAAATAACAGGAAAAATTTCTTCAGAAAGATTCACTGCATATATTGTCCCTGGCCTTCCCTAGCTGTTATTTCTAAGCTGCTATTTTTAATGGACTTCAGATCAAGCTCCAGGAAGTATTTTATCTGTGCACATGTGCAGATTTCGTGAATTTGTGGTAAGTTTATTCTTGACATGATAAATGTGTGCTCCTACTTGGTTTTTGTCTTATACTTTTTGCCCAGGTTTCACCTTTTCCTCTCCTCAGAGGACCACTGGCTTATGAAACCCCTTCTCAACCTTCATTTAAGCTCAGCTTCTCCAATAACCTAAGCTTTGAGGAAGGAAAGATAGTGTTGTAGCTCAAGAATTTGAACAACACAGGGAGAGAACTCTATTAGCCATAAAACACAATTATTCTTGCAGTGATAGTGAGATAGCAGAGTATATAAGTCAGTAGAACCTCTGATAAGACAGTATTAGCCCTTTGAAGTACTGTTAAAATGAATTTAAGTCAACAAAGAATACTTTTGCTAAGTCAGCACTTTATGCCATGCTAACAATGAGGTTTTGATTTCCAGTCAATCACTCTACAGCCAGTCTTGTTCTACAGGCTTTTTGTTTGAAATTCATATTCATTAGTGTAGAGATACATAGGTGAAGAAGGAGATTTTTTTATCCCTACAGTTAAGGATCTTCATTAATATTATTTCTATAAATATTGCACTTCCTCATAGAGGCTGCAGATAGAAACTTATTCAGCTCCTTCCTTTGTTGCTTTACTTTTATTATTTTTTATCAAAATGCTTGATGGCTGTTGCAAGTTGTTAGAAACTCCAAATCCATAAAAAGATGGGAGATGAAAATTTCAAATAGCCAGTGGACATCAAATTAATTTATTAGCTGCAAAGGCATGGTCTGGCCCAGAAATACTTGGTTCTCTTGTGACATTTGGAAATGTTTTCTTATTCTTTTTTCCCCAAATCTGATGAGGACATTTTTATTATGCTTTGGTCCTCAGACAATTTACCTGCTAAAGTCTCTGCAGATTACAGAGGCACTGAAATTTTGCTGACGTTCATAGCTCTCACAAAGGTGGGTGCATTCTCATTCCTGACTAAAAGACCAGCCTTGAAAATTTCACCTTATGGATGAATTTTCATTGGCCTGCTTTTAAATAATTTCCACAATATAGAAGATATCTTTTTTTCCTATTAATATGAATGAAACAGATGAATTATTTTGACGAAAATTTTCTGAAGCCTTTTCTGAGCTCCTAACATATCAGAAGTGGCAGATTTTAATTGTTTGTAACTAAGTCAAATGTTGCCATTTAGTGAGTAACAATTTCAATAGTCAATGAAGTTATGATTAACTAAACACTGAGTTTTAGAAGGATTAGCAGCTGTAATACCAAGAAGTCCTAGCTGATTCCTCTTCAATCTCCAAGAGAGTGTGGCTTGGAAGTTTTCTAGAAATTTTGTCCTAGATTTTAACTTAATGATAACTGACTTACATGCCATAAAAATTCATAAGATATGGAACACAGCAATTGAATCCTTTGTAAGTGAACTGTAATTATGTATATTTTGTATGTGGTGAAGAAACTAACCATGTAAATGATGACAGCTAATTATATACAGCTCTCCTGGGCATTAGTATCACTCTCCCTGACAGCATACTCCTCTTTAAGGGTTTTCCTTCTTTGTATATAGGCCACTATTTCTGCACATTCCTTAAGGGAATTATGCTGTTACCTTTGCACTGTTTAAATGAAAACTAAATGTTTTTATCACAGAAATCCTTAGTGTAATCTAACTAATTTCTCCCTTATTGTGCTAATAAGTCAAATCCAGCTCTTCCTCTTACTGGTGTCAAGCCAAACTAATTCCACTGATTTCAATGAAGTTGCTATGGATTTACACATACAAAGCTGTCAGCAGATATTTGGCTGCTGATTTCGCTCCCCTGGGAGAGCTGGAGATTACAGCCTGCAAAAGGAACAGTGAATCATATGTGGTCAGACGAGGGCCTGCCATGGAGGCGATGGGAAGAATGCTACGTGTTAGGAATTTGTGGAAAGAAAACCCTTTAAAATCTTCCCTGGAAGAATTCCCCCCAGCTTTTTCCAGCTTGAAGGAGAGGGCGAGTGTGCATGCAGAGAAGTGGACATGAGGGCAAGGCAGGGCTGAAGAAGGTCTTTTCACAAAATCTAACATGCAAGAGCTCTTGCAAATTGGTATTTTGGAATACACTTGGAAAGGTGTCTGGACACATTGTCTGTGCATGACCATAGCTATTTTGACATCCCTGCATCTTTGGAGCACTATTACATTTCAAAGCTGCTCTGAGTCTTCACAGTCAACTTTCTCTAGACTTTCTCTAGGTTGAAAGTATGCAGAAGAATCTACACTGTCAGGGATCACAGGAGGAAAAAAGACAGCACAAGGTGCAGTACCTGTGTGTAGATTGGCTCTGAACTTCAAAGCTAAAGGCTAAGATTATACTCTCTCCCCTCTGCCTTCATCCTCTTAAATTTATGGAACTGCACTGAGAGATGGGGGTGTGACTTACCTTATTACTTAATGGTTAAAAATTGCTCATGCTGCTCCTGGCAGGCAGCTTCCTCTCATCACTGTTTTTGTGATGCACAAAGAAAAGACCTTCCTTGAAGCATTTGCTAAACAGTCCTAACTGGCAGTACCCTGGACATGTAGCGCATGGTGCCATCCTTTACATGAGTCTGAACCTTACTGTGTTGCAATAACATGTATTTGATATAATTCTGACTAGTAACACATGAGATAAGAATTGAGTGGATATGAATATGAATAAATACATATGAATGCTGTCTCCTGGAGGCCATGTAACTTCTGAGACCACTTGTCAGAGACCCTGATATGCTAATAGATTTTCTGTTTCTCAGTGTTTCTCCAGTTCCTCTCCTTGAGTCCCCAGGCCCAGAGGGGAACCCAGACATATGGTCTTATGGTCTTATTCTTAGAAATGCAAAAAAAAAAAATTCCCTTTTAAAAAATCCCCATGGTAAAATCAGAGCAACAAGTTTGCATCTCTTCAACCATAAAATTCATTCAATATTTCCGCTATTGTAAAGGATCCATGCTTGAACTTCATTTTCTCCCCTGCTATCAAAACCACTGCTGCACTGCCCAGGCAACCTGTTCTCTTCTTATGTGCAAGATGAAATCCTCTCTTAAAGGTGGGTTCATTCAAAACTGCCTCCTGACCCTGTCACTGCCCATAAGACAAGCCTAGTGATGCGGTTCTTGCATTTGGTCTTGTTTCTACAGTCTTGATAGTTTCAGACTTTTTATGTAAGTTGCAGCAAAACCTTTGAAAACACTGACTCAATTAAATAATTATTTGCCTCAGAAAACTCCCACTTCTTCTCATGAATGCACGTTCTTACTTCATACCCCCACCCCCATTTTTCATGGCAGATTATCTCATTAAGCAGCCATCAGTCCCATGAGTCCTAAGATGTTTGCCAAGGTCACACAGGTAGTTTTCAGCTGAGTCAGGAGTAGTTCCCATCTCCCAATTCCCAACCCTGTGCTCTGACTATGGCTTCTTTGACGTGATTTGTACACATATGAACAAACTATACATCTTGAAAAATGAATACAACAAATTTTGTTCAATAGCAAGACATTTATTTTTTATTTATGTATATGTCTTATGATTTACAGGCTCTAACTTCTTCATGGTTTATTTCAGTCTACACATGGATCAGCCTTTTCCACAGAAGACAAAAATTTCTTCTTAATTTCAGAAGAAATATTAAGACTAGGATTTTTCCTTCCTGTAATAATCTGAAACAGTGGTAAGGATTTATGTTTGTTCGTTTGTTTGTTTGTTTGTTTGAATAAATTAGGAGGTTCAGCAATCTCAACGGATGTACATTAGCATTGTTGCTCAGGTACCAGTGGAGTTACATCAGATTACATTGCTTGAATCTATCCAGAATTTTTATGAAGTGTCTGTTGAAAATATAAAAAGATTACTTAGAAGCATCAATTATTTCTAGATTCAGGATATAATGTATATTTAGGGAAGGTAAGAAAAGGTACTTAAAAATTAAACAAAATCTGCAAATAGTAGGATCTGGAAATCTTGTATGTAATAAAATATGAGGGAGATGCAAGATTCTCATGGTAAGTGCTTTGTTTTGTGTATAATGATATCTCAGATTAATTTTCTTTGATGTCTGCATCTTTTTTTGTTTCCTGTGAAGAAAGATTTGTTGGGTTTGTGGCGTTCACTGTAAACACAGGTGTCTTGGAAGAGCTGCAGGTGTTCACCCTCCTCAGCTTATTTTGGTCCCCATGGGCATGGGGGAGGGCGGGAGGGGAACTTGCCTCACCAGAAAAATATTTTCTGCATGACCTTGAGAATGTGTAAAGCTCTGAAGCATGTGATTATGCCTTGGCATGTAAGCAGTACTTGGCCAATATATGACCTAAATGTGGTTTTCAAGTGTAGATACTAGGCTTTTCCTTTCATGCTCGTGTTTATTTGTTATGCTTTTAGGTTTGCTTATGGTAAAAAAGGGATTTGCACGTGTATCAGTATTCACTGATATCTCCCTTCTCTAATCAGGGAACATTTCCCATAGTAGCTTATCCCTCAGATATTATGGAATAATTTAGTGCAGACATAGAAGATGAAGCCTGCAAACTTGGCCCCTATTTTACTTGCTTTGGCACATCCTCATTCTGTCTTGATGTCCCTATACAGACAGACAAGGAAGCTTTGCATAGAAAGAGAAAAAAACTCCCTTCCTGTTCTCCATCCATCAAAACCCTTTGGCCAAGTAGATACAGAATAGACAATTTTGCTGCTAAAATGCTGAACTAGGATGATTTCTTAGCTGAGAAGAAGATCAACCTATGAAGGTGTGACAAAATTCGAGTGATGCAGCAGAAGACAAAATCCATCTGATTTTTCTTAAAATGTCTTGTTTGCACATCCTTCTACCAGACACTGGGTCTTCCTCTGAGCACTGTATAATTCAGAGGGAGACGTAGGTGCTGGAAGCAGGTGAGGAGCAGGGTCACAGAGACCTGAGCCACTCCTGGGGTGGGGACACCCCAGAGAGCAATGCCCGTTTGGGGCAGAAAGAGGAAGATTCCTTTCAGAGCGTTGCTAATGACCTGCAGAGCTGCTGCACAGCAGTCATTTCACAGATACGATGGCAGGTCACTGCGACAGATGTTCCCAACATATGTGGAGAATTAATTACCCACTAGTAAACAAAATCTGTGATGCGGAGAGTCATTTTGTCCAAATTTCTTTCGATTTTGCTGTTATTAGGAGCTTAATTTTTCTTGATCAGCCAGACCCTCTTGAATTAAAGTGTTCCATAATGGGCTGTAGTGAACATTTTCTGAAGTGAAGTATGGAGGAAAGTGGCAAGGAGTGGGTCAGGGGAGATGAGTTTAGCTGCAAGAGTTGATTGTGAAGCTGTACCATAGTGAGTGATTAGTCAGTTATTTGATTAAAAGGTTGGATGCCAGTCATATGTTTTTTTTAGAAAAAAAATCTAATTGTTAACTAGCATTCAACAGCATTTATGCTTAATTTTAGAACATCCACTAGAGTGTCTAGACCTTCTGGGGGTAGATAATATTTTGAGAGAAGGAGCTTTTGACAAAAGATTTTATTTTCCTTTTCTGTCAATATTCTGAATGTGTTAATGTCTCAGGGGCATATTGTGCAATTGATTTTTAAGCAGAACTCCCCATTTAAATCAATGGCAAAATCTGCTTTAAAAAAAAAAAGAATCAATGGCATGATATGGCTCCGGGACATTAGAATGAAATTCTTGTATTCATGACCCAGATAACAAATCAGAAGGCCATAAAACCCCTGCTGTTTCTTAAAACTCATTCAGTGCATCAATACTTGTAAACTAAATAGTACATGGAAATGAACATACTTTAATAGAAGGATATTGAAGATCAAAATATTTAGCTATTTTTTGGTTGATTGTGCTTTCATAATTTATGCCCAGTGTCTCTGTTCTTGACACATTGCTTAGGATTTGAGCTCACCTCTCTCTTTTGATCTGCAAAAGGTAAATTGGTATCAGTATCTTATTGCTGTCCATTCTAAGACACTTAATACTTCTCCATTTTCCACAATCTGAAATTAATTTTTTCAGGTTTGTCAAATTTTATAGCACTGGTTTCCAAATGGACATGATGAAAGAGATCTCTCTGACACTCTGGAATTGGCATACTTCATAAAATCTTGGGCCCAGAAACCAAATCTATAGTTTAGCTGCATTTTTTGTTATAAACATAAGAGTTCATCACACTACCCTGGTAGGATGGGAAAAAACAAAATGTATAAGAACAGTGAAATCCCTTCTTTTTGGCATTAAGCATTAATACATTTTTTTAGTAGCACTTATTCCTCAATTTGGGAACCTGGAAAAGTTTATGACACCCATGAAATGCTGCTAAATACATCAAGATGCCTGAATTTTTCAGCCATACAGGGGAAAATTCAAGCACAAAAAGAAGGTGAGGTTCCAGCACTGGAGAAAAGTCAAACTGTCAGAAATTTGCCAGAATAGAATAAATGTTCAAGTGAAATTGAGGGGCACTAACATCATTATCCAGAAAAAAGTGTGATTCGAGTGCAGTGAGGTAGCATCAAGTCTTGCTTCTGCTGTGAATTGGAATTTTATTTAGTTAAGTAATTTAGCCTATTTTTGACTATTATTGTCTTTTATAAATATTATTTTTCTCTACAAATAACAGTTTTCTATCTTATTGTCCTTTGCAAAGGACTTTGAGAAATTGCAATATAATTTCCAATAGAAATCGAAATTATGTTTATGAATTAATTCAAAATAATTAAATCACATAAATTGTATCCACATTCAGCTTATAAAGTACCATTTGTATACCTGCACATATTTCATGTGTGAATACACTTGCATTTAAACTTTAACAGATCCTAATGCTGTTGAAGACTTATTTTCCCAGAGGTTATCTTTGCTGCAGTGTTAGATGGAAGTTTAAGTCCTGTATGGTCAGTAAATTATTCTACACAAATACCTCCCTACACACATCTCTTAGGCACTAGGTGCCACACAGAAAGGCACAGGCTGAAGGTGAAGTGCTGCAGACAAGTCTATAAAGGCATGTGGGTTCAGGCTGTACATTTGTAGGGTAGAGATGAGAGCTCAGCTCAGCAGAGCTCACCAGCATGCAGAACCAGTTATTCCCATGCTGGACCAGTCACTCCAAGTAGCTCGAGTGCTGCTTCACACCCTGGCTGTCATCACTTGAATTAGGACATCTGGGATAGAGTAGATCAACGAGGCAACTAATAGAGTGCAGGGATTCATTTAACAGTTTCAGATTAACAGATTCAAAAATTAGTGTAGCAGTGAATTTCCCCTCTCTGCACAGAGCATAGTTAAAATATAGTTCAAATGTGTAAATCAGAGAGTGGTTTTGTCAGAAACTAATACTAGAAAATTCATCAGCCACACTACTCCTCCAGTCTCTATACTGTGGAAATGTAGGTTTTACTTTGGATCATTCTTGTATTCTGATAGATAGTACTTGTAACCACAGGTGAAACCTCTGTGAAGTGTTATCAGTTCAGAATAACCTGGCAGTGAATTCTGTATTTCGCTTTCTCTTCTTGGATCAAAAGTCTTCACACTACATGCAGAAAACTTGTAAGTCACAAAATGCTTACGTATGTCAGTGAAGAAGACAGAAAACACCCTGCCTAAAACAGGTCTACTTTTTATTTCAATTCTTACTCTACTTATTGATTTTCTGACTATTTTTTCTACAGAGCTGACCCATCACAGGAAGTGCAGAACTCTCTGAATAAAGGCACATGACATATAACTACAGTTGATATTAGTTTTCTGAGACCAGGGCTCACATATTGGCAGCTGACTTTTATCTAGGTAAAAGGTCTCTCTGTAACATGATTTCCTTTCTTCAATATACTTCCTTTTCCAAAATGCTGAAGTCCATTTACAAAGAACTGTGCTGAGAGTAACTGAGAAATCTATTTTCTGTTTGAAAGAGTGCTTGTGTGTGGGTAAACCTATTGGTTTTAAACAAGAAAGAAATCAACGGTACTTACATTACTGGTGTGAAACGATGGTTCATTAACTAAACTGAGAGCACACTCACGTCTAAACAATAAGTCTGAGCTTGCCATTTGTATTGTCATGAATCCATGGGACTACTGGAGTGAGGAGGGTCTACTCATCTGAGTACAGGTTATAGGTGTGATCCGTCAATAATCAACTTGATCTGAAAAACAAAGTGGCCCTAAGAGAAGTTTTAATGAAATTCACATTCTGTCACAGCTACAGCTTCACTTCCTGCCTCCCATATTGGTAGAAAATAAATGTTCGATACATACAAAATCTCCTTACTAGCTGGACACTCTGCCTGCAAAACCCTATTCACCTTCCCTCATGATAGAGGATTCTTCTTTGTGACTGTTTATTTTTTTCAGCCTGTCTTCTGCCCTGTTAGGCATGGGGTAAATAAAGGTTCTGTAGTTTATGGTCTTGTAAACATAGGAGTGATATTTAGCGCATAATGATATTTCCAAAAAAGTGCCACATCGGTGAAATCCTGTTTCTGTTGATATTTGTATTAGAAATGTCACAGCCTAATCTAGCCACAATGACAACCGATATATAATTATCATATAATTATTAAAGCTCAGATTTCAGAGTTATTATCTAAGTATAAAAGTTGTAATTTATTGAAATAAAGTTTGTAGACGATTAATTATCTTTGTCCAGAGCCCCTCTCCACTGTAGAATTTTATCATGACTCCATTATTCAAAATGCCAGCTAATAATATTAATATGCCTCACCACATTAGTTCCTAATATTTGCTTACTGTCTGTGAATACAAAAAGAAATGAAACTTTAGATACAACAGCAAACCACCTCAAATACTTTAAGCAGAGCAGTGAGGACTTAGAGACCACAGTATTTAAGTGAATATTCCTTCTCACATAGTTAGTTCTTCAGAATTTTCAGGAATGTCTGTGATACCAGACTCAGAGTTCTACAGAGAGCAGTATGGACTTCATCTGCATTAATTTATTATTCCTAGCAACAAATGATTAAACCAATTTTCTGATTAATCAAAACTGTGCTTTGCAACCATCCATATGAGATCAGAATTTTTAATCACTTTGCAAGGGCTGCAGCAATTTGAAGAACAAAATTGAAAAATCTATTTTATAAGAAATATTTAGCAAATAAAATATAAATCTCATTCAGAGCTAATGTCACTGTGAAGTATCAGTTATTCCATAATTGCACACCTGAAGCTTTTTTGCTAATCTCTTTGAAGCCTTTTCCTAGCAACAGAGAAACTTGTCTTGAAATTACTACTAGTCCTCATCATTGTGGCTGTTTCTGTGATGCCAAGAACAGATAGACAGTGTTCATCCTTTCATGACTGGAGCTATGGAAGGAGGAATTGGAGACAACAGAAAGGTCAAGAGGATCAGGCTAGATTTCAGAAATTACAAGCATGCGGTGTACTGTTGAACCACTCACTCTCTGATGCAGTTCAGGACTCCAGCTTCGTGGTCATTCACACTGCAAAAGTCATTTACAGTTGCTCAAGATACCATTAAAATGTATTCTGCATATGCATCCTGTTCATAGTATGAACATAGTGGGATGCCACCTAAAGATGATGAGGCCCAAGGTGATATCTGTCACTCCCTGTGCTCTCATGTGTGGTTTTTCTGCCAAGAAATTTTCCCAGCAGCAGTGTGATTAAGCAGCAGCAAAGCTAGCACAAGCTGGCTTCATAAGAAATGGCAAATGACTCAGCCCACAGTGAAAACACAAAAGGCTACTTATTTCCAGGTCCTACACCACTGGCTTAGTGATTTCAGGGCTTGTATTGTGGGCAGTCTTTGGCAACTACTAGCTGGAAGCATGTCATCAAGATCAGAAGCAAGAAACACCTCACTATGCTGTTCCCAGTACTCTTACCTGTGCCATGTCTCTTTGCAAAGCAGCACTAGCTCATTTGGGGGCACTACTGATTATGTTTGTGACAATGGTATCAAGAATCATGTGACATATTTGGTAGGGCAGCAATCCATAAGCCTGTAGGCTGACATAAGTGTTCACAGGAGTGCCTACCCTGAGGTTATTGGTGCCAAAAGCCAGGCCTGAGGTTTGACTTCTGCTTCTTTTAAAGGAGCAGAAAGGACAGAAAAGGGCCTGTCTGGGACATCTAATTCCCTGTGCACATCTTGTGAGTATTACAATGAAAGTGATTGAATGACCTGCTTGCTAAGACTTGGTGCTACAGAGGTGCTTTGAGACTGGGGACAGTTGGTGCAAGACAAACCTGCTGTCTTGGATTAAAGTACTGAAAGGAGGACTATTTGAAGTTGAAATGTTAGGAGAAGTGCAATGTTTAGGTGAACTTGGTGAGCAATGGTTGAGGAATAAACCAAGTTGAGAGCAATAGGTCTCAAGTGCCCCTTCAAAGAGGGAAAATGTATTTTACTCCATCACCTGAAAAATGCACTAGTACTGCTACTGCAGGTCTTACTTCATTAGTTAGGTACAGTATAATTAATCTATATGAAAAACATGCAACTATATCTGAAGTGCACTGGAATTAAACTACTGTTTCTGCAGAAAGGGATATTATGCAGTAGTATTACTGTATTAATATTCTTTTATAAGGTTGAGCTGTTAAATCATAATCAAAATTTCAGCTCAGATTGTAGAATTACTGTAAGAAATCATTCTTAAGGAATATCTTAAAAAAAAAATCTGTAAAGAAATTACAGGCAGAAGAGATTCTATCTTTTCTGTACAGTACAAGATGACCCTTTATGGTACTTGACCAATGACATTGTCTAGTCTCATTTAAAAGTGTACAAGAAAAGGTTATTCAATAAAACACTCTGTTTAGTTGCCTGAAAGCTTTACTCCTACATTTTACCTGTAGGTGTCTGCATCTGGGTTTTTCTGCTATGGAGGCAGACAAAATAATTTTGTAGGTAACACATTTGATTCTTACTTTCTACTTTCAGGTATTTTAGGCTGAGATGCTGAAGCATGTCCAGAGAAGAGCAGTGAAGCTGGTGAAGGGTCTGGAGCACAAACCTGATGAGGAGTGACTGAGAGGTCTGGGGTGCTTCAGTCTGGGGAAAAGGAAGCTGGAGGGGACCTTATCACTCTTGACAACTCCCTGGCAGAAGGTCGCAGGCAGGTGGGTGTCACTCTCTTCTCTCATGTAAAAAGCAATAGGACAAGAAGAAAAGGCCCCAGGTTACACCAGGGCAGGTTTAGATTGGATATTGGGAAAAATGTCTTCTCCAAAAAGGGTTGTGAAGCATTAGAACAGTAGGGAAGTGGTGGAGTCATCAACCCTGGAGGTATTTAAAAGATATGTAGGTGGAGAATTTAGGTACATGGTTTAGTGGTAGACCTGGCAGTACTGGGTTACTGGTTGGACTGGATAATCTCAAAGGTCTTTTCCAACCTAACTAATGCTATGATCCTATGATTCTAGCTTAGTTTATTTTCTTATTGCTGATTAAAATTTTGTTACAAAACAAACTCATAAAAAACACTGATGTGGCAAACGTCAAAAGAATTAATCATGGATGCCTGTCTTTTCGTAATTAAAAAAGGCCTAGGTTACCTGAAAGGATGAAATCATTTACAGTACAAGTTACCTAATGGTACTACAATTTTCTAATTAGTCACAGGTTCAAATGATATCAGTATTGGTTTATGCTTCAGGGCATGAACAGCACTGAATTAACTGAATAAACTTATTATAAACTGGTAATTAATGATAATTATAAAACGGAAAGAAGGAGAGTGATATGATTGGCTAATAAGAGCAGTGAGTGCTGAAATTAATACAACATAATTTTCTGCTCAGTACATGTTAGCCTTGTAAGTAAATTAACATAAGCAATTTTAAAGCATTTTATAAGAAAACTTTATAACTGCAATGAGGCATTATGGCGTATTAGTTCATGCCTAGTTGCATTGATGGTAATCAGCTGGTATTAGTTTATGTTTAATATGTTGGTTGAATAATACTAATAAATCTAGATGTAAATGAATGCACACAAAAGTCATATTTAAGGCATAACGTTATTTTTTTCCATATTTTACAAATCTGAAAAATTAAATTCTGCTAAATACTGGTAGGTCTTCTGAGCTAGAAATCATGGAGAATGGGACAGCACCAAACTAATCAAGGACATTTGTTAAGTGTCCTGGCTCTACTAGCCAAAACTGGGAAAACGATGACATTCCTGCCAAATTCTTTCAGAAAAGTGACAGCCTGGCAGAAGCAAGAACACAGAACAAAGTTTTGTACACATTTGATTTTAGATAATGTATCTCAAGACATTCTTACAAAGCCATGCATTTCAAGTACCAAGAGCGGGTATTTAATGAACTGTAAATAACTTATTTGCATGTACTTTTCAGAAGTGCAAAGATATCATTAACTTACTGCTGACCAGCCACTTGAGGTGAGTAGGAGAGAGATCTTGACTTGCTGGGTCACTGGGCAGTACCCATAATTGTGTTTTTTGCATTAGTGCTTCATTGCAATACTGCATTAACTATGGTGACATGTTCCACTATAGTGCCTGAGTCATGTCTATTCTGCTACAGAACAAGAACTATTCGGGTTGCTTCTGTGGGTGTACTCCTTCCTGCAGCATTTTCATGGTCCAAGGAATCTCAGGTAAAGCAGAGCAACAATCAGAGCATTTTCCCACTATTCATTTCAAAGTTATTATTTTGGAGAAAATAAGTCTGCAAACTACACAAATTGATTATTTACATAGTTCTAACTCTCAGACTGAGAGATGTAGAAAACAACAGCACTCAATATATGTCATGTTGCTCCTATGGTGGCTTTATTGTCTGTGCCACACTCAGCAGAGGAAAGACACAGACATTCAAAAAATTGTGGTTTTTCACTCTTTAGCACCCTGACCTCCAAACCTCAGTGGAGTTACTGGAATATAAAGGTAGGCAACTTAGCAGATACCACATAAGAAATCTCAGGAGACCTCCTGTGTTCTACCTTCTCTGAAAAACAAAACTGGAAATCTTCCAGAAAAGGTCTTTCTTTACAACACTCTGATTCATGTCCAAAGCTGATTTGCCATGAAAGGAATCAGACAAAAACTTTATTGCACTAAAGACTTAAATATTAGAAGATATAAATAAAAGATACTGAAGTCAGATTGCAAAAAAATCTTATTTATGCTGTTCTAAGTTGGAGTTCTTTGATCCACCATCTTCATGCCATGTTTCTGAATGCCTTGGTATTGCATTTCCTGTGTAAGGTGTACACCAAAGGTCTGCTCTTTCTCTAAAGAACTTTCAAGCAAGTCTTACACATAGGGTCTGAAGATGTGAGTGTAAATTCGAGGCAACTCTGCAACATTCTCTGTGTTTTACAGTGTTCAGTGTTCAGGTTTGCTGTGCCCATCCAGTTGTGGATGTGCAGATCATGCATGAACCATTTTAGAGACTGAGAACCTGGCCTCTACTTCACGACTAATTAATCTCCCCAGGGGCTGTCACTGATGCACAAAATTGTGATTTCAAAGAATTTATTGCAAGTAAATGCATATTGAGACACTGAACCATCATGGCTTTAAAGACTTTTTGAAATCTGTTGCAGGAGGAAAGACACTTTGGGGTTGAGCAGTGAAAAAAGCAGCACTGAGAATATAGGTCAAGACATTAATATAAATTTGATCACTTCCTTTTTATTCACCAACATTCCTCACAATAAATCAGATCACCTCCTCACCCCTGCACCCCCCGCACACTTCACCCTTCCTGTCCTGATTTCGGATCACCGAATGTAAATCTGTGACAAGGGTATCTATATATAATATTAATGGTGCTGAGGAGTGTTGGTGTGAAGCGTGAGTACTTGCCAAGTAAGGAGTGATCAGAGCAGAGCTGTTCATCCTCTACAGCACGCTCTACATCATCTGCAGGACAAATGTAACATCATTAGGCAAAAAAAGGCAGCCATTCTGCAAGGAAATGGCTAAGTTGGAGGTACCAATCAATCTCACCAAGCGAGGTTCCCTGTGATACTGACAGAAGCAACAGACAAAACAGATTGCAGTGTAGATCACAGGGTGGGGGGGAAATAAAAAAAAAAAAAAAAGGAAAAAAACTCTCCTGAACAAACAAACAAATCCAGAATAAACCAAACCCAAAATTCTCCTCTACTTCTTTCCCTATTCCTCCCCCTACTTTCTAAGATTAACTCGTGTAACCCGTTGTCCCTGATCTGAATCTATTTACCAGACAGCCCAGACTTGTCTGCTTTCAGCTTAAAAGCACAGGACTAAGCATTGATGTTTAGCTGTTAATTTAGTAAGGCATAAAGTAGCTGCTGAAGGCAGGGTTTATCAGTATTGCAATGGCTTGTATTAAAGTCAATAGCCATGAATTGTGAGCTTAAAAGAGTCATTAACACGCTCCTGAAAATAAGTTACAATAAATAAATAAAAAGTATGCTAACGCAGTTCCAGTTATCATCATTATTTAAACTCAAATTGCAATTAAATCATTTTCTCAGATACTTAGAAGACTTATTGACTTTTTACCTTGATAAATGTCTGCTTTCAAGTTACAGTTTTCTCTATATCTAGGGCCTGTACCTGCACATGGCTGAAGTCAATGGGAGCATTTGTGCTGCCTGCCATGCACAGTGAATAAGACTAACCATGGGCCCAAAGCAAGGCAAGAGCAGTTTTTTGTATGATACACATTCAGCTTGCTTTGCCAGTGACTGGTAAGTGCAACTGTGCAGATTGTGTAATGAAATGTTTCCCCGAGTCTTCTGTACTGCCTAAAAATACATTTATTAGTAAACAACCAGGGAGATAGAGGGCATTAATTTGTTTCCCATGGACAGTCTAATTTAAAAAAAAGTAAAGTACTTGTAATAATTTTCACAGCCTGGGAGTTCTGCTGTTTAACCACAATTGATGTTTCTTTTATCAGGAATTTATTTTTGGAATCAGCAAGGGTTAAATCTACCATTCGCTGTTTCTGTTCTTGTATCAAGGTCAGAATGAGCAGGTAGCCCAGTTCACAGTTTGCAGGACTAATAAATCTTTCCAAAGGTCAGCATCTGCAGTCATTATCAACTAATCAGTTTTAATTTGGTTTTTAATATATAAACACTTGGGATCATGTAGAAAACATCATGCATGTTGTTTAAATCTGATAATTTTTTTAAAAAAAACATCACTTGTTTTAGTCAGTTCATTAATATTTTAAATAAAGGAAATCAATAGGCTCATTAAAGCTGCTTACCTTCAAGTCTTTCTTGTTTCACAAAATATTAAAGATAACAATAAATAGGTACTTTTTTTTCTTTCAGTGAGGCTTTTATCAGAGCTGCTTGCTCTCTTATGAGACTAATCAGATCATCTGTGGTGTAAATCAGTATACATTGATTCACTTGAGAACTGACTTGATCCAACTGACTTTCAACTATTGCAAACACACTGTTTACTGTTTAGGCTATTTAAATCTAGAGGGGTAAGATCAGCAATGTGAAATGTCATTGTACAATATTTCCAAACAAAGAGTTGGAAAATCTTTTGAGAAATGTATTTTTAAACTGCAGTTCTTGAAGAATTCCAATTTAACTTACTTTGTGATGTTAATTATTTATACTATTGGTCATGTTTTCTCACAAGAACTAACCTTTAAGAATTCAGCTTAATGTCACTCTGTGACTCCTAAGAGACAACAGGCACACCAGTGTTAAACTGAAAAAGGATATCAGTCTGGTATGCCACTTCATTGTCATGTTATGCACCTAAATCTCAAATTTAGTTTTTCAAAAATATCTGCTTAGATACTAAGGTCCTAGATGTTTTAAAATTTGAATATCCTTATTAAATGTTAAGCTGTTTTCTCACTTAGAGTAGTTGTGCCTGCACTCACACACCCCTATGAAGTCCCAGGACTAAGCGAGAGTGGTGCAGGTGATCTCATCTGCTAAAGAGGAAAATTTCCTGCTACAGCTGTAGCAGAGATTACACTCACTGACACCTACTTTACCTAGTGCTAGTCTGCGCTTTCTGCTTGAACATTCATGAATGTGACTTGTTTGAGATCTGTTTTCTTACGCCTACCTTACCTTTCTTGGACACTTGCTCCCTGTGTGGGCTGGTGCCCTCTCCCTGGAGGAAAAGTTGGGATTACCAGAGAGCACAGATTTTTCTGTCTTCTGAAGCTGTAGACTGATTTGTGAATGGACACACAGAACAGCAAATTACTTTCATGAGCACTGACATCTCTGAAAGTATGGTGGCTTGCAGTGTCCTAATACTGTACAAATGTTGTAACATTCAATAATTGTCAACGAAAATATTCAATATTAACCTTCTTCTGACACTTTCCAGAATAGAATACTTTTAAAATAACTCATAGATCTTTGTTTCTTTTCCAAATTAAATTTTAATGCAAGCAACACATTTTTGAAATATCTTTCTATAATAAACCCAAATATTTTACATAGGTTATTTATTTTAGCCTATGTTGATATTAGATTTTATTGTGTTATAAAACACAATGGATGACCTACCTACATCATGATTTTAAGTTTTCTAGCCTCTTTTCAACCAAAAGCACTTCAAACAAATGTTGTCATTGCAACACTTTGCAGTGGATTGCACTCTATTGCAGGAACGATATCTGAGTGTAGCACCTTTCAGCTTATGATTTACTAAAAGTGCCAACAATCTTGGACCTTGGTAAATGTGTATCTAACTAGCTGGTGGTTGAGGGGCTATGCACATATGACGTGATCAATCACATATGAAAAATGTTGGAGAACATTTCTTTTTGATGCAAATAGAGAATTGATTAGACTGTAAGAATTTCTCAAAGTTTTGCCTACTGTTCATATTGCAATAGGCCTGTCCCATTGATGCCAGGGATGTTAAGGGGTGTTCTGTGGGATTGTATGTGATCGGGAACTATTGTATTAGTGAAATGTAAACTACTTAAAGTAACAGTTAAAACATGGAAAAACAGCAGCTGCAGGAAAAATTAAAAATACTATAATTTTATTACAATGGCAGAATAATAAGAGTATTAGTTAGAATATATAAGAACAGCTCTGCAGTTAAGGTAAGGAAAACTCTGAAGATAATGCTGGGGCCTTCAAGAGCAAAAGCTGACTGAGACTTTGTTTAATGAACACGCAGAAAAGCTGGTGTCCTGAGCTGCACAATGCCATTCTCTTCAAGCCTTGTATCAGCTACAGAGGACAAGCAGCAGCATCTGAATTTCTGGGGCCATTTTCTGGAGCAGCCTGGGTCTCTTGCAGAGGTGTCTAGTCTAAGTGTTAAACTTTTCAGACCATACTTGTCAAGTATAATTGGATAAAATATCCACAGATTCTACAGCTTCAGAAAATTGCCATACTTTCCCAGTTTGTATTATTCATACTTGCCCAGTTTTCATTATTCAGAACTGCAGTGGTAAAGTACTTCTTACATGTTATTTAGACAATATCTGTCAGGAACGGGCAGCAGCTGAACACTCACAGGGGAATCTGATACTCAGGAAACCATAGATCTGTTACATGCAGAGGGAGCCTTAGCTTTGTGTGGCAAGCACACTTACCAGCTCTTTATATGTCTCAGGTATAAGGATACAAATTTGGCAAATTCAGTTCAAATAATATATGAGTTAATGGGCTATTGAATGAGCTTCATGTGTCACAAAAGTCATGAATGTCTTGAACCAGTAATAAGTGTGATTTTATCATAGTGGAGAAATTAATGGAGGAACATATTATGAGAAGTTAGCACACATGGAAATGACTCACTGCAAAACTTACTCCTTATCTTCAGAAACGAAGTGTATTTTACACAGGGAGATATTTCCAAGGTTGATTTTAAATAATTTATTCAGAGGGATGGACTTCTTTTTTTTTTTTTTTTACCAAAGTCATTGAAGGCAGAACACTTGCCTCTGAAGAATTATGAGCAAAGATTAAAAGGACTGTGGGTCCACTCTTGCTCTTATTGAAACCAACAGAAAACTTTCCATTGATTTTGGTGGATGGATCAAGCTCTTTAGCCTTTGTGCATGTGACCTTTCCCTTAATGCTATCCCATAAATTTGAATATCTCATTGGGAACAAATGAAGGGAAATCCCTAGTGTTGACTAGAGAAAAAACAAGTGTTGCTTTTGCTTTTCAGTTGAGAAACAACAACAACAAAAATTGTATTACATTTGTTTGGCCATAAATACAAGCAAAGTTTACTGATATCACAAAATAATTCGTTTTGGCTTCAGTTGACTTTGAAACTATTGTGTGAATCCATTTGTAAGAGGATGTGATGCCAAAGCATTAAAATTCATTTCTACTATATCTTTTGGTCATTTTTACTCAAAGACAATTCCTACTAAAACCACTAAGAGCAATGGAAGCTTAGGGAGAGTTTTAAACCTCACCTAGGGACAAATAATAAGAATAGACTTCTGGACAAAAGGAAGCTATGAAAGCTCAATAAGACTGGACTCTAGTTCAGCTTTTGCCTTGGAGTTGTAACCTCAACTTTGGTTATCAGCAACAGCCAGTTCCTTCATGAGTGTGAGTTTCCACCTACTGTCTTCTCTATTTTTACCCATGGGGATAATTTTGATTTTGTTTAAGTAGAGTCTTTCCCATCATTGTATATGACACTATAAATTACTCTGTTACTTAAACTACTAAAACTATACAACTACACAAGTCCTTGAGAATGGATGCTACATTATGTGTAGGGGTTGTCTTGTCACTTGCTGTACAGTTTAGAGATAATATATCTAATTGATTCCCCCTTCTGTTATCTAAACACCAGAGTCCAGCACAGACTGCACAGCAATATTTAAATGACCACAACACAAAGTCAACATGATGCCATGGAAAAGAATAGAGCAATATTCTTAATTCTGAAAACCTGTATTGGTAATCAATTGAAATGTTGGAGCAATTGAAGAGCTGTCCGATTTTCAATTGCGGTATAAGTTGGGAAACAATTTGAAAATAATGGCTCATACAAAGAGTTTTTGAAACAGTCAATATGGTCTTTACATGAAGGACAAATAAGAATTTGGCAGTGTACCCACTGTTTGGTCTTTGTGCATTAGACATTATCCGCAAGAGACACTGCAGTGGCCCAACTGAGATCAGAACTTGCAATCTTTCAGAGGGACTCCCATGAAAATCTATTTAGTGGGATAGTCATTCTGGAGACATATTCAATGAATGCGTAGCAGCCTTACTTTGAGCGATACCACTAATATACATTTAACAAATACTTGCTTTAGTGGACTGATTCACATTTGAAATATTTACTACCTGTGGTATGTTTTTCTTACGTTACTGTGCTGTGTGCAACTAACAGTAAAGGTTTTAACTCAGTGTAGTTCACTGATATCAAAATAAATTTTCTTGCACAGCAAATGTTGTGATTTGGAGACAATAATTATGCATCTTTTCACTGATGGAAATGGTAATTTCTAAAGTTTGCCTCTTAACCTGAATTAAAACACCAATTTGTCTTTCTGCCTTCTGACTGTCTTAAAAAAATTATTGAGGTTTAAACCAGCAGTCTTCTAGCCTGGGTTAATTTCCATGGGAACCTCTGGCTGCAAGCTAACTATTTTTCACATGACATCCTACAGTCTCTGGTGTGACTGAGGATTCATTTGACACCTTCAGCTTCTTATCCTTCTCTGAGATACTCAATGTCTATCACAACAATAACTGTGCCTAGACAGAGGGACTCCAAAGGCATAGACCAACATGGTAAGGTAGAGTAGGACTAAGAATTCACACTCATTAATCCCTATTAGTGTTTTATTGAGGCTGTCCTATGAAAAGGACATTTTTAATAACGAAGATAAGGATTTAAGCTTTGGCAACTGCATTGTGGTAGTCAGACATTTCTTTAATTTTCACTGCATGAAGGAAAACTTCAAGAACACTGTCCTGTGTTTTCCTTTGACACAAAGATCTTAAAATAAAAATAAATAAAATTCCTATTGAATTCAGAAAAAAAGGTAAACGGCTATTTTCTGGACGTCAGAAAAACAGTTGAATTACTTTGGATTTGGAAAAATATTGATGTAATTAAAACCTTTGAATTTTTTTTTAAGAAAGTGCTATGTGGATGTATAAATACAAATACTATGTGCCTATGTATGCAAAGGGTGTGTATTTTTACAGGAGTAGAATTGGTAGGAGTTAGGTGTTATTCATATTCACTGTATGCAATTTTCTAAGTGTGTATCTGTGAATTTGTTTAGTTTATGATTGTACTATTTTAAAAAATTCAGCTTAAAAGGTGATACCTTGGCAAATTCTACCTTCTTGATATTTACATTTACCCTATGGCATTAGTTGAGTATTTTATTTCCTGTTCAATGCAAAGTTGCTGTGCAGTTCTGCCTGAATCTGCAAGAAGTGGATTTACTTATGCAACATGGAAATAAGGAAAGGAAAACTAAGTTTTTAATTCTTTTATTTTGTATTTGTACATAAAAAGATTGTTGCTGCTCTCTAACAATGAAAGGTCTTGGCCGATGCAAATAAAAATACAATTACAGTATTCAGAAAATCAAAGGGGAAAGGTAGATCTTGCAGGGATGCCTACCTGCATGTTCATGAGTCCCCCAATAGCGGTGAGGTGCTACTCACATAAGGAAAAAAGAAAAAAACCAAACCAAAACAAAGCAGAAAAAGCAGTTTAATGCTTTGGGTTTAACATTCCTGGGATCTTATTCAAGCTTTCAATTCCCAGCAGCAATGGCAAACAGATAAAGCCCGACAGTCAGGTAGAACTCTCAACAGTAAAATAGCAGGACCAAACAAAGCCTTTGCAATTTCAGTGCCAAAACATAATACTTGAATTCAGGTAAAAAAACAGTTTATGGAAACTCATTTTTGTTAGACACTAAAACATGTAGTCTGTGATTAGTTGCATAGACTCTGCAAGGTTATTCCCAGAGTTAAAGTTAGGATGCACTTAAAACCTTTGTTAGATCAACTTTTATTTACCCATTTATTATGGGTATTATTCAAAATGTATTAACTCTGGCTACTGCACCTTTGGATTCAAGAACATATGTAGGTTGCAAAGCTCTCTTATTTGCTCCTTTTCTGAAAAACTTATTTTATCTTGGGTTAGCTTTAAAACCATATTCATTTTCCATGGAAGGCCTGGATGGACTTTCTTAGCTGATGGCTTATGATATAATTAGTTGACAATCTGGCATATAGATAAGATATGCAAACATTACAATAATATAACAAATTGTAAAGAAGTTAATCAAATGAGATTTGTACCTCCAAAATCTTTACAATTATGAGAATAAGCCTCTAGAAAATACATAAAAAGAAATCATGCTGTAATGTTAATCTTTTAAGATAGATCAATTTAATTTATTCCACATGCTAGGGAAGTATTAACAATTTAATTTCTGTCTACCTAAAAAGACTGTCCTGTATAAAGTACAAACCCAGCAGCAACTGGACACATGCAGCACGTCTTTTGTTGGATGAGTGGAAGAGAAATGTATGGGAACATAAGCCAATGATGTGTAAAATTGAAACGGGTCAGTATTTAAAATTCTTTGCACAGATACTTACGTAATGTCTAAATGAGTAAAGGAACATCCAAAAACCTTTTAAGGTATTTTTAGCCCCAATTACTTTACTTTCATGCTAGCCCAAAGCAGTACAATGAGATGAGATCGATACCAACGCTGAGGGGAAGTGAGGGAGGGATGCTGGGGGTAACCCAGCACCAGGGCACGGTGCTGTCCTGGGAGCAGCACTGTCCCTGGCGTCCCTGCACTCAGCATTGTGCAGGAGGGGCTGCCTTTTGTGAGTTCCTTTTATTGTGAGACACTTATTTTTTTACGAAGTAAATCCACCGCTCAATTGCTGCCCTCTCATGTCCTATGCAGCAGTTCATTTTTCTCTCCCCTCTCGTCCTTTCTTTCTTTGCCTGCACCAATTTCTAAGGGGAGCCAGAGAGAGCAAGGCAGAAGAACATGTTAGTCCACAGCTGCCTATCAGTGGAGGACGGTGGGTTTGATTAAAGGGGAGCTCCCTCCTGGATTTCACACATCACATCAATCACATTGATCAGCCCCCAGAAAGGCAACATATTGTCTGGGAATAAGCCAAGGAGGGATATCAATTTCACAATAACACTTATGTCTTTCAGCCAAGAACTGGTTTATTTTTGGCTACTGAAGGCTGAGACTCACTTTGGAGCTCCATTTATGTCCAAAGATTTTCACTGCTCACTTGCTGTTTCACTAACAAGTTATTACTAACTTTTGCCTGAGAATTTTAGCCTTATATGTGATTTCTACACAGAAAAATCAGCTTCTGCTTGCTGCTCAGGTACAGTGAAGGGACTTCTCAGCTGTGTATCTGTGTTATTTCTTTCTTTCACTGCTACTCAAAAATGTAGTCTTCAGTAATGCTCACATTTTTTTATACCTTTTCCTATAATCTTCAAGAAAGGGTTCAAGTCCTTAGGAAAAATGTTATAAATATATAAATACTCTGTATTATTCTTTCATCTGTATGATGTAGAAAAATGTCCATTGTTTTGATATACTATTTATTAATTCCATTTGCATAAAAATTCTGTGAAAGGTATCCTATTTTGCAGTAATGATATCTACACTTTTTGGTCCCAAATATTCCAGGTTTATGAATATGTTGTTTTTTCAGATAGAGTTGTGATTGATTATTTTTGCTTGTCACTTTAAAGAAATCATTCTTACATATTGTTTTATATCACACTCCCAAGGAGGTTTCATCTAGTTTGTTGACATAATGAATCCTACACCCCATGATTAATTACGTGTATTATATTATTATATCAACCTACATTTACCCTGGCTACTCTCTCAATAATTGCTGCTCTGTAAATGTATTTGAGAGTGCCTCTGTGTGTGACCAGGAGAACTGGGGCTCAGTTAAGCTGTAAACTGCTGTAGTGAATGAGTGTAGGAATTAAAACAATGATCCCTTCATCATTAAAAATAAGGACTTGAAATAGAAAGAAAATTACCAGCATGGCATTCCTCTCAGGTAAATTCTTCATGACTTCATCAGTATTCTAAAATAACATGTATATCATAAAATATCTTCTAAGACTAGTTATCATTTGGTACTCAAATGTTATTCTCCCCTCACTATTGCTGCTTACTGAGTTACTTATCTAATGACCACAATGATCTTTGAAAATGAAGGTACAACCTGGCTGCCCCTGTGCTCTGCTAAAAAACCAATATTTTTTAAAGAGCTATTTTCACATTTGCAGTGATATAAACCCTACCGGCTCCACAGCACTCCACAGATTTGCCTCCTCTTTTCTTGTTTGTTAAAGAGTTAGAGATTACCTCTGTCTATTTAATAGAGTCATTCAGCTAATTTTATTTTTCAATAAGGTGGCGGAAGAGACACTATGCAGTTAACGCACTTTCTGGAATTTTACAAAATACCCTGTTATGTTTCTAACAGCCACTTCTACATAATCTAATCTCAATATACTCTCTCCATAATATCTCTAAAGACATAATTCAGAGAATTAGGATACTTGCAAGTTTTAATTATGTTTTGCAGCAGAGGAACTCAGACTATCTTCTCAAGGCTTTCCATAGTAAAGACAAAAAGTTTACCTTAAGTGCTGCCATTAAAAAATATCATCAGAACACTGTTTTTCCTTTGGAGTAATCATGAGGATATAATCCTGTTTCCAATTATTTGAGCAGACTATCTGCAATGAAAAGATGTTATTGTCTTGAGTTCTTGGAACTGGTATAGCTATACATATTTTTTAATCTGTCAGTACTACCATGCTACAGACATGACAAGAGGCAGTTTTTGTGGCAATCTCATTTTTCAACTTGGTTAAAATGGGTCCTAAAGTATCAACGATAGTGGCCAACTTTCCGGTGCTGTGATTCTTAATTACTTTTAGGTATTTTAGGAAGATTTGTCTCTCTCTTCTCATCTCTAAGCATACAAAAAAGCCTGTATAATCTTGATGTTTACATTATCAATTTTTTTAATGTTTACTGAGCTTTGGGGTGAGGTCTTTTCCATGTTAGAATGTTAACAGTATAGTTTGCATAAAATGAAATGCAGTTGCACGCACGTAGGATGTCATAATTCTTATTAATTCTCTTAGGCAACTTGGAACACTGCATTTTCATCAACTTTGAGGGTAAAATCTATGACACTTTATTGCTGAATTCCAGGCTTTTAAAATTCAACTTTTCTTTCCAAGCACCACGTATCAATGAGTTCTTTTGTGACAGGCATTATCTTTTGAAATTCCTTTGTACATTGCAGGATATGTATTTATATTAACTTTATTTAATATACTAGTGAATACTTCTACAGAGTTTTACTAGGGTTTACATGAAATTGTTATTGTAAAAATGAAAAATGGCTTAGATAAAGGAATATGAATTAACTATATATGAAGAACTAAAATGTACCTATGCTGCATATGGTAAACTCCCAATGTCTTCTTTTTTCTCCCAAATATCTCCTTCATATAAATAATCTTAAACAACAAATCAAAGCAATGCAAAACAAAACAACAACAATAAAAAAAGAAAACAAAAAAAAAGCCAGCCCTGTAACACCAGAAAATGTGAAGTAAAGCTATTATTTGCTTAAATGAGTTTCAGAGCTTTCAATAATTTATCATCAATTTCCCTGAGTTCCTTGACTTTCTTCATCTTGATCTCTCCCGTTATATATATCCACCATTTCAATATGTAGCCAATATTATCATACTCTGAACCAAGTCAGCAGTTTTGACGTCTTCATTTCAATGTCCTTTTCTGTACCTTCAGCAATGTTAATGTTACAAATTACAGGAGGGTGTATTAATAGCCATACCCAAGAAGCAGAAAGAAAAGTGCATTTTTTTAGACTAAGTACTAACTTGGGATTTCCCAGGCCCATTGCGGAGCCGACGGAGCCCCGGCTCCTCCGTTGTGATGATAATGGATTCCGTGTTGTTGGCTCAAAGGTCGATGGGTCACCGTAAGCTCCTTAATGGACTGTGAAATAACTTTAACTGCATTAACCTCTCCAGATCACATGGGTGGCACCAACATCCACTCCTGAAATTCTCATTCGCTTATAGAGACAATACCATTAGATTATTATATTTTCCTTTTGGAATAGCAATAGGCTCAAAGCAATTATCCAGCTAAGAGTTTCCATTAAGCGAATAGGGCCTTAAAGAAGATTAACTGGAACTTCTACGGCATTCAGTATAAAGGTGGAATAAGTCTAAAGATTTCAACAGAATTCAAATCTGCTAAACCCCCTATCTTTGATATCATGATGATCTAAAGTATGAAGTCATTAGCTGAAATAGCAATGCTGCTTGCGAAGGCAGGTGCTGTTGGGTGGCTGCCCAAAGTGAGCCCCTGACTTTACATTGCATTTTCTGAGTGTTTGTTCTTAAGAAGGTTATGAAAAAATTGGCACTGAAAAGAACAGGAGGCAGACTGGTTTCCCACAATCGTCAGCAAGTTATTTTAATCTGTTACCTAGGTCTCATATTTTCTGAGCATCAAAAATTACACCTGCCCAGTGATGCAAGCAGATGCAATGCCCATCTTCAGCCCCACTGCAGGACCATTGCTACTGGAATTGGGATGAGGTGTGGGTGCTCAAGGCTAATAGGCACAGGCCTAGTTTGTTAGTTACAGGAAAATCTGGGCAAAGCCTTAACTCCAGAATGCCCCATTTGGTTGTGTTGATTGGTAGTCCCTAGGCTGAGAAAGCCATGTCTCAATTCATTACAGCCTATTTAGAGACATTACTTTAAACCTCCAAATCAATTAAACCTGAATGTGTGTAAAGAACTAAGGGGTTGCTTAGGTGATGTGCTGAAGTGGGGTCTTTCATCCCCCAAATTACCCTCAAAATAGATCTGCTGATGGTAATGTCAGGCTTTCCCCGTGCCAACTACATTAAAAAGAATATATGAACAATGCTGTGAGGACAGCTTTCAGGTAATAACAATTATAGGCATTATTACAACAGTTTGTTTTTGTTTACATTTTAAAAAAGCACTTAAGTACCCACCCCAAGTTCTAGGCACTTTGACAGATTGAAAAAAACCCCACAGCATTGTCTCCTCAACTACATAGCAGAAATCCAGAAATCCATCTAAAGGAATTGTGTATGATATCATTCTTTGAATACCATAATTTAGAAACAGAATGCCCCAAATAAACAAACAACAACAAAATACTGGCAGGATCTGGGAAACTGGAATTTGGAGTGCAATGATGGACCAGTAAAACCTCTATTTACTCATTTATTGCAGCAAAAAGCTGGAAAAGTTTAAAACCTTTAGGTTGTGTAAGATCTTATTGTCAGATTCTTTTCTATTAAAGTGGATTTTATACAGAGAAAATGGAACTTTGGTTAAACTTAATTACTTTCTATAAAGATATAAGAAAACATTGGACTAATTCAAAAGTGAAATCAACCCTTGTACATTTTCCTTCTCTACCAGAAAGCTATTGATTATATAGCTTAGCAATCTATTTCAGCATTAAGATATGAAAATTTCTTTTCATGTCAGTTTTAAATATTTTAACTTTCAAGTTTATTTTCCTTGAAAGGTAATTTATTTTCTGTGAAAAAACAAAACAAAACAAAACAAAACAAACAACAAAGAGTCAATTTCTCCATTTAACAGTTCTGTTTGTCAGTAAAGATAATTTTCTTATTTTTGTAGCCCTCATATTTTGGTTTTCTTGCTGAAGCTTCATACTTGTAATGACAATGCAGAGATAATGCATTTAAAGTTCATTGATATTTCTATCTTTTTTCTCAGCAGTTCCCAATATACTTAGACATTAAGTTCCATACAGATCCACCGCTATGGATCTAACATTATTTGGTTAGAGGGAAGGGCCAGATGATCAGTCAGAGGTACCGCCTATGGAAAAGAGGGTCACTCATTGTGTTTTAACTTGGTTGATAATTGAGTTTTAGTCTTTCCCAATTCTGTGAGCTGAGAGTTGAGCCCAAAGCGACTTTGGGCTTTAGAAAGCCAAGAGATACATCTATCGTCCTGCCCTGTCTCTGTTTCTCTCCCATTTCTCAGTACCGTGGCACTGTCTGTATTTTCCTGCTATCCCAGCAGCCCCCCGTGACCAAGAAGCTGCCAGCAGACTTGTCAGCTTGTACATGCTATGTGTGAAACTCAATATTTTTTTACACCTCTAACATACCTGCTGTTCTTTCTTTCTCCCCTCATGGGTACAAATCACACCACTTTCATTTAATTCGACTGACATTTTAACCAATATTACAGTTTTCCTTGCCTTTTTTTCATTTTTATTTTGAGAGAGGGTGAATGTTTTTTAGCGTTTGTCATGCCAAGATAGAGATGTCAGCCTAAATCTAAAACATATCTCCACATCTTTGGCAGATGCAGTGTGCAGACTGATTTGCTGGGTTGGGATCTTATTCTGAGCACCTATGAGTCTCATGGAAGTTGAAGAAAACAGCTTAGAAACAGGCCTAGAGAGAGGAAGCCAGGAGATTGTTGTACTTAATTTACCCCGGCACCTTTTGCCCACAGCAAGCTTAAAGCAATGACATTTAATAATAACCTGAAAGCTTGGACCTGTCAAGAAATTGCAATGGCCCAGCTATACTGAATTTTGGCCTCCCCACTTACAGAACACAGTACAATGCAGCAGTAATAAGTCCTCAGAACTACTCTATGATTTTGCACTTTTAAGGGAATTGAATCATTCTTATTTTAAATAATATTAATTAAAAAAAAAAAAAGAAAAAGACATTATCCATTAAAATCCCAATGTAAACTGGATTAGGAAACTTTGCTGCTTTTTAAAACTATTCGTTTTTGCTGAGTCCCTGACATTCATTTACCTTGTGTCCCCTAGTGTGTTAGACCGGCATGAGAAAATTACAGAATCACAGAAAATGTCAAGTTGGAAGGGACCCACAAAGATCATTGAGTCCAACCCTTAGCCCTGCAGAGAACCATCCCCAAGAGTCACACCATATGCCTGAGAGTATTATCCAATTGCTTCTTGAACTCTGTCAACATGCTGGGATCAGGGGCAGAGAAGAAGCTTCCAAAACCAATATTCCAGCAGCAACAGCCTGGAGACAGGTGAAGTTATTCCCCTTCATTATTAAAGTGTATATGATTTGGTTGTCTCTAACTCCCACAAAAAAGAGAGTTTTCAGAAGCAGAGACAAATCTTGAGGAATGCAGATCCTCCATTACTCGTAATAAACCATGGGGACCATCAAGACTCCACAAGTTATCATCTCATTTGTTGTGGTCCTCGAAAAGCACAGGAGAGAGAATGAGGACAGATCTTAAATGGAATTTAGAAGTCACCTCTACAGGAAGTCCCTTGATTGAGAGAAATTATCCCATGTGGTGAAACAGGACTGGTATGCATTCCAAAACTACAGGACATCTCAGATCCACCAAGGAGTGCCATGCAACACTGCAACACTCCATAGGATTGTTTGTAGTAACACCAGGGAAATTCAGATTCTCTTTCTATGCTCAATGCTTTATTCATAGGAAATATGGGTATTAGGAAAACCTCTGAAAAATAGCCTCATTGGCTATAAATATTTTTATAAATAGAGATTTTATGAATAAAATTTTATAGAAAATAAATCTTAGTTAAATATTATTAACTAAGGTTCAAAACAAAGACCATATTTCAGAAGTTCTCTGAGAGCAAACTAATAAGAATTCTACATCATTACGTTCATTTTGTGAACATATTTAAGTGAAAGATGCCCAGCAAAAGTCCTTATTCAGCAGAGATTACTCACAAAAAGTTCTTGTTGTCAGCAGATTCTCTTTGACCCAGAATAAAATCTTCAAAACATTGCTTGTGGCTTTCTTGCTTATGGCAAGTTTCAGACAAATCTCAGGATTCTGCAACTGCCATTTGACATACAAAAGAATAAGCACAAAGAAAAAGCAAAGGGCCGTAAAATGAATAAGATTCTGTAGGCCAATCTGATCTTTTTTATATCTGCTTGAATTATATCAGTTGGAGGTTAATCACTGCATTCTAAAATGTGAGGACAAAACAGTACTATTAAATAGCAAAAAATATATATTAAAAAGGAAAACACAATAAAAAAGTGAAAAAAAAAGGAGAACATAGTAATTAACAATGCCTTAGAAATCTCATTCTCAGTGGAGTAAGTTGCCACTTATCATAAAAATAAATAGTTTCTTCAAAAGAAGTTTTAATTTGGCAATTCTGTGAGGTGCTATTGTACTAAAGAACAATTTACTTATCCAAAACTTGCTCAAACCTTGCCTGTCTCTACTGGGAGAGAGTTACAAGCAAACTGTCTCCCAATAGACACACATTTAAAACGATATGAAATGAGTTTGTGAATTCAGGCCCACATGTATCAGACAAATAACTACATCACAAAACCATCACATAGTTACCACAACCTCTTGGCTGTTGACTTTCCCCGAAACAGGGGACTGAATGACTGCAGACACCCTCAGAGTTGTTTCCAGGTCATGTCAGAAGGGTATTTCTGTTGCAATACTAAAAAACTAACACCTCTGTCTATCATTAAAGTAAGTGGAGCCTTAACCTCCTTTGGCTGTCATGAGAAGGGGTAAATTTTGGAAAATGAGTAAATACTTTCTTGAAGTAAGGCCCATATATAGTTGTTTTTACTTTAGTGGAGCATATTGCAAAGAAAAAGTCTGGATTTACTAAAACACTTCATTTGTGAGATGTATCAATGCCACAGCTCCAGCATGAGTTATGTATTGTATATTACATTATAGAAATGGGACAAGGGAAGGACAAAATAGTCTATCACTTGCTGACACTAAAATGGGGCAATTGACAAGTATTCATAGTATCTATAGCTTTCCTTCTTCATGACTAGTTTTGAAATATGAACTATAACAATATTGAAATATATCAATATTTAACACTTGAACTAATCTTAGCATATCTACTTCAGGACATCTGTATCTGTAATTGTGTTTTCAGTAGGAGAAAAAAAGATTGAGAAGTGGCTTTCCCTGACAGAAATATAATTAAAATTTGTCTTCTTTCATGATACTACAAGAAAAGCTTTTTCTATTTGACTAGATTAGGGCTTACTTTCAATTATTTGGCATATTAACTATATAACGGTGCAGGATTCATTTGTGGCAATCAATTTGTATGACCTACTTATTTACCTTTCACACCTATGTGTTTTGTACCACACTTATGGAAGCACACTGAGCAGAAAGGCCACCTAAGTAATAAAGAAAGTTTACCTGAATTCTCTTCAAAGGCAATATCCGTTGGGCACCATAAATCCTGTCTCAGTGTCCACTGACAATGTTTGTCTTCATGGCTTGTTTTTTAAATATTGGCTTCAGTACATAAGGCTGATATAAATTTGCATGTTAATGCAAGTTCTTCTTGCCTTCAAAGTTCATTATTTGGTTCTCTTCTACTTTAATGCCATGTTACAGGGATAGGTGTGTTACCTCTGCATCTTATACAGATCATATTACTTAAGCTTTGAGACTCTTCAGAACAGAAGTACTTATTTATTTCATCTCTACTCAATGTGTGTTTAAGCAGTTCCTCAGTTTCTGGAGATTTTATTGAATGGAAATGTTTTGTCAAATCCTTAGAATTGTCTCTCTATTGGCCATCATATACCTTCCTGCCACAGAGATCTTGGCGAACAAAGTAGTTACGACCAGGCATGTTACCGTCAAAGTCATGCTCTTGCTCCAGCTGGGGTATTCCTCCTGAAGCACAACACCCAGATGCTCTCATCAGATATGCCACAGAGAGAACTCAAGAAAAGATAATGCATGTTAAAGGAAAAGGCACTTCACAAAAAAAATGGATTCATAAGCTCCCATTGAGTACCCACACATGAACATGAGTGTGAAGTGAGCCATAATCCTCCCCATTTCACATAGAAGTCATAAATGCTGATTATATGTGTTTATTTTGAGCCTAGATACCTACAGTAAATACTGAAAGTTTTACATGTCTGTCAGAGTAGGAAGGGAAAACAAAAACAGAAGGAAAAAAGATAACCCCCTGTATTCTTCTAGGGCTATTTCTTTTGTTTGTTTTTGTTGGTTTGTTTTTCCCCTAAAGCCCAAATACACTTAGTTTGACTTACATAGATCCACTTTAATTAGCCACTGAGAGGTTGCAATCAATTTACATTTTAGAATTTTTAGATGAACTTAAAGCCAGACTGCTGATTAAAAAGGTAATATCAGTTTCCTCATCCAACAGAGTGTGGATAATTTCCTTGCCAAAGAAATTGCCCCTGGCTAAAGTGACAAATTTGTGTAAAATGCTGAATGCAAAGGACATGCAAATCTGGACTGAGACTTTTCAGATCCTGTCTCTTTTCAGCCTTCAACTGAAACCAGCAGTTTCATAATATTAGTGTAAATGTCCCAGTATCTGTGTAAACATCAGATTATGTACTATGATAAAATAATTGAATAAAATTTTATTTTTGACAGAATGGCTAAGATTTTTTTTTACATGACTACATGTATTTCGTATAATTTTAAAATCATAAATTTATTCATTGGAACCATTTACTTCTAGCCTACATAACCATGTCACAATGAAGTGATAAACTGGACAGTCTGACAACTCTCTGCTTGGTTCTGGTTTTTGCTTTATACATATAAGTCTTAATGAAGAGAAAGGTAGACT
This sequence comes from Xenops minutus, assembly GCA_035221455.1. Taxonomy (NCBI): domain Eukaryota; kingdom Metazoa; phylum Chordata; class Aves; order Passeriformes; family Furnariidae; genus Xenops; species Xenops minutus. Next base: position 19,757,210 of record JAWWEE010000105.1, on the reverse strand, counting down.
GGCAAGAGGTTCCCTTGGATCTGAGAAATTCCAATTAGATACAAAAGCTTCACTGTCAAATGAAAAGAAAGAGTAGCAAATCACTTTATTTTTTTTTTGCAACTACTAGTCTTTGAGCTTTGGGAACGCCTGCCAACATTTATCAGGTACAATTACCATTACTAGTGTGAAATCTTGTTTTTTATTCGTCCTGTATATATTTCTCATGTATGAAGGTCCCATTGTCCTGAAAAATTGACTCTTAGAGGCCAAAAACGTACAAAGCATAGTAACAAGGCTGGACGAAGCTTGTTGTGTGTTTTTGAATAAGACTGAACGAAGTAGGACTCCATGGGCTGGAAGGAAGGTTACTGGAGGAGCTACAAGAGAGTTCCACAGACTCATGGGCTGTACTGGGCAAGTGCTTAGATAGCTGTTACCAGTGTTTTATGTCATACCAGAGTAAGATAACGCCACGTGAAGCAACCTGGTTCAAAATAAATTTACATTTTATTTCAAATGTGCACGTAGTCTGTGAAACCACTTATTTGATCCACAACAGTCTAAATTATTTGGAAGAGTTTTTGTAATTTTTTTACCTAACAACCCATAGTTTAGCTTTCAGAATGACTAATGTTGTCATTCCTGTCCATGTCCTGCCTCCCTTTCTGTTTCCAAAGAAGCAGGAGGCTGCATTTATGCTTGAGAAGAGTCCCGATTTAAACTCATTTAAATTGGGTATATCTCCACTGAACACAGTGCTCCAAGTCACAATATCTGCTACAACTCTTGGCGTTGATTTGGTTGCAAAGAATGTAGATGTGTGGTAAAAATGGTAAAAAGTTTGAGATGTGGCTAGTATATTCTGAAGCAGTATAGAATCATATAACAGCATGGCAAGATAGGTCTTGGCTGTGTCTGCTGGCCTGGAGGCTGGGATCTGCTCTGAGGTGGGACCTCAAAAAGTCATAGCCGTCTAAATGTCCTTACCAAAACACAGGTCCACTGAAGTTAGGCGGATGAACACTGTGCATAAGAGGATAAGAAATACTGCTAGCCCTAGGGCCAGCCAGATGTGGTGCAGAAGGGTCACCCCACAGCTTTGCCCTCTGTAAATACTGGCTGAGGTATATGACTCTGACAAGGATATTGCAGAATGTAAGACAGTTCCTGAAAGCTTTTCTCAGATGCCTATTCACAGGAAACTGGGCAAAATACATAGATAACTGACACTGGCACTTCTTGTACCTTAGTAGTAGGAAAAAACTCCTCAGGCTAGTAACACTTTTTTCCACTTCCTCTCTCCTTTATCTCCTCCAGAAGTATAGCCTCTGCTGTGCCAACTAGGGTAGCTTTGCCTTCAGAAGCCAGGATAGTAGAGATATGTGAAAGTTTAATTGCCTTTCTCCCTTGCCATGTTAATGGAAGAAGTTGGGTTTTGCTTGAGCTCATTACCTTGGGATAAACAGTTGACAAAATCCTACCAAAGACAAGGCAGTTTGTTATTCTCAAATGAATTAGCAATTGATCTGAAAGGCAAGGCTTTCCCAAGACACCTGTGAGAAAAGTATTATTGCACTTGTTCTGTTGAGTAGAGAACTGAAATGAAATTATTCAGCCATCAAATACATCTAAAGTACTACTTTTTTCCATTATCATGGACAGTACATATATTTCTACAGTGCAAAGTGAAATTAAAAAGCTGCCAAATAAGAAGGCAAGTCCACCATCTCTGGTGGTATGAACTGGTATGTCTGCACTGTCAAAGTGCAGCCTGTGGCGTTTTGCACTCATTTTGTATAGGTTGAACGACAGTAAAAGGTGCAAGGCATCAGAGGATCAGTACAGACTCCTAAAGGAGTCAGAAATGCTACTTGGAACTTGGATCCACTTCAAGGGTAAAATAGAGCCTCTGGAATTTCCCAAATCATAGATACAGGAATATCAGTATCTGCTGGAAGGTTACAGACATTCATGTTTGAGCTCTATTTCATTGCTGTGGAGCTAGGCTATGATATCCTCTTCCTAGTTTGCATATCTTACATCCCCTTCAGAGAACAAAAGAATGTTTCAAATTGTATAAACACTTCCAGCTAAACAGACATGGGTGAATTACATACAGCTCTGTTTTAGCAGAGCTCCTGTTGATACCATCAATAAGAGACAGCCACTGAATGCATAGCAGTGCTTTACTGTCCCCAGGTAACTTGTCGTATGAATACTCTGCAATGTCTTAGAAAAGCCTGTTCCTGCTAAGAATATATTTTGGTGTGAGCTCCTCCACACAAGTGTTGGTACAATCAGGTTATATTCCCTAAATACGTATCACATCTGTAGAGTACAAACAAAATAAAATGGAACACAATACCAGATCCCTTTGAGGCTCTTATATCTCCCAGCTGTGACATCTGAGTCTGTTCCATATCAATTATGAAATTTAGGTGGAAAGCACTGTGGTCAGCAAGGCCAAAGAGGATTCAATTATTGGTACAGCTGCATTAAAGGCCCACCCATAAATTACTTAAGTGGACTCTAATAATTATGAAAACTAGTGAGAAAAATCTTAAATGGATAGGAACAATCTTATATCATTTTAATATTTTAATCATAAAAATAATATTAAAAACCTTTCTACTGAAAAATCCAGGGTCTTCTGTTACCTTCAACTTTCTTGAATTTAATGACATAGCTGAAAACCTGACAAAGTCAGAGTAAAGTTAAACAGATCTGTTGTTTGCCATGTCTTGTGTTTTAAAGTCACAGTACTTTGGATAGCAGAGTAGAAAAGCACATTATTGCAATGGCAAGAATGATTATTAGCAAACAAGAACTCACCTTGGCATTGATGATGAGTCTTAGGTCTACTGGACAGTAAAAGATCGGCTTTTCCTTTTCACTGAAATTCTCCAAGCATGCTGAAAACCCTGACAGCACAAAGCAAACAAATAAATAAACAAATAAAAAGATAGACTTACTCTTCTTTCAAAAAGACAACTGGGATGCATTAAGAAAGAATATGCCTCTGGAAATAAACTGCTTTGTGGTATGATAATCTTCAGACTTAGCTTCAAAAAGTGGAGCTAGATTCTAGATATAGAAACATATTTTCAAGTTTTCTTGGGAGCTTAGACTCAATTTACCAGGGAAATAAGACAGGTAAACATGTACTTGGGGCAGAAAGCATGAGCTCAGCACACACATTGCATGTATTGGCTTTTACTGTATGGTAAATAACTCTAATATGCAAGACTTTGAATGGACCTTTTACATGCAGGACTGTGTGCCCTCTTGACGATTGGGTTCAGACATTTGGATCAAAGTATAATTATAACTTAACTGCAAGACTCAGACTTCTATTTAAACAGAGAAGAAAGGGTGTGTTCCATTACACAGACCCACGGTCAAATTTATGGCAAAACTCCCACTGAATTAACTGGAAGCAGGATCAAGGTCATAGTTTACATAAGCAACAAAATGTAAAAACCTTCTTATTTGTGCCAGTGAGAATGGAGAATTTCCAAAAATGCATTTGTGAACTGTTATTTTCTTCTCTTGGTACGTGTGAATTTGAATATCAAGCTGGCAGTAATGAAGAACAAGTCTATGAAAAACTCTGCTTACTCTCTATTTGGTTCCTTCTATATTTTGGCAATTAACCCAAGAGGACGGTGTTGACAGTCACCTTTCACAGCAGTGTAAGAGGTGAAGAGCAACAATGTCTGTCTCTGTAAAATATAGAGAGAAATTGATCCTGTGTCTTCTCTCCACAGATATAACTATGTAATAGTCATCTAGAATCTCTTGTCTTTGAAAATGGTGAGAAGTGATGTGAATTTCTTTGTCATGCTCACTAAATGATGTGTTTTTTGGCTGACAATCATTCAGAATATTATGCAATAAAACACCATCTGCTAGGCATCTCTGTGATTGGCAGCAATGTTTTGTAGATTACCTCTGGAGAAGAAGGGAGAACCTCCAGTCCACCTCTTTTGCCTTTTATCATCACCAGCTGGATTGGTGCTGCCTGTTCAACATGTGCCAAGACAACACTGGTGGAGAATAGCCTTGCCCTACCCATTTCATACTGAGGAAGCTTTTCCAGCCATAAGGATGAGAACTGAACCAACACAATTGTGTTCTGGGGAAATAACTCAGGCAAAGAGGGTAGCTGGTCCCTATGAGGGAACACCAGGCCTAGAGAGTGTGATGTAGACTTATTAGCTTATTAACATAAATACTATTTCCCTTCCACACCAGAGTTTGCACAAACACTCTGCCTTTGTTTAACCTGTTGCAGAATTGGTATTCTTACCCTGTTTTGGGCTATGAAGTTATATGCGCACAGGTAATTTCAGCTGGATTCCACCCAAAAGCATGGGAATCCCTTCCTTGTCTGTTATATAGATTAATAATTTAAAAGTGTTTACATTTGATTTCTTTACCTGGAAAGTTAGGCTGGTATTCCCTTAAAGTTTCTAACCATATATTGATGAAGGAAAAAAAGTTCTTATGTAAACTGTTAACTAAAAGATTTTTATTGCTTTTGATACCAATATTGGAGTCTTACACGTGCATAGCAGATTCCTGCCCTCTTTCTAAGAAGTGAACTGGACATAAGTCACATCTGGAAGTTCATTACTAGGTTTACAAACCTGAGACAAATTCACTACCTCTGCCCTTACTAAAATGACAATATGCAGATCTTGGAGCAGATTCAAAACACAGGTAAATCAGTGAAAAAAATGTCTATTGAATTTCAGTGTAATTTTAAATCAGGCCCATGGCCAAATTTGAATGTGTCAACTGATCTACCTCTTAATACTAATGAAGAAAGACAACATGAATATATACCTTATTGTAAAAGAGATTGCTAAAGCCTAAATTGCAACACATGTTGTTTTACTTAAAACTTGCTCAATTTTGCTTCATTCGTAAGTCCTGTGCAGGGAGGACTAGGAGTTTGAAAATCACTATATTTAAGTGCATCTATGCCCCTGAACAGTGATGTTCAGAAACAGTGTTCAGCAGAAGGATATTTCTCATACATTGCTGCTTTTTCTGGTCTTAAATCTTTTAAAACTCATGCTTCAGGGTTTCAGCCTGTCTTGAACAATTAGAAATCAAGCTGGCCCTTAGTCAAAGGCAGCAAACAAGACCACTTCGCACCTTCTTATTTATTCTTTCCGCTGGCCACTGTCATGGGCACAGCAGTAGGGTAGACACACCTTAGGCTTGAACCAGCAGGATAGCTCCTGTTGTGTCTGCTTAATAATCCATTTTGCATTCTATTACAGTGTAAACTGTATTAGCTTATTACTGATATTTTCAAGGCAGCAGCTGCTACTGCTGCAGAAATAAAACATCTCATTTCCAAGGGCATTCTGGGGTTGGGGAAAAAAAAAAAAAAAAGCAAAGGGAAGGAAAGCATTTGACTCTCCTTCTGGCTATGTGGAAAGGAGAACTGGGTGATGCTTTACACCATCTCAAAAAAAGAAGCAGGAAAGGACTTTTGCCTCAAGTGTATGTTGCCAGCACCAGTTGGCCCCTTAGGCAGAATTAGAGAAGATGCAGCTGTAGCTGTCCCAGCTGCATAGTTCCCTTTTGGCATTAAATGCATGGGCAGCCGGTACAGTGAGCTTACCAGGCTGGAAGGTGGATGCCACGAAGAAAAAACATAAGGAGGAAAGATTAAATAAAAGAATCACTCAGCAGCAAAGCATTACAATCACACAATACACTCCACAAAAGGGGGTCAAACAATTGCATATTATGTTATTTCATTCCTGAGGAGCTCTTCTGTACAAGGAAATGTCTGTCTTCTCCCTGTCTTCTCTTTCAACCCTTTCCAGCTTTATGAATTTTCTATTTTTTTCTCTACTAAAAAAAAAAAAAAAAAAGAGTTTACATACTGCACAAAAGAAAGTGTGGACCTGTGTTATTAATGTTGTAGAAATACAAATATGTCCACCTAAGAAAGGAGTCTTCATTAACTCCCACAGCCCAGAAAATTAAGGCACGGCTCATCAGGATCTGTGCTTGCTGTTGGCTAAATTGCAAGGGACTAGTTGAGTTGCTGGGGTTCATAATGCTGATAGAGCGGTTTCCACGTGAATGAAGGATAAACAGCGATTAATTTCAGCCAATAAATAATGGTTTGAGGCCCACATTGAAAGAGGAACAATTACTTTTCCATTTTTCCTGCCAAATGAGCTGATAAGAGAAAACAGGGGAGTTGGCCACGTAAATCAGTCTTAATTTTATCTTCCCCATTAAAAAGCAGCCATTAAGACCATCTTCGGCTCATTTCATCCTCTTCTTGTTTCACTTTTTCAATTTGCACAAAAGGGGGGAGTTTGCTCGTCATAAAATTTCACTTTGGCCAACCTATCATTTGCATCTGAGCCAATAAATAGCAATTAGCATAAACATTTAAATCAGGAACTGGAACAAATTCTTGTTCCCCCAGCAAGCTGTTAAATTACTGTATTTCACCATATATAAGAAGCGTTAGAAACAAGACCTGCTGGGCACAGTTATCCCTTTCAAACAAGGCATGCTTGAAATAAAAAAAAAAAAATATAAAAAGAGATACCTTGCTGGGCAACCTTCTTGCTCGTGGTCAATGAGCTTCATCAATGCAGAGAGAAGGTGTTCCACTAATGAGTTCAACAAAGCCTTATTTCAAGCTTTCCATCCAAAGGGATTTATTTGATCTTTATCCAAAATATATTCCCTTGGAATTAATTTAATTTGTACTGATGTTACATCATCAAACTTAATTTTTTCTTGTCCATTTTTCCCACTTAGCTAAAATGTGCATATCTTTACATACTGGTGAGGCTGAGCTGTACAAGTCTTGCTTAATTGCAGCATGTTAATTATGTCAACACACATGCAGTGAGCATGACTCTGACTGCTTACAATGTGGTAAATCATCAATAACTCTGTAAATGTCAAAGTAACTCCAGTGGGTGCAACCTATTGAAATAAGCTACGGAGACTCAAGCAAGCTCCTTTTCTTTTAGATACATTCTTTTTCACTTGTGAGAATATTTCAGCTCTCATACAACACTCTTCATCCTTGCGTACTACAACAAAAGTTAAGTGGAGTTATTTCCATTTTGCAGTTGGGGAATCTAGAGCACAGACATTAAATGAATCACCAAAGGTTCTACAGGAGCTCTATAAAGCAGGAACAGTTGGTACTTGGGCCTCAAACATACACCTAGATCTGGGTTTAACTCTTTCTAATACCCTGAGAAAATTGATGGCCACTATAAATCAGTTGCCCCTTAAGGTTATCTAGGCTTCTTCGGAACAAAACTCATACACATTACTATCTAAATGGGAGGTTTTTTGAGGAAAGATGGCAAAACAGCAAATTTTTTTCAGGTTTTTGCACCTCAAAGTAATTCAGTGTAATTCTCTAAAATACACTAATTTTAGTGAATGTAAGCTACTGATGAAGGTGGCTTCAGCTGGCTTCAGTTGTGGGTTGGGTTGTTTTTAGATTGAAGTGTTAGGCTGAAGTCAGTACAGTGAAAAGAAGAGAGGTGACAATCAATACAAAAGAAACCATAAAACAGATTTTGCCCAGGTGTTCAAGAATCCTGAAGTGCTGGCTGGGGACGAATCTTTACCAGTGTGCTGCTTCAGTCACTGTCTGTCCTTTACCTTTTATCAAAAGTTCTTCACTCTTAAGGATAAGCTGCATCAAAATGCCTATGGGACAATGTAGCACAAGGAATTTTTTTTCTATTGTTTAGTTTTCAAAAACAATGACAAAAATAACAATTAAAGAGGTTATTATACTGCGTATAATTTCTGTGTCAGTGCACAAAGACAGGAAAAACTTCCAAGACTTTGCTCATGTCCTATCCCATCAAATGCCAATCCTTGTTCATGGGTCTCATCTACATCACAGCTCATATTCTGAAAACAGACTGGATTCCGTCTTTTACCTCCAGTGAAATTTTGAATGAAATACTGAGGACAACCTTGTTTTGGATTGATTGCCTTGTTGCAGGTTTATAGTAAAATAGTTTGAATTCTTTCCAAGTACTTTTTTCTTGTAGCCTGTGTCTTAGTAGTAACAAGTAAAATGTTTGTATTTCAGAAGCATATTCCACCCAAGGATATGAGAAGTAAGTATTATTATCCCCTCTTTATGAACATAAAAACTGAGGTCTGATTTACAGATAGAAGTGCATTATTTAAACTGACAGAGTTAATTAAACCACTTTAGTTAAACTAATACAAAAATCTCTTCAGAATCCTATTATGGTTTGGAAGAGGTTACATTGTCATAAAAGTCATTGAAAAGTAATATACTAACATCCATGTGCTGCATTATACCAGGCTGATTAAATTATTTTTAAAGTAGAGATGACACCATTTCTTGCTGTAAACAGAATTTCTAAATCATGATAGGTTCAGTGATTTGATGTAAGGCCACAGAATAGCAGATTCGTATCCAAGACCTGCATTCACAAAGTTTGTTAATATGATAATTTTCTACCTTATGGAGCAGTTTATGAATAGATACATTGTATTACCCTAGAACTTTTTTCTTTCTATTTCCATGAAACAATTGTTATTACCATTTCTTACTAGTGTATGTATCTTTAATTCAGCAAAATAATAAGCATGGAGGAAGATAAATACTAAAGTATCAAAGATTATGAGCTTTAGTTTTAAAATTCAGAAGGGCAGTTTTGCAAATGGATGGGTTGATATATCTGTAATTAAGTAGATATCAATTCTGGAAGCTCTTTGAGTTCCAGAACATCTTTGAAGAACACAAGGCTTCTGTTTGTCCCCTTGAAAAGTTCATATATGAATTTAGGCATTTCAGTTTCTTATCGTTGCAAGTGGGAAGGACCCTTCCTGTACCAAGGAAAAATCTTGATGGTGACAATAGTTAGATTTAAAACAACCTTCAGTAGTTCTGTACATTTTATAGTTATGTTGTGTGATTAACAGCTCTTTTCTTGACAGCTTATTGAAGAATTTATTTGAAAAGTTTTCTTTTCTTGGTGAAGCTTAATAAATTTAAGTGTGGATGTAATGCAAAAGTGGAAGTCTTACGTACTTGGTTGAAGAGAGGCAAAAAAGTAAAGCAGGTAATAAAAGATATTTGTACTCTGAAGCTGTGCACCCTAAAGAGAAAAAAACACCCCATGAAAGTTCCAAGAGGAATAAAACAGGGAAGAAATAATATAACAATATGTCCAGCATTTAAAACTTAATCAGTTCTGTAACACTGTAATAATTGTAATGTTATGATTTTACATGCCAGCAAACTCAAATGCACAGATGTCAGAAATGGAAGCAGTCAAAAATTGCAATCAATATATTTTGAGAGTAAATATATGAACATAATAATGAATCAATTCAAACAGAAGAATTATCATCTAGTTTTCTGAAAATGTTTAAGGTCTTTCAAATCTTTCATCAAATACAGGCTGAGAAGGCATCTGTCAAAGTCACAGATTCACTACCAGCTTCATGGTGTCTGAATTACAATTCAACCATCAGTTGTGAAATTGATATTTTACTTAAGATCTATAACTTGTTTTTATTATGTTAATTGATTTATAATTTCACAATACAGAGAGCAATTTGATGAAACAGCTTAAGCTTTGATCAGTGCTGAACAGTCTCAATTTTCTTGAAAAACATGGACTGATGGAGAATAATTAATTGTTTCCCTCTGTACTTAATAATCTTCCATGTGCAAACTAAACACAAAGTACATACAAAAGGCTAAAATATTGGAAAAATAATATCTAAATGATCCCAAGGATCTGGCCTTTCTTTTATTTGAATTGAATTTGTAGTTTAAAGAAGCAACATACTTTTGGTAACAAGGTGGGGAAAAAATAAAATTCAAATTCTTTACTCATTTCTCCCTGTCTGAGATATTATGGACATTATGCAGGACAGGGAGAGAATTTGGACAACTACACATAAAGTTGACAAGGTAAGTTTTGAAATTGTTCTCAAAATCTATCCTAATGTTTGAAAATATAAAGGTTTTAAACAAAACTATTAGTGCAATGAAGACAATTACCAAAATAAATATAATCTCCTTAAGTCCTTAAGTCCTGTTGATTTTCTGCACGTGGAATAACAGAATGTTTAACAGAGTCTTGTCCTAGTGTGCCAGTGGGACTCACCGTTTCTTTTATATGACATAGAATTTAATTATTTTGGGGGGCTCTTTAATCCCTTTTAATAAAGCTACTTTCAAATGTCTATTTCAGAAGAAAAGGACAATATTTGTTCTCCCAAAGATGAAAACAAAATATTGCAAGGTGGGGGTTTTTTAGGCTCTTTTTTCTTTGCTTTTTGCTTATTTTCCCAGCTGTAACAATCTAATGAATCTGACATGAATTTTAAAGAATTCCACTGAGCAGCTTTTGAAAGTATTTAGGTGATTGAAGATTGAATTTAAAGGCTTTATGCAGTTACATAAAAACACTAATGTGTGTGCGTGTGTCTACATAGACAAAGAGGAAATATCAAGGATATGGAAATGAACTCATCTGTATATAGAGAGAGACTGGCATATCTTTGGGCACATGTTATTCAGAATTCAAGTGAGGATGAGTATCATAATTGAAAGGTAGCGTAAAAAATAAAATTTTGACTTGAGTTTGCCCTTTTTAAAGTTTATGCTGGCTCTGAAGTAATGTAAGGTTCTTCATAATAGAAATGGATGAGACAGGTTCCAAACATCTACAGATGAAGAGAATTAAATATCAAAAAACAGCAACACTCATTTTGAAGGAAGGAGAGAACCACAGGACTTAGATTTAAAAGTCCGTGATGTTTGAACTTTCAAAGCTAAGATTTTGGATTATCTCTCCTCCTCTGTCTGTCTTCAATGCACAGAAGAAAAGAGCTAAATTTTCCCACTAGCGTCCAGAGAAAACAGTGGGGTTCTGTGTAGGTAAGAACATATATTGCTTCACAGTTAAATCATACAAGAATGCTGACATATTTAATAAAGAGAGCAGCTGAACCAGTGGCTGAAAGCCTCAAATCTTCATTTCCATATCAGATGTAAGAAAATCCACATAAGCTGAGACAGGTAGACAATATCTTGGAGGTTTTAAAGACAGACAGTCCAGAAAGAAAGACATATTGTTTGATAAATCCCTTAGTAATCCCTAAGTTTTGCATCCTCTTTTCAAAGACTCTTGGAAAATTTGGAATTTCCTACAACATTGTGAAAAACTAAAGGGAAGTTTTAAAGTCTGATAGGAATTTTAGAAAGTACTGTCCAGAACAAATTCCCTAGGAAATATAGGATACTACCTCATTACCACTATTGAATATGACAGCTACAGTGGTTTTACACCAGTGTAAAAGGAATTTGACTTTTTCTCTGCTCTGTGCTGAAACTACTTGACACCACAGCACGTCAAGGACAGGCATTTTCATGTGTTGTATCTGTGAGCTTTCATTCACCAAAGTATTGTCTAAATTCACAGCATTAGGCTGTTATTCAGTTCCTCCTCTACTCTGTACAAAAACAATAAGGAGAAAATTTTGGACATCCAAAATTTCTTCTTACCAAAGACAAAAGTGGCTTTACAAGAGAACTGTCACACATGCAGCATGAAAGTAAGTTCAGAAGTTATTCAGAAGTAACCTGCACCTGGCAGCAGACCTAGTCCTTGCTTAAGCAGGAACCAATCTCAGACCAACTGCAATAATTAGAGCAGTGAAAAAAAAAAAATGAGAGGAACAGGATTCACACAGTGTTTGCCACCCCTAAATGAGGTATGAGTTCCTCCATTACAGGAGGAGAGCGTACTGATTAATTTTTATTAGCCATTCTATTCGTGATGGAAAAAATGCACTTAAACCTCTCTACTGGAGCTGGGGCAGATGATTTGCACAGAGGAAAAGACATTGTGAGCAGCATGGGTATGATTTAACTGATTGATTATCAATTAAGGCACTCTTCTGAGTATGAAAAGTCTCAGATCTGCCAAGTGGCTGGAGAGGTCAAATATCAGCATGAACTCTCCCTCTGTCTTAAGGAAGCAGCATTTTTTAAATTAATATATGTGTTAACTTGTTAATAGAGAACATAATGAAATAATAATCAATGTACTTTTCCCTGTATTTAGAAGAAGCAAAAATATCCTTTTTTTTTTTTTTTTTTAACTTTGTTTGCTTCAGGGAAAGAAAGAAAAGGAGAAGCAGACTTGTTACAATCCATACACTGTTTTGTGAAAAAACCCCTAATATTCATGAAAGACAGATCAAATGCAGTTACTAAAGAAAAAAAAAAAAAAAACAGTACATCAGTAAAAATGACCAGACATAATTCCACCCACTTAGGAAACCTTTGTGTCAATTGTAATACATTTACATCCTTGGCTGAAATTTTATTTGAGGGATTTTAATGTCGTTTTCCTAAACTAAGGTCAAACTTGTGATGGATACATTTTTACACGGGCACTGTACTATGACCATGCAGTGACCTCGGGCTGTGTACAGAACTTCCATTGACTCCAGAGGGAGTTCAACAGTACGTGTCAATCAAGGACTGTATGTTCAGAATCACCTACAGTTATGAAAAAACATTCTCTGCTTCTTCCCATTCAGGTTTCTTTGTACAACGGGATGATTTTGTGGTAGCACTTCATTATCAATCTCAGCGCAAAGTATTTGTTTCAAGGAAATGATCCCAGTGTCTTCCTCTGAAAACTAATTTTTTACATCCTTTATCAGCCTTCTGAATAAATAAAAATTTAAAAATATATTAAAAAAATCTACATGCCAGATCCAGTGTTATTTCTGCATGACATTAGCAGCCATTAATGCTCTGCATACATTATAAACATTACACCAGAGCCGTCATGAACCCTGCCGTGCAAATTTTCATAAGGCGATTTATTCCTACCTGGTGGGCACTTAAGTCTCCTTTGTGTATAGCAGCAAAATGTGTTCAGCAATAAATAGCAAGGAATGAACTATTGTGCCTGTTCTCCCTTTTTTGCACAAGTACAAGTCCTTAATCCATCTGCTCTAATCATTTTGTTAGTTGTTTGAATGTGGTGGCGATATGTAAAAGCCAAAGTGAGCCACCCAGTCTGTTATTGGTTAACTAGACAGAGCACAACAGGTTCAGTGACCTATTTTGTTTTTTGACAGTGCGAGTCAAAGTACTTAACTTCAATCACTATCTCATTTACAAACCCACCCCCCCCCCCCAAAAAAAATAAAAAGCATGACAGTTAACACTAATATGATGGCAATTTCATATTGTTTCTGCTTATGAATTTGTCTTTCCCTTATTAATCATCCAATAAAGCACTGACACTGCAGAATCCTGACGTTGACCAACAAACCATGTACTAAGGACAGTAGCACCCAAAAGGAAGGGGCTACAGCAAAACTGGGGAAGCGAAAAGCTTTTATTAACACCAGAGGCCCATTAGAGTGCTCTCTGTTCACCTTCAGTGGAGCAATAAATGAAGAGAGCTTCAGAGGAGAGGACTCCTACCGTCTTTGTGCTGGTAATGCACAGCCAAGCTGTAGTCATGTTGTAACGCTTGTAAGAAACAGATGTTCCTTCCCTGACAAATCTCCTTTCTTGATTTATTATTCATTTGCTCAAATCACAATGGAAAGTCTTTGGCCCATTAATTAAATTCCAAGCAAAATAAAATTTGCAGCAGAACTCATTACTGGTAAATGACTTTGACACTTCATCAGATTTGAAGGTAAAATAGGCGACTTTAGGAAGTTAAAGGTGGAGAGAGCTTAGGCCTTTTCTGCAACCACTGCAAGATGATAAAGATTGTGATGAAATTTTTATGTTAAGTACTGATCTTGGAAAGTTCAATTTTGTGTCTTTTTGCCATGAGCTATACTCTTGTATCTTTAAAAATTGAGTCTAGAGCTTAAAAAAACCCCCAGCTTCTACTGTGTCTATGCATTTGTGTGTGCTTGTATATCTGTTTGTATGTCTTTTATTAGTGATATGTCAATTACTGATCATTAAAATAAATACCTGTGTAAAGCAGAGATTTGAATGCGTCGTGTTAAGCTTATAGTTTTGTTGGTTTTGTTGTTTTTTTTTTTTTTTTGCTAAAGGTTCATAAAATAAACGTGATCTAAATAAAAGCAACAGAATAAATCAACAAAATAGGAAATGGAAATATGGAAGAGAGGAGGAGGACTTCTTTTGTTTCTAGGAGGAGTAAAATACACTTTTAAATTCCATGACATCAGAGGCAAAATTAAATAAGGGGAAAAAGTGAGGTATATGAAGGACTGTCCGCTAATTACACATACTTGAGGGGAGGATGTAGATGCTGCACATACTAAAGACTATTTCAGTCTATATAATTATGACAGCTTTAATTTAAAGGTAATGTGTAGTGAAGCAGGGTGGTCAATAATCTTGGCTGGCTCATGGACCAAAAAATTACCAAACAAACAACATAATGCAATACAGCATAACAACTCACTTCTCCTGTTGTATTAGGATTTAACCTTTTAATTTCCTGTGGCCATGACTGGGGGGACACATTTGGATTATTTTTTTAGGAAGATGAAGTATCATTGAAATGAGCTCAAATTGGCCCGAAGAGGGAAGACGACTCTTTTCAGTGTCTGGGCTTTCCAAGCCAAACTATGGAAAGGACCATCAGAAAGAGAAGCACTGATTAACAGATTGGAAATGGAAGGACATAGCATGTGGATAGAGTAAGCATAGAATTTGATACTGAATCTCTTAGACTGGCAAGTAGTCCCTACACTCTTGTGAACAACATTTACATGTCTTAACTATGCTAAACATGAGAATTTTTAAACTGATCCTCCAGAAATCAAATGCCACTAGAAGCAGTAACAGATACAAATTTAATCAATACACTACTGGATAAAACCCTGGCTGAAACTCTAAAAATACGGAGAGAAATTCTGATAGTGTAACTTCATTTTATTTTATTTTAAATTTGATAATTAGGAACTGAAAAAAAAATCTGAATAAAAGCTACAATGTACAACTAGTAGTGCTGGACAAATTCCAAAGAGCTAGAACAAGGAAGGAAGAGACACGGAGGACAAGTGACAAATGGCCAAAGACAACTGTACCAATTTGCTGTCTGCAAGCAACAATTCCATACTTGGTTGCAAAAAGAAACAAGAAAGAACCTGGAGAGATAAGTAGGACACAGGTAGCCCATCTCCATTTAGACTGAAAGGCCATTCAGAAATGACTTGCAGCTTAAACACCCAACCAAAACAACCACATGTGAGACAAAATACTTGTTGACCTAGTAGTTCCTGAGACATTACTGCCACAGCCCAAAATACCCAGTGGTCAACTTGAAATTTCCACTGTAGGATGCAAGACAGAAGGCATTATGCTGAATTGGAAATTAACTCACGTATTTTGAGGTCAGGAGGGACACACAGTAGATGGCCTGGGTATATTATCATTGCTTCAATTACAGATGAATAGAGCTATCAATCCTGTTTTTCCTGTGGAAATTAAAGAGCTCCAAAAGAATGATGTTTTCATACGGTGTATGTGAGGGTGCAGGATGTCCTGTAAGGTGAGAATAGGAAGATATGAGAAAATGCGGAAGATAGAAGACTGAGAAGGTGACTGCTAAAGAGTCAAGATAAATAACACAGATGCCCAAAGATCACTGTAGACCAAAAAGTCAGTGGAAATTACTGGTTTAAAAGAACTGTGGACCTGACTCATCACATTAATATATCCACATCACAAGTCAATTGATTCAGTGAGTTTTATTGTCTCACAACTGAAGTAATGAAAACAGCAAACCAGGTTAAAATATTCTCTTTTCACAGCTCTTCTATT
The DNA here is from genome assembly GCA_035221455.1 of Xenops minutus. Taxonomy (NCBI): domain Eukaryota; kingdom Metazoa; phylum Chordata; class Aves; order Passeriformes; family Furnariidae; genus Xenops; species Xenops minutus. The sequence continues at coordinate 19,741,372 of JAWWEE010000105.1, read as the reverse complement.
GTGGAAAAGACGGAAATACTACTGGGGAAATAGGAACAAGACCAAAAGAAGTGGTCAATAAATTTGGAGTGACTGAGCAGATTGGATGATTGAAGAACCTGGTAATGGTATGTGGAACATTTCTTTTGTCAGTCGCTGATGCAAACCTGGATCAGGTCGAGAATGACAAAAACTGGTGACCATATGAGAAATGAGTCAGTGCTGTTGGTATTCATGTTAGCGAAAATGCCATGATGATTGACAATAATTGGAACTCTTGTTAACATTATCAGCAGAGAGGGAAACCATAGTCTAAGCAGACATAAAGGTTGATTGCTCCTCTCCCCTGAAAGCAGAAAAAGCCCTGTTAAATAATAGACAAGGCAGACACTGGTGATTGGGTCTCTGCTTGCAATATAAAGAAGTTTTCTCAGATTTAAATGGGATCTATCCTGCACTGTTACACAGACTTAATTTCAATTTATGGGTGCAAATTAAAATTAGGATGCCTCAAAAGTACATCAAGTATCATGAAGAAATTGCTCTTTTACTCTTTATCCTGAGAGAAATAACAAAGAAGATAAAACCTTCAATTTTCTTCTTAGCTATGTTCTAACAAACTGAAGAAAGTAAGCTTCATGTCCTTAAACTCTTACCTTTAAAACTCTAAGCTTTAAAATTCTGACTTTGGAGAACTGTTGTTCTAGATGTTTGAAAAGTATTGGAATTTTCCTCTTGATGAAGATGTCAAATTTGAGTAACTTCTAAAAAATTTCTCTTTTCCTGTTTTATGCTGTAAGGCCATTTGACAAAAGATGACTCAATATACAAGGAAAACGGTAAATCAAATTTAAATAAAACATGTCCCACTGAAGATCTGACAGATGGGGAAAATATATTGGAAACCTGACTCTCATTGACATTTGACCCCTTTCTTCTACCCTGACAGTGAAGAAGCTCAGACATTTCAATTTTTTAGCATATGGTCTTTCTCAGCTCTTTTAATCAGGAATATTGGTGTTAACAACAGTATTCCAAATATCTGAGAGTAAAATATTCCTCTTTATTGGACAGAAACTCTTTTAATTCCAAAACAGGTCTTAAACTGGAGCTGAGTATCAATTTTAGTCCCATTTATCCATCAAACACACTGGCACATTTTTATTTTAAGAACCACTTGATTTTTACTAGCATTTTGTAACAAAAAGCCAGCATTCCTTGCTTCTATAAAATATGCTCTGATGGCCTAAGTTATGACTCTGTCTGCTGTTCGAGCATGTCTGAAATTGTACTTCGTCCATGGCCAAGTGTCTCTTCAATCCTGCTTTGTGCTGTCACAGCAGGAAGAGAGGCTGAGTGTACAAGGTTTAGGTGATTTTGCTACTGACAGCGATCTCAGTGATATCAGGTCAGCTTCCTTCTGCCTCACCACTGTGTTCACAAGCACCACTCCCCGTTCTCAGAGGTGGCAGCATTTTACATTTACTTTATGACTTCACACACTTCTCAGAGAGGTAAAAAGTTGTGACTCCCATGCCACATCAAGCCCCTTCAACATGTTCCTACCACGATGTAAAACTGTAATGTAATAAAAAGGTCTTTTGGATGGACAAAATTAAAACGCAATATATTAAAAGGAACGTGGGAAACATAAGGATTCAAAGTGCCACTGCAGTGATGCAAAGACCAGAGTTTGATTTCTGGTGTAGTAGTACAAAATAGGAGAAATGCTACAAGTCAGAGGATATGTTATGGAACTCCAAGAATCAGCACAACAAAGACCAAAGTCAGTCTTACTAGAAATATTTTAAAAAATATAACCCAAAACATAATTCAAGAATAAAATAAGAGAGATATCAAATACTACTTAAAGGAGAAAAATAATAATAATAAAAAAGAGGTCATATATTTGTAGTAAAATGTATAGTCATAGTCTTACTTTTAGAATAAAAGCATCATAAAAATGGAAGGAGGCAAAGCTAAGGGCATCCAGGATGATACAAGGGCTCAAGGGTCTTATATATTCAGAGAGGCTAGAAAAAGTAGGTCTATATTGTTTGGAAAAGAGGATCTTATGAGGGACTTCAGTGAGATACATGAAACTCTAAAGGGACCAAGGAGGACAGATGCAGCAATGCTATTTGAGCTAGTGTCAAATGCAAGCTCAAGGAGACACAAAATTATGCCAGTGAAAAGCCTGACAGTGGAACTCTATAGGTAGAAATATCTTACAGCAAGAGCAAAATACTGAAGATTGCAATTACTGCAAATAATTTAAACACTTCAAAACCCAAAAAACTTTGGAAAGTGACGTTGGATGAAATAAGTATTTCTGAAAATGGAAATATTCAAATTGAAGTTTGAGTCATGGTCTTACTTTAGCTTTGTAGGAAGACATGATGCAGAATTAAGTTTTTACCTCTCAGTTAGATGAGAAATTAACAGTGGATAGTAGAATGTCCTTTGAACTTGGACTCTCAACACCCCACAACATCATTTCACCCCCAGCACGCTCCATCAAGTAATCAAGTCAAAATGCAGCAACCCAATGAAACATCAGACTAGGAGAATTAATTGCAACGTCAATCCCTGGCTGGCCCTTCAGATTTTCCCCTGTTTTAAATTGTCACTTAATTACTCATCTGCCTCCTACCTCACAGCTTATCCAGCCATCACCTTCCCACTCTGGCATCATCTGGATCATGGGACATTCAGTGGGCTCTTTCCTCCTCCTCCTCTCTGTCTCCAAAAGGGGAACAGGTTGTGGTTGCACAGCAGCATGTGTCACCAGCACCTTCCCTCTAAGATGTGCAACATGACACTGGTAGCCCTGGCAGAGAATTAATAGCTGTGAGCAAGTGTCCTGTGAGTCCATCAGGAATGTGAGCAGGTAGAACAGGAAAACCACATAATGAACATCAAACCCACAAAAAACTGTGGGGCAGAAATTGTGTTAAAATGAACGTAAGCGTGAGGGAAACACCAGCACCTGAAAGGCAAAAATCCCCACAGGGTCTCACATCATCCCCAAATGAAGCCATTTTGGGCACAAAATTACTCTTAAAGCTTCCTGCAGTGAAATCATCAGGAAAAAACTTGTATAAAATCAGCAGTTTAATCCAAACCAGATTAATAGTATTTCAATCAAGTGGCATCACCACAGGTTAGAGTGGAGACTGACAGACACTGATTTCTGCAGAAATCCTTATACTGCCGGAGATTCTTCCAGCTTCAGAGCACTGACTTTCTACAGAACAGCAGATAAACACCACCTTAAGGTGACATTATTGAGTTTTACAGTACTATAAATATGCCTTCAAATACATGTTTACCCATAGCTAAAATTATTTTAACATTTTACCCCCAAAAAGGTATTTGTTAATATTTCTGGCAAAAAAATTTAATTACCATGATTCACATGCCTATGTCACATATATCTTAACTTCAGGAAAACTATTTAATTTGGTAGCCAGAAGTTTAAAATTTGCATATATAAGTGGTGAGACAAGGTAACATATTAACAGAGATGAATCTGTCATCCATTCAGTTCCAGATTTCCAAGAGAAAGGCAGTATCTCAAGATACAGTGCAAGAGGATATTTTACAACCGATTAGGCAGGGAAGCCAGGCTGAATGGGTTAAAATTTGCCACCGATCCCAAGTAAGTGATTTTCTTAACCCTTTAAGGGTTCAAACTGCACTGGGAGGAAAAGGCAATTATGCATTGAAGAGGAGAAGAGAAAATATGTCCCAAATTGGTTTGCCCACAACTAGGTACAGATTCCTCCATGGTCTGCAGGGAGCAGCTGAGCTCCCCACCTTGCTTTTTGACCACACCTGAAATAAAATCTAAAGGATATTTTGGGGTATAGGAAAATACAACAGCTCAGATAATGTCCCAGGCAGTATATTCATTACAGGCTCATCAGAGTGGATGCCTGCAATAGGAAGATTAAATACCCATTTACCAGCATCAGAGGAGAGTTTGGTTTTATAATGTATTGTCCCCTATTCCCCGTGAGGCTGCTTTGTTTGATAAAATGCTGAGTGTGGTGTAAAAATATCCCTCTCTCTGTAATTTGCACTCCTCTCCATTTAAAGCTATTCTTGCTGCAAACGAGAATTGAAAGCTGCTAAAATTAAGTGGTGTCAGTTCTCAATGACACTTTAATGATAGAGCGCTCAGCAAATGAGATGAGAATGAATTCTAGCTTCTCAGCTAAAGATAGTAACCAGCACTAAACAGTATAATGCTCCAACTGGGCTACACTTCACCTGCTTCATTCATATTTAGTAGAACTGAAATAAGGAAACTATAATTAAAATAATCATAAAATAATAATAAAAAAAAGATAATTTCTAATAGAGATGGCAGGAAATAACTGAGGCTTGTGAAGTCAAAGCACAGCCCTTCTTTGTCACATCTGTCCAACCCCAGAGGCCATCACTGGCTGATCATAGGGCAGGTGTGGGGCTAGAGCATGTGTCCCTCAGTGCAGAAACTGCCACTCCCAGCAAGTTTGGTAAAAACCTACTTATCTAACCCAGGTATATGAAAAATTAGGATTATGAAATGCTGCAAGGTTTTGAGCTAAGTGGCACTAATGCATCTGAAAAAGCATCCAGAGAAATAAAAACCCAACATGTAAACACTTTCTGTCTCTCAGTATTATTATAATTAAACCTTCAAGGACATCCACCCAATCTCCCACACAGATCATCACTAGTGCTAATGTGTGGCTTTGCTACTGCTAACAAATGACAACTTCAAAGTATGTCAACTGGGTGCTGCCACCTCTGTGACCCCCTCATGCCACTTTTGTGTTTCAAAGGTGTTTTGTGATGGGACAACTATTCCCTGGGAAAAAAAAAAAAAAATTAACTCAGGACTTCTGGACAGGGCACAGCAATGGGAGGTTCTGGTGTAGAGGAAAAGACAAGCATGTGAAGTTGGACACAAAGATCCTGGTGCTGCCTAAAGTTCATATTATGCCTGGGCAGAGGCATGACTGCCTTTCTTTCTGCCCCGTATATCACAAGCTCACAGCCTGCATTTACAGGATCCTTCTTTCTACAACCTGCTGTGGAAGAGAAGTAGATTGTTTCCAGCCCTTGAAAAAAATAGAGTTATTTTTGTATAATGTCTTGTCATCCAGTTGAATAACCAAGCCTGTCAAGCACGTGAATGGAAGATAAATATTAAGGCATGCAAAGTATAAAAAGCATTCATTATGGAAAGAGAAGTATTTATTACTATAGGAAATTTTCAGTGGACTTACAATTATGAAAGCTTTCTTGTTAAAGGCTGATTTAAGGTTTCAAAATTCATTGCAAGTACTTGCAGAATATTCCATATGACTAGAATGGAGATGAGGTCATTTGAGATGACTGACAATAAAATCTTTATACCTTGTAGTAATATCAGGTTTTCTTTACTAATACAATATATTTGATGGATACGTGATCCTCCAAATACTGTATAAAGTTTTAAGATAAGTTGCTGGCACTATTTACCCACACTTATCTTGATGACATCAGACTGTATTTGTACCCTGAGTCTTTATCCACAAATTCTTCTTCCAATGTCTTCTAACAAATTCTTCTTCCAATATCTTCCCTTCTAAAATTGAATGAAATTCCTCATTTCTCAATTTCATATGGGAAAAAGGAAAAAAGCTTTTGTATTTCCATAACAGAATATATCTAAAGCTGTGTAAATGTCTAGGAGTTGTAAAACTGATGGCCTAAGGGCTGAGGGCAGGTGAAATGGTCATACGTGAATAAGGATAGTAATTCCACACATATCTCTGTATTTCATCCCATACAGTGTTCCTATCCTGACTATACAAGTATTGACTTGACAGCAACTGTCAAGAGGTTCTTAAAATGAGCTGTCTTGACTATTGTAGCCACTATTTGAAGATCAGATGGTATTGTATATATGGTTTTTACACAATATATTTGTGTCTTCTGTTATGCACACAGCTCAAAACATATATATTCTTCCTGCAAAGATTGTGTGACTTACATCATTTCAGTCTTTATTCAGGCATAGACAATTCACATTCTTCCCTTCCTAGCTCAGCTCTCTTCCAGGAAAGCAGGTTGTAACCAACAGAGACAGGATAAAGCATCAACTGTTGCATGACAGTCACTTTTCTGTGTCTTGCTCTGGAAAAATTAAGGTAGGGCAAACCAAAGCTACCAAAAGTTTCAATTGCTACTTCTGCTATTATTTTAGCAGGAAAAAGAAAAAATAATTAGTACGCTATGATTTATAATTTCACATCCAGTTCTGCTCTTCAGGGTTCAGATTGACATATGAACATGAAATGTAGGATGGTAGCTCCAGGTCAAGCACCTCAGCTAAACTGATACTGAAGTCCTGTGAAGATAAATGTAGGCACATCAAGATGTGGTGCAAAGACAATTTTTTCCTGCTGTTTGTGGAACCAAGGAGGCAGAAAAGGTATCAAATGTATCCTGCCATCAGTGATTTAAGCCTGTTTGGCTTATTTCAGCCCCAGGTTGGTCCTCTCAGTTGTGTCCAGGTGCTGATGTATCCCTTCACCCACCAGGAGCTGTGAAGGAAGGCACCAGTTTGCTGGCAACATGAGTAAGGGAAGCTGGTATGAGCTGACTGAAAAATAATGTGATTGCTTTCCCTTCTCTGAGTATCCCGGTACAGGATTGGGAGATAGGAGAGAAATGGGATCTGCAGTCTACTTATCTTCCAATTTTTTTCTGAGCAAGGGGAACTGTGCATAATGGTGGAAAATGAGTGCATACTGGAACACACATCTTCCTTGCACATAGAACATGCTTCTTTTGTGTTCCAGCCAGGCCAGCATCCATTAGTTTTCTGTCAAGTATATTGGAAGAAAATGAGCCAGAGGCGCTTACATATCCCATGAGATACTGAGCATCACTTGCAAGATGATCCCCTATGAGTATGAAGAACCTTAGAAAGGCATTAAGCAAAATAAAACCAAAATTAAAAAAAAAAAAAAAAAGACAACAAAAATGCAAATCAAAACAAACACCTAAACCAAACCAAACCAAAAGCAGGAAAGGGAAAAGAAAAAAACACCCTCTCCCAATCAAAGCAGTTTTACAGAGCTTTGGAAAGAGCAAGACAAAATAAATATTGAGTGAAAAGGAAAAAAGCCAGTATTGCATCAAATACTTGCCCCAGGTCCTACAGCAGCAAAAATGAGGTGACATGCAGCCATACATGAATGGACAACATGTCAGCTGCACAGAGGGTCTCTTCATCGTCACACATGTCCCCTATCTGGCAGTTTACCCCTTCAGACACGATGTTAAGAGACACAGGAAGAATGTTCTCTTTTTGAAAAGTGTCACATAAAGTAGCTTACCAGCCTGGTTGGCAGAAAATCATATTTTCTGATATCTGATGTCACATTTTATTAGATTTAGGATACTATTATCCTACTTACTTAGGGGTTTAAAAGTATCCTTTTTATAGCTAATGCCACAGGTAGAATGTTAAACTATAGACATTTTGCAATAAAGGACTAGACTGTTCCTTATACACATCTGGTATTTTTTGCCCCAAACAATGCAATAGATGTTTAGTATTTTCCTTTTTTTTTTTTTTTTATCCTTGCACATTTGTCCTCAGTTCATCTGCTAATGTGTGAGTGAATCTGGTTATAGACTCTGCAGAACTCTGGAACTATAATTTGCAACTCTTTTAATATATTTTAATGAGCTATGATTATTTAATATGCATAAGATGATTTAATCCTGACTCCAGAGCTCAAAGTGTGGTTGTCCTTTCAGTTCAAATAATGGCATTTGCTGTAGTGCTTGACAGCAGTTTCCACCTGCTAGTAAATAAAATTCACAGTATACATGTTTCAATACCTGGGATTATAACAGTTCTGAATTGTCCCTCTACATTTATGTAGAACAGTTTTATTTTGATGGCAGTTATTGGTGGACTTTAAAATATAATCTTTTACTGAATCAAAGTTTCTTTAAAAACTCCAAGTAAAATTTAGATTATTGGTAATTCAGTTTTTTCAGTTGACAGCAGTTTGAAGTTTTAAATCTTCTAATTGAAATAATATTGTCTTCTGACCATAGTCATGCTCCTATTTAAACAGCAAATTCTGTGAGTATCTAAGTGCAGAATTTGATTCATACCATCAAGTACATTCATGATTACCAACAAAAGATAATTACTTCTGTCCTGTTCTGGAGGAAAGACTTATTTGCTTGGGTGGCAACTGACTTATTTTCGTACATGAGTATTAGCCTTACCTACAATTAAAATATAAATGCACCTCTTCTTTATCAATTTTACAACATCTAGTAATTAAACTATAGATTTTATCCCTAATCAGTCTTTGATAATCTTTAGTTACTTCTCAGTGTTATAATTTAGTGATAATATAGTGTTACTGATAGGTATCCAACTGAACAGCAAGTTCTTGGAGAATGGGATGAAGCAAGCAGAAAAATCCTCAGAAATGTGTGGCACTCTTGACCTGTTCACACAGCCCTGCTTCTGGCATAACTGTTGTGAGAATGGGGAGACACAAAAAGAGAATGATGATCAAATACTGGGATTTACTAATATTCAGTAGCATGAGTTTGGCAGGGGTTTTTCAGTGTTATTTACATAACAGAGGGAAACTCCACAGAAACTCAGAAATAGGATTTGACTAGTGATAAAGGACAAATGCATTTTATTGAGTATGTCATTAGCTGCTTCAGGCTTTAAAATAAAATACCCAGAAGAGAGTGTGATGCTTTTAGTAAGGAGAAAGGACCAGATATCAGTATCATTCTGTCTTTAGTATTTTACAGTATTTTCTCCAAACAGAGCTGCAAAAATTCTCCTTCCACAGATTGGAAACATTTAGGTCAAGAACTTTACATATAAAATAATAGACCTTCAAAGAAAATGTAGATATGACTTTAAGGGCTCTGCATCTGAATAGAAATGTCCTTCTCACCACCCAACTAAACCAACAAGCTTGTGTGCTCTGGGAGCCACTGCCTTGGAACAGCTTTAGTCTAATAGCTCATATGCACTGTTGATAATTTTGGAGGAGGAAGGACACTACTTTCAATTCCCTTGCCAGAGCAAAAAATTTTTGGTGAACAAGTATCCTAAAGAAACGTACTAGCTGACATTAAGTTACTCCATAAAGCGAAAGCATTTTTGTGAGAAATTTCCAAATAAATACTTTTTATGCAATTTACAGTCCTTTAGAATAAAAGACACATTTGAACAAGATGAACTCAAAGCTTGTTAAATAAAACCCCTCAGTGGGGTTTTGATAAACCATAGAATCACTCTGTGCTTTATCAGGAGACAGTAGGAATTCATAGACTTAATTTTAACTTTTCCTACTCTTTCTCAAAGCTTATCATTCCTTTGTGCAATTCAATTAAGAGACTATCTTGTCACCTGCACTGACAAGACACTTCTTTTTCTTTGAAGAGTAATGTGTCAAAACAATACATCAACTCTTCTACTTATGCTTCTCTGTCATAATTACAAATATATTTTCAATTTTTTTAAAAAAAACCAAAATATTTTACTGTATTTTCATTCATCTAAAGAGAGTCAGAGGCTCTGTTTCTTTCAAATTTTTTTTGAAAAAAATCTCTCTATTTCATGTTTTTCTACCTTTACTTGGAGTTATTTCCACATTTCTGTAAATTGCTTCTCCAAATCACTCTATCTTTTGTATATATTAAAAAAAAAAGAAAGTTAACTAGTTTCATATTTAGATCTGCAACTGACCTTTAGGATTGGTCTCCTTAGTGTACACTTTAGTAGGCATAATTGTGTTGAAATATGAATTAATTTGGCAGTGGTCTCCCCTGCATACCCCAGATTATTTTAAGAAGATGAATGTAACCTTCAGCTGTGCTCTGTAGAAGTTTTATTCCAGAGCCTTTCACTGTGATTTGAGATTGAAAGCTTACCAATATTTGAAGAATGCCATTGAGCACTAGGCTGTATTTGTTTGTCTCCTGAACTCATTCAATTAAGAAAATAATCCATTATGGAAAATCTTGATTAAAAGTTGGCTTATTCTCCCATTTGATTAAAATTCAGCATTACACTGAATCAATTGTTCAGTTCTTCTGTGAAACCTGCATCAACTGCAGGCAGAAGACAAATTGCTCTGTAGCTCTTGCATCTTACTCACCTTTTCTGTCCTCTGGTTCTAAAATCTACTGGAGAAAAATAAACATGCTCTAATATTGTGGTTTCACTTGGTCCTTGAGCCTATTCCATGGCAAACTGAGACATACAATGACAGCCCAAGGGGCCTTTGGAGTGGAAGGATTTTCTTGGCCATAGGCTTTAGCTCCACAGACCCTACTCTGTCCAGGGATGGAGACTGGCACAGCTTATTCCTGCCATAAACTTCATGGATCTCTTAGGTTTTTGGGCCGTGAATAAAATCTTTATGATTTAGTCCTTTGCATATTTCCACAATGACATCAGCAAACAAGGCTAATCTCGCCTGCCAACAAAATGTTTTTATAACTCCATACTAAATCCCTAATTAAAATCACCACATAGGAACCACTGCAACAAACAAAGCAGTAGAGGTTGGGCTGGAACCTGGCAGCTGTGTGACTGGAGAGGATGGGTTCTTTATCCCAAAACTTGCCTCAAAGTCATGTCTGTTCTCCTTGTCTGTGTGCAGCTCTGGTAGAGCTAACTCTGCAGCCACTCTGCTGTACGATTTCGGTGGGTGAGTCCCGGTCTTGGCCAAATCAGTAGCAAAACTCCTGATGATTTCAACAAAGTCAGGCTATGGCTTCAAATGTGGCAATAAAAAAAAATCAGTAATGAAATACTGGTAAGTTTGCTTTTCAGTGTGTTTTTGTTTTGTTTTTACATGTCCTTTGGCAAATGTGACAGTTTGCAGAAGGTAGAAATCTTTATTCAGGAAGATACTCAGGCATAAACAAGTGGTTCAAACCATGCTACCATGGTCCTCAATCAAAACTTCAGGGAGAAGTTTTTCCAATTTATTCTTATTCTATGACCAATTCTTTTTATTATTACTGTAGGTAAATTTTCTGCCAATTTTCCCTGCTTTCCACACAGGATTGCTTTTGCTAAACGCAGTTGAACTCTAATATTGAACCAACTAACTTCCAGCATTAAAACTGCATCACCAGGATTGATTTTTTATTTTTTTTATTTTTCTGGTTCTTTCATATCTCAATTGTTCTTTTGGCTTCTTTTATGGTTTTTTCCTGAGGTTAAGTCATTACATATTGAGAAGTTTGCCTTGTGGAAGATTATAAATGTAAAATAAGAAGCTGTAATTTCAGTATGCCACCAGCAAATCATGTTAGCTATCAAAACAGTGGTTTATCTTATTATTTGATGAGGACACAAGAGAGAATAATTGACATAACCACTGTAAAAGATCTTCAGTTTCTTCAAAGTTTTAATAGTTAGTGTCTTCACTGGCAAACAGATTTTAAAATGTGACTTTAGAAACAGCCCAAAATAGTACAAGAAAAAATAGCTTTAGGATATAGTACATACTGGGCATGGATTTACTGAATTTAATGTTTCTTCCACTTACCATTATTAACTGGAAACTGAAATTTAGGGAAACCCTATTTTATGATCTGAGAGTCTGAGAGGTGAGAGTGAAATTAATGTGCATAAATAACGTGGGCAGGTGAAGCTAAACCCACTGGAAATAGCATAGTTACTAAAATAACTCTGAGGTCAGTATTTGTGATGAAAATAGACAAGATTTATGGCAAAGTAATTCAATCAAATAATCTGAAGCGGGTCAGAAGTATTTCATTGTAATGCAGTGCTATAAAATCTATAGACATTGTGCAATTAAATGAAATGCAAAAGCAAGCCATAGATTGTTGCTGAAGAGAAGAGAATAAAAGAAAAAGCGAAAGAAAATGTCAGCTGCAGAAGATCTCATTTTGGAAACCTACAATATGTTGATTGATAGGACTAGCATTTTTCAAGCTCTGTCACAGCTGAAGTATAAAGCTGTCAGTGCATATGATAATGATGGATGCCCTAAAACATGCAAATAGCATGAAAAATCATTTCTCACATAATTTTGGAAGATGAGAGGAGTTGTGAACTGAGGGAAGAGGGGAGGGTAGGTCAAGCTTAACATTCAGCCAAGAGGAAGAGGCGGATGCCTCACCACTGCTGGAGTTGTTAATTACTATGCAAGTGAAACAATGACTTATGCTGGCCTTCTGCAAATTTTCCCACGGAAATTTTATCATGGCCAGCGGAGGAAGAGAGGCAGAACTGTGGCTTTGGAGCTGAGCACAATAGTGAGCTCCCCTGGAACAAATCCATGCTAAAGGAAATTTGCCCCAGGGGCTCCTGCGCTCTCAGGAATGTGTTGCTTTAAGAACGTCCTGTGTATTTCAGAGGTGACATTTACAGTATACCATCAATATTGGGGGTGTTTCAGTTAATTAGCCATTTTTATTAATGCTGAAGTACAGTAAAACCGAATGTAAGTGTTAAGAATGTAAATGAGCACTATCCTCAGACTGATCCAGCTCAAAGCAGTGAACTATCACACACTGCCCCCGTATTTATGGTGCTTTTTATTTTCTAGACTGAGCAGAGGTTGCTCATACTTCCAGCTGAGTTTCACCTCTTGTGCATATGCATGTGCTTGCATGTGCCAAAGTTCACAAGAAGCAACAAAGCGGTGGGTGCAGCTTTTACATTGTTGGATTTAGTTTCATTAAATATGCAATTTTGAGGAAAATCATATTCATAACTGACTCTGATGAAAAACAAATATACAGGAAGTCTGGCTTTGTGGTTTGCTTCTTTCTTAAATAATTACAAAAACACACCTTGTAGCATCTAAACTGAGGAAAAGCCACAAAATATAAAAAACCCATTATTTTTGTAAAGGGCCTTGCTTGGGTTCTTTGAAACGGTAAAAAACACTCAGCTCACATTGCTTCCTATTCAAAATGCCTTATTACTCAGTCCTTATTCCATACTAACTTTTGACTATGCCTTATTTTCAAAGCTCTGCTTCACTCAGGACAGGTCTACACATTGGATCTTCTCACTACTGGATCTTTTTGCTTTATGCCACAAAAAATGTCAGGTTAATATGAGCCCACCTGTGCATCTCCAAATCTACCTCCACATTTGCCCCTTGTTTTATAATGTTTTTCTTCAATATTAGGGTTAACGTCTTATCATTCTAGTCCCTTCTAACAGAAACCATGTGATATCAGGTCTTTACATATGTCCGTAGCCTTCCACTGATCATGTCCATCTCAAATTTGACAATATGAGTATTAATAAAAAATTTTTTAAATGCTATCCTAAATCTTTCACTAAGTGGTTTATATTCAGTCTTATCTGTATCTGTGTTAGACTGTAAGCTCTTGGAGGCAAAGACCACCTCTATTCCTGGTGTGCATGTTGCTGAACACACTGTCACACTCCACAAATTACAAATAATGAGCAATAGTGATGGACCTCATTTTCTACTGCCTTCCATCTTCCTGCTATTTACCTTTGCACAAAACAAGTGTCAAAAGGGTGACATTAGCAAGCGCTGTGGTTCCCCAGCAGCTTAGATGTTTTAAGTTGAAGCCTCATTCATAAAAGGACAATAATCTGAACACTTGAGAAAATTTTATCTAAACATTTTACTAATTTGTAAATAGAATTTCTCATTGATTTCTGAGACAATCCATTTGATACTTCATTTTGTTAAATATTGATACTATTTCTGCATAATCGGGCTCTGATCTTGCTGTTTTGAGCTGCTTTGTAGCAGGTAATTCATGAAAGTAAGATTTTAAATGAATCTTATTCAGATACTTTTTTCTCCTTTTGGATTTCATCTTTGTTTCAGTCCTGGAGCAATAGCTCACATTCATGTCCAGATATTCGAAATGCTTTGTATTTGTTATTCAGAAGGATTATGCTCTTTTAGTCTTGTTCAAGTTCACATTTAAAATGAGCAATAACTCACTATTGCCACTGATGAGTTCACATCTCTCTTTATCGTGCTATTTCACTTCTACTCTTAAGATTAGAAGGACCCAAATGTAGGTGAGGTGAAAGAGAAATTTAAGCAGAAGTTCTGAAAATCAATGCACATTTAAACTAATCATGAACCAAAGGTGTCATACTGGACTCGGAGCAGTTCAAATAATACCTGCACAGGACAGATTAGGGAGACTTCCCCTTGTCACAATTAAAATACATGCATCAAAAATGACCAGGTATTCCCAAGAGCCTTTACTGAGGCAACTCCACAGAAAGCAGGTGCAATGACTGTACATCCAAATTACCAGGCCGAGTTTACTGAGCAGAGACAAGAAACACTAGGGTTGGTTAAAAAAAAAAAAAATCCTCACTCATCTAAAGCCTGGACCACAGCCAACTTTTCCCAATAATGGTAGGTGACAGGCCAGAGCTGATCCAATGTGCATTTTAATTGGTGGCAAACTCAAGTAACAAGCCATTGCTGTTCATCTGTCAAAGAAAGAAAAAAAAAACCCAAACAAACACGTAGCAGGGTGTTTATTTTGTTATTAGACTATGTACTACATATATTTGTATGTAAATTATTAAAAGGTCTCTGGCATCTAACAGAAACAGAAAGGGGATTTCGCCCCCCCAAATTACCTAATACATAAATCTCCAAAAGAGAAACAAATGGAAAAAGGTAACACCTCTGTAGTCTGATGGGGTGAAGAAGACCCTGAGTCTGAGTTAAAGCAGACTAACAAATTGGTCAGGGGCAGCCCGTGTACGTAAAAGTTCTCAGAGGAAAAATGGCAACTATGTGTAATTATGCTTTTGCTTCACTTAAAGACTGCGAAAATGTGAAGTAGCCCAACATGCAAGAGCATGTCAGTGATTTGAGAAAGATTCCTTCTTGTTTTAAGCAGCTTTCCGAGACTGTTTTCATTCAGGTCTTACTTTAAAGCATGAAAACTGAGCACTGAAACTTATAACACCCTCCATTAACATACTAGCACCTTATTTTTGGGGGGTTTGTTAGATTTTTCTTTTTTAACCTCGATATTAACAAAACAAATCTGTTCAGTCTGAAGGGGCTGCAAAGAAGATTGCATTGTTTAAGGGCAGGCTTTTGAAACCGAAAGGACTCTAACCAATTTCTTATGACTGAGAGGTGGGTATGGTTTCATGTGTTGCAGAGTATTCATGTGCTGCTCAGGAGAGCACAGATTGCATTCCATCAAAGGCAATTTTTCAGAGGTTGTCCCTCCTTTTGCTTTCCACGAAAATGAATCTATATCATTTACATGGAACACTTAACCTTCAGATTGTCCTTACTACAGCAACACTACTCCTATTGCAGATACATGTTTACTTAGACAAATCTAATTTACCCTTTGTTAATGTGTGCTGTCTTTACTTGCTATATTACATTAAAGTAGAAATAGAGTTACAAAAAAATTATCTTGCTTAAAATCATTCATAAGCTTTCATCAAGGGAATAAATTTACCAATTTCCCTCTTAGTTTATAACCAGCCACTGTACTAACTTGACCTTTACCTAAACAGGGCTATAATTGCAGTTAAGATTATGTAATTTACAATAACAACAAAAAATTACTTTTGAGGAACTGCTACTGGCCATGAATGTCTCACAGCCATTAAATGCATCATTCATCTTGAGAAGAAAATTATTCTTATCCACGTCGACATTTTTAACATAAACTGTAGTACTCTCTGTTGGCACTTTTTTACGTACCCATTAATCTCAATAGTAAAGCATAAGTCTCACCCACCTATTCTCTGAAGTTTGGATGTCACTACTGTGTACAATAAAAATTGTATATTCATGAACTCCATTTGTTTTATGTCCTTCTCTCTGTCAAAGTCTCCCAAGCAGCATATGCTTTGCTCTGTGGAGAATAAAATCAAATTTGTCTGTCTTGTCATATTGTCATCAAAGTGATACTATCACAATTAGATTAACATTTTGTGAAGGAGCTGAAGGGAGGGAAAGGAAATAGGAACAAATTATAGAGAATCCCAGTTAACCCTTTCTCTAGCATAAAGCCCCCTCTCCGTGGCACCTAGAGGTAAAGAAAACAACCAGGATCCAAAATAAGCAACACTGGCCAGCCGCTGCAGCCGTCCTGGGGGTCAGCGAGGTTACTCATCAGCCCTGCAAGGTACATGTTCATCTAGAGTGCTGTCAGTACCAGTGAGAAGAACAGTTGTTGGGAGCAGAGCTCTCCCCAGGCTGTTTTATCAAACCTGTGACAAGCAAACACACAGACACCCAGGGGAAGTCCTGGTCTGGCCGGCTGGTGGGAGCACACCAGGGCACCCGCTCCGGCACAGCACACCAAGCCATCACGGGATGCTGCAGGGCCAACAGAGCACCATGGGCATGTCTGCTGGTTGGAAAACAACAGTGTGCAAGCAGAGCAAAAAGAGCAACATGTTCTTTTTCCAGTTTTTTTTTTTTTTTCAGTTCTGCTTTCACTTTTATTCAGTTAGAAAAAAAGGAAAAAAAAAAAAAAGACAAATTGGTGATTTTGTCAGATAAAGGGACAAAACCCAGCCTGTTTTACAGAGGTGAGGCAAAAGTGTCTTGAAATTTACTCACACTGTGCAGTTGCATTTCCACTTCTAGTGTACAGGCAATATCCATGCAATAAATTATGCTTGTGCAGGACAAAGATATGTATCTGTACAACTTATCTTCTTATTACAACTGCATCATCTGCACATTGATCTCCTTCTCTGGGGATTAATTCTAACATGAGCTGTTTCTGATACTTATTCTTCAAGACAGGCCTGCCAAGGATGTATTTCCTCTTC
Source organism: Xenops minutus (assembly GCA_035221455.1). Classification (NCBI taxonomy): domain Eukaryota; kingdom Metazoa; phylum Chordata; class Aves; order Passeriformes; family Furnariidae; genus Xenops; species Xenops minutus. The sequence continues at coordinate 19,724,538 of JAWWEE010000105.1, read as the reverse complement.
ATTCTCCTGCAGGTAAAGTTACCCAACAAACTGATAAATTCAACTGCTTGGCACACATGTCACAGCACAGCTATCTTAGAATTTCTGTGAAAGTTATCAGCTGTTCAAACTGGGACTATTTCTTCAATACATTTTCTGCAAAGTCAGGTAGTATAATTACCATCACTTGCATTGCACAATACTTAGGGAAATTAAAACCAAAATAAAGTAATAAAAAAGAACCAAAAGTAACTTGCATGTCTTCCTGCAAAAAATTACAGTATTTCCCACTAAGAGAAATCAACATTGTCCACATCTTTGGGAAAAAAATTCTATTCCCTCTAGTCAAATAGATTCTTTTCCCTAGCCTTGAACTGTTCTCATGTGCAAGGATTTAAGGACATCATCTCTTTTACGCAAGAGAAAATTGGAAAATCACGTAGAACCAAATCATACATGCCACGGCGCTTGCACATATTACCCAAATAATATGAGAGCAAACTGTACATGCAGAGTGAGAAAGCAAGTATTTTTTTGTCGTACATTTTCTAAAGTGTTGATTGTTTGAAGAGGAGGTCACAGGACAGAGTACTGTGGACAGAGTGTTGGGAAAGAGAGGGGGAGGGCATACCACAGGGATGATAAAGTAATGAACAGCAGTGCAAACAGAAGAGGCTGTGGGGAATGCACAGGCAGAACAATATATTGAGCAGAACAGTACTACATTCACACACAAAAAAATGGTAAGGTCAAAGAGGAAGAGAAGAAACTTTGACTTTGAGATTTTGCCAAGAAGTAGCTGTTGGTAATCAGGGTTGTTCTAGCAGAGCACAGAAAAGAAAGCCAATTGGAAAAGATTCAGAAGAGTTGGAGTAACTTGAGGTAGTGGTGACAGACTGCCTGTCTGCTTAATTTGGAAGTAAAAAAAAAACGTGAGAAGGCAATCAGGAATGGGGGATGAGTTTGTGAGCTACCTCTTCCTTCGTATGTGCCACAAAAAGAAGACAGAGGACAGTGACCAGCTTCAGAAGAAAAGTAAGCAGAAGGCAAGATCTGGCAGAATAGTGAGGTCTGTCGTGTAGAAATTGTCCCTTCTCTCAAGAGCTGACCATTTCAATGACAGAAAGGAAAATAAAACTTCAAACTCTCTTCTGTGAGAAACTGCTCTATCCTCTGGCTGTACAGCATTGCTCACCCCTGCCTGAATGCAGAAAGAAGCTTTTGCTGCCATTGCAGATACAAGTCTGTGGGCTGATCTCATGAGTGCCCTCAACTCTCACTAAAGTCAATAGGAGTTAAGGGCGTTCAGCACTTTCCAGGGTCAGGCCATGTATCACTTAAAAATAACTCACCAACATTAAACATCATTAAAGAAACTAATGCTCATTAACTAGCAATAGACCACTGGGAAAGGATCAATAGTTGTCTCCGAAATCATCTTACCTATTACAGTATATGCATACTCCACTTAATGACAGTGAAGGATAGTGACACTGACTGATAGGTCACTGATAACAGTGAATGGAAAAGAGTGCTTCTTAATTAATCAGCACAGTATTAGCAAAGAATTCCACTTAACAGGGATACATTTGGGGGCCTAACCAGGTGATTAGGAGGAATGATGTGCTGACCCTTGGTGAAACAAAGTGGTGGCTTCAGAAGCAATGCAACGAACACCCTTTTCATTCTTCTGTTTTTCTTCAGAGCACAGGTCTTTATTTCATCTCACACCTTTCACAGCATTGCTTTTCTTTAATTGTATCTTAATAACTGGGGTAAATTTGTAACCAGCTGGGCTGATTCTGAGCCTGCCAATGGAAAAGGTTCTGCCATGTGGCACTAACATGATGTTCTATCTGAACTGAATGGCTCTTGTTCTGCACTCCTGTTTAGGGGAAGACGCTACCATATTCAACTGGAATTGTGGTTGTCCCTGATCTGGCTTCGAGGCCATTATTTGGCAGAGTATAAACAATCTAGACTTGCATGCCTTGTACGGGGTCTGAAAGCATTGCAGAACTGGCCTCAGATTAGGAACATGGATTCCTTTTTCTGATCCATATCTGAATTCCCCTTCCTACAGGATCTACATATGTGAAATCACAGAGACCTCCAAGTGCAGAATATTTTCTGCAGCCTTCGAGACTATTCCATGGCAATTTCAAGTAAAAAAATAAAAGCAACCCAATCTTATCTGCATTCCACCAGATCTTAATGACCCTCCCCATCTGACTGAATTTATTGTAACCCCTATAAACCTAAATCTCAAAGAATTCCAATGCCTTGCACATCTCTCCTGTTCTAATTTATGACAACTTGGTAATGTGCCATCTGGAGGTTTCACTGCCATTGGGACGCATGTTCAACCCTCAGTGGAAGCAAGTCAGGCCAAAAGGAGAAAGAAAAGAAAATGCAGGGGTAGGAGAAGATACGGCTTCAAGGAACAAGTGTCATGAACTCACAAAGATAAAAACTACATTTCAAAAAAATCAGTTTTAACTTGCATGATCGGCACATACACAGCCGATAACCCAAGGTCTCAACCTAAGGACATTAGCAGCATTACAGGGCAATCCTTAGACAAGGACAAAATGTTCTTGAGCAATTTCTGCAATGTATTAGACACAAACAGGTTTTTCCTCAAAACTGAAGTCATGTCAGGCTTCTTGCTTCACCTCTTTTAATTTTCCCTGAACAAACATATTTATTGTGATGGTTTCAAGTAAATTTCCCGTTCACATACTTTTTCTGTGAGACAAAGGGCTTACTGGGGGGAGCTTTCAAGCTGATTGGCTGATCTACACCCAGGCCATCAGAGGTCTGAGACCTATTTTACTATGAAAAAAATATGCCTGGCTCTGATTGTATTCCTTTTATTAAGCTATTTAAACAAAAATAACATTGAAAACTGTATGTCACTGAAGTCATAATTGCTAACCTATGAAAAGAGCAATTCAGCTGTCAGGCTGGATCAAATCAACAAGTTAGACACAGTACTGAGAAACATATTAGATCACAAAATAAATTAAATCCTCCTATTAATACCAGAATAATCAGTTCTAACACAATCTTAAACAGATTCCCTAATACATCCTAAAGAAGATATTAAGAAGGAGCTGTTCATAAGTTACATGTAGCAATTACAGAGTATCTTAATGTTGAAACTAAATCGTCATCTAACATGTGATCCACATCCCTGGAACCGGTTAAAAGGTTTCTCTTCAAACACTTGCTCTTCCTGTTTGTGGGTGAGCTGGTCTCCCAGACTCCCTCTGTACTTTCTGAAGGGTAGATGTTGACAGCACTGTCTATCAGAAGAGTTTCCTCTTGACCAGAATGTACAGAGGAAAGTTTCAGGCTTCTTACTGAAGACAGGACCCCTTTTCCAAAATACTGTTTAATTTCACTGGAACTATGTCACTAAAGTTTCCTCCATGAATGCTTGACTGGTGCTCATACCCACCCCTTCACAAACAGCTGTAGTGCAAAAGTTCACAGTTCACAATAGGATTGAGAATTCTCCAGAAGATTAGGAAAAGGTTTGTTTTGTGACAGCAGCAGAGCGACTCTCCCAGGCACTGCCTTCTCCCTGGTCTCTTCCAGCACGGATGCCATGCAACTTCTTAGCCCTATGTGCTGCCGTACAGTCAGTGGACTCAGTGATTGCATGGCTGGCCAGTCTCTGCCTCTGTCAGTGCTGAGCATGAGACCAGTGTGGCACTGCTGGCCAAAGGAAGGCTTTGGAACAGCAAGAATGACAACTGCCTTCCTTCCTTCTCTGCTCTTCTCTTCCCTTCTGGACCAGCCAAGGTAGAGACAGTTTCTACACCCATGGGAGCAGGGCAAGCAGAAGACTCCTGCAACTCTTCTCTGGTCTGAAGGAGAGAGTGAGAGGCTATAAAGAGAAGAAACCTGGGGAAATACTCTGACAGTGCCGGGGAATGTGGGCTTTAGCTACAGTCATTAGTGCTACATGTAGCTATGATTTCTTCTTTCATTGGCCAGGTACCCTGCCTTTGTGCTTTATGATGAAAGCTGGATCTATCTCAAAGTGGGAAGTTCAGAGGAACTAGGAAGTTTCCCTGTACATAAAATATAATTTTAGAAAAGGAAATTTTTGCATCAAAATTCAATTGAAGGATGTATTCACATACTTTGAAACTCTTTCTCTTTTCTGGACTGTGGTAAGTTAAGACCTGACAGATCCCATGTACTTCTATTCTAAGTTCAGGAAGAGGCTGAAGACTGATGATATGACTTCTCATACATCCGTGCTGGGGACCCTGAATGAGCAGCCTTCCCTGAGATGCCTCCTAAACCAAGAAAGTAACCTGCTTGTTCTCATCTCTCCAAGAATTTCATCCAGATGAGGCACAAAGTACACTATGTTCAGAATAGAACATATTCATCTTGGAATAATTTGTGAAAGCATTATTTTAGTGAGTTATTTAGAAATAGTTGGTATTTTGAAGACTGTGGAGTCTGCAAGTCTGACTTTGCCTCTGCCAAACACACATACAAAAAAAATCTAATTACAAGATCATGGTGCAGCTTTTATTTATTTTCATGGAGTTTGGACAACATTATATCACCAAGTAAAAAAATATATACAAATAGATTAAAAACAGTAGCTTAAACACCCAGAAGAATTCTCTAAGCATGAAACTGTTGGGGGACCCTCCCCACTTTACTGCAAGTAGAAACACTGTAGAACAAAGATTACAAGATTCACAGGGAAAGATAAAAAAAGAAAAGTTCACCAAGATTCAGTATTCTATTGGCAAAGTGCTCAGCTAAGACAGCACTGGTTTATTGCCCTTTTCTTTGCACAGAGCACAGAAACAGCTAGAGCAAGACACAGACATTGGTCTGAGAGTGAGGAGGATCCATGGCACCTGTGCAGTGGGAACTGAAAAATCAACTTTTTTAATGTCAGCTATTACCAGTGGTACTTTTCCCATTGCACAAATGAGCCAAAGGAACGTGCCAAAACAAAATAAGCTACCTGAAAAAGAGTCAATCTCACGCTTCAGAAGTTCCAGGTCCCACAGTGACTTTTACCTGCCTAGGATCCCTTATGTCCCATGACTGAGCTATTGCAACTGCCTGGGTGACTCTAAATCACAGCATTCAGGACCAGTCTGCCATACTCCTCCTTGCCCTATCAAGACTTAGTAAAAAAAAAAAAAAAAAAAAAAAATAAATTTTAAAAAACCACTTTCATTTCTTTCTGCGGCTTCTTGATCTCAGGAAAAGCAGTTCAACACCTACAGAATACCTTCCCTAAGGAGATAACTGTACAAGCAAAGTTCAAGTATCCTATCATTGATTGCATGTGTTTCATACTAAGCTGCTTCCACTATAATGCACTTTCTACAATAGCTGATAGATTTTTCCAGTCTTCCTCTGGGAGTCCTAAATGACTTTGCTAGAGAATTGAAAAAGCTTTTTTTCATTCATTGGCAAAACTCAATTCTTGAACCAAACGTTTGAAAATCTTTAAAGATACTTTATAATACATTTCGAGTCTCTTAAATATAAGAAAATTGTGCAAATAGTAGAACACAGATGGCAGTACAAGAACATGCTAAATTGCTCTTGCAGTTTGATTTTCTAACCTCGTGATACCACAGGTTGTGTAAACTCAAATCAAAATTCTCTGCGTACACTCTTATCAACCACTGTGTTTATTCTGATGCAGAAACCTTCATTCCAGCAAGCATCTCTGTCCAGAAAAGTATTGACTTTTGTGCTTAAATTTGAATGTACATTCCATTCAGTAGAATGTAAAGGACATTTAAGCACCTGTACGCTTAAAAAGAGACTGACAGAGGGCATATATGAGTCAGAATTTTATTAATGTTCCCTGAAGGTTATATAAGATCAAATGGGTAGATTGGCTTGGCATTGTGTTGCAATGACTTTGTACAATGTTTGGGAAAATGAAACCATTAATGAGATATCACCTGAATATTTTTTCATTGACACTCTGGGTAATAAAATGTGAAATGTTTTATTTCCCCAAATGAGGTCAGCATACATGTGGATAATTGTCTGAAACAATATAATTTTTGTTTAACTTGTTTAATTGTCTAGGTAACTTGTTGGTTCAAAACAAATATTCAGTAAAAAATAAAAATAATTTTAAAAAAAAGAGGAAAAAAAAAACCTGCAGATGGACTCCTAAGAAGCCCTTTCTTTATGATTAACACTGCAGTTCCTGCTGGCAATCCTCTGGTGGCTGGTCTTAACAAACACATAACAAAAAGCGGCTGTTTCTGTATAGAGTTTTCAGTTTCAATAATCTGGAATTATGCAACAGCCAACTTCTTTAACTACTTTCTCTCTGGGAATGCAGAGCAAATTCATATTCCTTCCTTATATTTGTATTTATCTGTGCGTTCATCCCTTCTTTTGCCATCTGTTACAGAACTAGCTGAAAAATTAAATGCTTTAATCCTGTTTTGGTAACTATTTAGTATTACTTATTTGGGGGGGGGGAAAGCCCTTAAGTATTCTATATACAAAGCATAGGGGAACAGGTAGACTCCTGAAAATATAAACTTCTATATGAGAATACCAATTGGCATCTACCTATTGTTTGTTATTTTTTCCATCTTTGGTACTAAATCCAGAATTCTGGACTTCTTCAGTTAAAAAGAGAGAAGAGTTTGCATCTTAATGCTTTGGCATTTGATTGCTGAGCTCTCCACTTGGAACTCTCCACTTGAATTCTCAGCTGGAAGTGCGTGTAACATCTGTGTGCAGACTTGGCAGGAGAAGCCCGACACGCTGGGCAGTACATGAGTCCTCTTCACCATCTTGCAGGATTAGATCCATATTCCAAGATCTGACACAACTCAGAGCACAGAGGTTGCCAGATCCACATTTATGCTCAAGTAAGTGTCTGGCTTTTCAGGAGCTGCCAAGAAAAGATCCCCAGCTTCTCTTTTCAGCCAACCCCAAATTTATGCCAGTCATCCTAAAGGGGTGAGAGCCCTCGCTAGCATACATGTGTTTGAAGAGTTGTACTGGTGTTAAAGTAGCTCCACCAATTGCCCTAGTCAAGGCTCATGCCTATAAAGCTTCAGAGTGCTGAAGCCTGAAACTTGAAGCTCTGTTTCACTTTAGCAGGGTTTTCAATCCCTCATTTTAGTAAAATAAGTGCCACTCAAAGGCCAGATCACATTCCAACTATTCTCACAGTAGTGGACATAGTAAGGAAATAGTGGACATTGTAAGGAAATAGTGGACATTCTGCCATGTGTAACAATTATGTGATGTACAATCAAATGACAAAGAAAAGGGAAAAGAAAGCAACGAAATCAACACACTGTGCATCCATTCATTTTACCGTGTCATTTAGCATATGGTCACTCATGTGATCAAGACAGTAACTGGCATTTTTCCCAGTTAATTCACCTCTTTTCTCTTTGTCCTCTGTTATAGCACCAGTCTTTCAGCAAGACTTCAGGTTGCAATCCCCTTAGAGAATGAATGGTCCTTATTAAGTGTCTGGAAAAAAACAACAATTTATTAGTGCATTGAAACTAATTATAGCACTACCTTAATCAAATAAAGGATCACAATAAAAAAAACCCCACCTCACTTGAAATTGACTTTAACATTTTTTAGTTCCCTCTGTGTGTCTCTCTCTTTATATAAATTGCCAGTGGAATGAAGTGCTATAGCTGTAACAGCTGGCTAAGTAACTTCTCAAAAAGTAGGGGTTTGTGTTTTTTTCCTGAGGTTTGGTGGTTACAGTGATGTGAACTGACTAATATTTTACAGAGCTTAGCCGTGAATCATTCACTGCAAATAAAAGGCAAGGCACGCAAATGTTCCTATGCATATTCTTCTCAATTATATTTCGGAGGATGTCCACTCAATTTTGATATCTATTCAGTATTACATATTTGAAGTCTAGACAAGGGAAGTCTAGACATCGTTAGTACTCTGTCATTTTTTTTATTTTACACTATTTTTGAGTTTAGATGCACCTTCAAAACACAGAAGGCTATTGTGCTCAGTAAAAGCTGATACAAATGTGTTTAGCTTTAATTGGTATCCACTGCATAAACATAGTTTTCAGAAGGCAGCTGTGTTACATGGATGGGTACGATGAAAAATCCAAACTGAAGTGCAGGCAGGCAAACCCTGTTTTTGTGGAAAAGATCAAGAACCATGCACACCCCGGTGGCTTAAGTTCTTTGAAGAATAGGAAGAACAGTGATGTTCAAATGCCTATTTCCTTTTCCCCCCCTTTTTTTATGCTGTCTCATTACTTAGTAATAAATTAGTAAAGGTAGGAGACTTTGTTTACACACCTGAAGTCCAAGAGGATGGCAATTCCCAGAGCTGCATTCTACCTGAAATGTTCAAGGACATGCAGCTGACACAGTGGGCCTCTGACTGTAAGACAGACAGCTCCAGGCACAAAGCTGCTGTACAAAACTGTCTACATCTACCTAAATTAGAACTGACAACCAGCCCTGGTTTTATAATGCTGAGTTCTCAACTTTTGGACACCAAAACCTATCCAGAAAAGGAAACAGAGTACATTAGATTTTTTTTTTATTATTATTATTTTTGCTTTTGGGCATTGTTTCTTCTTCTGTTTCTTCTCTGCTCTGGTTTGTTGAGGTTCTTTTTTACCTTCATTTTAAAGCACAACATTTGATACATCACATTTTTTACTCTACTTTCTTTTGGTAGAAAAACCCTTTAAAGTTAAGCACTTAATTCTTAAAAAAACCACAACTGAAAATTTATCTCAATCACACCTGAATATGATACAGTGTTTTCACTAAAATAGAGCTTGTTAAGGAGAGGAGTTAAATTTAACAGTAAACCACTGCATGAAATGGAAATAGAAATTTTATAACAAACGTCTGCATTAAATGGAAACAGCAGGTAGAATAGAGGACTAAAAGAGAGATTCCTGTAGCTGTTTTGCAGACTTTGCTGAATTATCACCCCTAATGAGCTAATGGAGACTAATGTTTCAAAAACAGTCACTAATTTCAGGCATCAGATTTCAACCTTCTCCAAAAAGTGAATAGTTCTGAGGTTCTGACTAGTCATAACTTCCCATAAATTGTTCTGAGGTTCTGACTAGTCATAACTCCCCATAAATTGGCTGTCTGGGGTGTCTGAAAATGAGGACTTACAGTCAACTGAATTTATCTGTTTCACACTTATGCAGAAATAATTTTGTTTGAATTTTCAAAACATAACACTTATTTTTAAGAAAAAAATATTACATAATAATTCATTAAATATCTCTTTATTTAAAACTGCCATGAAATTTGATAGAAATAACACCATGGACTGAGGAGCCTACAGTCAGTATATTTGTGAAGACAAATTCCAATCCTAGAAAGTCTAAAAATCAACAGTATTCTTAGCTTTCCTCAATAACTGAAAAATTACCTTGCAGCTGATTTGGATTTGCTTTCTTTTATTAGTATTTTTTTGCTTTTTGAGGGAACAAGCATTTCTGTTTATACAAATGTGTTCTTCATTAAATTGTAATAAACAATAAAATAAAGAACCTAACCAACACTGCTCACAGTTCCTCTCAGTTTTCGGTGGTAACAACTCTGTCACAGTTGTTTGGTTTTCAGGTCTGTGTTATTATACTTCTTTGTTTTAAAAACGAGCAAAAATTCTGGATGAAGGCTTGCATCACTCTTTGTTCTGCAACATATTTTGTTAGCAAGCCCACAGTAGTATCTAAAATACTGTAAATCATCAGTTTTTAATCTGGCAGGAAGTAGATAGTGGCCCATTAAACTTTCGTAATTAAATTTCCCCAGCACTCCCCCATAGAACCATTATCTGAGTTTTCTAATTAACACAAGAGGAGGGAGTCAATTCAGAGTGATGGGATCTATAGCCATCCCCTTTCATTTTAATGGCCTTTAATAAACTTTTATTACTATTGATATTGATAATTATAATACACCCTTTCCTCTGCAATGTGATTCTAAGGGCCTTGTCAAAAATTGAAAAATTCTGCCTCAAAGTTGGAGCACAGCAAATGACAGTGTCCTCAAACACCCAGAATCTGGAGCCAACAACATCAGTGGGGGAAAACAGACAAAGCGGAGGCAGGAACTGTGTGAATATCCTCTCTCACATGGTCTCCAGCGGGTTATGTCTTGGTCCTGGTCTGCCACAGTCCTCTGCTCTCACAGCAGAGCCTCCCCCAAAGAGGCTGACACGAGTGCTGAATCATGAGGGGGTTTCACGACAGATAAACACAAAGAATTATGCAGAGTTCATTTAACTTCTTTTACTTTCAGCCTTACAGAGGTCAGATACTAGAGAGGAGGATTAACTGTTGTGACATATAGTCCTTCCCTAGATTTTCCATCATTGCCTTTTGCACTAACTAAACATTTTTACATGGAGCTTTTATTGCTATGTCAACACTTCTAACCTCACCACAGCCTTGGTACAGCATGTCTCACATCTTGACGATCCTCTTTCATGGAAGCAATTATGTTCCTATCAGCACCACAGTCGCAGAGGCTTCACTGATTGAATGAGATGCAAGCCAGAGTGGAAGGAACTCTTTTCTGCAGGACTGGCAAGGCAAAAGCCATTCTGCCTTCCAAACCAGGGGGTACCTATGCCAAAGAACAAGACTGCATCTTTGTGCACCTTCCTCGGTGCAACTAGTTGAGGGTCCTCATGATGAGGACAGGTGTAGGCCCCTACTTGTCATTTGCAGGGAGAACATCATGAAGCAGGTCAAATTAAGGGGTTTGGGTAGAGAGGCTACCTTCTCCTGCATGGAGCTATTGATAATGGTCTTCCCTAAAATCCACAGGCTGACTTTGAGCCTAAAACCCTATGCTTGGAAAGAATCTTTTATGGGAACTTCATTTCTTGCCCCATACTTGTCTCAAGCACGCCCACAGCTTCAGATAGGTGAGTGCTCACAAAGCTACAACTGACTATTCACTGTAAAATATGCAAGTGACCCCTTGTCCCTGCACTTCCTATGGGGTTGTCTAGTACAGGCATTTCAGTCTGTGGATATTGGACAGTCCCAGCAATGGGACTGACTGCTGCCTGGCCTTTCCATTAGTTCCACAGGGCACACCAAGAAGCCTTTCCTTCCAACAGAGTACAGATTCCCTCTCTAGAGAAATACTTGCTTCCCAACTACCCTGAACTACAGTTCTTCACACGCTGGTCTCTACCCACAGATTGGCAATACAACTTCATTACTGGTTCTCCTGGATCTTGGAATTGTATTTTATGGCTCCTCAAAACTGATTTTGGAGAAAGATTTAAGCTGGATTCTGTTATAGTTACCAGGGTTGGAACTGGTTTATCACTACCTGGGTATAACCAAAACTGTGTATTCTACACCCTCTGTGTCATTTCACATGAACTATTGATAATGAGTCGTTTGCAGCAGCTTCCCAGGGCACACCTGACCCCCCAGGCTACAAGCTGAGTGTTTAAGAACTCTGAGAGACAGGGTAGTATTTCTTTGTCTTCATACCAATGAGTCAGCTGTGATAACTCCCCTCCAGGGAGGCATCAGCACCTTCACATCCAGCCTGAGGGGTCATGTGTGCTAATGGGCCATTAGGGACTGATACAACAGGCAGCTGCAATGACCTAGACCATCAAAGATTCCAAAAATATCCTGTGACTCACACAGTTAAATCACCCACTGTGAAACTCATTGTGGGGAGGTACTGAACATTCCCACCTGAACCTGAGCATCTGGTACCACTTGTGGGATCCAGAGGAGAACCAGAACCTCAACAGGACTGCGACTTCCTCTCTGGACAAGACTGTAATCATTATGTTGTCAGAACTGAGACGATCACCCTCCCCAACAGATTTCCTTTTCATTTTACTTTGCACTCGGGGGACCATGTGGTGCTCAGCACAGGAGATAATGAACACCTATTCTGTTCATGCCCCAGGATGATGGGTTGTACATCAGTCTTGGTGGGTTAAAACTAGTTTTCTCCGTATCATTGTATTTTTTATAATCTTTTTAGTAAATTTTAACTCTGACTTGTAATCTCTCTTGAATCAGGCTCATTTCTTCCACCAGTTTTCTTTTAAGCCAGCACAGATTTGGAAGTTCTAATTAGGACCATTTTCAGTAATTCTTCCTTATTGCAAATTTTGATCATTAAAATGATTAATTTCAAACAAAACAAGTTCTTTATTTAATATTGATATTAAATGAAGAAAAAATCATAGAAAATGACTGAAATTTAATTTTAAATGAAAGATATTTGGAAAGATTTTTTTTTTTTCAAATACAATGGGTAGATGCTTGGGTTTGAAACTCTATAACTCAGATGAAAACACAGGTGAAGAATATTGCTTTAAAAAATGATCACTCTATAAATAGCCAAGAGTCACAGCTTGTTAACTGTAAAATACTTAGCAGTTAATATAATTGTAAAACATGAAGAAAGCATTTCCTGTAAGAGCATGAAAATGAAATCTTCAATTCACAGCAACACTCGGCCAGATGTGGTGGGATCCTAAATTTAGAGTTGGTAAAAAGCCACTAAATTGCATTAAAGGGCTTATTAAAGAGCAGATCTTTACTTCTGTTGTTTGAACTACTGATGAGCTAATGATCAGTGTGTAAACCCAAGTTCTCCAAATGCATCCAGAAATGTCTGTATGATCACCTCTTTTCAGTAACTTCTAAACTTTTAATGTGATGTTTGTGACTGAACTTTGCATGTCCCTCTCCCCAGGACTAAGCAAGCTGTTTTCTGAAGTTCAGTGTTAGGCAGGTAGGTATGAACTGAGTAAAAGAGAAGAGAAAATGCTTCATGAATAAGGTATGCGAAAAAATTTGGCATACATTGTTGAAGTGATTATGAGGTCTGTGTGAAAGCAGTAGTAGGTAAATTTTGGCTGGCACAGCATATAGATACACAAGAGAAAAAACTCAGCCAACAGTGTGATCACAGGACAGGAACCAGATGCCTGGATTTTGCCTTCTGAAAAACTAACAAGGAAAAGCATGGGGAGAGCTCCTCTGTGACTTACAGTATTAGGGATATAACAAAGCATGGTTGAATGGTCAGCAAACATGATTTGTACCTGTGAGCAAAAGTCTGTATGAAACTCGTCTAAACGTGTATTGAGACATATTTACCATCACCCATAGCAATTATTTCTGCCCTTTGTGTGGCCTGGTCATGAGTGCGGAAACAGGTCTGCAGAGAGGCTTTACTCAGAACCCGTCCAGAAGAAGAGTCACATGGTAACCTTGGGAATGTTTGGGTTGGGGAGATGGGATGGGATGTTGGGTTCAGACACATTTTTAAATCAGCAGTACCTTCAGCGATTGTTTCTATTTTGTCATTCAAAGAATTTTAAATACAATAAAGGTTTAAAATAAATATATACAAATTCCAAATATTTCTATCATAAAATTTGCATACTGAAACTGGCTAATGACACAATCTGTCTTGAAAATATTTTTCAAGAATTGCCAAAAGTGAATGTTTCAGTAGTAGGGTATCTGCCAAATTGACAGATACTCGCAAATGGACTTAGATATACTTTTCTGACCTTGTCTGCTGATCACCTTATGTCTTAATTATGAAGGTGCAAGGTCCTCCTAACTTCTGTCCACATCAACCTCTAATTTTGTCATTCTTCAAAAGCGAATAAGCTTATCCTTCAATATCAGTCAACTGTTTCCTATGTATCCTGCAACTTTGAGTTTCACAGATGAGTTAGAAAAATGACAAAAGTGTAGCTAGGTTATGGAATTTCCTGAATATTATGAATATTAGCTCTATTTTTTTCATACAGTGTAAATGATGAATATGTCTTATGAGTCAACAATATATTAATTTCCATTCTCATCTCTATTGCTCTGTTTCAGGCAGTGATGGTTCTATAAAATTCAAAATCCCACCTTGTAGAATGTTGTATTAGAAAAAGATTATTTACCAAATGCTCACCTGTTCATTCATAAATAAGGTGATGCAACACACAATATATTAATTTAGGAACATTTTATGATATATATGATTGGTGTGTGCACATGTATATTTGTATATTTACACACAACTCAGTAGTTTTGTATTTTTATTTCATATAGATTCACAGAGAATTTTGTATGATATACATGTATATATAAATATGTGCAAATATATGTATGTGTGTTTGTGTGAAAATGAGAGAAGAAAAAGAAGAGGAAGAGGAAAAAAACATCTTTCCGGCATCCTAGGACACAGGAGTGATGAAAGGAATATCTTTTGCAGTAAGGACAACATTATAATAGTCCATTCTTGCACACAGATAACTGTCCTTAAGCATCACCAGGGACAATATCTCAAGGTCACTTAAAAGGTGTAATTTCTTTACAGACTTTCCAAAACACTGCTTTATTTCACCATGAATAGATTGACATTTTGCCTACTTCTAGTAGATTACCTCTCTTCCCAACTTCTCTGTCAATTCCTAATTTGCTCTGTTCCTTCCACTGAAGAAGGGAGAGTTCTGCATGATAAAATTCCAATAGCAAATATAAAATTTGTTATTATATTTCCCATTTTTCTTATATTCTATTTTTTTTCTGGAAGTATTTGAAAAGATGGATTGTAATCAAGTTCCCATTAGTAGGCTGCTTGACTTTAATCAGTATGTAGGATAATTTCCTGATAAGAATTTAGGCCAAGTCAGGAAGAACACTCCAAGCAAAGAAACATCTGTGATAAAAGCATCAAGCAGTCTTTCTTACCATGTACCAAGTTCAAGGTCTCTGATAAGCCACCTGGCAATACCTACACACTCTGATAACCCCAAGCTGGTATTACAATGTTTATCCAGGGAAGGTCTTGTTGCTGGGCACTGAGCTGATAGGCTTATGGCTCTCTCTTCTATAGGACACAAAAATACTTGAATATTGTGTAGACAAACCATGCACAGAAATCCATGAGGATGGGCATCTTAAGGAAGACTGGTAACAAACAAAACCTTTGTAAGTCAGAACCTCTGTTTTTTCTTATTTAGAGTTGTCCTTCACATTTGATACTCTACTGTGGTAAAAGTCAGTCAAAATTTGTTCATTCAAACTCTCAGTTTCCACATTCAATCAGTAAATACCACCAGAATCCTAGATGTCAACCCTCTATTTTTTCTGTTCCCTTTCTGGATTCATGAACTCACTTGCAATCTAGAAGATATATCCATTCATTTGCATTTTAATGTAATTTCCTATAACTTTGTCTTCCTAGGAGCTTTCCTCCACAGAAACATTATTTTTCCTCCCAACAAATTACTGTGCTCTAAGAATGCCCTCAACACGATATCTGTATGCTCAAGGCATAGCTGTCTTCCATGTTGTGAAGGATTGAAAAAAGAAATTGGCCAAATGCCAAGAGCCAAAGGACTCAGGACAGAGACCCCTAAGGCCCCTCCCCGCCGCAGGGGAAGGAGGGGGTGGAGGGCAGGGGGGGTGGGGGAAGAAAAAACCACAAAACCGAACTTCAGTAGAATTAAAACAGTTTATATATGTATATACAGAGAAGAAAAGAGACAGAAAAACAAGTTTTCACTTCCCTCTCACCAAAACAACTGCCGTTCCCGAATCTCGGGATACCTCCTCCAACCCAGCTGG
>JAWWEE010000105.1:19626762-19707208 GCA_035221455.1 Xenops minutus | reverse complement strand
AAGAAAGAAAGAAAGAAAGAAAGAAAGAAAGAAAGAAAGAAAGAAAGAAAGAAAGAAAGAAAGAGAAAGAAAGAAAATAACTGTAAATGTTGATTCTGGATTCCAGTTCTGCATTTTTTCGAACAATTTTTTTCACTTGCTCCTGTCATTACATATTATTCTCCCTATTACTAAGGTTACAAGAAAACAATTGTATGTATAGGATGAAATACCATTCAGAGTATATTATATTTGGTTAGGATTAAATTTATAGTGGGCAGCAGATGAGAGTTGAATTTGAAAAATTTCTTCATTGATTTTCATTCAAAATTTCCATGGAGAATAAATTTTAATTAAGATGTAGCTGGGCTATTTTTACAGAATTTCTGATTTGTTAGCTACATGTTACTAAGGTTTGCAATAGGGAATTCAGGATTGCAGTAATACTGTTTTGATTATGAAAACAAAGTTTTAGTTTGACCTTGGGTAATGTTCTCATGGATGGGATTAAAAAGTTCCCTAGTTTTGTGAGTGTAAAGGTATATTGATGTCTTGGGATGTGGACACAAACAGAGAAAAAAAAAACCACCCCCAAAACAAACCACCCATCTTAAAAAAGCAGAGTGAGAAAAAACTTCATAGTGGAGCAATGTGCATAAAACTATGATGGGGAAAACATGCTTAATAATAAAAGTTTATTTAGTCCTTTAACTTCTAATTAGTACGAAAATAAAAATGCTGGTTACAATATGTGGGTAAACATAATTTATTTTTAAAATCTTTTTATAGAATTATTGACTATTTATTACTAGGTATCTTTCCAGTCATTGATATTCTCATGCCATAAGAACCACTCTTGGCTATTAGAAAGCTACAACCAATGCAGCACTGAAGCCATAAGTCTTTCAGGTGTTAACTACATTAAAGAGCTTCAGTAGTTTTGGGACTTGCTCTTTACTAACTAAGAGAAAAATTAGATCTACAATCACAGGATTACTGTCAGAAAAGGAAATTAAATCTGTAGAAAAACTAGAAGAATGAACATAAGAAATGCATCAAAAAAAGAACCTTGGCTGACTCTGAAATTTTATGGTTTTTTCATTATGGGAAACTTCACTCATCCGTATTTGTCTTTTACAAAGGATTATGAATTGAGGACTACAACTCCATAAAATTTATATTTTGTCATCTGGTTTGATTGGTGGAATTGTGTTATTGAGAAGGATTCTGAGATCACATTAGCCAGGAAAGAGTAATGCACTACACCCAGTGAAGAACAATACATGTTCTTATCTACTCAGGCAGGCAATCAATTCTCTAGTGCATATATCAATACAGGCTGGAAGTCCACTATTGGCAGATCGTGTGGATGAGGTCTTGATACCGGCTTTACCAGCAGTGATTGCCACAGAAGAATTCACTGTAGGTTAAACAAATAAACAAGCAAACAAACAAGCAAACAAACAAACAAGCAAACAAAAAAACATGGATAACCTCCTCACATAACTGATTAATTCTCTAACACTGGGAATTTATTTCCATAACATGGTAATATAAAAGCTCCTCTCAAACTCACAAGTGCAGACAGTGAATGATCTACTTTTAAATTGTAACATAAAGAAATTTATTATTTTAAAATATTGAATACTGCAAAATGTCTTTTGATGTTAGGGATGTGAACTCCCAACAGAAAGATCCTTAACCCCTTCAAAACTAACATAAACATTCAAGTAATGTGTCCAAACTGATTGTCACTTTTATGAATTTCAGTGCCAAAGAAAGCATCAGAAGTCACAGGAGGAACTCTAGTTCTTGTTCTGCCTCACCAGCAACACAGAAGATTCTTGAATACTTTAATACAGCCTCTATCTCATACTGCATCTCAACAATCTCATAGTTCTGCCAGCCTAGGTTTGGAGACATACTCACATTTTCAACTACCTAAAATTATTACAACATAACTGGTGATTTTTCTAAGATTTTGGGTAGGAATTAATGAATTATGTAACATCAAGAATAAAGTCTAAATCTCATTAAATCCTTAATGGGAATCCAGGCTCAGAATCCTGATCTTCCTACAATCTGTGCTGATCTCTGTTAACTTCCCTGGGCTTCTGTTGCTTTTTGTGTAGGGCTCTGCCCAATCACTCACTAACTTCTGGTATCAGAGTTTAGACATACTCCACCAGGTCCTGCAGGAAGGCAAGCAGATGCCTCCATGTATCTTAGCAGAAGATTAGAGCCCAGCAGCCTTGCCATAGAGCGTTGCTCTAAAACCATGGGCTTTGTACCAACCCTACAAAACCTCAGGGCTGAGGCTTCTCAGACTTACTTTGCCTGGGTCATTTTTTCTACTTGATTTATCTGTAACAGTCATTTTCCAAAGACCAACTTACTATGGCTTATTTTTAAATAGTACAACCATAGTTTTTATTTAGTTAACAGTTAATAAGCAATTCTTCTGTGCAGGATGAGATGCACTATGAACTTATGCAGAGAAACACAGGTCAAAAGGAGTAGGGCCACAAGAAGCTGTGAAGATAATGAAGGTGTGCGATGAGAAGAGATGGGGCACAAGTTTGGCACTGGAGACCTCCAACCTATGAACAATTGTTCTGTCACCAATCACCCGTGACAGAAATATTGAACTAGAACTGTACTGAACATATTTCAGGGCTAACAAAGGGAAAGAAATAGTATCTAACACGCATAAAAGGCTATACAGTAAAGCCACATGTAATGTAGAGTTTCAGCCCAAGGCGTAAAAACATAATGGCAAACATTTAAATATGGTCCCCAGTGAATCCTCAAGTGAGGAAGAAGAAACTATTGACATAACTCCCTGTTCCTCCCCAGGAAGGACTTGTGATGCTGGTGATTCACTACACTCACACACTCACCAGACTGCAGACATTGACTGTAGGACCCAAGGCAGCAGTGGAAGGGTGAGCATAGCACAGGAAAATGGGAAGATGCTAGGAAATATGCACAGCAGTTTAGAATTATTATTACTATTACTGTTATTCTAATTATTGAGAATTTTTCTGTATAGTAGAAGTTCTTTCTTTCTTTCTTTCTTTCTTTCTTTCTTTCTTTCTTTCTTTCTTTCTTTCTTTCTTTCTTTCTTTCTTTCTTTTTCCTCTCTCTCTCTCTCTCTGGTTTGTTCCTTTCTTTTCTCTTCTTTCTGTAAGAACTGATCTGAACTAATATCCTAATAACAATTGTTTGATCAAACTGCCAAAATGTCTGTTGCACTAACAATAAGTGCTTGGTTTTACATCTAATTTTTGCAAGATTTTGTTATTACAAACATCCCAATAGAATGCAGACTCTGGACTACAGTTATGGCAGGACTGAGGTGTCTGGGGGCTGTAACGAAGCATAAATTCTTGGTACCTGGGAAAGAATCAGCGTTGGCGCTGAGGTACCAGTAATGTTGAGAAGCTCCTAGGATGGAAGCTCCATGGCAATGGAGAGTTAACTGCGTGGAGGCTGTGTGGAATATGGGTCTGGTTGGAGGTGCTGACTTTGCACCCAAGGCAATTTTTGACCTGAAGTACAAAGGAGGGGAAAGCACCATGTGTCACATTTTCCCTGAGCCCTTAGCTTCACCCTTATTGATGGGAAGGTCAGGCAGGTTTAGTAACAGCCATTCATTCACAGGCATGGTCAGCCTGTCTGCATGGGAAGACTTTAAAACTGATTTAGCCAAACCAATGGATACAACCATTTCAGAATTACTTTTCATTACAGCATGAGTTTGGTTTGGTTTATTTTTCCTTTAGATTGGAGCTGGTAAAAAGAAAACAGGACAGTTGACACAAGTGTTCATCCACTTGAGTAAGTGTTCATCCAGCCACGTGTTCTCATTTATCTAAACTGCTTAAAAATCACATTGAAGTTAAAACTTTCAGATTTTTTTCTTCTGTAGAAAGTTGCAACTTTTTCCTGGAGGTAGGACTTCAGCTGAGCTTTTCCATCTATGTGGCAACATGCAAAATGAAAAAAAATTGTCCTTATACAAACATTCTAACTGACCCCACTAAATATTATCATGACAACTACTGCTTTCTGTGTTTGCTCAGGACAGAGACTTGGTTTACAGTTCTATCTGAGTGCAGCAAGCTTTACTAATACCTGTCACCTACCCAACAGCCTGTTCTTGAACAAGACCCTGCACAGCTTTGTAGGCTTTGCTGTTTGGAGGAGGACTGGCTGCCCTGCAGCCACCAGCACCAAAGAGACAGGACAGCAGGTCGCAGTCTACTTTGCTGTTTACAATAGACATATACTCCTTTCTCAGCCCCTTCTGTATTTGTGTTTCTGATCAGGATATGATTTTGCTGGGCTTGTAAAAGAGGTGATGGAGGAACATCAGCTGTTTTTCCCCATAGCCTCCTTCACTCATTTTCCAAAGCTTAGTAGCCTGCCTGGGAGAAATTCAGCATATTTGTTGCTGCCTAAGAGTTTATAAAACTCTCTGATTTGGCCTTCACCTCTCATATCATAACCATTTGAGTGCAACACAAAGACTGTATTAATAGCTCTCTTGGTGAGCTTTTCTCAGCTGCAGGACTCCAAGATCTCCCAATTACTGCCCAAGAGTTTGCAATCCACCATCATAGTGGGAAAGGTAAACGGCCCTGTGAGCATACAGAGAATGTTTCTGCATTCACATGAACACAGGCACAAGGATTTCCTAACTGGGGGTGTTTGTGCACAGCACAATAATGCTGGGTGGGCCAGGGTTAGACCCTGTTCAGGTCTAACAGAGGGTTAATACCAGAAACTAGAATTAAAACAAAGAAATAACAAGAGTTTTAGTTCTGTCTTCTGGGAGATTTCTTATGGATGACTCTAAACTGACATAGGTATTACATAGCGCACCACACTGTAATACATATTAGAACTACATGTTTGGGGTTGAAAATTATCAAGAAAAAAAAAAAATCCAAGAATGAGCCAGAAATAAGCAACTTCAAGTCATGAAATACAAATTAGCTCAGAGGCTTAGTTTGAGGATAAATTTTTGTAGGAAAGGTTATTTTTCCTGATTTATAAAGGATTTACGAGACACTTGCAGCTTGCCATCAGAGAAATGAAGTCTTCTTACAGCTTTACATTGTTTTGCCACCACTTTCATAATACTTGTTTATGTTTTAAGGGGGGAAAACGTACAGCGAGGTGGAACGGTTATTGACCAGATTGATCATGGGAACAAATCTGCCGGTGGTAACCTTGTTTAATGATATGTTGCTGGGCTCAGCACCTTGCTGAGGCTGTGATTCTTCACCGGCTGGGCCCGCATGATGGATCACGGTAGGAGGCTGATGGTGCAATCACTCACTGGCAGCCACTGACACCTGCACCAGCCTGACACCCGTCCCCTCTGGATGTATCAGCCAGCCTGCTCAGCCTACTGGGAGACACAACTATTCCACCAAACGGTGAACAAAAGTTCTTTATCTACCTTGCAGCTTACTCTGTAGGACATTGCCTTCTCTTTTTCTTTCCAGTTTATTCCAGCTCCATCTGCAATTCTGTCAGTTTTTTGCATCCCTTTCTGACTTAAGAGCATTCTGATCCACAGCTGACTTAGGAGCAACAAAATGAAGCAGCCACTAAATTCAGAAGAGAAAGAAAAATAAAAAGGGGGACAGGGAGAAAATTGCCTGGCAAAAGTGGGAAAGTTGTATTTTCTCACTGAAAATCTCTTACCTGTTCATGGATATTCTATTAGACAGAAAATTGCTGCCTGTAAGTATGGTGGAACTCACATTCTCTGTGCACTATTACTTTAAAGAGAAAACTCTTAGTACTCCTTATACTGGATATGGACCACAATGATTTCCCAGCAAAAACTAAAAGCAGGAAAATGAGCAACTATTTTTTTGCAGACAGTTGCCTTCCTCTCTTTTCCTCAAGACAAATTTGAAAGTTAACTTATGCAACAATATTTCAGATTCAATATTTTAATATCACAAATACATGCACAATTCAGCTTCCTTTAAAAGCAGCAACATACGGATATACTTACATATGGACACTATCTGTACTGTCCACCAGCCAAGACCTACTCTTAGTTCACTGGTTGGGATTTTTAATAGTTTGCCACTTTTATAATACAAATCACATGCAGTGATATACAGCCACTTAAAGGGAAACATTTAAAATTATTTCTAGCCTGTGAAATAATGATTTCAATTGATTTTCTCTTTTAGTCCCCTTTCTTACAGGGTTGATGAACTTTTTTTGGGAAAAAAAAAACTTTATTAGTACGACAGGTCATTATAATGATAAAAAAGTAATTATCTAGCCAAGGAGACTTTAGCACATACTTACCCAATCTCTAATTTTATATAAAGACTTCTTCATTAGTTCACAGCACGAACCTGTGTGGTTTGTTAGAAAAAGAATGGGAACACCACTTCAGCTACCATGTTTCTTAATTGTGCATAGACTAGTTCTACAAATTACACACATCTGTCTTTGCAAGTCACCATAAATTCAAATATATATCGTCTCGTGCTAGCAGTGGCTGCACAGCCAGTATAGGAGCCAGATGGAGCAGCATGGGAGTGCAGACCACAGGCTGTCTCACCAGAAGAATGTGGATGGCCACTCTCATTCCTGCTCACCTTTCTCCCCTCTTTCATCCTAGGTAAAAAACCTACATTGTGAGACAAATTTGCTCAGTTTCCTTTTGTTCTTTAACTCAAGCAGTCCTTAAGCTGCGTCCTGAATCCCTGTTTAACCACATGCTCTCTTTACCATGCAGGCTCTCCCAGGAATCCCTGATCTTGTGAAGTACTCTGCATGAGTAAAAGTCGGAACATTACTTTCTGGGGATCTGAATACAACACCCTTTCTGAGCCTTGTAGTCATTAAATTCTGCTCTGAAAGCCCTTACCCTGATTCATTTCCCCAAATCAAAATCCCATAGGCAAAGTGTAAGTGGGGCATGTGGGAAGGAAGGCCGTGTATTTGTGTGGATCCCAAACAGCACTCAAGTGAGCATTGATCTGCTCTCTCTCAATCAGCAACCGTAAAAACTAGAAAATCAGAATGAGTCATCTCAGGCTTCTTTAAAATATAACCTCCCCAAACATTTCTATTATGGGCCTTTAAGAAGCCATTGGAAAATAAAATATTATATATTTCTCCTCCTAGTAAATATGGTTGCTGTCATAATTACATATATAAGCACCCACAGGCATACATACACAGAAGCATAACCGGGTACCATTTAATTGATAACCATACTCCCAATTCCTTCCCCTCCTTTTGGGATAGCAATCGCTGTATGCAGCTGCTAAGACAATGAAAATGCTTTTCCAGCTGCAGCATCTGGCTCTTTGGCAGACTCATTTAGTAGTTGTGTTGGCAGCTTTGAATTTGCCTCTGGGTCTATCATATGTTTATAAAGGCAATGGACTGTCAACCTACACTCATGTGTGCCTGCGTGTCTGTTTGTGTGTCTCTCATCTCTGTTTACAGCTGTTTTTTCCATGTTTGTTCACAGAAAATAATCATTAAATACAGAGAAAAACCTAAACTACATCCTTACCTTTTACCTATGCATACAACTATACTTCTTCAACTCTTGCCATCCTCCTTTCACTAAACATCCATTTTATCTGCATCAAAGATAACTCATTAGACAAATCCTCTAGGTTTTACAAGGAAATTGCACCTTTATATGTTTGCATATACAAATAATTTCTTTGTGACTAAGACCCTTAATGCAGTGATATCATAATAAATGGAAAGGGACATTTTTCATGTTACAATAATAAATGAGGTGTTAAAGGAATATCCTGATACGTGAGCATTTTATAACTACTGCTTGTTGCTTGGTGGCAGCTGTAAAGCAGGGCTCACTGAATTAGCTATGATATACTACTCCAGGGTGATGTTAATTATTCTACAGAGGTAAGCATTTTTTAAGTAGCTGCTTCACATTTTTACATGTTTAGGTACAGCACATTGCAAAGGCAGGGTTTAAAGCACAGTTAAGTATCCCACCTGAAGCAAATGTTTAAGGAGATTATTAAGGGGAACATATTCCAAAATGCTACAAGACAGATGAGGCACAGGGAAAGAACTGAAGTTTTGAATGATCTTGATATCTTGTCTTCATATTTAAAAAAATAAACAGCAAAATTCATTTGTATAAACACGCGTTACACATAAATCATGTCTGTACACAAATATATACACTAATATGTGGGCAAGTGGGTTGATACTTTTCTTCCCCATTGAAAAGACCTCAGATACAAAGTAAAAAATACTCCATTCTTACCTAAAATTCTCATGAAATAAAAATTATCTTTGCAAAATTACAAGGGTGTGAAAGTGGGTACATACTTGCTGATGCGGTATAGTCAATAAAACTCCCTGCAAATTATTTAAATGCAAAAACTGCAGCACAGGAGAGTCTAAAATGTGTTGATACACTTCACCTTCTTGTTTGTTATCAGTATTGCCAAAAAAATGGCCACACAGAAAAATATATGAGGATTATGTTCTAAAGCAGTTTGTAGGAGAAACTGTTTTTCATGATTTCTTTTATTAATGTAAAATACACAGCACCCTCGCTTTCATATTTCAAGGCAGTTTTGCCCAGAGAAATTAAAGAGGGGATGAGGAGAAGTTTACAGAATGATAAATTAGGATTCATCAATTAGAATCTGAGAGTAGCCCCTTCTTTTAACAATCACTTCAAATATAGATGTGAAGTGAAAAATCACATTTTAAAAATGCAATTCTATATTATTGCAATTTGTTACTATATCAAAACAAAACAAAGCTCTGTTTCTCCCAAAAATCACTTTCGGTAATATCTATATGCTCATTTTGATTAAGTTTGTAAACATCCATAGAAATCTTCAGGGATCACGCAGAAGTCCCAATGAAAGAAATTTTACATTTTAAAACCTGAGACCTTTTATGCAAATTATTTTGCCTTTGGCCATTTCAGGAAGAAATGAAGGAACTGGAAGATATTACAGTTTTACATGAGACTGGTGAGATTGTTGTCATCTTTGATCGCACATCAATTAGTCAAGATCTTGAATGATCATAGGCAAAGAAACCTAAACTCTTCTCCCCAGCTGAACAAAAACGTGTCAAAGATTCTAACTGCATAAATTATTACATTCTGTCCTACAGCAATAATAGTCCCTTTATGTAGACTTTCTGGTCACCTAGTATATCTTGGGAATAGAATTTTATTATGTTTTGGTTTTGCATATAACAATCTATGTATATTTTATTCTATTTTTGTGCCCAGTACTGCTGACACCAGATTAATCTTAAAAGGGCAGCACTGCACTCAAAGTTTAGGCCTTCCATCAGCTCCTTCTGATGAATAAATGAGTCCAAAGATAAGGAAAAGTCTTTGAGTGCACTGCCCACCAAAGAAGTTCTCAAATAAGACAAAGAAACAAACTTGATAACCTGAAAGCCAATTCATTACTGTGATATTACTCATGTAAACAGGCTCTGTCTTTCTTTCCTCTGCCTCCTGTTTTTGGAACATGTAAAGCTAAGAGCTGCATTTGCCTTTACACTATGGGCACAGAAGTAAAATTTCTGACCAGTGCTGAAGTGCCAATCCCAGCAAAGTTTTCCTTTTCCCTACAGGTAGTATGAAACGGAGCCAGAACGACAGGGCCCCATCTGAGCCGTGCCCAGCTCCCCCGGTCTGCACAAACCCACTCTATCAATCACGGCAGGATAATGCATAGTGGCTGCGCCTGTGACAAGGAATGATGGAGTGCTGAGCACAGGCCTGGCTTCGCCTGTCGCTTTGTGCATTTGTATTTCTCCAGGGCCACTTTGAGAATTTGCAGAACTTGGGGGGGTTGGGGGTAGAGGAATTGTCGTGCATTTTTAAAAACATCTTAACTTGCTTTGATTATCAAACAGCAATGCAATACGGAGACCTGGAAATGAACTGCAGGACACTGTGATCCCAAATTCCATCAAAGCAACATAACTGTACAAGATGTAATTTGATTAAGGGGCAGCCAATTTAATCTGGGTACAGCAAGCAAAAGATGCAAGTTTTTGCTCTCTGTTTCTTCTCCACTATACCCAAGAATAAGCATCAGAATTTTACTTTATCATAACAGCAAGACTCAAAAAAATCTGGCACTGAGTACACTCGAGATTCTTAGAGCCATAAACACTGAAACACTGAAAAGGAAAAGACAAGTCATTGTAAAACTGTCTTCAAAGCTACACTGATAATTTTAAGAGTTACCTCCTCATAATTATTTTTGATCAAAAAAGCTTTCAGTAAATGCACTTAAAAGATTATTAAACTCATTCTTCACTTTAAAAACTCATGAGCAAGAAACATTGTTTTGTCTTAAGGAAATGCTCCCTGACCTAATCTGCAAAGGATGCACTGCGTTTGATATTATAAAAAAATGTGTAACAGTTCAGAATATATGCTGGTCATATAAATCAAGGGGCTTTCTTTAAATGGAATTGGATCATAAACTATAGATATCTATTGTAAAGCTGTGGAAAAGTGTTAATTAGCACAGTTAAAAACAAAATAAGCAGGAGACATCATAAAGACACCCATGCAAATTTCAAGTGAAAATCGTGTCAGCCTCCAAAATAATAGGAATGTTTTAATCCCTCTGAAAACAGACAGACAAAGACGAAATCCATTTTCCTTTTGTGACAGATCATTTTTTTAAGTCTCAATATTGTTACACGTACAGGATGAAAAACTGTATTAAGAAGGGGGTACTGGAGAATACAATCTTTTATTCTCTTAATATGCTTTTGACAGCCGAGATAAAACGCTCAAACAAATCCTTCTCAGCATAAGTTTTTTTGTAGGGAAAAATACGTTTGCCTCTAAGAAGTCCTGCGGCCGGTTTTAGGAGCCTGTTACATGAGCCAATGTGCGCGGGCAAGCGGCAGCGATGCCCTTTTCTTCAGCCGGGCTTTCTCTCGGCGAGGCATGAGCCAGAGTTACCTCGCTAGCAGCTTTTGTTTGTTTGTTTGTTTTTCTTTCTGAGCCCATTCAGTGCCTGGGGGGCAGACAGTTTATTTTCGATGCCGGTGCGAGGGGCTACTCTTACTGAAGGACAAAACTTAGAGCAAGAAGCGATCCCAGCGAGCCGGCTGGGTGAACCGTGCCAGAGCCCCTCTTGCCGGCTTGGCTGGGTGATACCTGGCTGGCACAGCTGGCTGCTTTCAGCCGAATCCTGGAAACAAGCCCCCGCAGATCTCGGGGTTTGGGGAGAGCCGGCTGCGGCTGATGTCCCGCACCGCCCGAGCCCGACCCCGCCGGCACGGCCGCTCGGCGCGGGCAGCAGCAGCATCCCCGCCGCCCCGGGAGGGCCCTGCCAGGGGCTGGGGGCTCCTCCGGGCTCCCCCGGGCTCCCCCGGGCTGCCTCCCTCCCTCCCTCCTCCCGGCCGGGCGTGCGGTGCTCCGTGCGGGGCAGCGGCAGCAGCGGCAGCAGCAGCAGCAGCAGCAGCCGGGCTCTCCTCCCCCGCGGGGTGCCCGGGGACCGCGGGCAGCATCCCCCCGGCTCCCACCGGTGCCACCCTCGACGGCACGGGAAGCAGGCATGACGATGCCAGGCGGGTCCGACCAGACCCCGGAGCGTCCTCTTGCCACGGCCCCTCTCTATGGCATGAAAAACCTGCTTGAGCTTCAGGAAAAGGCACCGCCGCTCCCCCCTCCCTTCCCCCGCGGGGAGGCTGTAAAGGGAACAGCAGCCCTCGCTGCTAGTTAGAGCCCCCCACCAAAACTTGGGGGGAGGGAGGAGAGGATGAACAAAAAGAAGCCGGGCTTCCCAAGTAGCCCTTCTTAGAGGGGAGGGAGAGAGAGCAAGAGAGAGAGACAAACATCTGGGGATTGGACCATATGCTAAAGCTTTGTCTTGTCCTTCAAAGTTAGGCTGCCCTTGAAGTGATTTGTCAGGCGGCCTAACTGTGACAGGGAGAATATGTAGCAGTGGAGAAAGGGATGGAGGTGGTGGAGGGGAGCAGGGCCCAGAGGCAGGGGAGAGGGGAGAGAGGGAACGAGGTATGGACAGAGAAACACAAAAAAGACAGGGAAAGGGGAGGCAGCAAGTAGCAGGAAAGAAAGCACAAAATAGCCTTTCTCTCCCCATCAAATGATGATTTTCATTTGAAGGAAACAGGAGGGTGGGGAAAAAGGGGAAAGACAGCAGAGGAAGGAGGTGAGAGACAAAGACTGAAAGGGGAAAGTGGGAAAGGAGAGGGTGAAGCAGGAGAGCAGAGCTGACTGAGAAGCAGGGGCTGCCGATGCTCTTTCTGCAGCCACCTCTTTTTTCCCTCTTCCCTTTTGCCCGCCAAGTGCTGAACTGATTAGAGTGTAATTAAGGCCATAAAACCCTCGGCTTATCCACCTGTTTATTCACTAAAGTCGCGGGCTCATCAGGCAAATTAGCTGCTTCCAGGCTGCACGTTGGGCCTAGAGCTGGCCTGATTAATGAAGTTTATTGGGAGCTGTTAAAAGCATTAACTGAAGGAAATCTCTGCAATTCGTCATATTTAAGGGATGGAAATTAAATCTCCCCATGCAAATGAGGGGAGACTCTGAAGCGGCTTCTTTTAGAGGTGACAGGGGTGGGGACACACCAGGGGCTCTCCCCCAGGCACAGCCTGCTGGGGCAGGGAGGAGTTTGCCTGATCTCAGCAGAAGGGGCTTTAAAAAAAAAAGGAGTGACAGATTTTAAGGAACAAGAGCTCCTGGACCTTGGAGCCCCAAATGCAAGAACCAAGCCCCAACTGAGGCAATATGGTCCTTTTGATCTTGTGCTAAGGGCGTCTCTCGAGGTACCGAGGCATTGCCGGGGAAGTTTATCCCGACAGGGCTTTGCAAGGCAGCTTCCACGGTAGGGGGTTGTGTCCCCCTTGGTCAGCTAAGCCATCTCCAGCTTATTTCTGCTTCAGACATTTTACACTCTTCTTAGCATTTAGTCACATTAAGTGGCTTCAACACAAGTACAAATGACCACATAAAATTTCAAATACAAAATGTTCTTTTAAGCAAATTTCATTAAGCAACATTGAAACTGTAACAGTAGATGTTCTAGCTGACACCTAAGAAATACGTTAAGGTGAGATGGTCTAAGCAGCAGGGAATCCTATCAGGAACTGAATATTCACCAGTTTTAAAAGTGTTTTCTTCTGGCATGTCAATTTGATTTTATTTCTGACATGAATGGCATTTATCATACCCGAAGCTTCATGAGCCACAGCATTTTTATATTAACAATTTATAATAAAAGAGAAATTACAAAGGGTCACAACAAGGAGTGAATGTCCTGAGGAAGGGATAATGAGAAGAAAGGAAGGTCAAAGAAAAGATCTTGGCCTTGCTATTTTTATTGAGTGTTCAGCTCACAATGGTATTAGGTTTACAGTTTATTTATTTTGAATATTTTCATATGAAAATAAGAAATCACTGTCTGTCATCTCATATAAGAGATATTTGTACCCAAATACTGAGTTGTGAACATGATAGGGAGGGAGAAGAGAGAATTCATATTTGATGTAATTCTTATTCTATATGCTTCTCTATCTAATTATTACAAGGCTAATTATTTGTTGCAATTATTGGATTAACACTTTGCTAATCAGTTTTCTTCTCCTTTGTAGAGCAGCACCAGTGCAGTGAAATGCAAGGTGAGAATGTTGTTGGATTTTCAACAGAAAATTAGTGTGTCTTTTTCCTTATGTGCAGATTAGTTCAACTGCTTTGTGATTTAGGACCAGTAGAGCATATTCTGTATCACATTCTACTAGGTACCATCTTTGTTCCTAAAGTGATAATTTTCTAACATTTTGGATGTGGAGACTGTTTGCCAGTAGAAAAATGTCCCTCTCCTCATACCATCTCCCACCAGGAAAGTTTCACTCATCAAACCGCTCTATGGGGCAGGTTGAACCACCCATCTTCTCCAAGTAACAGTTACAAAAAGACTAGTACCAGGGCAGTCCCTTGCACACACACACAGAGTTTTGAATATATTTAAGGCAGCAAATAATACCTTTTTTAAGAACACACAGTGCCCTTAAAACACACAACTCAGCTGTTATGCACAGCAAAGGACTGCGTCAGCTGCTAGTAAACACGAAACCCAAACCAACCCCAAACTTCCTGGCAAGATGAGCTCTTGTATTTTTTTATAAAGATAATTGGGAGGGTGTGCTTCTAATGCTGCACACAACACAACTGAGCAGGTTTCCTACTGATATTTCTGGGGAAAGGAAAGAAAAGAATTTCAGTGAAAAAGCATTGTATTATTATTAACTGCAAGTCAACAAAGCATATCCTAGAGAATTAAATGGCAGCAGTATTTTCTAGTTATGGGTTTAACAGCAGAAATGCAAAGAGTGATTGTAATCAGTTCATTTGTGGCTACCTTTTTTTTTTTGCATACTTTAGGAGCATTTGCTATAAATCTATATTAGCACAAAATTATTTTAATGTTGCCTGATAAAGTGTTTAAATTTCAGGCAAAATAAACTCTTTGGGGTTCTCATTGAATGAAGAAGAGATCGGTTCAAGACAGCATTTGTTCCAAATTAGCAGATTTCATTAGAAGATTACTTAAATGAAATTCAATGGCTTGTGGAACATACTGTCAAAACACTTATTTTTCTTGATTACCAGTTCCTTCAATAAATTGATTTGCCCCATTATGTGGGGTCTTTTAGTTCTGCCACTAATTGGGACGTACTTGCAACTTTTTCTCTCAGTTTCAGATACAGAAGAATCTATTTAAAGAGAATTATTTAGGAGAATCATCAAAAACTTGTAACCACACAAAAAACAGGTGGTTTAGTTATAGACAACATTTGTTGAAGAAATATCTGATAGTGTGGTGGAATATTAAGTTATAAAAGATTTTAAGTGAGGCATGATATAGCACTCTCAGCCCCAACAATTGTGCTTATTTATATTGTAGGCTCCTCTTCATGAGCAATTATAACTTCAACAGGGATATTTTCCTCCTTGCTCAAACTTTCATTACAAGGTTTTCTTCCACAGTCCCCGTCAAGCACAATAAAAACCCCAGTAATTTAAAGCTGCTCTCCATATAGATGTACAGAGCCCCAGTTACTGAAGTAAAAGGACACTGAATTGCAGAATTCAGGTTGCATAAATAGGCAAAACTCAGTATGTCTCTAAAACCACAAAATAATAACTGGATTTCTTCTTTTTTACATCAATGCTAATAGTATATCAACTATTGGAGCAGTGGCATGCCCAAACTCCAGATAATCTTCGTGAAAACACTGAGGTGGCTGCAATTTTTCTTTCACTTGCCTGATTCAACAGTAGTGGAAACAAGGCAAATTTTATCACAGCAGAAAACTACATTATGGCACATTTAGACCTAAATTTAGCCCTCCAGATCAAGAATTATCTTACAGTCAGGGCCAAATTATTCTCTTTTAACTGTGCTGCGCAAAAGATGTCCTAAATGATGAAGACCCTGCTCTGTCCTTGAATAAGCGCAGAAGATACAGAGACCTCGGTAGGAGGAGTATGAGCTGCTGTTGTGGTCAGGATTCGGTCCTAAGTGACCTCCTGCTTTTGCATGTGGTCTGCTGCTTAGGCACATCAAGGTTGGAAAGGATACTATTTAACTGTAACCTAATTTTTTTCTTTTCTCCTGATAGTTTACTAAACTACAAATGATGCAGTTCTTGTGGTTTAATTAATTCTTTCACACTCTCTCAGTCCATCTCAGTCATATTTGAATATTTCCTCTTATTAACATTTTACAGCATGTTTTTCAGCTGGGGGTAGAACCACAATGTTAATGAACGACAATTATCTTTCTTACTTCTCTGAGAACTTTAATGAAGCTTCATTAAAATTAACATGACATGATATTACTTGAAGAGATGCACACAAAACTTTTTTTTCATTTATTACTTTTTTTGTCTTCCTATCAAATAGAAATTTTAACTTAATATAGTTTTCTGGGCAACAATTAGTGCATTCACCAGGAATTCTTTCCTGAATAGCTTTGCAAAACTGGGACCTACAGGGGAAAATGCTACAGTGTCCTTTAGAGGGATCTACTGTACCTTAGCACTTAGTTAATCCCCTCGTCAAACACACTCAAGAAAATGAAAGCTGCATGTCACATTGTCAGTGTGAGGAATTGGCTAAACGCTTTGCATTTGATTCTGTTTTTCAGAAAAGACAACACATACTGGAAGAAAGCAGCCTGAATAGTTTTATCTGGAATAACTGTAAATGTACATATGCTTTCATGTGTAGCATCTTCACTGACAGTCCAAAATTGGAGTCTGATATATTATAAAAGCTTAGCATCAAGGGGCATTGCATCTGACATGCTGATTAACTATAGGAGCTGCACCTTAAAACTCATTTTCAAAGGTGGATTTTTAGAATGCTTTAAAAAATGCTCTGCGAACTAAGGCAAAGTAGCCAAAAGATAGGAACATATTGTTCATACAATTGCAGGCTAAACTTCTATCAAACCTCCCAAAAGCTAGCTCGTGTTTTAAATATGTTTCTAGTTTAATGAGAATAAAAATCAAGCTATTGTCATTTTATTTTGACACACAAGATGATGTATTCTGTTTTGATATCATGTCTTTCCAGGAGAGAATTAAGCCTTTTTTTTCAAGTAAATCTAAATTGCAACAGCGAGTGTTGTACTGTCATTTTAATGACAGCAGTAGACTTTAAGTATGGAATGAATCAATTATTTCAAGCACAGTCCCTGTGTAAATCACTGATGGCAAACCAACCTCAGGATTATAAAATGAATCTTTGACAAGTATTCAAGGTTTCAGCATATTCTCAATAATGAGGATTAAATACCTACTATCTGTGAAAGAAAAGTTTTATTCACTTACTAAAGGATATGTGAGTAATCATTAAGAGAGGTCAGATTAACTGAGGTACTTTTTAAAAAAGGGCATCCAGTACAACATCTGCTGGAAAATCAATGATAAATATGTCAGGTTTTTTAGAAAAAGGGAAAGATTAAGCGTAAGGCAGTGTAATGGAATGACTTAATGCTCTGTTTTTAGAGGATGGAGAGGAATTATAATGACATCATAAACTATCATTATGAAACTTTTTGACATTTTCATGTCAAGAAAAAGACTCTTCTTGAATTGAGAACAAATAGTGATTTCTTCTGTTCATGGGTGATTCACTCAAGTTCAAATAAATCCTGATTCTATACTGAGAGATGATGAAAAGGCCTCTGGATTAGTCTGGCATACATACATTTTGTTGTATTTAACATTTTTTAATTAAGAGAGAAATTGCATTCAAAGTTCTTATCATAGCTGAACTGTAAAGATGGAAATAATTTCATATCACTTTGCTCTCTTTGCCAGTACCCAAACAATATTGCATTGCGTTTTTCTTTTTAATTTCCACAAAATAATGCAAAACTGAGAACCAGTGTTATCATAATTGTAGACCAACATAATTTCATGATAGAATAAAGCATTGTGTTCTGTCATAAATTGTATTTTAATTATTAATGAAAGCCTTTGCTTTAACTGTCAGAATTTTTTATTAATGTCTTATGATATTTGCATACTCTTTGCCTCTGTATAGGGAGAGGATATAGAGGGGAATATATATTTATTACCAATATATTTGTATGGTTTTTATCTCGAAGATTTGGTTTTGAAAGCTTTAACAATTGGCATCACATTGATCAAGAGATGCTTTATATACAGAAGAATGTGAAAATAAAAAAAAAAAATCTACAATAGTACTGCACTTTACAATTTGGTATTCCCTTGAAATAATGCAAAGCAACTTCAACTGAAAACAAATCTCTGCTGTTTGTAACAAAATAATATGCCTGTTTATTTGTACTGCTGCATTTTCATTACATTTTTTAACCAAAATTATATTTCTTTTATTTGTGTTTGTGCTTGTGCATATTTATTCTTGTTTATGGCACAATGTGCTGTCTCTTTGGCACAATATGGATGATTCATAGTTCAATATTTTCATTCTGCACTAAATGGTCAATTCATTACAAATTAATCCAATATGTCTAAATTTTATAAACCACTGCATGCTTCTTAAAAATAATACATTCTGCAGTAGGAACAAGAATGTTAATAACTCTAATAGGAAAAACATAATTGCATAATTTTGTAATAACTGAATTTAAGAATTAATCAAATATAAGTAGGTACATTTTTAAAGTGTAAAATTTAGATAAAATATGTGTATATTAGAAAGGAAAATTTCGAAATAGTTACAGCTCAAATTACTGAAAAAACCCATGAGAATAAGCATTTCTCTTAAGAACATTTCTCCAAATAAGAGTGGCTATAATTATTTTGCTGTCTGTTTATCTAAGACAAGTTGTTAAATGCAAATGATTTTGAGCTATTGAATATGAATATTTTGTTGCTTCTCCATACCAAGTGTTATCACACTCCTTTTGTGCATCTCAGCGGTGCTTTTTCTAACTGCCCACTTTTCATTATGATTTTGAAGTAAGAAATTCAATTCACTGGCTTGTCAGAGAAGCCAGTAGTTTACAAAAAGGCCTTTTTCAGTAACCTCCTACAATTAGTTTTCAAATGATTTTAAAGAGTTACGGTACACACTTGAAAATAAGCATGAAGTGCGACGCTCAAAAGCCTTACAAGCCTTTTGCAGAAAACAAAACTGAAGGCATTCAGGAAAATGTAAGCGCATAAAACATTTCTTTCCATTGTGCAGTCAAAGGGCTGAGGTTTTGCAGTAAAAGTCTGGCATCTGGTGGTCCCAGGAAGCAATGGCATCCCACTCCAGAAGGAAACCAGGCGGTCACAGCCTGAATTAGCTCACCAGCTTATAATAAACTAATTATTTCCAGCGTATGCATATGTGAGGACTCTGGCTTCTAAAGGACCCCTCGGTATTCAGTGCCACTGGCTGGTTTTTGTTTTCACCCCAGAATGTCTGTATTTCTTCCCAAACAGGGAAATAATTGCACATATCCAGAATTGGGACGAGTTTTGAAATGCTAAATAATGCTCCATGCAACTCTCAGCAGAAGACAGGGATGAGATTAACTGCCTTTTCCCATAAGTAGTGCTTGGAGGACTGGAAAATAATTTTAGGGCAAGAACCAAGTGTGCCATTCCAAGAAAGGGGATTTTCTTCTATTCTCTCATGAACCATAACAGTATGTCAACTCATAATCAAATTTATGAAAAACCATTCCTTCCTCTGTTCCTCAAAGAGGACTGACTTGGAAGAGATTGCAGAGGTCTGTGTGGGTAAGAGGAAAAGAAGAAGAGACCTTCAGAAATACCGAGTTCATTCCCTGTCTTTTCAGGGAATGAACATAATATAATCCCTATAAACAAGTGACAAAGAATTAAGACTTTCACTTTTTTGACCAAAAATCCCTTCCCAACTCAGATTCCTTTAAAGAGTTAAGAATTATCTTTTAAGTGTTCAAGCTGTCTTTGAGTTAAATAGTATTTCATCTTTCACTCCCTCATGTACCAAATACACATTTATAAACAGTGGCAAAAACCCTCTTATTTTCCTCTCTCCAAATGAAGTCCCCATTTTCATCACCTTGCTAGCTCTTCCCTGAGCTTTACTTTTTAAACATCTCTTTTGAACACAGATCACCAAAATTACACAGTGATTCAAATAAGATCTTTCCTGAGCTAATAGTAATGGTATGGATTCTCCGTCTTAGTGGAAAACACTTCTCTGGATGTAGTCTTGCATTTTCCATGGCTACAGCATGGACAAAATTACAGCACTGCATGACCATATTGCATCCATAGGTCACCTCTTCATCTCAGAATATTCCCTGAGAAGCTTCATTAATAATCTTCCTTCAGCCTCCTTTTCAATATTACCTAATGTCTTCACTCTTCACCTGTCTCATAATTTCCCCTACTAATGCCAGTCTTTCTTAATTTGTTATTGTTTCCCATCTGTCAGACTTCTGAATGCTTTAATGAAATTCTGAGGGATTGTATCTCCAGAACTTTCTTTGTCTTGAAATAAAACACAGTTATCTCTTTGCATCTGCCTCTATTTTTTAAAGGATTATTATTTTCTTAAAAATTCGGTATAAAGACTTAGACAAAAAGAAGTGGGTCTAAAATGTCCTCCAAATCTATTGCTGCCTTCTTAAACACAGGTACTTTAGCCATTATTTAACTGCCTGGTGTCAGAAAGAAAATAGATATAGTCCAACACTTGATAACCATGCTTTTATCCCAGATGCCAAATCTTGCAGTCAAGCTCTCTGACTTGAGCCCATTCAGCACTTTGGCTTTGTACTTTTCAGTACATTTTAAGCCTTTCTAAGGTGTAACTGAGCTTGACTTTTGACAAGCAAAAAGCTTATATTATCATTACACTTTTGGACTCATAAGCCAGGGGTTATTTTGCTGATCTCTTTTCATATCTTGTACTTTGCATGTTTTGTCTAGTGCCTTTTCAAGGTTACTATTTATCCAGTTGGAAAGTTTCTTCCCTTGAGCTGCAAAAAAAGTTCTAGGTAACACTAGAAACCCTGACATAATGACATACCACATCTCTTCCATATCTGAGTCCCTCAGCTCCCCTGCAGACCTGCTTATTTTTTTTTCTTTTCATTTTTTTTCTAAATAAAATGGAAAGATGTTTAAGGATGTTTCATCCCAGGCACATATTAAACACACTCTTCTAATACAATCCTTGTTTTTAAAACAAGTAACCTTAAAGAAAACAAACCAATACAAATAGTTATGCTTTTGCATGCTGCTTTCTTCCTGTACTTCATACAGTGTCTATGCCGCTTCTCAGGGAAGGACCATAATCATTTATGTATGTCAAGTACATAGAACCACTTTGAGTACAATAAAAATGAGTAACATTGAAGTGCTGCTCTTTCACCGAGCATAAAGAATAGGCTGACCTATGCAACACTTCAAGGGTCTTACAGATTTGTGCCATGCTTGTACAATAAAGGAGAAAAAAACCCAAAACAATATGGCTTATTGTTATTTGTAAAAGAGAATTTTCAGAGGGTGCTTCAAATGGTCACATGCAGCCTGCACAGGACCAGGCAAATGATTTATATCCCTTTCAGTGAAGGGGCAGTTTGGGCTTTTTCATTGCACAGTAACATAGAATAGTATTGAGCTGATGAGCCTGTCTAATACAACAAGAACAAAGGAAAACCCTGCCGGTAGCAACTTCAACTTCCAAGTAGCTCTTAGAGTGACATTTTTGATGACACAAGCCAGGCAGAGGTGCCTACCTGGTGTTAATAATGATAATATCACGCCAGGATTTTTCATAAAGTTGAAGTGAGATTCTCTGTTATTTTCCTTTTCACAGATGAAGAAACAGTCTTAGAAATGAGTATGACTTCCTCAAAGTCTCTCAGGACAAATGGCAAAACTGGGATTGGGCTTCAGTGGTCCTGTTTGCTACATACAGCAACCTCTGACACTCCTGCCCTAGAACATTTCCATTTTCCATGTCCAGCCCTGCTCCTTTCCTTTCTTCCCTCCCAACCACCTTCTGCCTTGGTTGTCAGATAATCCTCTTCCCAAAATTATAAAGCAGTCTCCTTGTCCCTCTCACTCCTTTTCCTTCCCCAGATTTGTTTTCATGCCCAGCACACCATGGAGGATACATTACTTCTCGTGAACAGAGATTTTAGTGCTATTTCAGCTCTTTTCCAGCCCTGTAGCACTTCCCCCAGAAGCACGTGAAGGGCTAAGAAACAACAGAGACCACGGGAGAAAGCTAGAAGGTACATTTTGGTGGTGGAAAGGATGCATTATTCATGAAACATGTTGAGTGTTGTAGTTCTGTCAGTGCAGGATTAGTCTCCCCTCACAAGTACAGGAATGGCCACTGCTCCATGCACAGAACATCAGTAGACACAGTTACCTTTATTATGTACTATCCCCCTTCCCCATTAGGCTTTGAAGCCACACTGAGAAACTCAGGAGATCCAGTTATGGAGAAGTACCCCACTGTAGCCAACAATATAAAAGTAGAGAACAGAACAAGGGTCTCTGCCACACATTTACCTTTCAGTTCTTCAAAATTATGCTAGTATATAAAAATACTTCTGTTGCATACCAAGACAACCTAAGAAATTTTGGGGGCAACTTTCAACACTTCTTTTTGCAGATGGTTTCTGATGCTGAATTGTGCCTGCTGTACAGACCAGCATGAATTCTCGAGGCATTGTGCAAGTGACAAAGGCTGGGGTCAAGTCTCATCTCTCACTGTATTTGCAAAGCATGCCTGCCATTGTCAGTCTTGTCAACTCTCATGGTCTCTTTGCTTTTTACCCTGTGCTTACCCCATCTCTTCTTTCATTAAAAAACACGAAAGTTTCTGTCCTTGTGGATTTGCAAAGGGAAAATAGAATCCCCAAGGGCTTAGAAACCAGGCAGCAAATTAATACTGCCAACACTGATTATTCTTTGAGATTCTATTATTTTAAAGGCAGTCTCCTGACTTTCAGGGCCTGATTCGTGGCTTCTGAGCTGTAAAGTTCAGCCATCCTTGCACTTGGCAAGCATCTGGAAGTGAAATGTGTGCAACCAAGCTATATATATAATTCTGTAAAATGAGAGCTGTTTATCTCAGTAGCTGAAATATTCATTATTGAAAATAAGCATTTCAACATTCAGAGGATGAATCATGTGGGCTGAGAATAACAATGATCTGAGAAATAGCAAAAAGCCTGCATGTCTCTACACTGTCCTAAACAGATACAGCTGAGAAGATCTGACCTTGCACAGGGAAAGTGGGATGAAAACCCCTCCTGACACATAGGTACCCATCCTTACTTCTGGTTTGATCCTTTCATTTCAGCTTGGCTGTTCTTGCTGGTGGCTGATACCACTCAGAATGCCAGAAAGAAATTAATGCTGAGTTTGCTGAGAGAGAGGAGGAGAATGATGAAAGGGATCAAACTGGAAAACATCAACCATTTCAATTTTTCCAGAATATTATCTTATTTGGTAGACAATGTGGGTTGTGTGTTAAAATGAAATTCTTTCTGCTAGGCCTTTTGAAAAAACACCTGACATTTGGCCAAGCTCTATGTCTGAGAAGTCACACTGCTTTAATGTGACCACTAAATCTACTCAGATTCTTCCTTTGTTTCACTTTTTTTTGCACACAGAAATGTTGCAGGTTGCAGACAACATCCTCAAAGGTCAGTGGTGCCAGCTGCCTTTGGCCCAGGCCTGGACACATGAAACTGGGCATTCCTGAAAATGGAAATAATAAGCAAGGAGAGAGTCACTAAAGCTGAAAATTTTTCTGTTCTGTCACTCTGGTGACTTTGCTTCCTGGCACAGGTTCAGCAGATTAAAAGGAGGCTTCAGTATGAAATGTGGAATGAACAAAAAATCAGGAAATGGATATAGAAAAAATACACAGATTGGGACAGGGATACAGTGTGAGTTTTCTAGTTTAGGTTAGTTTTGATTTTTTTAAGGATAGAAGGTAAAGTAGGGACAACTGGGAAAAACAATGATGGAAAAACAGATGTTGAGAGGGAAGGCTTGAGTAAAGAATAGTATGTAGTGGCTGTTTGCCTCTGGCGGTGGCATTGGGTTTGTTAAAGCTGGCATGTTAAATGGAGTCTGTCCTCTTTCAAATGCCAGCCTCCGAGGCAAAGCCAAGCTGAGCTTTTTTGCCAGCTTCAGCAATAACATTTTGACGTGCAATTTCCACATTGATATGATTAATTGTTAAATCAAATAAGAAGCCGTGTGATGGAAAAGTCATTTAACTGATTTGCCAAAATGAATAAATTATGGTCTAGTCTTGTTTACAATTAAACTGGGAAGGCATTTACTAATAAATCCAGAGGTCTCCAAAAAGAGGAAAAAAATAGTTTCATAAAAAAGATCTTTCAGTGGTGCCTTAGAAAATGGCTTCTGACTCTGGTTTTACATCAATTCCAACAGGACTGAGCAAGGTCTATAAAACCAGTTTCTTAGCCATGGATGGGAGCAGAATCACTGACCAAGCACAGCTGCATTGCAATCCACAGGGATGAGCTTCAGAGGTGCAATACGTTACACTGAACAAACTAGGGCCTTAGTATCGGAAACTTCTAAATTAAATCCCTGTATGCCTCGTTCCTAAATGGGGATATAACAACTTCACTACACAGCAAACATGAAGATAAACTAATCCAGGCTTGTAAAGTCAAAGTGAAGTTCTGTGTGCTCACAGTATGGGGCCATACTCTGAAAACTGAGAATGAAAGAAATATTAAACATCTTCTTTGTAAGTGAGCATTGTGATGCCCATGCAGTGAAGGAGACAAAATTCTTTTTGAAAATACAGTTCATGATTGTGTGATTTGAGCTTTTACCAAACATGAACCGACAAGGGAAGTGTCTTATCCAGACTCTGAGTTCTGCAACACAGACCCCTCTAAAAGTTTTCGCAGGTATGTTTTGGGTAGACTGTCTTATCATCCTGAAGACAAATGGGAAAAAAACAAAAAAACATTAAATAAAAGGGTTTACACTTCCTTTCAAGAAGTAACAACACATTTCACAAAAATTGCAAACTTTAGCCTTCAACATTAACCTTTGCTCTGTGCCATCCAGCAACACGGGCAAGTCCCAGATAAAGCTGGAAGTGCCTGTGGTTGTCACAAATACTTAGACAACTCAAGGAGTGGGTCTGCCTGTATAATTTTGCATGTTCATGCCATTAGTAGCTCTTCTGTGGAAAACCTGTCAGACCAGCAAGGGAGACTGAAAAAATAAAATGGCAAAAGGAAGTAATCATACAACTTAATAAAAAGAAATTCTAGTTGATGCTGAATTAAGAGAATCAATAACAGTGTGGTGGGCTCTCCTCTGTGCCACATCTTTCAGAAAAAAGAGAGTTCCCTTGGATCATGTGTCTCCTA
This sequence comes from Xenops minutus, assembly GCA_035221455.1. Lineage (NCBI taxonomy): Eukaryota > Metazoa > Chordata > Aves > Passeriformes > Furnariidae > Xenops > Xenops minutus. The sequence goes on along the minus strand of JAWWEE010000105.1, from coordinate 19,682,291 downwards.
TTCACATACTAATGAAAGGCATTCTGACATAACTTATTAGATGTGATTAGATCACATACTAAGATGATATAGCACCAGTAAATTTTTTCTAGCCTGGCATTAAAAGCTGAATGTTTTTGGTAATGAGTCCATCCTTTTTAATTCTGCCACTTAAAAAATGTTTTTAAACATTTAATCAAACCCATATACAGTATTAACAAGTGCTGAGGCAGAAAGGAAGCCTATTGATCACAGGTGATACATCTAGAAGTAATGCACTGTTTACTGTGAGTTGTCTCTTAACTGAATAATGATTTACTCATTTACCAGGAAAATCCCTGAAAATAAAAGTGTAACGCTGTGACACTCATTCTTTCTGATGGAATCCCATTGCTGAGATGGAGTTTTGTAAAGCACTTCACACAAATTTTATTGAAACTACTGTATAGTGCTTTATGTGAAGGATATGGAAGCACATAAAGTATTGTGCAGTAAATTTTGTAATGAAGGGCCACAAATGGCTTGTTAAAGATCCCTGTGTGGATGACAAGTTTAACAGAAAGTATTGCTAGACTAATGTAATTTTTAAGCAGTTTTTGGTCAAACAAAATCTTGTCAAGAAAAGTGTCCTCAGATAAATGAATTCATTTGTCATTCTAAGAATAGTATCTTGGCTGAACACATGATTTGGCTTCTCTCAGAAGTTTTATCACCTAGCTGTAAGCCGACCAATTCAGCAACCTGAATTTCCACAAAGTATCACTCAAAAAATGGTGAACTTGAGCAGAGCAAGTAGTTTGCAATGAATAATTTACCCAAGATGGCTAAACTCTTTTTCTGCACCTTTTGAGCAGTTGCTCAAATTTATTCCCTATTTAGACTTACTTTGTTGATTAACTGACCAGATTAGGAAGACTTGTCATTTGTTCATTGAAAACTTTAGGTAGGTTAAATCCAATCAAAGAAGTTTCATCATGATGATGCTGAGACTTGATTGGCATCAAATTTTCATTTAGAAAAATACTCTTAGATACACTACTACAAATGCATCTTTGAAATGTTCTTTCAGCAGTCAATAAACTTTCTTATTTAAAAACACTGAAGAAAGGATCAGACAATGCAATTTGTCATCATCTAAACCTGTGGAAGTTTAAGACACGTGGTAAACTCTGGACTAAAAAATTCATTTCTAGAATTCAAGTGAACATTTTTGCAAGGTTTTCTACAGCTCCACTAAGCATTCCCTTTACATTGCTATTAACTTCAACAACTCTGGAAGTTAACAAAAGCTTGTGCTACTGAGAGTGATGTGCAAAAAGCAAAGCCAACAAGATTTGAGATGATGCTGTGCATTCCTTAACAGCTATGGAATTTAGTGCTCATGACTGATGTTTGAATAATTTCCCAAACAATCAGAGTCTCCTTCAATAAAAGAATTACACCAGAAGCAGTATCAAGGCAATCCTTTGTCTGCTCAGAAGTGTCAGGAGCCACCACGCCTCAAGACTCTACATTTTCTCCTGTGGCTGCCAGCTCATGATGATAGGTTTTGTCCCTGCCTTTGATTAACTGAACCACAGCTATCAATTCACAGAGACCATCAAAAAGCCTCACAACAGAATGCACTGGCCAGTGCTGAACTTCCTGTAGATAAAACAGTGATAGTATCCTCTCAAAAAAGTTTAAGGGGTCTGATATTAACCCTTGATACCAGTCCTTTGCTCTAGCCCTAGCCAGCTGCACCAAATAAACTTTAAAAAGGGTAAATTTAAAAGGATTTGCCATGATTATTTGTATGGAAGACACAATTTTGGAAGTAAAGAAGCACAAGGGTATACAAAGGAGTCTCTCAGTGTAGTATTGCTCACAGTTTTGTCCTGAGAACATGCATGTGTGAACACAAAGAGGCAAAAGTACCCATACTGTTAACAGTAAAAAACATTTATAGAGTGATCAAGTGCAGCTCCTCCATTCCAGTCTGACAATGAAAACAGCCCAGAGCCGATGGGACTCTCCATCAGTCACCCCATTGTGGTCACTGCATGGGAAGAGGGTTTAAGAGAGCTGATCCGTCCTGTCACTCTGGGGCAATGGATAAACATGCTGGGATTTTTTTAAACCCTTCCTTTGGTCCACCTGGCATCAATCAACAAAAGTGACAAACCCCCTGACAGAACAGACAACTGCCAGAGGATCAGTAGTTTAGGGTGTTTTGTTGGTGCACTTTCATACTATGGAAGATAAAAAAGGACAAGTATAAAACCAAAGCCCTGGACCTTGGAAATTCACACCTTGAAACTGCTGAACTGGAACAGAGAGATAAAGTAATATAAGATTATTTTTTGATAGGAAAACAACAACGTTCAAGCAGCAAGAACAAAATACTCTGGCACGCAATGTAAGTGCAAAATTTTTGCTGGTGTTATCAGGAGGCAAAGTCAGAGATTGCAGGGAGACCACAAGCAAGACCGCTGTAATTGTCCTTGGGGATCTCCAGCGAGTCTCTGAAGGCTCTGCACCTTTGAGGTCATATCTCTATCCGAACGTAGAGGTGCCTTATTTTGTCTTTTACATCAGTGAATATGATTAAACTCCTGCTGTTGTGCTAAATTTCAAAGATTGTAAAAAGTCAGGGGAATTAAAAAGGTCACTGCAGTATTTCATTTCAATAGCAAATCTGTGGAATAATGTTGTACAAGTACATAGGAAACTGCTTTGAAAAGAGAACTTGTCAGTGACTTAGTTCTAGTGAAACATAGCAGGCATTTGGAAAATGGAATTCTGCTCCCTAAACCTGTAACTAGAAATGAGCAGACAATTAGAAATGGGCAGATAATTGGAAATGGGCAGAATAGAAGTCTTTCAAACATAAAACTGCAGAAAAGATGCACATTTCCCAAATATTTATGTAACATATGCATTTGTATCCATACATTTACAAATGGCAAATTCTACTTCCATACAATATACATTGATGATAAATCCTTTGTCTAGAAAGATAGATTCCGTCTGCAGACACAGAAGACAAGACTTCTATATAAAACAGCAGAGAGCAGGTAAATGTTTCAATCCCATTTGTAAAAATTCTAGCATATTTCTGAACTTTAAACAAGGTTCTGCTTACTCCTTGTGTATACACATATTTTTGAATAATCTCATATTTACTTTCTTTCACTTTGGTCAGACACATTTCTCCTTATGAAGCCATGGATCAAGATAATTTCTGCTGGTTTACAACTTAGCTAGTGCCAGTAGGAATGTAGCTCTGCAAATAATAAAACTTTCCTTCAGGAACAGAAAAAAAAAATACAATTCCAACAGTGAACATGGAAACTGTGGACTTGTCTGAGGTCTGCAGGACAGAAGTCCTAATTCAACATGGCACACAAGCATGATGGCATAGGAAAAGTTTCAGTCATATTTAAGGTTCATGGAGACTTAGCAGCTTGAAGTTAAGCACCTGACCAAACTGGATCAAAAAGGGCAAGTCTCTTGAATAAGTTTAAAACAATGCTTTTTACATATCTGAAGACTGTTAAATTTGATGAAGTTGCAAATTTTGGCAATACCAGAACTAAACTTTCGCTGAGCAACCCAAAGATACTCTTGCAGAAAAGTCCTGCTGGGCTTTTTATCAAGGCCTGTTCAGAATGACTGGATCACGAGCGGAATTTTGCTGTTAACTTTTTTAAATCTACACTGTGTGTTAAAAGGTTTTAGGGTTGAGGGGGATTTTTGTTCACTTGTTTTGTTTTGAAAGGCTTTCAGCTCAGCTCACTTGAATGACAGACTTATACCCCTTACATAAGGGCCATCATCTTGCAAGATTTCAATCACTGATGCCGAAGTATTTGAATGTTAAATTCTTCTGAATATATCTACAGAATTTTTAGCAGGGACAAAACATTTTTCTCTAGCAGGAGTTTCTGCTAAAATTTACCAAGTGCATAAGTGAAAAGAGAATGTTTATTGAAAAAATTATTAGGCAATCTGAAGAACAGAAGGTGCCGATGTGGAAGATTAAAAAAAAGAAAAATTAAAAAGCTGCTTACTGTTTTTGAAAGCTGGTATTTCTCTGGTGTCTAAATTCACAAAACAATTTATATTTTTTTTTACAGGCCAGAAAGTTATTTCAGGCTCTTACAGCAAACTGGACAATAAAGAAATCTAAGAGGAATGCTTAGCAGGCTGTTTTGTTGAATAGGCATCAAGCACAGAAAAAATGCAACCCTGTTATCATTTCTACACATCACCTATACTCTTTGATGACAATGGACACAGAACTGATGTTATCAGACCTTGAGGAATAAATTAAAGCTTTGGAATACATACTGGTACAAAACAAAAGGGAAAGTAAATTAATCTTCTAACACTGAGAGGTGTAGCAGAATCCTTAAAACAAGAAGAGATCTAAGTCCCTACTTTTTTTTTGTTTTTTTTTTTTCCCAAACCAGGCTACAAATCTCTGTCACCTTATCCACTGTGCTGACCCAGAGCTAGCACTGGTGTAAGAGGGGATATATGCAACACAGAGAGCTTCCTTTCACCAGCAAGGAAATTAGACCTCTGTCATTTGAAAACTAAATTTTCTTTTTGCTCTTTACCTGTCACATCACAGATACCCAAGAGCTACTTTATGTGGTATCACTGTCTAACAGGTTTAGGTAACTATTTTTGTGGCACTTTCCAGGGTGTGGGAGAACGTGTCCTTGAGAGCACTGGTGTGTTTTGGCTGGGCAGTATACACAGATGCATCCAGACAGGTGTAATTGTGCTCTGCCCGTGCTCCCTGGTGGCTGGAGGCCAGCCAGCTCTCATCAGGGTGCTGTGCAGTCGTCGCACTGTCATGCAGAGCCCCAGCAGCTCGCGATGCCTCCATCAGCCTGAGCATACCCACAGATCTTGGAGCGGGTAATCTGAAAGCCTCAAAGTGGATCACAGAGGTTCACACACTCTGTTTTACCAAACCCAAAGCCCAGCAAGGTGCAGGTTTTTTTTTTTTTCTGCCATGCCGAGTCAAGCTAGACCACTCAAACTACCTCCCACTGAACTGGGTCCCTGCAGTGCTGGGTTGGTGACACTGGGTCTGCCAGCATCGATCCCCATTCTGGGTCTGTAAACTGTGGTGCACCCATGCACCCTTTGACAGCATGAACATGGGTGCTTCCCTGGTAGTGCTGGCAATGGTGAGGGACAGCACTCCTCATCTTCACTGCACTTTTGCAGTCGCTTACCTATAGGGTGATCTTGAGGTAAAATAAAATTCAAGCAGAGGGCATTGTGGCAGGGGCAGGCAGCTTTCATCTGTCCCTTACTGAATTCTGTCACATAAAGCTATACCTGGAAGAGTCCCTCAGCTGCTCCTCTCTTCTGACTGAGAGAGCTGGGGTTGTTTAGCCTGGAGAAGGGAAGGCTCCAGGGAGATCTTACAGCACCTTCCAGGACATAAAAGCTGGAGTGCATACAGAAAGCTGGGGAGGGATTTTTTATGAGGGCATGTAGTGACAGGACAAGGGGGCATGGCTTCAAACTGAAAGAGGGTAGGTTTAGATTAGATATTATGAAGGAATTCTTCACTATGAGGGTGGTGAGACCCTGGAACCGGTTGCCCAGAAAAGTTGTGAATTTCCATCCCTTGAAGTATTCAAGGCCAGGTTTGATGGAGCTCTTAGCAACCTGGTATAAGTGGAAGGTGCCTCTGCCCATGGCAGGGTTGTTGAAATGAGATGACCTCCAAGGTCCCTTTAGCCATTCACCTCTTTGAGCCACTTAGCAGCGTAAATCTCGTGAGCAACAACAACATTAATATACTGAATTTTGGGATACTCTATTGTTAGGTTGTTTTCCAATCAAGACACAGCCATTTACTAGCAATTCTTTTATACAAAATTTTCATACCATAATGAGGCTCCTTGATAAGTTCATAGAAGGAACTCCACTAAGCCTTTTGAAACACTAAATAAACCTCATAAGATCCAACATCAAACCCCTATAATTATGATAAAAAGCATGTTAAGTTCAGGTTTCTGAAAGCTATTGAGAAAATCAAGGGGGAAAAAATCAATGCTAAAATCTTGCTTTTATGCATTTTACTGGTAATTGGGTCATTAGAAGTAGTAGCAGAAGAATTAAGAATCGCACATGATTATTCTGCACAGACAGCAATATCCAAGATTGGAAATAACATCTTCACCTTGAACTTAGTGAAGACTGTGGGAAGGCCAAAGTATTTTGTTGCAGGACTGAAAAGTTAAAAACTGAGGTCAGAAGGTAGATTTTCAAAGTATCAAAAAAATTCTATATTAAAATTGTTTATTGCATTAATTTTTACCCTTCTGAATTCAAAATAACTTTCTGAAAATATTCTTCAAATTTGGCCTTCAGCGTATAAATTTTTGAGAACATTTTTACCATCACATCCAAAGAAAATTTGTTGAAAGACTAGGAAAGGAAATAAACAAAGGCAAGGCAAATTATTTAAAAAAAATATATACAAAATTACAAAAAAGTTTGCTGTTTGGCAATTTTCCACCTCTAAAAATAATCAATTAATGAGGACTTTGCTATCTCAGATTTCACCAGCAATATCACAAAGTGTCTTCAGAAAAGATAGTGCTTTCAATTTATTGAATATATACTATAGAGGGCATGAAGGAATGATTTCTGGAAGACACTTCTTTTGCCTGGGATTTTTTTCTCAAGCCACTCTTTTCCAAATTTTCATAGAAAAGGCCATTTAAATCCTTGCTACGGAACACTTTTAAGTAATCTGAGAATAATTAAGACTTTTCTACTGCTTTGATTAGTTCTGTGCAATTCCTCACTGAGCAATTGCACTGTCAAGTTTGATAGTTATCCTTAAATAAGAAAATTCACCATTGGCCAGAAAGGCCACAAAGTCTTCATTTCTCTCTCTGCAGCAGCTGCAAAGCCTGGAGTAGGCTGTACAACATGAATTTTAACAGCAGCAAACTGAGACCTCGAGCACATTAGTTTTCCAGTAATCCCTGCAGAGCACGTGTGCATATCTCTGTTTCCCAATGGGCCACTAATCTGAGGAGCAGATAAGCATCTTGCCCAAGGCCAAGAAGCAAACCACTGGCAGAAATGGTGGAAGCATCTAAAGAATTTTGTTTCACAGCCCCATGTTTTAACACCCAGGCCACCTTCCCCCTTCTTACTTCAACAGTGGTGAAAAAAATGCTCAGATCTAATTTGAGATAGGGTAAGACTATAAGAGCATGACCACTGCTAAGAACCTGTTTTCTTTTTTATATTTCATTTTCAGGGGCATGTTACTTCTCCAGTTGTTTACATTTTAAAAAGGTAACTTTTAAATTGGTTAAAACGTTGCTGTTTCCTGGGTGTTAGAAAAGAACATTGCCTTCTTAAAAAAACTACACACATTTTAGCATAGCTGCATGAAAATGGGAAAATCTTGCTCCCACACTGATTGACTGAGCATCTTGTTAATCATTGCAGCGTGTATCATTAATTCATTATTCAGCTGTAATAATGTGATGTTTTCCCTATCACAGCTTAAAATATATAGTGAGTGAATACTTAGTGAGTACAAAGTACTTTTGGATGATAGTGTTTTATCATAGTAAAGAAAGCTCTAAAACAACATAATTTGACACATAAGATGTAGCAAAAAAAGTTGAGACACAACAGCCATCATTATAAATGTTTATGGACATACCTAAAGTCTTATATAAAGTTCATCCTGTTAAAGGACATGTTTTATGTTGTACAATTCCTCTTAGAATATCAATCTAATAAGCACCAAATGAGGCTGAAGACAATGCTGTTATAAAAAATGGAGAAAAATGATTAAAATGTGATAATTATACTGACAGTTTATATGCTCAATCTAATCAACCAAGCTTCCAATTTGTCATAATGTACACTCACTCATACATTATTGCTTAATTATAGCAACACTTCTATTTCGAAAGGCTGTCAATCATGCAAATGCCTATCATTTTTCTCTATTTGCATTAAGGGATATATTTTTAGTTCAGATCCAAAGCCCTCTGTGAACCTGAATTAACCCCAACTCTTTCTTTTGTTCGCAATGCTCATCCCTGTTTATTCCCTGTTTGCTGTCTGTGGTAGTTCATGCTGTGTGATTTGCTGCTTTACAGTTCATCTGCTGCTGAAGGGATTTTTGAATCTCATCTCTGTTCCTGAACTGTGGTCTCAGTGATGTATGAGTTCTTTGGAGCTGCAGACCTCAGCTTGAACTATTCAGGTTTGATGTGAATAAAATTATCAGACAATCTTTTCTTCTGTTCCGGATTTGTCTTACTAGTCTTGCAGGAATGGGAATAAAGCAGAAGACTTTGCCTTTCTTCCAGAATCCGTGGGACTAGCTGTGGTCTGTAAGATCAGAAAAAGTGAAAAAGACATCCTTAATAAACACACCTCAACATTCACATTCTGGTACACATTACACTCTGAATTGCTCTTATTTGTTTTCTTTTGACTTTAATGTTTTAATAATATATCTCTGAGGACCTCTGGTCCCTTCTGTCCCCCATCTTCTCCAACTTTGCTATAGAGCAAAAGTGGAAGAAAAATCTGACATTTTATGAGAGCGTGGAGCAACATGGCAAGAGAAATGCTGAACAGAACCCATTAGCAGTGGTAACAAAGAGAACCTAAGGAAGTTGGCAGGTGCTAAAATACTTTGGGAGCACCAAGGCAGCAGGGAAAGCTCTGCAGTGCTACCAGCAGGCAGTCTTTTGGTAGTAAGCAAGGGAAGGTACTCTAACATAATATTGCTCCAGCATTGATAATTAGACCCCCTGTCTTACATTTTGCCATCCTCCTGAACTATGTATCAGACAGCATATGCACCAAGATGTACAAGAGACTAAGCACATAACAAGTTCTGCCATTCTACAGCAATGCTCTTCTGAACACAAAGAGTTTGTGGCAGACTCTGCAGGCATTTTTAGCCAGCCTGGGGGGCAGACCTTCAGGGTGAAGTTCGTGCAGGGAGAATACAGCTGCTTACATTAGTCCGTATTGAGACATCAACAATATACAATTTCTGGTAGAATTTATTTTTGTTTCAGTTCAAATGATGTTTCCCTTCCATTCCCCTCCCCGCTTTGTTTCAAATTAAACAGTAGTACCTCAGTCTAAACTTCCATCTGATCAGTACAGATCCTGTGGAAGGCTGCAAGTGTCTGATGCACTAGCTGGAGGAGAACGTAGTGCTTTAGCAAGTGAGTTGATGACATCAGGCTGAGGTTGTCAAGCATTGGAATGGGCTGCCCAGAGAGGTGGTGGAATCACTGTCTCTGGAGGTGTTAAAGAAAAGAGTGGATGTGGCACTTAGTACTGTGGTCTAGTTTACAAGGTGGTAATCAGTGTAAGGCTGGATTTGATGACCTCAGAGGTATTTTCCAGCTTTAATGATTCTGTGAATCTATGAAATGACACCCTAGCAGGAACCACCCCCTTGTTCTAGGCAGTCCCCACCTCTCTGGCATCACATAGCATAACTATGCTTTGTTTGCTGCTTCTCTCCCTTATCAATTTTCATGAATCAGGAACCTCCCAAGAGCAAACTGCCACCAGATAATATCTGGAAACTCCCAATCTCTGGCCAACTGTTACTTGTCCCACTCCACAGTGAGATTGGACTAAGCAGTTGTCTCTACACTTCTAAATGTGTGCATGTTTGTAATTGATAATCACTGCATACTTTATTATTCAGCTTAACTTTCTTTTGCTCTTATGCATTCTATCACGGTATATTCTCTTTAAAAATCTAATAACTTCTTATGCATATATTTCTCATGCAGTATAGAAATGTATTCTATTTGAGCTTTAGATGACAAACAATTAAACAAACAAAAGACAAATTCAAAATACCAGTTTAGGGTGGCAAAGGAATTAAAAAAGAAAAGACAAAAACATGGCATCATTTTATGAAAAATGTCAAGTTATTCTTTGAATGTTGGCTCAGAAAATCTCAACACATTTTTGGTAAATGAGGCATGAAGCATATTCTTAAAAATATGGTGTCCAGGAGATACTACTACCCAATATTTTATCCTAAAGGCAATATATAGTACTTAAATAAGCTTGAACTTTAAATCAAACACTTTGGGAAGGACATGGCTAATATATTAGTTTTTCAAATATAACTTAGTATCAATATGAAGATGAGATAGTAAACCATTTCTGGGGCCTTATTTGGTTAAAGTCTGTTATAAAATTGGAGCACAGCTTACTGTCTAATTAGTATGCAGGCAAGGCGAATGCTCTCTCTATACCACCTCTACTTCTGCAAAACTTATTTCTTGACTGGATTCATTAATGTCTTGTTGGGTTAAGATAACCCCTAATGCTCACACTCAATGAGGGATGCACTACCTTTGATTCAGTATAATTATTTGGGTGACAGAAATACAGTATTTGTTGTGTTTACAGGAAGTACATGGAAAAAAAAAATCAAAAAGAAAGCCCCATAGCATGCCTTAGAAAGACAGGATATTTTACTATTTCTAAGTAAACAGTATGGCAGAAGCCCATTTTGTTCATATGATAATTTACTCTGAAGAAATTTATCTTTCCTATTTGCCATTCCTTCTTACTTTAAAAGATATCTACAATATGTTCCTACTGGGACAAGTTGTTAGACAAGATTTCATCTGTCTCAAGCAAAACCAAATACGACATATTTTAATAGAGAACAATGACAAAAATATATGTATCTCACACATCTATCCATTTAGAGGACAGTAGTACTAACAATTATCATTCTTTAAATCCTCCACTGAAAGCAAGAAGATGCAAGTCCTTTCATCTCTTGTGAAAAAGCTTCCAAATTTGTCTTAGATAATAGTAATTTACTATTACAAATTTACTGTTTATGTCAGTAGGAAGTTCTCATGACAGACTGCCTATCTTACTTTTGGGTAGACAAACTGTATCCATTTCAAAAAGAAACTGCCAGGTCTTTTTTCCTGGTTTTTACTAGATTTCTGTGCAGGCTGTGAGGCAGAGGTAGTGACAAGTCTTTTCTAGACTGGCAAATCAATGCGCAAATACAGTTCTTGTATAGGTGAAATGGAGTTTCTGCAAAGATTGCCTCTGGAAGTCTTGTGTCATTTTTCTGGTCAATGTCCTTTACTTCCACTTGACAGAGCAAGCAATTTTAGGAAGGACTCCAAATCTGGCAATTTTGCACTCGATTTCATGCTGACAGCTACAGTGTACCAACTGTTGAGGCTACTTGGGTGTCAAGCACTTCTCCTGATTCTTCTTGTTATTCTCTAAGACAGGAGAAAGGTCACTTCTGTTTGGCTTTATCACGTGTTAAAATACAAGCAAACTATAATTCTTTCAGAAAAAGGGCCACAGCCTAAAACTGACAAGTAGGCTAAATTAATTATTTTATGATTAATAATTCTGTTGGAAAATACCTTGTTAAAGTGTTTGGTAGGACTGCCATCCTGTCACACACAGTTTCTCTTTTGCTCGTCCTTTGCAGCCTTTGCTGAGAATTTTTTCTTTGTGTAAAATATTAATATATAAAGGCATATAATGTGGAAGTCTGCCACTCTAAAAGCCCCCTGAACAAGGACCTGCAGCCAGTTGGCTACTGGTAGCAAAAATGCAGACATGCTTTGTGCCTGCCTGTCATAGGCACATGCCAGAACCCTGATTACCTGCTCCTCAAAACAGGAAAATCTCATAGGCAAATTTTTCCAGACTTTTTGTATCAAATGAAGGAAAGCTTTCAGCTAAATTTAAGGGCTTCTTATCTTCAAGCCTGTAGAACAATAATTTCCTCCAAGTGTTACAATTTCAATGCCCTGCAACAGCAGAGAGAAGCCAGTTCTGGTCCCTCCCCATGGTCATTGCACAGGATTGATAGCAACACGCACCTCAGAGCTTCAACAGGATGTTTAGGTACTTGAGTCTTCTCTGCAATATGTTTCTGTCTCAACAATGTATTACATCAGCAACTGCAGAAACCCTTCCTTCTAAGTTTGAAACAACCAAAGTCCTTTTATGATATGGACAAAAATTTCACAGGGGTTCCTTATTTTCTCTGGTTATTCATTAGACCATCTCAACACCTCCATGGTCTTCTTACAAAGTAGCTCCTGTGTTTCTTGTTCAGTCCTTTTTTTTTGAGCAGAGTTGAAGCAAGACTTTTTCCAATATTTATTTATTTATTTATTTTTAACCACAGACATTCACAAAACAAGCCTCCCTTGCTGTCAAAAAGAAGTCTACTTAGATCACTGAACAGACTTCCTGACATCCTAGGCAGCACAAAACCCTAGATTTTCCAATAGTCTTTGGGAAATAAGCTATCACGTTTTACTTCAAAATTAGTGGAACAGTGCTAGGGCCAAATCTTGCTCTTTAAAAAGCCAATATAATCTGTTTCATAGGGCTATGACAAACCACTGAAATAAGATATATTAGTAATGCTTAACAGAAAAATTTGCCCAGGACCTCACTCAAGGGTGTGTCATTTGCCCATGACATTCATTAGAACTATTTTACCTCACAAAGAATAATCAGGAGTATATTTACCTTATATATCCTTTGACTATACAGCTTTCAGCATAATCTTTGAACTAGCATAATATAAAGCTTATGCAAACTGGACATGATAGGAAGCAAGCAAGAGACTCTTTTTACTTATAACCGTGTAATAGGTGTAGTTATTCAGGGTGTGATTTGAATTTCAGAAGAAAAAACTCAGTTGTCACAAAGTAGTAAAATGAACATAATGTTTAAATTAGAGAAAAATACATAAAATTCCTTTTTCTTTTTGAATTTTCTCCAGACAAGAACTCTAGTCTGCTGAAGAGTAGACACCACAGTAATACCCAACAAAGCCCAAATGGAAAATTATCAGTGGAGAACAAAAGGAAGAGGTCCTAAGGACACACATGTGACCTTGACTCTGTCCACAGCTTGTAGCAGGCAGCTGCTACGTGTGATTCTTGTCGAGAGAGAAAACAGAGTTGTGCACTGTCCTGGGGGAATATGTGTGCTGTTTATATATGGTGCTGAAAGGCAAGAGGGTGAAGTACAGCTAGTGCAGTGCTGGGGAGGATATAAAATGATTGAAGATGTGTGTCCTCATGTGTGTAATAGCCTTGGTTGGGTTGAGGGGCTGGGTGGGGGGAGGGAAAGAATTAAAGAATAGGAAGGCATTCCTAATGGGTTCTTTATTTTCTCCTCAGCAATCAGCAGCACTAGAAGAGCTCCATCCTGTCTATTATGTTTTAATGTATTTTTCTTTGTTTATACAAGTTTGCACGCTCATTTTTTTTTGTTACGTATGTGGGAGAAGCTACAGAAATTTCTGTCTGTCTCATAAAAATCCGTAACTGCTACAGATACCACAAAGTAATTTTACATTGAATTTGAATTGACTTTATATCAATTTATCTGTTTGCTCTAACACTCTTTTTGATGATGGTCATTTTTTAAAAACTTCTGTGTGAGTTGCTATTAATGAATAACATTTAGTTGAAAACACTGATGATTAATATTTAATTTTCTCTGTCTTAAGAAAAAGTGGGTTTTTTTCAATTGTTACAAGACTGACATCTTTCAGTAAGTCCTGTTTCCTAGCCACCCTATATTTTTCCTGTGATTGTTCTCCTTTGGGAATGACCAGATGAAATATTTTAAAGACCAGGTGCAAAGCTTGGTTGGTCCAGTGTCATCTGTGCTACTTCCATGCCACTGGAGTAACTTTCATGTAAGTGAAACCTTTTCCAGGAGACTGGCTTTTTAAGTCAATAAAATTATGGAGGACACAAGTATGGCTTCCATGGCTGAGGAGAGGAAATGAACAACAGTGGAATGTTTCTACTTTTAGTGAAGACAAGATTTGGCCTAAGGACTCTGAGATGATGGCAAAGTAGAATAAAACTTACTGATAAATAGTTGTAAAATCTACTGCAATTACTGCCCTGTGAATCCAAAAGTATTTTACTTAATACTAATGATCTTGATACTGGTACTGAACCATAACTAATGTTACAAATTTGCAAAAATTAAAAGAACATTGCCTAAAATATCAATGTGTCCTAACACCAAGGTCATTCTGAAATGATATGGCTCTTGTCTAGTTACCCAGACAACCCAGGAAGGATCTTTTCCTCGCAGACTCCACCAAACTAACTACAGATTCGTTCAACCTATAAAGAACTCTGTTGACAAATACTCTAATGAAGCATTTTCCCCATACTTAGATTAGCCCTAGGTGTGCTTATAGATTCATGATGGAGAGTATCTCCTCTGGCAAATGTTTTCTGCTCCCTCACTGTTTCCCCCAGGAAAGCTTCGCCCTGTCTCCCGGCTTTTCAGCAGCTGTGCTGTAGCACACCCAGAGAGCCAGGCAGGCACACAGGTTTCCTTGAATGCTCAGCTTGGCTCCAACTCTGGCCAGGAAGTGCTTTGAGGTGCAGCCTCCTGTCTCTTCCCCAAAGGCTGACACTGCCATCCCTGAGGGTGCTGAGGAGTCGAGGAGACAGCCAGCTCTTCCTAAAGACTAAGGCCATTCAGCAATTCAACACAGATGCCCAAATGCAAAAATATGGCTACTTGACAAAGTAAAAGTATCACTGCCACAGGATGCTGCAGAACACAGATTGGGATACTACAAGGGTGCAGTCTGAGTTCCAAATTCAGCAAGACAGTTTGCATTGTTCAACACATGTGAAAAATATCCTTGTGAGTATTTTTTGCTTATCTATAACCACATATTTCTAAGTGTAACATCACTGTAAAATTGAGACTCCAAATAAAATGCCATGTGCACCTGAGAGGTACCAACTAGATGCACCTGGAATCTTCTACTGTGAAAGATTTCATGAAAGTCTGTACCAGTAGGTGGAAAGAGGCTTCCATTCACTCCACTCAATTATCTAGTCTCAGATCTACTTTATTTCCATTCTTGAGAACTATATGAAGCACATTTTTGGATAAGTTAACGCTGTTTATTATCACAGGATGAGATATACAAATGTGATTTTCTTCTGGCACTGTCAGATCTGTAACACACGCATTACTCTTTTTATTCAGATGTACTTGTACTTGCAAATATTAGATGTATCAAACTATCTAGTGGGTTTTATGCTTTCCTTCACCTAGTGTGCTACTCCATGATGTGCATTAGCAGACATGCAGTATCATGCCCAGGAAAGCCACTGGCACGCAGTATAAAAGAAAGAGAAGAGAGGCAGAAAAGTAGGCCTGCTCAGAAGACACTGAAGAGAGGCAGACAAATTCAGACAGGCTCAAGACTGTATTTCCAGATGGGTTGAAAGCAGCTGGTTCCAGCCTGCAGGTAAAATTGGCCAAGTTTTCACCTTCACATTTAGTCCCAGCTCTTCCCCCAGAAGAACATTCTCTGAGCTGAAAGAAATAGGAGGCAGAAGCGGTGCAGTGGTGCATGCCTGCTCAGCTTATTAAAACAGAGGAAGAAGGCAATATTTCACCCCCCAGAAATAAAAAAAAAAAAAGATAGACAAGTAAGAGAGGCTAATCCATCTGATGAAATTAGCAGGCAAAGTATGTAGCTGTTTGAAATGATGAACGAGGTTGAAATAGCTACACAGGCTAACATCCAGTGGGATAATTACTCCAAGCTCTCGGGCTAAAATCTGTCTTGGAGGAACTGGGAGGCTTTGATGACTCAATTTCAATGGGCATGCTTATGAAATACATAGTAAAAGCTATTAAAATTGAAATTGTTCTTGGGTGGTATTCTGAGACTCGGCTACTGACCCTATCAGGCAGTTTTTAATAAGGTACATGCTATTTTTGCTCTTAGAGTGGCAGATACGTTAGCTGTCCACATACTTAGTCTTAACCATTTAATACCCTACATCTTGTTTTGAAAAATTACTATGCTTCTAGAGTATAAAAGGACTCCTTTCCAAATCATGCAAACAACCTTTAAACAAAACTGTTCAATGGTCTGTGTTATCCCTTCAATTTTAGAACCATTCACATTGAAAACATTTTGTTACTGCTGCCAAGGGACAAAGTCTTTTACCATCAACAGCAGATGTGAAAACAGTATTTTATTTCTGCAGAACGTCAAGGCGTTGCAAGACGCTTTACAGGATACCAGGAGTCGGAAACTAAGAGAGAGACCCATCATTCACCAAACTGTCCCTCCCAATGGCTTCTACTGTTGTTATAGAATATTATTCCAAGCCCTCATTTTGCTATAACCATGAAAACAGGGCTAGGAAGTGAGAGCTCCTGATGGCTGATCTTAGTTTAGACCCAAACCCAATATCTTGCTCCAAGTCTCAAGGGACCATTTGGGTGAACTATCAGAGCTTTGCTGAAGGCCCCAGCTCCTAATACCTCTGAATGCATCCAGGTTTTCACAGGAGTCAGTGAAAAGACTATTGATATCTGAATATGTGTTAAAATACGGCCACTTTACTTAGGAGCTTTTGAAAACCAGTTCCATAATTTATTCAGTGTGACTAAGGCAAAGAGGACATTTGCCTTTCAACTCAGGGTAAAGTGAAAGCTGCTATGAAAAGTAGCCACAGTTGGAGTTTTGCTAGCACCCACCCCTCCTCTGAAGGGAAATACAGTCTGATTTACTTCCTACAAAGCCACCAGGACAACTCTTAGAGCTGAAGTATTTTGTTATGAGAAATCCTTACACCAGGCTATCACAACTCATCACTGAAAGCTGGTTCACGACAAAGAGAGAGTGGGTGCATTTTTAGTATTTCACCTTAGAAATATCTAACAACTGCACTTTGCACAGTCTCAAGTGCTTAAAATAAGTGGGGCTTCAACAAAAAGGAAAGAAATGTTTTATCATACTGTGGGATCTGTTTTAGCTAGATAATTAATAATATATAAGAAACACATCAAGATTATACCATAACTGTGATTTCTAGGTTATGTCTGCACCACATGCTTCCATGAATAAAGTAGATGTTTGGAAACGAGAGAAATTTAAAGGACATGAAATAGAAGGAGAATCTGAAAACACCAAACTGAAACTGACATTTTATTAACAACATATGTTAACAGTGTGGTGCACTGATGCATAGGAGAGTAAAGAAGAGGAATGAGTGAGAAAGGTGACAACTATTAGTATTCAGCTCCAATATTTTTTACAGTACATAAGATTTCAAAGGTAGGGAGATGTCCATAAATGTCTCCACCTACATCTTACCTGCTCAGCACCTGCAGGTTCAGGTCAAGTGAGGTTCTTTACAATATTTAGTCCTTAATTTCTTCCCCACTCTAAATCACCCTACAGACCTTTATCAGTTCCTTTAAATATTTGATCTTTATTTAAAGTATCCAAACTAAAAATTCCTTGTGATTTGGGATTTGAAGCACTAACTACTAAGGACGGATAAGTGAGGAAAAAGTGCATGGACCTGGGAAAGTGGAGCTTTTATTCTCAGATAAACGCCAGGCATTGAAATTTGTTCTTCTGCAGTACAACTGGCAGGGTTTCTCCTGATTTACAAAGGTGCAAAGTAGATGAATCTGAAGCCTTTCTCCTGGACTTCAGTTTATTTCATTTCACTGTTTGAAATAACAAACCCAGTATATTACAGCTATTTTATTATATCTCATAATTACTCCCTGGAACAGCAGAAGGAGGGCTGGTCTGTTTAGGGAGGAATATTTTAAGTGATTCATCAGAGCTGCCCCTTTTATTAATCTGAAACAGCTTTTCTGCTTATAGAAAAACTTTCAGATGCAGACATCCTGCATCAATTCAAAGGTGGGAGAAAAAGCTATTAGCCTCCCTGAAAATACGGTAGAACTCCATTTTCTGGACATTGAAAGCTTTCAATACTGGCTCTGGGTAGCATGAAATGTATTTGCCTACCCCACCTGCCAGCAACATTCAAAAGGAAGTGTAAGTTTCCCGGTATGAGGTTTAAAACCCACACCTCCTTTCAGCTCATGCAGGTAAGACAGGCTAAGGGGTGAGCAATGTGTCTGTAAAGCGCAGACACAGCACGGCTCTGTGTGTCAGCTCATTGCCCCCACTGCTACTTTTAAATTGTTTTTACTCCATTTCCTTAACTGGCATTGCACTGGTTGCATTTAACAAAAGGACTGCTGGGCTGGGGAAAACAAGCTTAAAAACAAACATTTACTGTTCAGTGGATGAGTGTGAAGCCAAAATGCCAGAACAAAGCAGAGGTATCAAGAGCTTTTTAAGCCTCATTGAGAGTCCTCCTGTGGTTCAAAAATACATTTAAAAAGAATTAAATCTAACAACACATTTTAAAATTATCAAAGAAAATCGTATTGGAAATAGCCATCCCAAACACACAATAAATTGTCTAGCCACATTTTTAAATTAACCACACAGTGTGATATATAAAAATCAGCAATAACATTTTACAATTCTAATAATAACACGCAGTCTGCAGGCATGTGATTCAGTACACATTCCTTGGGAATGTATTTGGCCTTTGGCCCTGTGTCTCATAGGGCTCCTAAGGAGAGAGCAGCATGCCTATAAATTTACGACTGGATTACCTGTCATGTGTTATTTCTTACCTAATTGTTTCTGTAACCTATCGTTATCCTTATCATTGTTCTTTCCCATTATCCACTTAAAACTGTTTAATGTATGTGTTGTAGGGGAAACAATAGAATTCCGGTCACTACTGCATTTTTCATGAAAAGGCTATTTTTATCCCAAAATACAAACAATGTGGCTATAAATATTTCCCATCTTCCATATATTAAATTTAGATTCCCATTTAAACATTGATTTCAAAAATGTTCTTTTCCTTTTATGGTTAACACAGAAAGAAGAGCTGTAAATTAGAGCTGAATTTTGAGGAGAAAAAAATTTACCCTCTGCCCAGGACCTCCCAATGCCGGATGCCTGGAAATGGTTGGATGGGATGGAGAAAAGAAATAGATGCACACAGAGCTGTTGGTGGGCAGAGCTGAGGGAGCGAGCAAGGGCTTGGGCAAAAGCAGCAGCAGCAGCCTGGAGTGCAGGAAGAGAGAAAGGCAGGGAAGGAGATAGTCACACAAAGAGAGCAATCACACCTGCACTTCAGAGTGACAAACTTCCACTCCTTCCTGGATGGCTCCTCTGGCTGTCCCCAAGCACCTGTACCATACTGCAGGAGTGTGTTGGCTCTGGAACTGCTTTTGCCCTTCATCTAGCTCACAGCATGCCCTTTACCCTCTCAGACAGCTTGGTATGATGGATCTTGATGACATTTAGCCAGAATTTTCTTAAACTTTATGTTTAATTTAAAATCATCCATGACTGCATTCAGATGACTACTTCCCTGGTCACAGATATAAATCTGCTATCAATAAGAGTAGAAAAGGCAACTGTAAGTAAATTTCTTTGACTGTTAAGATTTATACCTGGTATTTCCCACTAAATCTGTGGTAGTACGATGAGAAAATCTTTCAAACTGGTAGAAAACATAGCATTAGGACAGACAGTATTTTGCACAGCTGTAGTAGCTTCCAATTAAACACATTACAAATTTGACAAAGCCCCTCTGTGCACTCTACAATTTTTAAATATAATGTCCAGTTTCCAGCACATGAGGTAGGTAGAGAGGCATTATGCCATCGTTTATGTGGTGAAATAAGGATATAGCAAGGACAACCAACTTGGTCAAGGACGTAAAAATACACAGGCTATAGCCACTGGTTCCTAGAGGCTCATCTGGCAGACTCAAGGAAGACAGAAATTAAAAGGAACATAACTGAAAAAATGTTATTTTTTTTTGTTTAAAAATTGTTATTTTTTGTTTTGGCAACCTTGTTTGCTTCAAAAAAATTGAGTTAGACTTCCTTGACAGAGATATTCAATAGATACCTAAAAAGGCTTCTTCAGCATGGTCTGGAAAACCCAGATGCTGCATCCCATGCATGACACCGCATGCCTTTTTCAATATAACAATTCATGTGGAGCATGTTTTATAAATAAATTTTTTTTTTTTTACCTAGCTTAGGTCATAAGCCATAGCTTAGAAGTTTAGTGTTTGGGGTTTTTTTAAATAGCCAAAGATATTAAACAATTTTATGTTTTGCCTTCAAAGGACAGTAATGGAAAATCGTATCACCCTGAAGCTTCTGCCCACGCTCACTAGCTAAAACCATAATAGCATATGTTAATGTATACTATCTAATGGACTTTTAATTCCCTTATAATTTAGGGAGTTGTAAAGAGAAAGAAAAAATGTGGAGGAAGAGTAAGAGGATATCAGTATTCAGCAAGAATACATTTATAATTTTGAAGTTTTAATTTGTAGGAAAAAGTAGATTTATGTTACTGTCAGAATAGCATTTCCATTGCCTCTTTTAGAGAAATGTTCACTATTCAAGTATACAGTTGAAAACTCTGTGGAAGAGAATTTCCTCTTTCAAAGATTGTTTTGCTAAAAAAACAAAAAAAACAAACCAGAGGAAACAGACCCTGCTTACTCTCCTTGCTCACCAATACCTCTAGGTTGATAGAATGGTCAGTTTGGAGAGCAGATTAGATTCACATGAAAGTGGAAAAATTTGAATTATTAAGTCACTGAAGCACAAGAAATCTCTCCTCTCTCCCCAATTCTATAATGCTGTTACTCCACTGAGCTGAGTCTGGGAAGAAAGTTAAGCAATCAAGCAATTTACAGTAAGCTCTGTTTTACTGCGTGCTTTGGAAAGTAGGCACGTATGATATTATAGATATTCTGTCCAAAAATATCCATCTTACTAAATTGCTATCAGGTTTGGTTTTAAATTGGTAAAGATATAACACTTATTTAAAATCTAGTTTTACAGTGACACAAAATAACTTTTGTATTTCAACATACATCATAGCTTTAAGCTGCAATGGCTCTGGACATTCCTGGGCTAGGTGCAACTTCTGTTTGTCCCATTAGAAAACTAGAAATACAGCCTTTCCAGAAGTATAAATAATAAGTTTCTAGTTCTTAGGTATCACAAATACCAGATCTTAAACCTGTCACTGGTGTTGGAAAGTATATTGGGCATAATAGAGCCTGAGCCAGTGTAATTTTAGAGAGGAAATTCTGCTTTTTACTGGAAGAAGATAATTCATTCTAGCCTCTTGTTTCTTTGCAACATGGCAGCTCAGGACTTTGGCATGTTAAAGAAAGCATATGTTAAAGTAATGTCAGGCGCCTTTGATTACAAGCACAAGGGAAAGGCTAGCTGGGCTGGAAGCACTGACCCCACTATGAAGGCATTTAATCCTCTAGTTATAATTAAATGTGTGCTTTGATCTGGACATCTCATGCTTGAAGTTATGGAATTCCTACTTTTCAATGGAAAATTAATTTTTTAGAAATCACCCAAAGTTACTAGGACAAAAGGCACATATCCAACATAAACAAAGTTTCATTTTTAATTCCTTTACCATCTCCAGCAGAGAAAGGACAGAAAAAGATGGAGCATTCTCCACCCTTTGAATGTTTGTATAAACCATTGGTATTGTCCCAATATGGACAAGACAGACACAGCATTTCTGCAGCATCTCTCAAGAAGCTGACAAACACTCCTGAAAAGGAAACTATCCCACTGATCTACAGGTGCAGCTTTCTGCAAAGGTGAGCATATGATGCACCACAAAAAAAAAACAACATCTTTTATTCCCCCTGTGCGGACAGTAGTTTTTTCTTGCAGATAAACAGCAAGGATGCTAATCGGATCATTATAATGGATGCATTTCACAGGGACTATTAGTATTAGTCCCATCTTACAGAAGCATTTGAACACACCTCTGATTTTCTGTAAGTCCTCAAAATCTTCCCTGGGTTAAAGCTCAAACAAGTATTATATGCAACAGAATTAATTCTGGTTTATGTATATTTGTGTGTGTGTGAGTCACTCTGTTTAGGTCAAGTAAAATAAATGCAAAGACAAGCATCTTAGCAGCAAAGTGACCCTTTAGAAGTCCTAAAAAATTACTCTTGCAGTCCATAGTCCAACATTTAATAATGCTGAACTTGATAAGGGATCTCAGAACCTGAAAAAGGAGATCTGAAAGGCACCTTTGTAGAAAACAATTGATTTGCTTCATTTCATTGAAATGGCTAATGCTTTGATGGTTCATATTTACAATAGCTTGTCCTGTTCTTCAATGGAGTTGATATGTTGGAGTCTTTAACACCATAAACTTGATCAAAACTTCCTGGGTAATAAACAGAGCGGAATTAAGGTGTGAGCCCCCCCCATCATACTACTGCAGCCCATCTGTGTGCCAATTTGTAACTAAAGACATCAAGAAATGTGTTCTTCATGCTCAGATGCCCTTGGTAGTTGAAAATAGTTCTGAGAGCTCAATATGCAAACTGGGTTGAGAGACTGAAAGACTTCAGAGTGAAAGATTTGACCTTCTGCAGCAAAGGCTGTATTGGGCTAAATCCATCTACTAAAAGTAGAGATTTTACACACATCACAATGAAATCTGAATTAAAAATTTTATCTGCCTTCAAGAAAACAAAACAAAATAAAAACAATGCCCAACTTTCTCCTTACCTTTCAGTAAAGCATAAATGTCTTCCCACCATCCTAGAACTTATATCAACAGGCAAAGGTTCCCTGACCACACACAGCCATATTTGGGGGTGAGGTGTGTGGAGGTTTTGATTGCAGATTTTGGCACCAGGAAATGGAAACTTTGACTTCTCACTTTCTGGCTTGAACTAGTTTTAAGTCACTAGAGAACAACAAGTTGCCCTCACCCCAAAAGCTGGTTTTGTCTGCTGTGAAGGTGTTTGACACTGTCACTGACACTCCTCATCCACTCTGACCAGATATTCAGCAACTCAACAAATGCACTCCCAAGCAGGCCCTTCAATGGGCTGGCTCAAGACAGGGCAGTCTGCTGAAATCACGCCTGAGGAGTGTCATTCCTGCACATTGTCATCTATGTGTCACAACCACTGTGTCCCATTGATGGGACATTTTGGCAGGACTTCTAGGAAGTTCATCTCATCACTCTCTCTTCTTGTTCTGTCTGCTCAGTTAATCATTTATTTGCCAAAAAAACCCAAACTATGCGACAAAATAATACATAGTCTTTAGTCTTGCAATGCTGCAATAACAATACAGCAACTGGATTTGAGAACAAGGTAAACATGCTGAGAGCAAGGTTACTTATCACAGACTTTTTTGCTGGCATATATCACTGACAAGGTTTCTCCTCCTGCTAAATTACAAGTAACTTTGAATGTTTAAGTGTGTATTAACAATCTTATTTATGTCTGACTGTTGACGCTACCCCCTTGCTTACCATCTGAAGGGTATTTCTGAGACTTAACAATTATAGACTATTAATACTAGAGAATTATAGTTGTAGTACTTGCTACTCTCACGTTTCATTTTGTCACTTGCTTGCAAATCACTGAAGACACAACTCAAAACATATTTTTCAGCCTGGAGATATGCAGATGGGTGTTTTCAAACAAAGTCTGGAGTCTGACTCCCATAAAACCAGTAACTTTATAAAGCTGGCTCAAAATCAGTGCCTCTGTCACAGACAGCAACTATATTTCTTTGAGTGACTACAGAATTAATAAGTTCTTCAAGCAAAACTTGGACACATTCAAGATATTGCTGTTAATGTCTATAAACAAAGATTTCCTTTTATTCTTATCTACTACTGTTGCATTTAAAGAAAAAAAAAGGAGGAAAGAACAAACAAAAAATGCAAGTAACTGAAAAAAGCTAATAATAGCAAAAACTAGAGGTTTTATTGCAATAAATTTTGCCTGATGTGCTGCTGTGAAGCAGCTATATGGATTAATGTACCTAAATACGAATCATCTTTTCCCTATTTGTGTAAGTATGGCTGTCCTTTGACTTCCCTAATTACATGCATTCTTTCAGCAATGTGATTGATTGGATAAAAGAAAAGCTTTATTATGTACTTTTTCTTAAAGCAAGTTACCTGCATTGCTGGAGATGAAAACAGATTTGTTTTCTGGCAAAAGTCAGTCTATGTGTCTGGTCTTCAAAAAGACCATGCTCTCAATCAATTATGTTGCTTAGTACAAGTAAATACATTGATTTTTAGAAAAGAGGTTTTCATATAAAAATAAAATAAGAAAAGCATAGATAATTTATAACATAGAAAGAATTATAACAATGAAATGCCCTCCAAATTACAGAAAATGCCTAATCTAGGTGAGTAGCAAAAAGGGTTAAAAAAATTGCAAGAATTCAAGAAGCTTAGATGACTTTGGAAACACAGATCAAAAACAAAGAGACTGGAAGTATAATTAACTCCATTACTGCTCAGTCAAATGAAAACAGCTGTGACACCCCGTCTTATTTATGACAGCAGCAAATAGCTCTATTCCCTTGCTGGTTATTGCTGTAGGACAGCAGTGGTTCTACAGTAGGTGAAATAGAAACAAGCTGCTAATATTTATGTCACTAGATCAGGTTATGGATACATGATTTATGCAGAAGTTCTATAAAAATATCAAAGTAGCTTTTATATCTTTCTGCAGCAATCCTTTTCCAATAGCAAACTAAATATCTCTTTATTAAATATGATGCTATGCTCTGAGTAGTACTGTAGTACAAAGACAGCTCTCCCACTGCTGAAGATGAGAATGTGTTTTCACTGCAAACCCAGTTTCGTTCACTCTAAAACATAAATAGAAAGCCTTTTAGGTCTCAAAACCACTCAGCTATTTGAAAATTCAAGCTGGACATTGTCATTGTGGACTGAGATATGTGGAAGCTTGGTAATAGAACTGTTTGCTGTACTTCAAGCAGCCTGTCCTTTTAAAAGTATGGAATGCAAGGAAAATATTTTTCAGATTAAAACCCTTACTTTACCAGAAAATGTCATTAAATCAGATCCTACATCCTTTGATATAAAAAAGTGTTAGCAGGCAGAAGATTTCCTAAAGCAGTTTTTTGTCCTGCTGCTTTAATCACTGTGCTTGCTACACGTAATCGGTCCTCTTACTCAGACTAACTGCCCATTAAATAATGACTGAGAAATAAGATTGTCAATAACAGGACAGAAAATAAAGCAAGCAGGATGTTGCATACTTCACTGCTAACCTTTTTACCCTCTCCCCACCTCATCAACCTCCCTCCTCCCATTCCCCTCCAGTTTTGATGCTGCCTGCACTCCCCAGCTCCACTGTGCATTGACATCTGCTCACCATCACCGCCTCTGCCTGCACCCCCACAGATCCAAACCCCTTTATTTCCCCACCTCTCTTCCATTATGCATCAGGAGTTTGTTCTCTAAGCTCCTCACTTTGGTCCCTTGTGGTCAGATCCTCTCTCAACAGTCACTGCCTTTAAGTGTGGGCAAACCTGACACCCTCCCAGAAAGAGGTTGTCTCCTCCACTTACACCATGGATCCCACACCAGGCCCCCATGTGGCATATGGGCGTCCCAATCCCTCTCCTAATGCAATCACATATGCACAAATGCTTCTTCCCACCCCTCCCAACATCACCCCATGAGGGTTTCAGGTGCAGGTAGAAACAAATTTGTGCTTTGTCTACCACACGTGTGTTTCTAAAAGGTTTTACACTTCCTCCTGTTTTGCCTTCACTGAAAATAATGTGCAGAAATCCACTGAGCAACTACACATGTATTTAGGGATTTAGTTAAGTATGACACAGACCATGGTGAGCTTTCCATGACGTCTCATCATTACACTTTTACTCAGCCTTTTTGCACCTGCTCATGAGAAACCACAGGTATCCTCTTTCTTTGGGGTAGCCTTTAGCATCTTGCCACTGCCTAGTCTTGAAGATATATTTTGGTCCTGACTCTTAAAATTATTCATGGTAGAGAATACAGGAGTGAAACCTTGGATTTGACAAGGATGTGAGCAAAACTCCATCTGGCCCCAGCAGTATTAAGGTCGAGCTGCTGGCAGTCCTGTGGGCACATGCACAACAGTCACATTAAGACAACTTGGCATTGTCATGCTAACATTGGGTTGCTGCTTTCAGCTCTTCCGGAACGCAGATGTTTTTCCCTCAATCTGGCAAAAAAATTAACCAAGTTTTGAGTAACAGTGATAATAGCTGCAGTTTTTAACTCATAAAGGGATGAATTTCCCCTGTGTTTATTTCTTTCATGATGGAAAAGGAGCTCTAGATGCCCAGAGGAAATAAGGATAGAGTAAACATATTTTCTATCCCTTTTCTCAGGAAAAAAAATTCCTCATACCTGCCTAGTACAAAGACTCAGACCCCAAAGATAATTTGTGCAAGCAATGTAAATTAAGAACATGGTAAATGCATGCTTGGATTTGAACCACAAATCAAACTCTCCCAGACCTCATTGAGATCCCAGATGATTTCCCTACTTCCAGAGAGTCCCTGCATTTCTTGGCTTTCAGCCTCCTTGCAGCTGCAGCACAGCATCACCATCACAGCTGTGAAGGCAACACACAGTGGCCAGCTGTGCTGGCAGGGCTGGGCTTCCCACAGAGCCATGCCTGTGAACACTGCTCAGAGAGCTCTTGGACAAACGAGCTGAACATCCTGGCAGCCAGAGCCACCTGGGGCATTTTTCTGCTATGGTATTACTGGGAAGACTCAAAAGTAGGGTTTCTCATTTTGGCTTTGTGGAGAGGGTCAGATTCTAAAAATTATTATGAAATTCCATTTTGGCTTCTTCTGTGTGAGTTATCTCTTTCATTGATAGAATAGTGGAGCCAGCTCTAGATAGCTGCTGCTCTGGAAGCTGCAAAGGACATGCAGCTGGCAAGGCTGAATAACTTCAAATCTTTGGTCAGGAGATAGATTGTAAGGTATTTAAGGCATCTGCACAGAGAGGGCTGATATCCCTCAGAATCTAAGGAGCCTTGCACCCTGTTGGACAAACAGCTGTAGAAGCACAGGACAGCCAAGACAACCGCAAAGAATGCCACAAACCCAGGCCTGGGTTGCTGAATGAAGCTCTGAGAGCTGACAGCGTGTCCTGGACCATCATTACAGGAAAACACCCTTCTCTTGCCTTCTGCAAAAGGTTGTGACCAAACCACAAAATATGGCTGGGTGGTAATGTATATGCTGATACAGGAGATTTCATCACTACATTGTTCTTGGTATTTTGTAGCTTGCTAATAGCATTACTATAAGCTTTCTTATATTATTATAGTAAAATTAGATATCTGAGTAGTTATTCATGAAGAAGCATTTGAGGCTACACACAATCAGCACAGGAATACACAAAAAAATTATTCTTTAGCGTTAATGACAGACTCACTTTTTTTGGCATATCTTCCCAAATTTGGCCTACAACCTAAAGACAGGCAATGTTTAAAACTTTGAAACAAGAAATGTGGTCTACCCTGCACAATTCTGCTGACCTTTCAGCAACATAATCAAGAGAAGAATGTAGTCTATGAGGTATTAATATTTTTAGAAATCAAATAGTTCTTGTCTTAAAACAAATATGATATAATTTTATGCAATTTATCCAGAGAGTAGAAATATAATAGTACTCCAAATCAAAACACAGGAGCTAAAAATAAAATTAAAAAAACACATTTAAGACATACTGTACTTAACAGTTAAAATAACAGTTAAATGTCAGTTCATATTTCTGTATAGGAATATCTTTAACCTACAGAACACCACAAAAATATTTTGCCATTAATATAGAGAACTATATTAATTCTATTTTGTGAAAGGAGAAAAAAAAAGACTCTTAATTCACAGCTGTAAATTGCTTATTAACCTCAAAATAAATTAATTTCTTTATCTGTCCTAGTCTACATGACTAAGATAGCAATAGTAATTAAAAACCATACAAACTGTTAAAGAAGTCCCTCACTTAATACAGAGGCAACCTGAGTTCTTAAGTGTGCAGCAACAGAGATATTAAAAACCACCACACTGATAAGATTCTGCTTTAAAGATGAGACCTCATATGCCAGCTTTCAACAGAGAATGATTTCTTAAAGTCAAGCCATAAACCCTAAAACTGGGATTTCATGGCGACACTATAATTTATAATACTTCTGCAGTTTTCAATTATTCAGATGCTCATGGCCCAACAAATTGAATAATGAATGGAGTAATGAATTGAACCCTGACAAGATGATAACAGAAAATATTATGAGTAGTCAATACACACTGAAACCCTGTTACAGAAAGATCCCTCAAAGAAATAACTTGTTTGAAGGACACATTTTCTCTTGAAATCCAAAAGACTTGTGGGAAAATGTGTGCAGGAGTTGCCATTAACAAATAACCGCTAAAGGCATAAACCTGCAGAACAGTAGTATATTTCTAGTGACCGAACTGTGAATCATAATCATAAATAGACCAGTTATATTTTCTGTGGATGTAGGTTATGCATTTCATTATTGCTTTTTTTTTTTCCCTCCCTCTAATGCCACAGAGAGAGAAAAAGAATGGCCATATAAATTCTTAAACACTTTAGCTGCAGGCTTAGCCTTGGAGGTGTGATGATATTCCACAGATGCTAAAGCACACAGGTCTTAACAGCATTTAATACATTTGCATCCACACTGCAAGCCAGAAACATAAATAATAAAAATGATAAATATACTGTTCAGAAAATGGCAAAGGTAATGCATGTTTGTATCTCCCAACTAGTATTTAAAGGAGCAGTGCAGGCAGCCAGCAAATGCCATGTTAAAAAAAAATATAAAAATTACACAGGTTTTAAAAGAATATAATTAAATAAATGGAAAAAAAACCCCAAGACACAATCACAACAGCAAAACCCACCCCAAAACCAGACTAAAACAAAGCACTACCCTGCAGTAGCAAACAGATACGTAGCTTATCCCACGTCTTGAAATTTTATGAGACACTGACCACTGATTCAAACTACAGTAAATTACACTGCCTTCCAAAAACTGATCCCAAACTCCACCAAAAGTCAAAATAAGCCTTTTATGGAAGTCTGGAAAATATTGGACTAACTTTAAGAGCAAAAAGTCCTGACTCCTTTTAGAGTATATCCAAACACAAAGCCAGTTATTTGTGGCATGTTTTGCTTGAATCCAGGGTTGGTCTTCAGTGCTGGGTCAACACTTTTACTGGGTTCACCCCAAAGACCCAAATAGTTGTAAACACTGTAAAAGCTGGAAATAAACCTAACAGCTCCAGACCATTTGTGACAACTTTGATTCACCAAAGAAAACTAGAGGGCATCAGAAACCCCTGAGCTCAGTTGTATTTGGTTTTCCACAAGCCAGGGCTTAAAAAAAAAAAAAAAAACAAAAACAAAAAAAACACCACAAACCAAACCAACCAACCAACCAACCAAAAAACACCAAAAAAACGGAGTGCAGAATTCAGTCAGAGTGTTTTGTATTCGATACTCAAATACTGCAGCGGGTTTCTCATCCCTTCTGTGGGCTAAAGAACTTTACCTCATGGAACTGTTGGGAAAGAAGTATGCTTATTTCTGTCAAGTAGTAAAAGAAATTCCAGCATCCTGAAGAAAAACCCCAGTGAACCAGGAACCAGTGACCAGGTAGTAAGCCCGCCTTTTAGTAGCAACTCTGGGTGCTCTGCTCCTATATGGACACCTCTAATTTGCAATGACAGTTCATCAAAAACCTCTATCAATTCAAGAAAATAGAATTCCACATCTATCTCCGCTATGGGCTCACCTCCTGTCACATGGAGTGCCAGCTCACCACCCTTTCAGAAGCTCCTGTGCTCTCACATTTGTATGAATTCATCCTGGACCACCTTGACAATGGGTTATAGCTGGGTTACAGTGTACACTGGGCCTAGATCACACATGCAAACCCATCCCTTCTTATGGAAAACTTAAAGGGATTTAGTCAGCTCTCAACAGCCAGAAGATCCTGTTCTTAGGCCACAGAGAAATTCAGATCTCTACTGTATTACTACAAATCCATAAGTAACTACATGGATGGAAGAAATGAAGACATACAAATAGCTATATGTGCATATGATTTTTCTTTATTGTTTTCCTCTCAGAATAGGGAGGGAAAATAGGCATATCTGGAAGTGTGGACTAGTGCTAGCATTGAAAAGATAAGCCTGTCTTAAGAATTAATTGGCTTTGAAAATGAAATGCTGCAATAGAATCACTGTAATTGCACTTAAAAATCATGTTTTTATTTCAACATTTTCAGCACCCTGCTGGTACTAAGTGACCTCCAATCATATTCTAAACATTACATTGTACCCTTTGCCTTTACATTTTTCTTCCAAAATTGGTGTTTTTAACAGGTCTGCCACTGTTCTTTTCCCTTTTTTTCCTAGTATCTAAACTCATCAGCTGTGGCAGCTTGCAATCCTTATCAAATCCAATATCCCATTATTGAAATCATGATCTAGTCATAAAAACACATTGATTTGTGTTTACTGTTAATATTTTACAGCTTAAAGCACATTTTTCCTCACCAAAAGAATTATTTGGTGCTTAATTCTGTCATCTTAGCTCCTATTGAGCTGCTCCAATGAAGCCAATGGAATGTCAAGACTCAGTGTAGCATGGGTATATGCTTCATAACTAAAAACAGAAACTTTTGAAAAACTTTATTTAAATTATTGCTGTCATTCTTAAGTGCACCTGCTACTGAGGGCAGTGGGAATTGCTCCAGAGAAAGCTGGAGCTTTTATAATATAACTAGCTTTATACAGGCCTAAACTGTGCTCATCTTCCTTCATTGTCCTTCCCCATAAAACTGCTGTGAAATGGAGTGCTAAAGGGAAAGACCTGCAAGGCTCTTCCAAACGATATGGGAAAGCTCTTTGCAAAAAGTCTGACCTGGAAACAGTCTGCACTTCACTTGAAGACAAGTCACTTGAACAGAGATTCAGCTGTTCTCAAAGTGATGCTTCACCAAAGAGATCTAAATTTCAGCTTGGTACCACCACTATAATCTTGGGATGGTGGAGCCCTTCACCCACAAGGTGGGGACTTCAAGAGAAGATTTAAAGTCATTTTAAGGAACATAGCATTTGCAAAATGTCAGCCAGCTACTATTAGAGAAAAAAAATCACCTAAAATATGTATTTCTGAAGCATTTGCATTGGTAAAACTTCTTTTCTAGTGGCATTTTCCTCAGCTGGGGTCTGTGTTTAATATTCTTCAGAATTTTTGTTTTGCTAGACTGCTTTTCTCCCATAGGTCTCTTAACAGGAAAAGCACCTCTGTATCTTCATTGTTACTTTTTATTTCTAATCCTTTGTCTGGTGTCTTCAAGAAATACATTTCCTTCATGGAAAAAGATCAGCCAGATGTGGATGGTGAAGAGCTCTGGGCAAGGCTGTTGTCCATGCTTACTTTGAGACAGTGGAACACCTCCCCTGTGACGACAGGCTGAGATAGCTGGCGCTGTTCAGCCTGGAGAAGAGAAGGTTGCATGGAGACCTCCCAGCAGCTTTCCAGTATCTGAAGGGGGCCTGCGAGGAAGCCAGAGAGGGACTCTTCATCAGGAGCCGTAGCGGTAGGACAAGGAGTACTGGGCACAGACTGAAAGGCGGGAAACTTAGATTAGATATACAGAAGAAATCCTTTGCAGTGAGGGTGGTGAGGCACTGGAATGGGTTGTCCAGAGGAGTTGTGGATGTCCCATCCCCGGCAGTTTTCAAGGCTAGGTCAGATGGGACATTGAAGAACCTGGTCTAGTGGGAGTCGTCCCTGCATATGGCAGGAGTGTTGAGCCTAAATAATGTTTAAGGTCCCTTCCAACCCAAACCATTCTATGATTCTATCTGTACAGTCTGTACTGTCTGAGTCACCATTAAACAGTTTGGGTTAGAAATGGCTCAACATTTTAATATAAAGTTCATTTGTTTCTATGCCTTATTTCACACACTGGCTATAATAGACAGGGCACTAAAACAGGGTTAATATTTAAATTCTCTTATGATTAGTGCTCCAAAATTCCCCAGGTATGTTTGGCTCTTGAAAGACATCTTGTACAAAACTGTTATTATAGTTTCAGTTAGCTCTGTACAATAAGTCTGCATCACTCAAATTTAGCTCCTGTTAGTGCTAGCACAACTTACTACTTGTGTTTCAGAATGCTCCTGCAGCAGCATCAGAGCAGTTCAGTAGTTTTTATCTCCCTATACACCACAGAGAAACATTTATGCAAGCAGCACTCATGCTGATGCTAATATATGGGTTATCAGCATAAATCCATTGCTCAGTATGGGAATAACTTCTGATTCACCTCGCAGTCTTCTAAAAGCGCAAAACCGAACTGTTCCTGAAACTGCTACCTTATCCAGCAGCTCTGAATTCTCTTAGACCTAAAACATTATATGAACCCTGTGAATCAGACTGGGGCAGCACCTGAAAAGGCCTGTTAAAGTCAGTTTTTACTTAAAACCTCTTTCAAAATGTGGATTTTTAGATTTCTGTGAGGAAGGGTAAAAACACAGCTATACTGAGAAACAAGGGGTTATGCTGCAAGTACTGAAGAAGGATGTGTGCCCTTGCTCAGAACCAAACACTGAGGCAACACCTGTAGGCGACTCCAGTGATGTGGAGAATGGGATTCTCTAAGGAGCTCAGGAGCTCACTCTTTAGTTGAGCTCACCCTTGCTTTGATCACTGTTTAATCATTCCTATTAAAAAAAAAATTACTTCAAGAGTTCATGAAGAGAATCTAAAGGGTATGGGTCATGCTGCTTTCAGTAAACACACATGCATTAATACTCACACTTATACAAAAGAAACAAAAAAATCTGTAACAGCAACAAACTTTTGGTACAAACCAGATGGAAACAACAGATGACAATTTGAGATGAAGTAAAGATTCAGTCTTTCTTTTACAGATCCACTCTCAGTCCAAGTTTGTTCCTTATCCTATGCCTCTCTCTTCCAATAATCGACCCCATTTACTGAATGGCAGTTCCAGTAGCTGTCAAAAACATAGTGCTTGTATGGCAAGCCAAATTCACTTATGAAAAAATACTGGGATTTTGGGGAGATTTTCAGTTTGTTTCTGTTTTCGGGGGACAGATACTAAAAGAGGCTTTCTGTAAATACTATGAGTGTATCTAAGTAGATTATTTTTTACTGCATGGAGTCCTAGTATGATTCAGCACACCAGTGAGAGTCCACTTCTTGACCAGACCAGACTTTGTTGTCCTTACCCTCCAATGGTGAGGAGGTACACCACTGTCCCAAAAGTAGTCTACTCCCAAGATAGTCCATAAACTTGATTCAAGCTTAAATGTCAAATAAACTGGTACTGGTATTTTGCACAACTATTAATATCATCAGCATCTAACAACCTGATGCATGTAACTTACCACAAATTTAAAACATTTCTGTAGGAACTTCTGTTTTATGTTATTGACACATCACTGGTAAAAACAGTTGCTTACACAGTAGAGTTAAAAAATGAAAACTCCACAAACAAAAATGCAAGAATCATTTAAAACTGCAAAAATGGTTATAAATATTGCTTTTTATGGCCTTTTTAATTGTTACAGAAAAATGAAATGTTTTATTAAACTACAGCTTCTGTGATATCTATCTAACATGCCAAGGAAGACAAGGTTAAAGAATGCCTTTGACTTACAGAGCAAACTGACTTGATCTACTAAATAGACAGCTCCCCTCAATGAGAGCCTGGTTTCTAAGAGATTTCTTTATTTTTTGAAATCTATAATGTCACACAGAAAATACTTTAAAAATGTGCACATACAAAGTCAAATATGTATATACAGTCCTGCTGGACTCGGTGGGTATTTAAACACCTATGGAGCATTTTGCTGGATAAGAGTTATACAAAATATTAACACCTGGATTAAAGCATAAGCATCCATAAAATTGATATCTAAATCAAAACTGTAGTACAGTTCTAACTGCATTAAACACTTAGATAACAATATGTACTTGGAAGATCCCATATGGTGAACACATCCGTGGCATACAGCAGTAAATCATCCAGGATTAGGTGTCTTACATATCTACAGATCTGGTACAGAAGTGAAGTACTATTTGGAAGGTCAAAACTCAGACAAGTACAATAGTTCCAACAATAAGAAAGGCAGCTTTATAAAATTGGAACAGTCTTGTGTTGGGCTTTCTGCAGGAGAAGCAGATGTTACATACATGTGGTTCATGGGATCCATCTGAGACTGAGGCATTGCTGTGCTAAACACTATATTGTAAAAAAAAGGTCTCTGTCATGAAGAATGCACTGTTTAAATGGACAAGAAAAAGATGGTAAGAGTGGAAACTGAATGATACAGACAGATAAGCAGACTGGTCCAAAATCTCAGAGCAGACCAGTTGGTTGCAACATGGTTGGAATCTGCCTGGAAATCTGATGGACAACAAATAATATTAGGTTTGGGAATAGGGATGAAAAGTAAATGTGAGCACTTTCAGCTTCACTGAACACTATCCCAAAAATCTCCCTCACAATGTGAAGGTGTCTTCCAGTTCTCCCAGACAAATTCCTTAAGCATAGTATTGTAAACTGTATTTCTTATTGGAAAGGCAAGAAAGTCCTGTAGGATTTCATGAAGGAAAGCAACTGTACAAATAACTGAGTAACTGTGTAGACTGGTCACCTTATTCAGAATGAATACACTCATGGGGTTTTTTCTCCATCCCAAGAAGACTATTGAGACAAGAGAAATACCCTTGCTGGAGTCTGAAAAGTCACCCTGCTGTAGTTGAAAGACTTGTATTTGGCACAGCAAGCACATGCATTGTGATCTTCACCTGTCATTTCACACACCCGTGCCAGACAAGGCCTTCTCTTGTCATGGAGACAAAGTCCAATGCTGAAGGACTCCAACTTGAATAGGGAAGACTATCATGGTTTTTTGGACTTGGTCTGAACAATTAACATCCTCCCTTGCTGCTCTTCCAGGAGGTCAGATTTCAAGAGAAGTCAACACAGCACAACACACAGATGCACTGGTTTAAGAGGTATTTTTTAACAGTAAAATAAACAAGAAAGGTGGGGGAAAGCAGAGGAAAAACTTCCTCTCTGATCATTAGTGTAAACCTAGCTCCTGGAACATTATGGAAAATTAGTAGCTTTTAAGAAAGGGCTTTTAATTGCTTAATCTAAGTAATGTGGACAATGGCATACGTGTTTTATTTTAGGGTCTATCTAGCCCACTCAGAAAATGTAATGGACCTAATTTTCATTTAGTATAGGTCTGTGCAGTTCCTAAAACATCTAAATGGCTATTAATTTAATCAGGTAATTTAACTATAGCTCTAGAAAAGGCCACCAGCTAGTTGTCACGCAATGATTATGAGGATGACATTTCTATCCCATGATGCCAGAGGCAGACTTTGATACATCATTTTCTTTTTGAAGGTTAAACTCAGATAACCTGCCTTTGGCATTTAATTAGCTACATATTAAACACTCTTTTAATAATAAAATGATTAAAAATTTTATTGCTTCTCAAATGAGGCCCTTTTAGATAGATTTAATGACTTGGTTAGAGCACTGTAGTTTGTGAACCAAACCTTAGTTAGACCAGTATATAGTATAATGATATGCTTTACAGCTTGCAAAATCTGTATTTTATTCAAATGACTGCCATAATCATTTTGGGTAAAACTTATAATGCATTCTTCTGTATTTTTAAGTCTAACTGTTAAATGTCATTGAAAAGTAACTGAGAACCAACTGGTTTCAGGATTTAAGGAAATGATCAAATTCAGGGAGTTACATTAAGCTGCAGCAGGATTATTGTACTGTATTTTATACAGAAATTGTTTATCCTTTTAAAAATAATTTTTCACAGTTCAGCATCTGTAAAAAAAAAAAAACAAAAAAAACCTGCTCACGTTCACCTAGCAATGATAAAAAAGCATGAAGTGGCTGACAGTCTCCACTCTTTATTTGGTATAAAAATGTTAGCAATTTAATGAAAACTGACACAAAAAAAAGATAATATTTTCCCATTCCTGCATGGTAATAACAGTGTCATGACTGCAAAATAGCTATAAAGATAATAATTCCATGGGCTGTGCCCACAGAGCAAATAGTACTATAAGGCAAAGGAAGTACATGGCATTTAAGAATATATATCTTTTATGTCTGTGTACATATAGATTGCTCTCTATATTTAAACCAAAGCAGCACCCTATCTATAGATTAAGGTAATTATTAAAAGCTCAAATTTTTGTGGCCAGGAGTTTGGGCCACCAAAATCCCATCACCTTCACAGACAGAACTAGGTCATCTCCTCACAGGCAGTTAGTTACTGGCAGAGACGCATAATGTAGGAATCAACCTACCATCCAGTCCCCTTAAAAGTGGTCCCTTAGGGAAGAAGCACATTGTCAGGACAGCTGGATAAAGAGAGAAGTTTATCTCCAAGTCTGT
This sequence comes from Xenops minutus, assembly GCA_035221455.1. Taxonomy (NCBI): domain Eukaryota; kingdom Metazoa; phylum Chordata; class Aves; order Passeriformes; family Furnariidae; genus Xenops; species Xenops minutus. Next base: position 19,645,980 of record JAWWEE010000105.1, on the reverse strand, counting down.
CAACCTAGCACTTTTCATGAGCATAAAAATGAAGGAGAAAAAACAAGAGCAAACCCAATGAAGAACTGAAAAGTAGTATCTTTTTTAACTGTACACTTTGTTTCCAACTTGTTGAAGTATTTCCCATTGTTTAGACCCTGCTGGAAAAAACAATCGTTCCTCAACATTTACTCAACCCATGACAAAGTAAAAGCCAGATCTTTTTCAGACCTGCCTTTTAGAGGCAGGAAGGATAGTTTATTTCCTTTGCCAAGATCTATTTGATAAAGAAAAAGTTGGAGGCCATCAGGATTGTGGTTATGCCCTTTTAATTTTCAAACTGCCTTAGTCCCTGTTCAGATGTAAATTAAGACAATTTACAAGTTACTCTGCTTACAGTCTCAGCTGAGCAAGCCACAGGGAATAGAGGGCTACTTCTCTCTGCTCCTTTCATGTCTCCTGTGCCAGGGCAGGCATGCACTGGTGTCCTAACTACTGACATCCCCACAGCTGAACATCTCACCAGTTTGACACATGACACCACATATCGACAGTCAGGGCAGATGGAGTTGTGTCAGGGCCACAAGCATACCAACAGGCTCTCACTGCCCTGACCAGCCCCTCACACAGAGTGTACCTGCCTTTGTGTCTTGCTGGCACATTGGCCTGGCATTGTCCACTGGCCTGCCTGGGTTGTTGGTTGACCCTGGTTGCTGTTCTTGGACTCGGTCTGCTCCTCTTTCTCAGTATTGGGGGCTGAGAAATCCCTGCCTGAGCTTCCCTCGCTGTTACCCTTGCCTCTGGTCTCATCTGCCCTTGGGAAGCTGACTGCTCCTGCTGTTCCCTGGAAGGTTGCTAGTCAATACAAAACAATTTTTTTGGTGGGTTTTGGGGGGCGGTTTTGGTGGTGGGTTTTGTTTTGTTTTCTTTTTTTTTTTTTTTTTACTGGGTGTATCTGTACAAAATAACATGTAGAAATAACCAAGATAGAATGCAAACAGCAAGTTATGTAATGCATCAAGCACAGTACTATACAATACTGTATTAAAATTGCATTTTTCATGGGCTAACACATCCCTGCAAGAAGCCTGGCCAGTCTGGCTTCTGCTAACTGTTGAGAGTTACTGCCAATAGTTTCATACAGCATTATGCTGGTGTATGGACATTCTTAACATGTTCCTTTTCAGCTTTTTTTACGCCAGACCTCATTTCAATATATAAGATATCTGCATGCCTAATTATATGATATCTGTAAAAGGGTAAGAGGCACTTTGCACCCCACTTGATGCTTGCAGCACCTAACCCATGAGATGAGGTGAAACTTTAGAAGTGCTGCCCTGGTAGCCCAAAGGTGGTATTATATACATTTACATTTTTTAACCTAGACAAAAGAGTTGCCACAGAGGATGACCGCAGAAATGTTTCTAGTGGAAATTGCAGTAGATATCTCAAAGGAAAAAGATGAGGTTATCTGCTCTTGGGCAGTTCTTGCAAAGACAAATGGAGAGCATGTAAAATACCCCCATTTCAGCACACCTCCACTATAGTTAAATGCTGTTAAGCCACTGGGAAGCAGAGCCATGTACCAAGAAGTAAAGGTTTTGAAGGCTATTTCTTCTCATAATTAGTGGACGTGATTCTTGAAGTGACAGTTTATCACTGGGGTGATGACACTCATGATGTTGCCTTTGCTTGCCATTTTTGTGAAGGGTGGAGGAAAAAAAATGTCTCAGTTTTTCTTCAAGCATGTACAGTTTTCAGCATCAACTCAAGAAGAATGATGGTGGGGAAGAAGACAGGCCAAGGATTTTCTTAAGTAGTAGATCTACAAACAGTACAAAAAAGAAAATGTAGTTTTTCTTGATTTCTTTTTCAGTATCACTCATTTTAAGCACTTCCAAGACTGTTACCCTTTCCAGGATGACTTGTTTTCTGGGGGTTTTGTTGTGGAAGTTGAATCTTCCCTATCAAACCACTTAGCATAGCAACCTATTGTTACCTGAAAGCAAAGGAATAAAATAAGCAGCAAATCTGTCTTAAAATGCAAATGCCCTTCTCCAGTCATGCATGCGCCTGCTCTGGGAACATGCCCACCCTCTGCAAAAATTCCTAGGCATATCAGCTTCTATATTCTCATTTTTCTTTATGAATAATGACTATCCCTTTTCTTATGTTACACTTCTGTGCCCAGCTGTTCAGTTTCTGCTTTTTCACAGGGGAAAACCTATGATCTTAACATCATGGGATGATACTGTAGTGTATTATTTTACTATGCATCTATGCTGCAGGTGAACTAGTAAATGAAGAAGGTTCAGGCAACACTCTCTTTTTACTTCTGTTTTGAAACTATGCAGAATTTTCAGTCTTTGAATACTGCAAAAGGACTTCCTAGTGCAGTGGGTTACATGGCCTAGGACTATACTCAAGTACAAATTGTTAGCCCTTTCTTGTCTCTTGCAGTGCGCATCAGTCAATGTGAAGGCAGGTCAGAAACTGTCCTCCAGCAATGTTACCAAGCAGATACTTGGGTGAAAGCCTGACTTCAGGAAATACAGTGGGAAAACCCTGCCTGCCTGCAGTGATGCTCATGTTTCAACCAATTTATTCAAATACATCTGCTATAGCTAAACCAAAAGTCTTGTATTAAGGGTGCCGTATTAATGGCTAAGCCAAGGTAAGCAATTGTTGCAATGAAATAAAACTTTTCCCTTTCTCCTAAGCATGTGATCCTACACTCCCCAATCCCCTCCAGAGTCAGTTCATAACACCAATAAACATCTAACTTGGCAAGGAAAAAGTTTTCTGTTAGCACTGTGCTAACAATGATCAGAGGTACAACAGTTATAAATAAAAAGAGAAAAGGAATATGAGATGCTTTCATAGAAAAGTTTGATGCAAATTTTCATGGGGTAGATGAAATCTTTCCTTTGACTTAATGGCCTTTCTGTGAGGAGTCAAATGACTGAATTTAAGATGTAGTTTTTGCTAAAATAACTGGAAACGGAAAATAGTTACTAGGATTCCAAACTTACCTTCAAACCCCATAGGAATTTAAAAAAAACCTGAAACCCAGAGACTGGTATCCCATCATTTGCAGAAGAGTACCTGGTTTCCTACCTCATTTTCTATAAGATCCCCTTCCCACTCTTACAACACTTGTCATACTTATACTTGCTTATGCTTTTCTTTCAGGAGGTAGAAAGTTCCTAAAATGGTGAAAGACACTATAAACTTGATATACTTACTTATGAAAGGGAAGTCCAGTGAAACTATACATATAGGGGTTTTTTCCATTAAAAACAAACAAAAATCTTGAAAAAAAAACAAACAAAACCACTCCCCAAACCAAACAAATAAACAAAAAACAAACCAAACCAAAACCCAACAGATAGAAAACAGAACTATAATGTAAAAGTAGACAATGAAGACTTTTGTACCAGAAAGATGCATGGTTTGACCAATAAATGGCTGAGATAATTGTTTTAAAAGTAGTTACTTTTTAAAAAGTTAAAGTCATATTAGTTTAGCATCACTTTTTGCAATTTGAAATACTTGAGGTGAAGTCAAGAAAAAGACAATACAGAAATAGGTATGCATTTTTGCATTTCAGTATTCTTTGAAGCTAAAAATGAGGTTTAGTGATTTTCAATTTCTGGCCTTTTCAGGTACGTTTTGGCAAGTTGTTATTAATTTGCATTTCTTTTCTTTTGGAGACAGTTTTATGGCCAGAGCTAGAAAGCAGCTTACTGCTAGTTCCAAGCACAGAAGAGAAATACTGCTTTGGAGCTCCACATACTAACAGCATGTACAGAATGCAAAAAAACCCCAAAACTAAGAAAGCATAGTGTTATTAATCTTTTTACTTTCACAAACACAGAATGAACATCACAAAAAAACCCAAACAAAATCAAAAGAAAAAAACTGAACACCAACAAAAACTAACCCCAAATTTCTTGTTTCCCCAAAGCCACCTGAAAAAAAAAGAGCATCACTTTTACATGCAGTTCTGTTTCTGACCCTTGTGGCCATAGGAGGTTCTATGAGTTAAAGGATTAGCATGGAAAAAAGAATCAGGATCTGGTATCTTGGAACTACTCTATTTAACCCCAAAAATTACTTTTTTGTTTTATTCCTGGCTCAGCATTCAAAATAGCAAAGATGATCACTTTGCAAGGAAGTATTTCAAATCATTAGGCATACTTTGATCAGACAATTGCCTCATACAGAGTAATAAAAGACCAAAGTCTCTGTGGCAATAATGAGTTAGGAGTGGCAAAGAATTGATTAGCTTTCTGCTGATAACCCTATTGACCAGTCTTAACATCTCCTTACCTCCAATACAGTAACTCTGAAGAGGAAACCTTTCTGTACAGGTGACACATTCTCACTAGTAGTCTGTTGAACTCAGCTGCTGTGCTCAGTCACATATACAAGACGTAACATTGCATTTTCATTACTGAAAATTCTTTGCCTGTAGCAGTCCCTGTTGCAGAAGAAAAGTTTGACGTGCCCAGTGAAAATGAGCACTTGCTCCACTGAGGAATAAATTACCGGTGTAGAAGTCCAAAAGAGAAATTTCTGCATTTTTTTTTTCATATATATATATATATATATATATATATATATATAAACTTCCCACAGACATGTACAACTTTCCTATGCAGGATAATAGCATGGATTCTTAGTTTTACAAAACCAAGTAAAATCCAGTTTTGCCTAACCACTGCTGCCTGCAAAGCATTAGGAGCTTTCCCTTCTTTATGAGAAGTCCATGAAACGTTATTCCCTGCACAAAAACCCAAAACCTGAAGCTGTTGTCTTTCTGCACACTTGCTGCTTTGCTGTCTCCCCTCAAGGACAGAATCTTGGGGGTTTCATGTAATTTGTATGAAAATGTAATGCTTTCTGGCTCTTTCATTTATGTTATGCAAAGTCAGTATTCTCCTCTCCAGAATTTAAAGCATACCCAGTGAAACTTGACAGGTAAGGGAGGGTAGGTGGAGGAAGGTCTTAGAGGTCTGAGAAAGCGAATATAATTTACAATGCCTAAAACCATAAAATCTCATTAAATATGTAAAGGCAGCATACCTACCAGGAGAGGAAACTAGGTAGGGCTGGCCCCCAGTACAGAGGACGTGCTCCACAGAGACTCCCTGGTGACCTTCAGTGGGGAGAGGACTGCACATCAGTGAGCTTTCATTCACTGTGGCTGAAATCTTATGGGATGTTCTGTAGTAAGGCGAGTTGCTGGGACACACTCCATTCCCCCTCCCTCTTTTCCAATAGCGGATCAAGTGTGGGGTCTGTGTGTATATTTGTCCCTCATGCCACTCCTTTGCTTGGGAGGGATTGTTGGGGTGAGTGAGAAACCATTATCCTGTTCCATCAGATTTAAAGACCATTCCTATGAACTCTCCGTGATTTTTTTTGCAGTTTCTGCTATAAATCTGATCATCTAGTGTTTTGAGCAGATAGGTAGGGTATAGGAAGTGTAGCTGTCCTCTAAACTATGATCCAGCACAGCCCAGGAAAGCCCATCATTCAGCAGATCTTACCCTTGTCTCTCATTAAATTCTTCCCCAAGTTCTCCCAAACCAATTCTGACAAAAGCACTATTAAAATGCTAAGGCTAGCAAATGCTCAATCTCAACAAACAAATTTTTCAGACAAATGCTGTCTTTGAGCTTTCCCAAGCATGTCACACTCAGTCTGCATATGGGGTCCATTTTTATGATCTCAGTAGGAACAGAGTGTGCTTAAAGACCCTCAGGCACTCACACAGATATGTATAGAACCAGATCCTACACTTCATGGATTAAATCGTATGTCCATTGGTCAAACAACACAGAACTGACCAAAGATTTCAAAATGCCTAGTGTTCTTTAAAAGGATGAATTAATACATATGATTTACTATGACATCAATTGAAATCCATCCTTGCCCTTTTAGTTTCTTACTTTTTTTCCCCCCTTCTCTCTCCTTTCTGTTTCAGTGAAAAAAAAAAAAATATATATATATATAGTTCCATCTTAAGCATGGCACTCAGCCCCTCAGCTTTGCTACGAATATGAGAAACAAATGTTCAGAAGAAATGCATCTGGCTCAATGCAGGTCTCTAAAATACAAGATGCAGTGAAAGAGCTGTCACAAGTCTTACTGCAAGTATAAAAAAACTCTGGGCTTTTTCCTTTGCATGCTTCACATCTAATCAATTTACAATGTGACTGTATTCCTAGAAAACCTTCTTTCTCACTATATAAAGGCCTGGTATTCAAGCATTTTTGAGTGATAATTCAATAGGATTAAATTACACTCATGTGACAGCTCAACCTCACTAATGAGGTACATTTCAGTAAACTGTTGACAGAACTGTCTGGAAGGCTTCTTTAATTTACCAACATGTAACAACATGGGAAAAGCATTAGTCAACTAGATGAAGATGAATAAGCATTGGGGTCTAGGGGCATTTTGCATTAACACATGACAACCTAAAAGTGTTTTTGTCATTTGCTCTATTTAGCCCAAGGCAGTCACTGAATAACTGGTACCTGTTAGTGTGATTGACTTACCAAAGCAACAGAAGGGATTATATTTACAAATGTCTGCATGGAAAACAAGCCAGAGAAATGTTTTTCTTTCTTCTTAAAAGATAACAGTTGTTTTGTGAGAAGATGTCTTACAGCTACAGGCAGGCTGAAAGAATTTTTAAATCTCCTCAGTCTGCCAGAGTGTTACATTGATTATTTCATTTCAGAGGTTCTTTATGACTAGAATTTTTTTAAGCTTGTTTATGACATATAATTCCATAGAGCTGTTGACTAGTAATAGTATATAAAACCTTTTACTAAGAAGAAAGTGTAAGAGGAAAAGGATGCAGAGAAAAACTCTATGGCTTCAAGTAACACAAAATAACTCTTTATGTGTATCAGTTTCTGCATATATACTGCTATTAGCATGCATAAATAGAAGCTGAGGGATACTTAAGGAACTGATGGCATCATTAAACGGGGACACTAAAATGCACATGAAAGCAAAGACAAAATAATGCCAGTAATTTTAAATGTGCAGCTTCCTGTAGGTGTAAATCAGTGCAGGTAATTTTAAAGATATGATGAAAAGTCTCTTGCCCAATGCACTCAACTAATGTATCTGTTGCATTTTTAAAAATAGGAAAGTTAAATACTTGAAAATAGCTTTAGATGTAAGCAAAATAGGTTGCACTAAGTGGTTCACTGAAAAAAAGTCTGTCTTTCTATTTAATCAGGTTGCATATTCAATGTGTGTGTGTGTGTGTATTTTATTCTGTTCTTCCTCAGTATCATCTGGTGCAATGCTCACAGTTCTGTGAGTTTAACTCCACAACAAGGACTGTCTGCTTTAGAAGAATAAAACTATTCCTTGATGAAGGGGCAAAAAAAGACAACTGACCCAGAACACAAGTTTTCCAGTGTAGCAGAGACAAGATAAGCATCCTAAAATAAGACTGTGGTAGAGGACTGAGAGGAAGCAGGAGATTAAATAGGCTCACCAAAAGAAAAAAACTGAAAGGCTGAATTCACTTGAATGGGAATCAGACCCCAAAACAACATAGCTGTCTGATTATATTGAATCCAAACAACGTGACGAGAAATAAAAGAGGTGTAAATGAATCTTGCCATGAGTAAAGCTGATGAGGTTAAGTGATAGATAACCACTGAGTCTTTTAAAAGATTCATCAAATTTGGATTTGTCATAGTCTGGTGCTGTGGGCTACAATTGCTTTAAGTTTTTTCATCTGTACTGGCTGTACTACCTGAACTCACCACTTCTTTCATCTGTTCCTCATTAAAACAAGACTTAATCTCACCAATGTAACCCTATGGTCTGTGATCACAAAATTAAAACACCCAAGTTTTAATACCAGTTAACAGTCCTCCATGGTCTCTTCAGCATTTCAGACAAGTAAATATGATGGATGAAAAGAAAAAGGGCTACTTGGGTAACACCTGGGGAGCAGCATAACTGCCATAGTCTCATGCTGAGTATCCCTGTCACCTCCCTGCCACTTACACACCAACACTCCTGGCTTTGTACAACAGCAGATCCACAGAACAGTTACAGGCACAACATTAAGGACAACCTGACTGTAGAGTAACCCACATTCTGGTCCCATCACACCTTCCTACAAGAAGCTTCCTACAAGCAGCTTCCTACAAGAATAAAAATACTAAAGGTTTGCTGCTGGCTGATGCTCCCTTCAAACCTCTCTGTCCTCCTCCACCAGCTCTCTGTGATGCTGTATAGCTGCAGCATTGGTGTTTTGTATGAGCTGTGCTCTCCTTCACAGCAAGTGGTGGGAAGCCCAGAACTTTGACTGCATTTGCAAAACTGTTTTGAAAATGTATAGAGAAATGTCTCAAATGACAAATATCCAGAAGAAGGAAGAGGGGAGGGGAAAGGTGATCATCATATATAGAAGAGGTCATTTAAAATTGTTTCTGAAGACCCTTGCACCTTGTAATCCCAGTGATGGCTGATTGAAAGCACTGATGCCACAAAAATAGAGTAGAAAAATAGATGTGTGCTGTGCCGATAATGTATCTTTTTTAACAGTGTGAGTCTCTGGGGCTAAAAAGGGTTCATGCGTGACTTTGTCTCTTCTTCTTTTTTTCCTCAACTCAGATGCAAGTGTATTCATTATGCAGCAGACTGAAACCTCTTTGTCACAAAAGTTAACTTCTTTCCTTCAGTTTTAGTGTTTACTGGAAAGGGGAATGACTTATACAGATTTCATTGCTGCAGCACAGGGTAGCTCATAGTCTTGGTGCCTTAATTGTCACAGAATTATTTGAATTACTTACACTTTTTGTATGGCAGAACTTGAGCTCAGAAGCTGATGCATTCATACTCCATGGCTTGCCCAACTTTACATGAACTTCTTGCCACAATGAGGCCCTGAACTTGGGCCATGCAAGGTTGTCCACATGGAAAAACCAGCAATTCAAAGAACATTCTCTTCAGATAAACCAGCTTCTGAAAACACATAATTCCCTTCTTAATTGGTTCTTAGGTCTACCAAGTGTCTACAGCTGCCAGATGGCACCCTGATTAATCCTCAGGATGATATGATCAGACATATTAGTAAGTCTATTGATGGCTTAATGTGTTTTTCCTGTTCTGCTATTTTATTATTAATACTGTCTAACTATGGTGTAATAAGTGGGACTGAAAAGGCTGGCATGCATGCACTGGCTGGCCGGGGAAAGACTAAGAGCCTTAGCATCCAAAATATCAACAGAAGTAATTGTTTAGACTGTTGAAAACACAGGGATTTGGGGTTTTTTTTTAAAGCACAAAAATTTCCTGACGAGTCACCAGTATCCTCAGGAATATCTTCAACTGGTTTCCAGGGGAAATAGGCAGGAATCTTGCAAATTTATTCCTGCCCATAAATACTTGACCCCTTACAGTCACCAGAACTACATTTACAAAGAGAGGTGCTCTTTCAGTTCATAGGTTTCCTTCCTTTTCCTTTCTAGCAAAAGTACTGGGAACAAACAGATGTAAGAAACCAGTCTGATCTTCTGTAATGAAAAGAAGCTTTTTCCAAGTCCATCTCATGCATTGCCAGAAATACAGAGAAAGGAGGGAAAGTTAAAACACTGACTGCATTCTCATTTCCTTCTGAGTGACACAAGGCAGCTTCAGAGCATGCGTGAACCTGAGCCACTTCTCTTCCTTAATGAGGCAGTATCTAGGAACATCCATGGATTATGAACTATATCTTGTATTTCTCACACACCATGACTTTTTCAGGCACAACAGATGCTAGGGAAGTGACTGTAGCTGAATGAGCATAACGATCTAATCCATCTAGGCTCTGTGAGTACATCACAGATACACAGGAGTGAATTCACCAGTGGGTCAAATTTACACTCCTCTGGCACATAAACAGACTAAATTCATATTCAGTATTACTATCCTTTCCCTACAGCTGAAGAAACCGGTCAGCACAGAACTTTAAGTAGGACACTGGGATGCCAGAAAATCTCAGTTTTTGAGTGCTTCTACCCCAAACACCACAATCATGCACACAGCCTGAGCTGGCAACTCTCAGCCTCTCTGGCACCCCCAGCAGAGTCCACAGGGCACACAGAGCAGAGCTCAGCAGCCTCCCTTGCTCCATCCCATTAGGGAAGGACAGCAATGCCATCACATCTTCCTGACAGTTTTATTGTGCAGTTTCCAGAGCTGGATCTTGGGGCTATTTTCTCTCTGTGTAGAAATATCCATGAGTTATTAATTTACTATATGCTCATCACTGCCTCGATTCTTTTGTTTGGAGAAGAGTCCCCTAAGTCACTGTCCTTTTTTATAGGGTTGCAGCACAAATACTTTTCTGGTGGCGAAGCCTTTGGGCATCGATACCTGCAAAAACTGAACTTTCCCAGTCTAAAGGCAGTACAGGCAACTGTCTGAAATGGCAGTCAGCTCCATCCTGTCCTTCTTGGCTCCAGTTCCCTGAACACAAGTCCCATTCCTGTCTCCACTGACCAAGGGTAACCTCTCGGGCAGAGGTGGTGAGTGGGGCTGGATATGCAGCAGCTGCACACAAATCAGCTGCCTGCCAGCATGGCTTCTGCCTGCAGGGGTGGGCCTGAACAGCAATGACTACAGGTAACACCCACCTGAAGGCATCTCACAGCTAACAAGCACCTGAACAAAAGCAACCAGGTGCTTCCTTGGCATCCTCCTCGGGAAGTGGCTCAGGTCCTACCTTGTTCTTCAAGACATGCCCTTATTCATGTCTGTGCAGCACCACCTAGCACAAGACAGAGAAGGGCCCCCATCCCCCCAAAATTGTAATTGTCCTGACAAATACAGCACCTATCTACATTGTTTTTTTCAACATATGGCCTTGAGTTGCCTGGCAAGAGTAGCTAGGTGGGCAGAGCACGCATACTGTGCTCCATCTTTCAGCTCAGGGAGAAAAGCAAACCCTAAATTGCTATCGCTACCATCACTCTGCTCCTCCAGTTTGGAGCACTGACAATTCCAGGTCTGCTGCCCTTATCTGCTACAAGATCTGCCAGCCAAAAGATGACACACAAGCCTTGTTATGACAAATTGCTTAATTACAAGTTTGGCAATATGTAATACTTTGTATTTGCAATTATCGTCAAAGATGAAGAAAATGAAAAAAACATCCATTACCCTGAGAAAAAAGTCTACTCTTACCATAAATTTCTGATAAAGAAATGAAGTAGGTTCAAGTTTAATCACACCAGCAGTAAATCAAATATCAAATTTAAAACAACGAATTACAAAAAGCCTCCTCACAGTCACTTAGCATTGATAAATTAGTAATGTAATATTAAATTATTCATATCTTTTTTTTTCCTTAGGACTATAATGATATACTGTACACAGCACTGATAATTTACTTAGGCTGAGTCCATTCATTTAATTATGCTGCTAAACTTGGTAGGCCAATTGGTCATCATGAGAGTTTCCAGGCAAGCTAATCACAAATATATAGAACATGTCCCTTATTGTCCCCAGCGGCTAAGTGCTAAAATGCTATTTAGTGCTCAGAAGGTTAATGTCCTGCTTATGTAAATTGTCCAATTTAACATTCAGCAGCAGTATCATAAATTCTGGCTCCAGGATTTCATTAAACGTATGTTCAAACTAGTTGACCTTAAAGGTTAACAAGCACAAGTTAAACAGGACAATTATTTAACTCGCTTCTTATCAAGAGACTGAAGCGCTCTAGCCATTTAATAGTTATGCATACTTCACAATTAGAATTCTTAAAAGGTCTCTGATAAAGCGGCAGGTCATGAATTTTCATAAGGATGTCAGATAATAAGTATTTATCTGCACTTGTTTTTCTTTCTTATAAACTTAAACTTTGATCTTAACATTCAATTAGAAATGATTCCACAGAGAAAGACTAGGTGACTCAAGGAGCTTGTCTTCACATTAATTTGAATCTAAATTAAGCTTTAAAAACATTGCATCCATATTGTCTCCTACAGAAATTAATTCAGAAGTTAGCAACCTATTCTTCATGCAAAAACCACTTCAGCCTTTCAGCATTAGGCAATCGAAAACCACTGAAAGCCAAATTATTACGTCAGGCTGACTACTGCATTTTTATGCAAATCATAGGGAAAAAAAGTCTCCCTATACATCATGAAATAACTTGTATTATACACAATCAACACTCCTCTTACTATGTCAACCAAAGATGAAGACAGATTAGCTGAGATCATTTCTTTTTCACGCTGCCCTATTTCTCACATAGCCTGTTTTCCTGAGGCTTTGGTGAAATATGAACACCAGTAACTCCTGAAAGCGGCTGCCACAGCCACTGCTACCTATGGCAGCAGTGATGCATTGAGAGCAGCTCCTCTGCTGACATTTCAAATCCCAAACACAACTTCCAAATGCAACAGGATCAAGCCATAGCTTCAGGGATACATTAAAACAGTAAACATATGTGAGAAATCTCTGGAGCTGACAGTAACTATAGTCCAAGGAACTTGTAAGAAACTTCTTTTTATTTCTAATCTCAATGGTACAAGGCAATTTTATTCCAAGATAAAATAGCAACTAAAAGGAGTTTTATATTTATAAATCATGCAAATGCCACAGTATTTTAGAAAGAAAAAATGCAAGAGAAATCAAAGTGTTATTTGAAACAGAAAAAGTCTTTTTCTTTTTCAATAGGATTATACTTTCACCCATCTCACGAGGATTTTCTTAGTATAAAATTTTGTTCCTGGGGGTGTCTTTTGCAAATAGGAACAAAGGACACTAGAGCTCGGGCCTAATTTTTTTCAGTAATACATAAATAAAAAAATGCAGGTCAGTTGGACGAAGTCCATGAAGATGGGAAGTTCGCTACACATTTTCCAGAATTTTATTTTACAAGTTTTCTATTCTAAAAGAGATCATAAAGCTACACACTTTGGCAGTCAGAACAAATACTCAAGAACAAAGTTACATCATGTAAACCTTGAGGGGAAGGGACTAAGATTCTATAAGAGCTGCTACCTGCAGTATATTTAAACAGCACAAGAAGGTACAACATATTCCAATTTTGTGAGATTAGCAGATTACTTTGGCTTGGTTCACCACAGTTTTGTTTCCTAAAAGCACTGTAATTTAATGATGGCAAAGCAGTAGATGATGAATTCTCCGTTGTCTTTCTAACGGTTATTAAAAACCTTGAAGAAAGGGAAGAATTTTCTAGCATCCTGAATGTGACAGCTTTTTATGACCTCATGTGTGGCTCTTTTTCCAAGCTTCATCTTTTGAATTCTGGCTTCAAATTCTTCCTGAGAGAGGACATAAATAAAGCTGAATGGCTAATGGACTAAAAACACTTATGATCAGGTTTTCATAACGAACATTATTAATGGCTTCCTTTGCACATACACTGACATATAGTGCAATACTCATTTCTAAAGTAAGATTTAGAGCCCTATTTGCAATAAAAAGCTAACAGATGCAAATAAAAAATGAGAGATTCCATTACATAGCTACACACAATGGATTTCTATTAAAGATAAACAGAAACATTTTCTTCTAAAGGCAGAAAGAGCTTCATTAGAAACTCACACATGTATGTAGGATTCACATTTGTCTTCTCAGAGAGACATGGGTATGTTTCTTTTATTTCTAGCAACAGTACCAAAACCTGGTTTAAAAAAGCAATGCATGCACACATTGTACTTTGTCTCTTCCTAGAGTTGAATTTTCACACTTGAAAAATCAGGTTAACAGAATAAAGATTATCTCCAAACAATGAAGAAACCTCACCAAACACAATAACAACAAATAAAAAACCAAAACCCAGACAAACCCACAAAAAACCCCAATCCCAAATAAGTGTATATCCCCCTGCCAGACTTCTAGTCTTTCTCCAACATCACTCCCCACCCCAACGCCTTTTTCCTCTTAAAAGCCAGTATGAGACATTCAAATACAGAAATGAAGAAAGGCAACTTGAAAAATTACTCTTATACAAAATGCTGCACTCTGTCCATTTATTGGTTAAGATCAACACAAATCCTCTATTTTGGCTCTGCACAAATCCCAGATTTAGCTAAATGTTTTTGTTCCTATATTGAAAGCCATGTTGTCTTTTTTTTCCTGCTGCCACCATGGGACTCTCAGGCAGCCACATTCCCGCAGAACAAATGAAGACCCTGCAAGCATGGGGAGGCTCACTCAGGCAGGAGGCTGAAGAGCCCCACGAGCCTGATTTACTCAATAGGACTTACTGTCATTACAAAAGCAAGAATATTTACAGAACTAACCGCTTTTGAAATTGAAAGTACAGCTTGTTTCTCTGACTTCATGCTCTTTCAATAATTTTCTTAGATCCATTCCAAACATCCAAACTCAATGCGTCAAAAGAAATTCAGGGAATTCATTTTTAATAATAATTTCTGTTGGGGCTGCAGTGTTTTGCATGTAGTTAATGCTGACATTCAGATGAAAGCTGAAAGAGTACTTTTGCCATAACAAGTTTGGCCATTAGCAATTCCATCAAGGTAAATTGTTGTAAGTTTACAGGTAAGAAAATTACCTTAACAATGATTAGTAGTTACAGTTTTGCACAGGGAACAAAAATATGGTCTGCAATTCTATTTTCCCTGAACATAGCGAGGGATCTACTACTGACTTCAGAAGAATCAGGAATTTCTCCACTTGTCTTTTATTAAAGATGAAAGCTCCTAAAACACTTTGAAAAATAATTCCAAAGTTAACTGGAAGGGCACCTGCTGCAAGAATACAGAGGGGAAAACTTGAAAATAGATTGGATGATGACTCTCTCCAGCCTTGTTCTTAACACAACAGGCTTTTGCCTTAATAGACACATCTCTTCCTTTGCCCTTACTTCAATATCTCTAAACATACATAGCTCACTTCTTATTGAAGCGTTTAGATCCCTTTACGTATGGCCCTGGCTCTATAACATTCTTCATAGATCTCATCTTGTTAAAGTGAGTCTTAACTATGTTGTTGGCCAAGTTCTCATTCAGATGGATTCACTGATTTGTAGATGATTTCCACTGTAAGGAGGAGGGAGTGGAGGAGAAGGAATTAATTTTTAGGAATAAACTACTTTGCAGCAATATATCTGAATGCAAAGTTTAGTTTTCTATGTTTAGAGTGTTCTCGTGACTAGAAAAGTTCAGGTTTTTAAAAACATACCATTACTTGAAAACCTGAGTATGGCCGAAGACCTGTTGTAAACCAATTCCCATTGTGCTTCAGCAGGAAGCACAGGAGAAAAAAAATTAAAACTATCATTTTACAGAATATTTGCTGATAGGAGAATTATGGCTTTTCATCAGCACTCACATGCAAGTAGCACGTCTTAGTAACAGCTCATGTGCCTGCAACCTCATGTATTCAGGCTTCATCAAGGTAATTACACACTGGCTTAGTTTCAAGCCTGCAAGAACTCACAGAGAGATTTCATGCACTGAGGGTTCACAGGTATATGAGTCTTGACGAGGAGGGATTTAGAAGCCTTTTGAAGTAAGATTTTAGGTATTTATTTTTACCAACTGGAGTAGGCTAACTTAGGCAATTAGGTGCTCTTGGAGAGAAGTGTATCAAAATCTGGTATTAAATGAAGTGCAAATATACATGCACTTGCTGATCTTGTGCAAAGAAGTTTGAAAGTAAAGGTCAAGTCCAGCTAAAAAACAGAATTTCCCTTAGGGTTCAAAAAAATATATATATTATGAAAATTTTAAGCTAGTTTAACATGCTCTTTCTTTAGCTCTTACACCATTGTACAAGAGTATTATCTCATCCTCCTCAATTATCCTAATACAGATTTTGCTTTGTAGTTGCAATAATGTTTTTGGCTAACCCTTCTGCATCTCTATTTTACAATGACTTTTATGGCCAACGTGAAATCACTGCAGTAAGACTTTGCATGGTTTTGTTACAATAATGAACAAAGTAGATCTGGAAAATTTTACTATTTAAGGTAATAATTAGGCATATTTTAAAAATATTTAGGTAACAAATACATAAACCTTTTAAATAAAAATGTGTATTTCCCTGAGACTGTCCTGTAGTAATAAATGACTCATAATTAATCACCTTACAGAATTATCTTTCTCTGCATTTTCTTGCTTTCTAACTTGTCGGACATTCCCATTGTCAGAATTTACAGGAAGTGTCCTTGCACAACCCTCAGTGTATTCAAGCTAAGTCGCTATTCTGGTGCTTTTGTCACACTTTGAGGTTTAATTATGACTTGGGTGTTAGGCATTTGGATTCTCTTCTACTACACAGGCTCAAACCACAGTCTCCTCTGTGATTGCCAGAAAGCAGGGGACAACTTTCTAAGCTTACCCAAGCTTTTCTGACTTTTCATATATGCAAGTTTACTCTTCTCTTTTCTAGCCATTACTGAGAATTCTTTAAAATTATCAGACCTGATGAATATAGCTGACAATAATTTAAATATAACCCCCCTTGCCTTTAAAGCCTTAAAGTTTTGGATACAATATTCACTGACTGTTTTGTTCTCACACCTGCCCTCCTTGAGAAGTCCTTAAACATTTAAAATCTGCTCAGGACATAAACCCACGTTTTTGGGCACAAGCTCTTTTCCTCATTTGCTCATTGTAACTCATTGTAATCCTGTGATGCAGATATTGATGAAATGGACAAAATTTGACATGAATTCCTAAAATTCCAGCCACCAGTTCATGTTTTGAACTTGATTATGTCAGGTAATAGATCACTACCATAATTAATTCCTATGAAATATAGGAATAAGAATGATTATTGACCCTGAATAAATGAATGAATGGAGCGAGTGAAGAAGAAACAGAGAAAAAAAATTAAGATTTACCTACTAGGTACATTAAGCCCTTTTATCTCTCTTTCATTTTCTCACAGTGATGTGGGATAAACTAATAGTTGCTTCTCAGCGTGACATATAAACTTACATATCTCTTAATCCAGGAAGCTGTATTTCAAATGGCACCATGGTATTGGTTGAAAGCTGACAATAATAAACAACTACATGCAGAATAAATCTTGTGAAATAATAGGGATAGCTGCAAACTCAAGCACTTGAAGTTAGGAAGACGCAGATTTAAGATTACCCAGCATCCTTCATGCATACACAATGTGCTAACCTGATGCATACAATGGGAAAGATTTCACAAATTCTTTTTAGCATAATTCTTCAGTCCATGATTGCACAAGTATTCAGTTGTCTAAAAAATACATTTATGTTCAAAAATACAGTCATAAAGGTTTTCAAATATTGCATTTACCCCTCTGTGTCTCCATCCTAAAACATTAACATTTACTGCACTGATGTTTGTGATGCTCAGGGACAAAATGAATTCACAGGGAAAGAAATACAAAGCTTCCAACTGACCTTGCTGGGAGCTGGACTAGAACTTTCATGAAGCAAAACATTTGCAGAGGACCAGGTAGTATTTTATTATTATTTATTAAATGTCAGTTTATTTAAGTTTTATTGAATATGAGATTAGAGCAGTAGTTATTATATGACAGCACAGTATTCTGTGATTTACTCATGAACTGCCCTTCTTTCTTCATCTGCAATACTCTGCAGAGTAAAATGGAAAACATGGCATCAGCTAAACCAAAGAAATGGAAATGAGAATAAACACGTTTAAATCTTGGGGCACTGGAGAGCTTTATCATGCTCATCTCCTATGTGGTGTTATTGATCTCTCTTAGTACAAGAATCAGGCTGTGAATATGACCTACAAAAGTGGCAAAGATTTTAAACTTTATTATACCAGTGTGGAATTCAGCCTTCAATGGAAACGAAAGGGCAATTGTTTGGGAGATACATGCGCATCAAGGCAATTTATTCACAAAGGGAACAGGAAGAGAGGAGTAGCAGCCATAGGGGAAAGCTGGAAAAGAAAACATAGCTGGACTGATCAGAAACTCAAAGCTGTTCAGTTGGGATACTAAGGGGTCAGTACCTGGGAAGCTGAAGGTAATGCCACAGGAACATATGAAGGATGCTAAAATGCTCAGTTCTCACAGATGCCAATAAGAAGTTCTAGCATAGAACAAGGGGCTACATTAGAAATTATTGTAATTGTATTATTTTTTCATTTCTATTCTATTGAAATTGAAGAATTAGGAACTTGATCCAAAGACCACTGGAGACAGCAGATCTCTATATTTATTCGCACATCTACCTAATTAAGCCAAAATTGGACTTCTGTCTTCAAGGATTTTGTGGCCTGCACCCAGGATATCTGGATAGCACTCCAGGCTACACTCTGGAGTGACGATCACAGCTGATAACTAAACCATGACTGATCTTTTTTAGGAAGGGTAATCGTATCTGCCAAGGCAAGAGTTCCTTTGCACCGAATGAGACAAGTCTGTGGAGTACTCTCTCACAAGAACTAAGAATAGTACAAAACTTTTACTAGCTTGCTTAAGCACATGGTGTGTTTCTCTGACCTTGATTTCTTTTATATAAAAGAAATGTTTGCCTGTGTTTCTGCATTTGTGTTGAAGTCCAAACTTCTCTCCCAGAGACAAACTGACAACAGGCATAGGGCAGACAGTGGTCACTTTGCTTAGCATATTGCTGGGATCTACGTGTTCTTTGTAACTCTAGAATAGACCAGGACAAAAAGGAATTCCATCACTACAAAGGGAAACCAAAGGGAAGCTTTATTTGTTGTCTCTTATGAGGACAGACCAAGAGAATGGGGCTTATTCAGCCTGGAAAAGAGTAGGCTCTGGGGAGACCTTCTACCACCTCTCAGTACCTGAAAGGCGTTAGGAGAAAGCTGGAGAGGGTCTTTTCATAAGGGCATGTGATAGGGATAGTGGCTTCAGACTGACAGAGGAAGAGATTCTTCACTATGAGGCTGGTGAGGCACAGGTTGCCCAGAGAAGTGTGGATCTTGCATCCCTGGAAGTGCTCAAGGTCAGGTTAGATGGAACTTTGAGCAATCTAGTCTAGTGAAAGGTGTCCCTGCCCATGGTACGGGGTTTTGGAACTAGATGATCTTTAAGATTCCTTCCAACCCAACCCATTTTATGATTCTGTGATTTTGCTGCTTCTGTTCTCGTAATGAGCAATACACAGTAATGGCTTCAACTGGTCTGTTTCCCAGTATTGTTGTGTCCTAGTTCAGCAGGAGGGACCAGTTATCACTGGGTGGGAGTGATAAAAAGCTATGTATTCTACCCCCTCTATTC
>JAWWEE010000105.1:19588743-19626662 GCA_035221455.1 Xenops minutus | reverse complement strand
TAAATTGTAACTCTGACTCATAATCTCTCTGGTAGTGGGTCCATTTCTTCTGCTGGTTTATCTTCAAACCAGCACATGTTGATATTTAAATATTCAGCGGAAAAAAAAAATAAAATTAACACACTTAAAATCTTAGAAAAAAAAGAGTTAAGATGGCAAATTCCTGCATCATCCTTTTTACAGGTTTTTTTTCAGACATTGGCTCTGCTGCATACACAGATCAAAGTTTTGTGCATTGTTTCACTAGCCATGGTTTTACTATGGACCTGTACAAGCAGAATGCCAGCTTGTGCCTCTGCTCCTCTTCAGATGCTGCTGATAATGATAAACTGGAAGGTAACTGCTGCTTTGTCCGGTTTGGAAAGATTTTGTAGACTGGTTATATCTCCAGTGTTCTTCAGACCACAACTTCAATACAGAAAAACATTCAGGCCAGAGTGATGGGAGACAATGGCAGTCATTTGAAATGAGCTTTGGCAATAAATTTGCTGACAAATGCTTTGGGATAATGCTTGTGGAGAGAAGTATGCTCTCAGAGATGTGACTTGTTAATTCAGTTTGAGGGAAGAAGGTTCAGACTTGCCAGTTATTGAAGCCCATTATAGGACTTAATCTGAAGATTTTGACATACTTCCAAGACAAATATGCCACCACGAGGAAGACATGTTCAATAAGGTGTGTGTTCTAGGAAATGAGGACTGCAATTGCCATACTGAAAGAGCTTGTTGTCTACGCAATTTAATAACCTTCTCCCGGCAATGTCCCTTCTGACGCAACGTGATTCAGACATGAATCATGCCAAGCAAATGGCAAGTGTCTTTATCATCACATAGCAGACTTGACCAAATGGTTACTGTTTATTATTGGCAGACACTGCAGGATTTGAGCCCTACAGTGTAAAACACTAGGAATTACATCTCCTGTAATGCTTGGGCCTCTTCATTAAACATCATGGGGATGTTTATAGTTTCCTTCTTACTCTGCAAATCACAGCAGTGGCACAAATTTTTCAGCACGAGTTTTGTCTTTGCTTGTAAAAATGAGTTAGAGTGAAATTCTTTCCAAGTGGCTCTGCTCTGCAGGACAGCTTATGATAGAAACAAAAGTACAATACTTTTTGTCCACTTAAGCAAGGCATACTTACTTAGCCTTTTTATTTTTTTCCTTGTGAAACAGTTTCTCCAGCCATGTAAGAATTTCTGTCACCCTTTTCTGACCTCTGTCCAACTTCTATTTTTCCCACCTCATCTGAGCTAGCAAAAGAAATTTGCTATCTTGGCTGCAACCCACATCATTAAGGAAAAAATGTGGAATGACAGAAGTACAAAGACATAGGTCACTTATTGTGCAGCATTGCAACAACAAAAGAAAAAATTACAAAAATACAGGGTGTAGAAATGAGAAAAAACTTTTTAAGATTTTAAAACCTGCAAAATACTGAAGAATATGCTACGTGTAAAATTTTTCTCCTGCAGTAATTCTGATGCAACATCATAATTAAGCTTTAAGAAAACAAACAAGTCATCTTAAAATCAAATACCCAGTCTGAGACGAGTAATATCTAGGTAAAGCATTGCCTTGCACCTCATTTACAATATAAGCCACCATTCCTTATTTTAATGCATGTTTATGTATCCAGGCTTTCTAAGGTATCATCAAAGTTGCAGAAGAGTGAGGTGGTTCATCTGTAGGATCATGCTTAATGTATATGATGTAAGAATGTCAGCAAGAGTTTGGGGAAAATCTTCTCAGAGACATTACTGGCTATACTCATATCTACAGATGTACTTTCCAATGTCAAAGGTTATTTGTACTGCAGTACTTTAGGGCTCCAAGGAATCCTGAAGCTTCTGCCTACCAGCACATTAAATTGCTGCAAGAACAGCAGGTCTTGATGACTATTTTTGTTTGTTTAGTTTACAGCACTTTTATGTAAGAAGTTGCCTAAAAAGATTTGCTTCTTATAGCTCTGGTGTTCTAGGTGGTGCTTTATTTCAAGATGTACTTCTTACTGCTGCCTCCAATTGAATAATTAGATGACTGGTAGTGTTACAGTCTGCCCTTAAAATCTGTGTGTCAGTTTACTGGTTGTGAGCTGAACACAAAATTAATGTTACTAAGATAAGAAATTCTCTTACCTAAGGTATGATAAATTTTGTTTCCCTACACATGGTGGAGAGTGTGCTCTTCTGAACACCCACTGCTAACAACAAATACTACCATTAAGGGAAACAGATTTCAGTACATCAACTGGAATTTGCAAAAAATTCTAGCATCCCAAACTCAATCTGAAAATTTTAAAAGAATTTAACACATAGTCAGTGATCTATGACTTAAACTACTTGTGCTAAGCATTAGATCACCATGGTTTGAGTGGATACAGTAAATGTCAAGTGGAGGTTAACATCCCAGCCCACGCCAGAGGACACTCGTGGTGGAACTTTTGATTTAGGACACACACAAGAAAAGCAGAATAGTTTACAAATGGTCCATGACCTACCCAACTATCTGGAGCCCACATGCCTTTTGGTGTCTGAGGAGATTTGACTCATCCCTTCCACAGATACCAGCGAGTGCAGAGCAACCATAAAGATTGAGGGTGTCCCCCAAGTTTCCTCAGAGGACATTTCTAGTGTAGAAAAAAATGACTTCAAAACATTACGTGGCATCAGTGAGAAAACGGCAAATGTTCAAGGATACAGTATATAGTCAGTTGTCTTTTTTTTTTTTCCTGATTGAAAAGCCAACCAAAGATAATTTCAGTTTTTTCATTCCTCCCCATGTCAAAACTCTCCTTTTGGACCTTAAGGCAAGTATTTGAAAGCATGGCTGAGTTTTCCTGGGGACAGCAGCACTATGGAGACTCCAAACTCCTCTCCCCACCAGGCAGCCTACATGAACAAGGACACCAATTTAATGTAATCGCTGCCACGTCCACCCACAGCGGCTCCCCGGGGTGGAAGCCAACAACGCCTTGGGCACATGGCGCGGCTCTTGGGGATGGTCCTGGCCTGGACTCGAGGATCCCTCCCAGAATCATGGAATCGGCTGGGCTGGAAGAGACCCCTGAGATCATCAGGTCCAACCCTTGATCCAACACCATTGTGGTTACTACATCGTGGCACTTAGCGCCACATCCAGCCTCATCTTAGAACCTCCAGGGACGGTGAGTCCACCCGTTCTTCCCCCTGCCCGTGCTTTATTTCCCAGCCCATTCCCGTTTCCCTTCCCATCCCCCGTGCTTTATTTCCCATTCCCATTTCCATCCCCCGTTCTTCATTTCCCATTCCCGTTCCCATTTCCATCCCCCGTTCTTTATTTCCCATTCCCATTTCCATCCCCCATTCTTTATTTCCCATTCCCATTCCCGTTCCCACTCCTGCTCGGCCATCCCGGCCCCGGAAGCCGCCGCCGCTCTTTGGCCCGCCCGGAACCTTTGGAGCCGGAACGCAGTTTGTCGGCGCGGGGGCCCGGCCGGAGCGCGGCACCGGGCGGACCGCGGCGAAGATGGCGGCGGCCGTGGCTGGCCCACGTGGGCGCCGGGCGGCGGCGAGCGCGGACAGCGGTAACGGGGGGCAGGGGCGGCCGAGGCGGAGGGTGGGTCTCTCTCTTCTCTAAAGACTTTCCGTCTCTTGCTGTGGGCCATGTCTGGCCCTGGCGGCCTCTTCTCTCTGCCCCGTCCGAGCCGGCCAGTGCGTCCGAGGCCCTTCATCCCGGGCCCTGGGCCGAGGGTTGGAGCCGTCGGTGCGGGGGGTGGGAGCTCAGGCCCCGGCGCAGCCACATGCTGAAGCCTCTTTCCAGCCGGGGGTCCCGTGGGTGACATTCTCGCTGTGTCTGGTTCTGCTCCTGCCCCGCTCTGTTCAGCCCCTCGGCCACCGACAACAGGTCCTTAATTCCCTGGGCCCACCAAAGTAACTTTCGCTGCCTTTTTGGCAGAAGGGAGAGCGACTCTGCAGAGCTGCACGAGTTCCGTGCCTGTGCGAGACAGAGATCTGTTTCTGTCCCGAAGAAAAGCCGTGGGATTCGCCAGGAGCGCACAAACACACCCGTGCCTCCATCCTTAGAGTTCTCCGCTCGTTCATGCCTCCCCGTGAGTTGTGAGGGTGTACACAACTAGTTGTGATCGCTTCTCAATTACGTCTTGTAATCGGATTACTTTTTTGTCCTTTGTTCTGGGAGGAATCAAGCTTGTGGCCGTTTGGAGCTGTAGCTCACATGTGTGTGTTTGGTTTGAGGGTCAAAACTGAAGCCAAGGGGAAGTCTTGTGTGGGAGTTTCTTTCAGAGCTCAATTTGGAATGTTTTCTATATTTAACTGTGTGTCTATACATTGATCACTGAGCAAATTTAAAAGAGTGAAGTATGGAGATGTATATGTGTTGTAGTCACACAAACACAGTTAGAACTTTTTATATTAAGCCTATGCCAGGCATCAAGGTTTGCAATTCAGAATAGAGCCCCAGGTCCTACTTCTGACAGAGTTAATTTAGTCTAAATTACTTTGAAATACCTCTTCTTTGTCTCATCCTGTTCTCTGATACTCTGATGTATAAAAGAGTAAGTTATGGATAGTTTTTGAAGCTTTTTTAATCTTTCTGTAATTGTTGAAAGCAGAATGGTTTTGGTATTATTTGGCATTATACTTCTATTTTAGTGGTGGAAAATATTATGTAAAGCAAATAAATACATACTTTTGAAATTTTCCTTTTTATAAGTTTGTTTTCTTGGGGCTGTGGAAGTTGGTCATAAGCAACTGGGGAATCCACATTTGGACTTTTGGTAGCTGTTTGTATGTATAAAAAATTCCCAAGTAGGAGTTGATCCCTTGTTTAAAAAGTAGATAGTAATATCCTGGCATGGACAAGGCCTAGGGTTGAAAACTTGACATTTTACAGTGAGAACCAGGATGTGGTGATGCACTGACTTCCTCAGATGCAGTGGTTTGAATTTATTTCTTTTTATCTTGGAACTCAGGATATGGAGACAAACTGATATCCAGAAGGATATAACAGGATAAAAAGGATGCCTTTAAGTAGTTACTGAATGTGTTGAACAAATTTGCTGCTTCCAAATTTCCACTTGATAGTAAGGACTGTTGAAAAAAAACTAATCCATTATTTATCTTGAGTGAGCGTGACACAGCACTGTGGTTGCCTTGATGGTAGTAAAAGTCATACTGATTAAGATAATGACCAAGTATTCAGTAATTATTTCTCTTCCACATTTGTTTTGTAAACATATAATCTTACTCCTTTCCGTGGCAAATGCTCTCCAAGCCTCTAAAGATGCCTGGGCGTTAGAGGTTTTGTTTTAAATTGGTTAATGCCACTGTTTTGCTGCTATGTTGGTTTTTTCTTCTGGTTTAAAAAGGCACATGGAGAAGGCAGAACAATGAATAAGTCTGGCAACAGAGTGTATGTTTATGCTTGCTAAGTAATTGAAAAAACAGTTCATTAATGGAGAATATCATTAATAGCTGTCTGCATGGTTTTATGGAAAACAGATCTTGTGAAGCAGTCCCGACTTCATTCTCTTAATGATTTGATTGATAAAGGTAGTTCATGGGATATAGTAGTGCTTACAAAGTAAAGCACTTGGCTCAGTTGTACTGTGATTTTAAAATAGTCTCTTTTAAGTAGCATGAGAGTGGTAGATGGATGAAGGTGAGTCATCTGGTGGGGAATTGGCCCCTTACTGGTGGGGGTGGGGCTGGGGTGTCCAAAACCAGCCTCCTTCTGTCCGGCACTGGATTTGTGGCCTTGAAAGTTGTATATAAGATAATTAATTTAAAATTTCATGTAGCACAAATATTAGTGGAATAGTAGTTGATAGTGGCAGGAAATATGTATGTTCTGCTCTTGATAAAGTAGGGCCACTGAAATAACCAAACATATTTTAGCACACCGTAAACTTGCAGCCCATTTCTTTCTAGTTAATCATCTGCACCGTAAAGACTTTTATTTTTGCAATTTGACCCACTGAACAGGCAAATGAGGCAAGTGCAGATTATTCATGTATCTGATGTCCTGTGCTGTTTTGATGTTGCTTGATTCCAAACTTCAGTATTGTAACTTCAGTTCCTTCTTTTTTTTTGTTTTGAAGGGCTCATAGGGTAAGGAAACATGAATTTGGGGGTGTTGTATTTGTGTATCAAGAACTTTAGCAGTTACTTATACCAGGAGTGCTCAGTGCCTCAGGTTTCTTTTGAGCTACCCAATGACTGTTTTGATTCTGTATTTCAGAAGACAGTCTCCCCTGGCTTCATTATGCTTTGGTAATCATATTTTTGATGGCGTTGTTTCCCCTGTGCAGATTTTTCTTGTAAGGAATGCCCCTCCAGCTTCAGTTTAATCCCTGTGGCTGTTTTCACTCAAACACCAGATGTCACTGTTGCAGTTTCTATGTGAGTGTGTACATACATACATATGCATATACATACAGATATGTGTGTGTATGTATTTATAAGTTATAATTTCTGAACTGGGAAGCACAGGGGTTTTTTCCCCCACAATTACCAGCCCTAAACATAAACATATTCATTATTCTAATAAGAAATATCCAAGGCTGCCTTTTCCCTTTTACCCACCTGCTTCAGTCACTTCAAGTAATTACTGAGATGAGCAAGCACTTGCACTGCATAGTTTATAGAAAAATCATTATGATGCTGTATGCCTTCTTGAGAAATTAATTGTAACAGTACATGTACAGCAGTGCATGGCCCAGAACTTGGATACCATTTACATATGGAGCAAATTGCACTAGTGATGAATCCTTAACAGAAACAGAACTCCTGATAATTTTTTTGTTCTTTTTTTTTTCTTTTTTTTTAATTCCTAGATTCTGAGTTAAGCTCAGAACTTCCAGAAGACAGCTACTCTTCAGGAGATGAAGCCCAGGACGGTGATGATGAAGATGAGGCAGCAGCCCTTGGCAATGTGGTTGAAGAGGCAACAAGCTCCAAAGATGGCCCAAGTTCAGGCTGGGCAGATGCCATGGCAAAAGTGCTCAACAAAAAGATTCCACAGAATAAGTCCACCATTTTGTCCAAGAATAAAAGCCTGGAGAAGGAAAGAGAAAAGTTAAAACAAGAAAGGCTGGAAAAGAGGATGAAGGTGAGAAAAAGATGCAGTATTTCATGTGCAGTCATGGTCAAATGGGCTGCATGCAAGATAGCCTCAGCAGAGATTTGGGAGAGCACTCTGAGACTGTCTCAGTTTGGGAATCTCTCCTCCACAGTGATCTTGAGTAACTTGAGTTTTTTTGCTTTCCAGTCATGCTTTGTAGGGCTTTTTCCCTTACTGCATTTTCTGGGTCATCAGGCAGTCTGATCTTTGACAGCAGGACTATTCCAGTCTGTCAGCTTAAGGTGTTTTTGTTTTTGAAAGGGTGAAAGCAACTGCTTTAAGCTTGGTTTTCTAATTGCTGTTGTTAATTTGGAGTGAAATTCACTTTGTCGGCATTACAAGTTGAAGTAGTTCTTTATCACAGACAATGAGAGAGAAAGAGAAGAAAATTTCCTTCATTTAAATTATGCCACAGCTTCCAAAACCAGGGTCTCTAGGTTGAGACTGCAGCAACCATTGATGTGGTTGTGAATCGTTCTTTGCGCCCCTTGATGATTTTCCTGCTTGGAGTTTTCTACTACGGTATCTGTTCCCTAAATTGCTTCTGGTTCTGAAAGTGTTATGAAGAAAGCAAAATTATGTTGGCAATAAGTCATTTGTTTGTGTCTTTAGTGGAACTTTTAATTCCAGGCTGTGATTGATTTACCTCCAGGCTAGAAATACATTAATAGTTTTAATGTCTCATCTTACCAGTTCTTTTTCAGTGGGATAGCCAGGTTATTCACCTGACAGTTTGGGACATGCTGTGGTTGGGCCACAGCTTGCCTTTTAAATACAGTGAGCTTCCATACAGCATCTGTGCAATTATGGTTGTCCTAAATACCTGTTCTCATCCAGTAAATATGTGGGAATACTATGAAACAGGGGTGGGATACAGGTCCTCAAACTGACTTGTTTACCTTTGGAAAACTTGAAAGCAGTCTGCCTTCCACTGCTTTCTTGCTGATGGAAGGTAGGATAGGGCAGTTCTTTTGATCAAAGGCCAAAACATGGTCATAAACTCAGAAATTCATAGTAGTCTGCCTGGAATTATAAAGATAAGGACTCTGAAATTCCATTAAAGACTTATTGCATAAAACAGATTTAATGGAACATCACCAGGCCCAGAACACTGTTAAATTGTTCAAAGGGAAAGAAAAAATTTCACTACCTTACTCTTGAAGCAGAGGTTGTGAAATATAATGGTCTCCTATTGTAGCAGAAACAAAGCTGGTGATATTTTGGCCCCTGGTAATGGAAAATGGATCAGTTTGGTTTTGAAACAGAGAGCCTCAAAAAAATCAGGCAAAAATCAGTGTCGCACACATGAATTGTTGTCCTGTGGACACTTGGTGCTCTTCCTGGTGTTTGAGTTCTGCCTGTTGCAGTCCTTGTCTTCCCTTGCTGTCGGTCACAGAGCTATATTGGGGTTAATTCTGTGGGGGAGGTCAGATTCCCAAGGCTCAAAATGTGATGTGCCTGTCTTGATAGACCCAGGATTTTATTATGTATAAATTTCTCTGTGATCAGCCTGTGAGTCTTGGAGTTGGAAGCTGTCTTTGAATAATTTCCTTGTTCATGGCAGTCAGTGTGAAAGCATTTTTATTCTAGACTTTTGTCACTGAGCAGGTGACTGAGACTTGACTGTGGTCCTTGGTGTGTCAATGCAAGAGAATTTCTCAGACCTGTTGTCCAGCCACATATGGAGCCCCCCTTACCCTCCAACCAAACGGAACTTTGCAGATATTTTTTTTTCCTCCTGCTACATACTCTATCAGAGTATGCTGCATTCTCATAACAATATTTATAATGCAGCTCGATAAAAAGCGGGAATGGGAAATGATGTGCCGAGTGAAGCCAGATGTTGTCAAAGACCGAGAGAAAGAAAGAAATCTTCAGAGAATTGCCACGAGGTAAGAGTTTTTCTGAATGCTTTCCTTAAATATATGTATATCAAAAAGGGGAAGAAAAGGCCTATGCAGGTAATCTGTTTCCAATCAGATTGAACTCTTAAGAAGTGACTACCAGGAGCCGAGAGATTTATATGCAGGTCTTCATTGTATAGTATCATGTTCAGCAAAAGATTTCAGAAGATTTATGAAAGCAAAAATTTAGATGGGAATCTAATGTTTTCTTAACAGAAGTGCTTTGTTGGATCCCTCCATTTTGTTAATTTAATGGTTTAAAAATGCAGAACAGTTGTTTCTACTGTTCCAGGTTTTTTTTGCGTCTCTGCAGAGGATTCACCAAATCAACAGCTTTTAACTTCAGCTGCCTGTTCTGTGTTGTGGTAGTTTGGTGTCTCAGAACTAATTGAACACAAACACCTTCATATTCTGCCTGTGTCTGTCTCCTTATTCGTTGCTCTGCCTTGTCCCCTTACTTAAGCTGCCCTTAAGATCTTGCCTGAAGAATTTAATTGCTGGTTGTAGGATGAGTAACATGCTTCTGGGGGTGAAACATGCTCATACACTGATTTCAGGGCAAAGTTACCATGCTTACTGCAGGGCCTGAATTATTGATTTGCTTGTTACTGGTTCCTAGCAATATGTGTAAAGGAGGAGTGAAATTTGAAAATTGAAAGTTTCTTACATTGTAGCAAATGTTACTTCTTAACAGAATTAAGGTTCCTACTAACCATTTTGGGGAGCTAGGAGCTATCCAGTCTCTGTACTAATTAGTTTCTTTGGTTGGGGGTTCATTTCTGTAAAAGCAACTTGAGTTAAAAAATTTCTTCTGTTGTTTTTTTTCCCTATCCCAGAGGTGTTGTGCAATTATTTAATGCTGTCAGGGCACACCAAAAGAACATGGATGAGAAGATGAAGAAAGCTGGGAGCTCTGACAGACGGCGTGCTAAACTGCTGTCTTCTGTTTCAAAGAAAGATTTTATCAATGTTTTAAGAAACATGGAGGGTGCTAAAGGAGGCAATAATGCTGGAAAGGCTACAAAACGTAAACAGGTAGGCTTCATCTGTGAGAAGAAAATGCATACAAGATACCTTCTGAGTATAATTACTGTCCATTAATGTGCCTAGTCTTCATAACAGCTTTGATCCAAATAGAGTGTTTTGAGAGTTCTAAGCAAGGGAACAAGTAGCTCTTAGCCTGTTTTCTCTGTCTTTTGGGTATCAAAATATGAATCTCCTGATAAGGCATTGAGCCTTGTATGCAAATAATTTGGTTTAGCTGTGTGTTTAAAAAAAAAAAAAAAATTGGATTTTATCTTGAATTTTTGCACCAAGCATGGAACAAACTGCTAGATTTTAGTGGGTTGTGACATTTGGAATTTGGCCAGTAATAGCTCCTTAAAATTGTTAAAGACATGGAGGCTCTTCATCTTACATGGTGTATTAGACTGTACTACTTGTGTGTAGCCACAGTTTGGTCATGCCAAACTCACTTCCTTTGAATGATTATGGTATCTGGAACTGAAGGGATTTGCCATACAAAGTGATACCACAACAGAAAGAAACAGAGACATATTAAACATTATATGTAGGCTTTTCTTTCCCTGGTTCTGGTGTGTATTTAGGCTGATGTGGCTTCATTGCTGTTATGATGTTTTGGAAAGAAATATGTTCCACTTTTTCCAAACGTGTTTAAGAGAGACGTGGTGTAGTTGAACTCACCCAACTCTTCATTGGTTCTTTCAGTTCACCAAGTAGCTCAAGGTTGAAAACAACTTCCTCAGACACTCTCATATTTCAGAAGCTGCATGGTTTCGAAGCGTATCTGTGTTCAGGTTTGAAGTCTGTGCTTGGTAGTGGGTGGAATACTGCTGTTGGCCCAGACTCACAACAGTTAACTAAGTGCTTTTCTGTGCCAGGAAGAAATACTTTAATCAGCTGGGAGACAACAGTTTGTCATATGTTTTTTGTTTGTGTGCACTTGGGGAACATGCTGAAACACTGCCTGGCATGAAGTGCTCATACAATTTTCATGGAAGTGTAATATTAAAGTATTTTTAAAATTCTTTGGATAATGAGAACAATTTAGCTTGGTGCTGACACTTTATTTCTCCTTAAATAATTCCAGCTTGCTTGTTTGGGTGGGGGGCCGTGTGTGTGTGGTTCTTTTTTTGTTTGTTTGTGGTTTTTTTTTCCTCCTCTGGAATAGGAGACTACCAGAGCACTAGCAGTGCCAACTACTGTTGTAGTGGGCATTCAATCAATAGCTGAGCAACAACTAGGACCTTAGTTTTCTTTTGTGTCAGATTGTAGCAGGACAATTTTCTAATCAGTAGGTCAGAAAACATAGATTGCAAATGTTCCTGTACTATAAAAAAAAGAAGTCTTATTTTGGCAACATCGGTAACAGCACATTTCCACTCAAGCGCTCTGGAGGTGCTTTAGATGCTGGCTGGTTAGTGCTGGGTTTGACTGTTAATACAGGTGCTCATTTCACATTGCTTGTGAACAAACCTGGGGCGGGGTTGGGGTTTTTGGCTGCGGGTTTTTAATAGCATGTCTGCCTAGATAGACCACCCCTCTTCCTCTCTCCCTTGTTGCCTTTGCTTCAGTGACTCTCCATTCAATGCTGAACCAAACTTCAATAACTCCTTTTCAAGCTGTTCTTAATCTTCCTTATTTTCTCTTGAGAACATATCTTACTCATTCAGCAGGCTCCCATTCTGGTAGTTGATGCTTAAGCTTGAGGCCAAAATCTGATCTTCAGTCTCCTCTTCAGAATTACACAAGCATTTAGCCACTGAACAGTACTGCTGGCCTCCACGGTCCCATCTCTGCTTCTTGGTCTTTGGGGGTGCTTCAGAGGGTAGTGAATTCCTTGCAACAGGAGTTTGGTAGATTGTGCCATCTGAAAGCTTTTGTTTGTTTGTTTTGTGGGTTTGTTCTTTGTAGCAGCCTGATTTGTTTTTAGCATGTGAGAGTATAGCATGGATTTCATTTTTAGAAAAGAGGGGGGAAATATATTTATTTATCTCAACAAAAACAACGGAAGAGATGCCAATCCCAAACTCCAGGCATTCTGCCATCAATTAAAACGCAGTCCAGAACAATAAAAACACTACCCCACCCACGTAAAGCAAGCAGTCAGCAGGAAAAATAGCAGAATAAAATTTTACCAGTGAAAGCAAACCTTTCTTGACTCAAACCTTGTGCTGTGACAGCAGACTTGACTGTGTTTGTGGGAATGGGCAATGCTCTTTCTTGCTCTGCAGTAGTTTTTGAATGCAAAATTTCCTGCATATTTTTGAAAGTTTTCTGGTTTCTTTCAAATGTCAGGGGTTGTTGAAGAAATCCCTTATAAAGATCTGTTGTGATTGACTTTTTAGTCAAGTATATTTATGCATGAGAAAATGAAATTAAATGCTCTGTAAAGGCCTGTCTGCAGCATTGGGATTTCATGGTAGCACAACCACTTTTTGAATCTTGTTCTCTCTTTCCATCAGCTTCATACCTTGGTGGGAAGGACAAGTAACCTGTGCCCTGTGAAAACATTGCTTATAGTCATGTATACCGTTAGCCCTTGGCCTAATTATTACTTGGCGTTCACCCTACCAATGTGACTGTGAAAGAAAGACTTTAAGGCTGTGAAAGTTCTCCTGTGCCCTTCTTGTGAAACCGTAGCCCTTCTTGGGATTTTGTGTGCCCAGATGGGAGTAATTACTCTTCTGAGCTGGAGCCAAAAGCTGTGCCTTTCATATCATTAGCTGTTTATCAAGGTATTTCTTAATCCTTGCTGAGCCAGCTGACTTGTGTAATATTTTTTCCTGTTTTTTTCCAAGGGACTGTGCATGATGCTTGCCTCTGGGTAAGATCATCTAATTTTCCTCCCCTCACCACCTTGTCTGAAGCTTTGCAATGTGGGAGAAAAATGTAGTAATTTTCGTTTTTAAAAAAAATCATACTTGTTTGTTGTTGGTAGGGGGGGAGGGTTAAGTTTTCGGGTGGGTTTTTTTGGGAAGCACTTACTAGCATATATGAAAGCTTTCAATCTTGTTCAACACAGTCCTTGCAGACCAGATTTTCATTTCAGCACATGTTGGTCATATCTTGCAGCTTCCCACCTGTAAGAAACATTAAATTACAAGTTTAGAAAAGGTACATATCAGAGATGCTCTTTTTTTGAGCCCCAGAGGCTGAAGTCGTCTATATGTCTGTAGAAGAGATACAAAAGTAGGTAGGTGCAGTAAAGGATTCCTTGAAGGAATCTTTTGTTTTCTTTAGGTCCTTAAGAAATTTCTGGGTGTTCTGAGGAAGTACCTTTGCTTCCAGGGTTGAGTGAAGGTTCTGGTATTTTAGAGATGCACAGACATGTTGGCTGATGTAGTGAATTACACGAGGTCATGAAATCTTAATTGTAAGAAAACAAAGAATTTCAGAGTTAGCATTCTCAGAGGAGCCTCAACTCTTCTCCCTTCCTGCTTGTCAGGACAACAGGGTCGTTCAGTCCCAGAAGATTTCATCTTGACTATTTGCTTGTCATTTGTGCTGCTCTCTCTAAAGCATCACTGTGGTAAAACATTTTCTAGTATACGTCATACAAACAACTGGCGTGAAGGTTACAGATAGTCTTTATGACAAGCATAACCTGAACTCACGAACCTTTCATTTTCAAATAGGCCTTTGTAGCATAATTTTGCTTCAACTTTTAAGTTTTCTCACACCAGATCTGTGGCAGAGAATTTCAGTGGTGGAAGTAAGAGCAGGATTTCCTGGCCTACTTGAGTCATCATGATCCAAATTCTGCAAGGTAATTTTTCTGTAAGCTATGCTAGCTACATGACCTGGAGGTACAATTTGCTTCCTGTTTTGTGATGACATCTGGAAAAAATTGGTTATTGGTCTCAACATAGTACCTATTCTAAAGTAATTTATTGATAGGAAGGAAGATGAGTAGAGAAGAAAACAAGTGCTATTTCATATCAGCTATTGCTCATATGGGACTTTAAATAAAGTGCTTTTCCAGAAAAGTTCCTTCTGCCTGAAGCATATTTTATAAATGCTCCTAGTGGTTGGTAAATAATTTTTAAGCCCAGTGATTAGAGTCGGGTTTGCTATAGATTTTTCTTTTTTATTCAAAAGACTTTTAATTTTAAGCAGTAGTTTGAAGATTGTTCAAGGGCATGAGGAGTACTACACTCTTACGGGGATACAAGAAGTGGCATGGGGGCTTTTATTTCTCAAGTTAAATGAGGATATAGAATGTGCTTTACAGCTTAAACATGAGCTCTGTTTAAAAACTGTGGGAGTGATTGCCTTCTTTTTCTTGCAGCTGTATAAGTACTGGCCATCAGTATGTTCTGCCTTTTTCCCACTGTTTCCACAGTGTAGAAATGGGGAGGGGAAATATTTTCATCCATGTATCTGTTTGAACTTACAGTAGTCTGAACAATTCCTTCAACCAGCTGTAGGAAATAGTTTGTTTCTGAAGTATGGATGAAAGCAGAGATGACTGCTAGAAATTTGGTGAGGTGTATCAACGCCTCTTTTAATCTTAAAAGGAAACTTTTTTTCCTTAGGTGATAATGGCATTGCAGAGTAGCAGAAGTTTATTACTACAGCTGTTGTGTGCTGGTTTTACAGAACAAATTGAAGGAGTAACCAGGCATGCATGTATTCCAGCAGATTTGAAGGGGCAGCCAAGTATTAATTTAGTTCAGCTGCAGCGAGAATAGATGTGTTCTCCCAGTTTTAATAAATGTCTTCCCATCACATGCACAGAAACTTTTGTATTCCTCTGGATACTGCATTTTTATGTCTTCTTCCCAAATGTATGTACATACTCTTGAAAGTCACCTCATGTATGTTTGGAGCTCATGCTTTTAACGTAGTGTCTTGGTTTTGTACCAGAAGGTTCCTGATTACCAAATTGCTGTATGCTGCTTTTTATTCTTAGAAATAAATGCAGTGTAGCCTGCCACCAGTTTGCTGTATCCTATATTCTTTACATTCTTTAAGGTAAAGGGTTGTTGTGAAGTACTAGAATTTGTTTGATGGTGATATTTTTACTTTAAATCTGTTTAGAAGATGTATTGACTTAACCAATTTGGATATCAACAGGATTAGGTTTTTAAGATGTGCAAACACAGTT
The DNA here is from genome assembly GCA_035221455.1 of Xenops minutus. NCBI lineage: Eukaryota > Metazoa > Chordata > Aves > Passeriformes > Furnariidae > Xenops > Xenops minutus. Next base: position 19,611,506 of record JAWWEE010000105.1, on the reverse strand, counting down.
CTCTGTGTTGCTCACATTTGTGTTAACATGGAAATGTAGGTCAATATTTGTCAATATTTAAATGTGTGTTTGATTGATGAATGTTAAGAACTTGACACCGTGATTTCAACTCCAGATAAGGGGATTAAGGGTCATGTGATGGGCTGTATTTCACTAGGTTTGCCCTTTTTCCTATGTTTTTATACTCAGATTTCCCTGTCTGCCCTCTTTCTCAGATACTTGATCAGAAGTCAGAAGAGGAACAAGACTGTGATTTTGCACTTTATTCCCATCTACCTCTTTTTTTATCATCTCCTGTTTTAGGTTCCTGACAGATTCTTTTGCCCTGCACCTGAGGGCCAAGCACACAGCCCAGCATCCTGGTGCCTGATGTGAGAGCAGCCCTGGCAGTAGTTCTTACAGAAAGGCCAGTTCCCTGTTTGTCACCATGGTCACGCATGGTCCAGCTTAATGCTGTCTTATAACATGCAGATAGTATGTAGTCAGTGAGGACAGATGTCTTAAGAGAACTTGGATGCTAAATGCCTATTGTATCTACTGAGGTGATGATACAAGGTTTGGGGAAAGCAGTTTTCCAGATATTTATAACTTGTCCTGATCCAGGCAAATGATCGTGGAGATAGCAAAAGATATGTTCCCAGCTCCAAAATACATCCTTAACTGATTTTTAAGGTCAAAAAGAATGGATGATGCATGGTTTTAATGGATTCGTGTAAGAAATGTCTCTCTCTTCCTTAGAACTGAAGACAAAATATTTTAAGTTTGTCTTTCTGTGAAAAGGAATGGACTTATTTTATTTGAAACCTTGCAAAAGCCTTCAGCACCAAGTGGTTGAAGTCTGGCAAATTTTTAAGTGAATATAAACAGGGACTTGTGATTGAAATGTCAGGCAATAGTGAGACTGCTCCATTTGTCATATTTGAAAGTAACTTGCCTTGCTATTTGTTTATTAGTGCACAGGATGCTGTGATGGTGGGTTTTTTTTCCCAGAAGATGTTGCAAGGCTTTTTTTCAGTAAAACTATGTCTAAAAGAACCACATTTGAAAAACTTGTGGCATACATCTTCTTTTGATGTTCCCGTAAGTATACAAAGCACTAAGAGTCAAATCGTATTAGACTTTTATCTGGTAAATCGAGTTGGAAGCCTGATAAAAGCAGCTCTCCACTTTTGGCTTTGTTCATAACTCTTACAGGCAGGGCAATGTACATAGAGAAAAATACATCTAAACATTTCATAAAGTTTTATAAAAAATGTTCTCTGGAAGTAAGAAAGTTTGGGTGGAGCTTGTCTATCTGAAAAAGTTTGTTTCCCCTATCTAAGCATTTTCTATTGCAAATTATCTTGAAAAGTGATTCCTTTACTTTGAAGTTTTATTAAGGTATAAAATGTTCTGATTTCCAGAGTGTTGACCTAGCAGATGTGTATTATAAATTACCTCTGTGGGCATCTACTCATCTGTTTATCTTGGAAGACTTCAGGAGTGGTGGGTCAAACTGCTTCCAGCTTTCAATGGTTAGAGATTTGCTGAGTTCAGTACTTTTTTTTTTTTTGTATGACCAGTTCTTAATGAGTGTTTCTGAAATTTACTGAAAGCTTAGAAAATACACTTTTTTCTTTCTTTTTTTTTAATTTTTTTTAACCTAGTATTATTGCAAGTTATACTAAAGCTGTCTTTTGGAAAGATCTGACCTCTTTTTGGTTCGTTGCTGAATCCTGGACAGTGTTCTGCAGGTGGTCTTTGTCATTTCTGTTCCACCTGCAGCTGTTGGGAAAACCCGTATAGAAATATAGAAGGAGATGGAAAGGTCAGAAATGCAGAGAAAGGGTAGCCAGATGGCTAAGATAAGGCATTGGGATCGTGGGCAGTTTACATATTCCTTCATCAGGTTTAAGCCACTTTCAGAAAGCAGCCTGGGAGTGTTGCCATTTAAGTAAAAGCAGGGGCAATGGGGGGTAGGGAGGTTTAGTTGGACAAGCTGCTTAGTAGACATAAAAACTTTGGTATTTCATATTTAGTAATAAAATTGCACAAAAGCTAATTCCTTTTGGGTTCTGGCTTTTGGTTTTTTCCTCACTCTTCTACCTCATAGTTTTTTGGATCCTTATATTTCTTTTGGGACTCAAATTTAAGTGGAAATCCTGAGTCAGGAAGAGGAGGCTTTTTATTAGCCCTAATTCTTCCTCATCAGCTAGTCTGTGAGATGATTTCTTAAGTGCTGCAAGTGATGGACATGGTCCATGAGTATGGTCATTACTGTAGCTTTCATTGTTTGAGACAACCTTTTGGGAATCACTCTGTTACGCCTTTTGCTGAATCATAATGAAAAACTGGAGGGTTTCAGCATCATTTGTAGCAAATAATTTGAGTCATATTCAGATTATTCAAAAATTTGCAAGCTACTGATTTATTGTTAAAAAAAAAAAAATACTCCAAACAGCTGCAGGTCTGTATGTTTCCATACTGTGACAACAGACCAGCTTTTGTAAAAACCTACAGAAAATTTTAGGTATCCAGTTGAGACAGTTCATTAAGTGTCTTGCATAAATGGGTAACATCTGAGAAAAATCTGTTGTGACTTGAAAATGTTTGTCTAAAGTAGAATATTGAAAGACATGAGTATGTGACTTCTGAGGGATAGCACACTGAAGGCCTTAGTCTTGACTGGATGCTTTTTACTATACACTCTTGCTGTATCTGCATATTTTGCAGGTACAGCTTGATGGTTCAGGAACTGTGCAACTTGCAACAAGAATGTTGTGGTTCTGTTTTATGTTCAGGTTCATCTTTAAACTCTGTCATGTCTTCATTACTGCAGGAAATACACATTAAGAAATATAGGACCAGCTGATGAAGTTTTTTTAATCCTTATGAGAAGTGGTGTGGCATGTATTTTTGGGTTGAAGTGCTGCATACCTATGAAAATTCTTTATTCCTTTACTTTGAATCCTATCCAAACAGAAGAATTCTTGGTTCGGTATCTTCCTTTTAGTAATAATGATGGAAGCTGGAATGGAGTTGCCCATATAAGATTGCTCTTGGTAATTAACCAGTATGCTTTCTAGAACAAAATGAACAATATTTTGCAGACAGGTTACCTGAGGTTAATGACTAGATATCAAGAAAAAGCTGTTCTTTCTGATGGATAGCATTGTCTTTTCCAAGTCAGAACTATAATTCAACTAGTTCGAATACCCTAACTTGCTATAAAAATGTTTGATATGCAATGAAAGTGTAATGTGTGGCCTTAAATACAAAAATCTTAATCATACGTTGTTTTCAACCAGTACTCATTGGGTTTTTATGTCAAATATTAATTGATCCTGATGCTGTGCAGTGTCTGCTCTGAGAATCCTGGTAATCAAGTACAATGAACCATGAAAGCTGTGTGGAGATTTAGAGGTGAATAAAGGGTAGAAGTAACAGGTGAATACACAGGTAGTATGGCCAGTATGGTAGGAAGGAGTTTCACTGTCAGTAGTATGAATGCTGATAAACAGGCACTGCACATGTGAAGGCAAAAGCATGTGGATGAGGAAGGTGAAGCAGTTTTGTTTTTACAGGAGGGAAAAACAAATAGGACTGAAAATGAGTAGTGATGGCATACTGAAAGGCTGTATGGTCTATAACCTTTGTGCCCTGAAGTGTTGCATGATAACCTCGTACAGGGAAATGTGCTTTTTCTGTGTTTTCCAGGTATCTTTTCTGTAATAACTTTCAATCCACTTTGAGCAAATTTTTTCTTGGTACCTGCTTAAAAATGCTTACTTGTGGACTTTTTTTCTTTGTTTTTGTGTTTTGTTTGTTTGTTTTTATGTCAGTGGAGTGTTTTGGCCTGACAGCTGAAAAGATAGTGTAATTATGTTTGCAACATTGTCATTTTACCTTGTATTTTAGAGAACAGGAGTTACATATCAAAGAATGAATATGAGTTACATATTACAGAATGTTCCACAAGGGGAACTGTCAGTATGGGTAAAGGTAACAGTTCATACCTGTGTTGTAACTTAACTATAGGACTGTTTAGGTGAGTCTTATTTTCAGGTGAGTTTTTCTTTTCTGTGAGCAACTTCTGGTGTAGCATGCCCATGCTATTCATCATGCTCATTAAAATGTGTGAACGGAATCTTGATGCCAGTATGGCCAAACATGTCTTGCAGCAACATGTGGTGAAATTCCTTGTGCAGCAGAAGGATTTCTGAGATGGCTGCTGTCAAAGCTGGAGTACAGCACAGGCTGAGGAGTTCCAGAGCATCCCATATGCAGAAGGGCCCTGTGTTAAGCTTGAATTCCTAAAACATCTTTGCTTTTTTCTGACAGAAATAACTATTTATGAGGTTTCTGGTGAACTAAGGCTGAGGAAATATGTTCTCTCTTAAGCTTTTTCTAAGATTCTTCTCTGCAACTGAGCATTTGATAATGATGCTAATGAATTTTGTTCTTTGCTTAGGTCCAGATTAATGCTCATTTTTAGAAATTCTTTAATTCAGTCCTGACCCCTCTAAAGCTGGGACATGTTTAAGCCTCTGCGTGCCAACCCAAAGCATTCCTTCTCATTCACACATCCCCAGTTGTAGTAAACCCGAGAGGAGGATGTAAGGATGGGGAGATTCCTCATGCAGGTCATTAAGCTCTGGGTGGTCTTCTGGCTGTGTTCAAAAGGAAAATCAGTATTTGTTGTGCTTGTAGGAATAATTCCAGTGTGTTGCTTGCAGAGAAGTTTGAACAGGAACAGCAGGTTTCAAAACACACGGTAAAAAAAGTTTCATTACCAGAGCAGATTCTGGTGTGTATGAGAGACCTTGTGAACCAAGTAAATTTCCTGTGCCACTGTTAATATCCACAGGATGGTGTCACTTCAAGTATACAAAGGCTGATTAGTTCAGTCGCTCTAATTTCTCATTCAGAGAGGAATAAATGATTGTGCAGAATTATGCTGCAGCAGGATAGACTTCTGTTGTGCAGCTCACATGGTCTGCAAGCTCGAGTATGCTTCCAAAATTGAGTTACTGTGACAATTCAGCTCAGAAGTTCAAGATAATAGTGGTACAGGTTATAAGCTCAGTTTGTGCAAATCTGTGGGGTTTTGGCTGCTTGGGATCAGGCTTACATAGGAACCTTTCTTAGAGTCATGATCTTGCTGTAGTTCAAATTGGATAAAGTTGAGAGCAGCACTGATGATCAAACCTAAGTATCACTTTACTGTTAAAAATCATTACATTTTGTTTTCTGCTTATATTTCTGCTTTAGATACTTCAGTTGCAGTTTTATGTATTTCTTCCCAGCTGGAAGAAACTTATTTTCTTACCCTGTGAGCTTGGATATTGCTGAAAATTAATTTAGGAGAAGTGATTATGCTGGTGTTCTTTGTTTTCCATTTTCTTGCCCTCTTCTGCCAAGCGGGTTTTTTATTGTTATTGCTACTGCTATTGTTAGTTTAAATGGAGATTTAACACACCTCAGTGTATGCCTGTGCGTTTTTTTCTTATTATTTTTTTCAAGCTCAGTTTAAACTGACTTGCTGGGGGCTAAGAAACAGAATAGCAGCAGTCACTGAGAGCAAGAGGTAGGCTGGCAGGGAAGGTAATTGTCACATGTATGTGAGAATGCGTTTTGGCAGTTACACTTTTTAACTTCATTATGACAAAAGCTTCCCTGTGTTTCAAGGTCTTAGATGTTTGTCTTGAGCAAAACAGAGAAAACTGGGGAGGCAGTTCAGATTAATTAGACATGTTAGAATTGTTTTCTCAGGGCTTAAAGTTGTTGCTTGAGAGATATTTATGTTAGAAATTCCTTCCCTGACAGGTACAAATAAACATTTATTGTATGTGATGGTAAAGAGAGATGCCCCTGCAAGCTCTGTCATTTCATCTTTTACATGGAGCAAAGGCGTGGGAGTCCAGTGTGCTGATTGTAATTCCTACATCTGAAAAATGTTCCTTTGTTAATACCCTGCAGTTACTGTCTTCTGGACACAGGCTGTAGGGGAATCTCTTTGGTGCTGTAGGTGTGTTTGCTGTTTTGCAGCTGCAGAGCTGGAGTGTGCTCAAGTGACATGAGCTGGTAGGAGGTAGAGTGAAATGCTGTCTTTTGTCTGTGTGCCCTGATTTCAAGGCACTTCTTTTAATGCCAGTACTTACCAATAAGCATTATGGACTTTGGTCTGCTTAAGAGTAAGGTTCTGAAAAGCTCTGGCAAACTTTCATATTCTGTTTTTAGGATGTTGTTGCGGCAGTAAAGCAAGAGATGAAAATTAGTGTCCTGTGGTTTAGTCAGACTGAGTTTAATTCAACTTGATCTTGATTATATAGCTGCTGCTGCTACTGTGAGGCTTTCATGAACCAATTTCTCCCAAAGCATCCAGGAGGCAATTCCAGCCTGGATTCTGTAAGGGACGGCTGTTTGTTCTAGGTGACAGAACTAAGCTTTGTTGGAGGGTGGGTGATTTTATTAGGACTTGGCTGAGAATTTGAGTTCATCTTGTCCTGGGTAAAGGGTATTGTAAAGGGTGTCTTCAAACCAGAATTAGTTTGGGAAGCACATCCCCACTACAGAACCCTACTTGTGTAAGACTTGAACTAATGCTGTGGTAGCTTAGGTGGCACACCAAGCAGGCAAGATAGTGCTTATTTTATTTATAGGATCTCTTTTCAACTGGACTATCAGTCCATCGCAGCAAGTAAGTATCTTCACTAGAGTAACCACACTGCACATTTGAGTCTGTCTTACTTCAGCTCATGATTACAAGTGCATCACCATGTCCTAGTGATATTTTCCTAATTGCTTTCCCTCAGATCTTTTGAAATAGGTTGCCACAGCTTCTGGCAAAGAACAAACCCGTTCCAATGTATGTATAAAAGAGGAGAGGAAGAAAACCACCACCACAATTTTTCACTCCTTGCCTTACCAAAGGATATACATTATGTGGCATTACAGTCTAATGTTTATATAGCCTGCTTTGTTTTCATTTGGGGATGTTCAAAGGGGACTTCAGTGTTGTAGTGAGATGTGCATGAACAGCTGACTGGAAGTTCAAAAGCATTTGTATAAAGTGAAAGATGGTTTATTTTCCACGTGCCAAGAATCATTTTTGTTTTATTTAGATGAAACCAGATTATGGCATTGAAAACCCAACTGTATTAACATTCTTAACATGAAGCAAGTTGGGAAGTGATGTTACAGTTGAACTAATTGTTAATTATACAAATAGTCTTGCTGCGTATTTTCTTAAGACTTCAGGAATGTTTTGTGATACAGTAGATTTGGGGAGTTTTTATTCTGAGGGGAAAATAGAATAGTAAATGAGTTAGGAATGAAGATACTAAACAAGGCATTTTTGGCATTTAGAAGCATGCTTAAAATTGATTAAATATTCACTTTCAAGCATTTAATCATCTTTGAGGCATGAACATGGTACCTCTGTCTCTCTCCTTAGGGCTTGTTTTAAATCTCTATTCAAACCTTTGTGGTGCCTTACATAGTGGGTAATGGAGGATCAGCATCCCTCTTTTGTTAAGGTCCTGCTTTGTCCTGTCGTTCACTTCACATAGCCAGAAAGAAGGGCTAATGGTTGCTGAATAGTAGCTTATGATGAATTTGAGGATTGGGCTTTTCAAACCCTGAGCCTTCCACTGTCATTGCTGACACTCATATACTGCTTCTGTGCTGTTTAAAACCCAAAACAAAAGAAGCAGGGGAAAAAAAAAAAATCCCTATTCTGCACATCTGAAGAAAAAATTGAATTTCTGTCAGTTTTATTATTGAATAAGTGGATTGTTTTGTAAGGAATACCAGACGTTTCTACTTAGGTATTTCAGATTTAACTCTCCTAAATGTCACTGTTCAAACACTGATTTACAAATTATATGAGGTGAGAAAAGAAAAAGGTTGGTGATTTTTGTAATTTTTTTAACCTTTTTCTGCTCTGCAAAGGTAAGCATATGAAACAACTGCATTACAGTTAAAAGGAGAAAAACAAAGTTACCCTCTCCTTGTGTCCCACAACGGAATACCTGTGTTTGTACTAATACAGATTAATCCCCATGTGGATATTTTAAGGTCTGCCTAGAGACTCATCTTATTGGTAACTCTTTGATTCCATGTAATTGATTGCCGTGTCAGAGATGATTTTTAAGCATTACTGCGTATAGCATTTGAAGTGAATTTTGCTGCAAGAGTAGAAAGTGGTGAGGAGGTACTACCCTAGGGAAAAGGGGGATTGGATGGGAGTAGGCATTAATGAGAGCAGCTGTGAAGACACAAAAGCAAACCCCAAACCAAAACACAATGCACATGTGTTGAGGAACAGCTGTGGAGTTTCTCTTTTTTTGAGAACCTGGATGCTGGGAGATTCCTTTCAGGAAGGAAAGCGTTAAGACTTCTTACCTTATTTTAGTGTTTCAGAAAGAACTGTAGGAGAAGTCACAGTTAGCCTTTCTGCTTTGATTACCTGTTAAAAATACATACCTTGTTAGACTTTTTGCCCTTAAGTAACTTCTGTTGGTGTGATATGACTTGTTAGATTTACGTTTTCTTTATTCCTCATTTCTCCTGCTATTAAATTCCATATGCTGCTCTTTCCCAAAGATTGCAAAGACATCGGCTTAAATATTCTAAATATCATCTTCCTAGATGCATGACAGAGAAGAGGCTTGAACAAAGGTCTGTAGTGATCATACATTTACTGTGGGTTTTGCATCTAGTAGGCAAGTCTTTTTCTGCACGGAATGCTGTAAGAGGTGACCCCATCCACTGTAGGGTATCAGGAGGTGAGAGTCACTTAATAGGGTAGGTCAGCTGAGGTCCATCCTCTTGAGCAGGGGAGTGGGGAAAGCACACCTGAGATGTCAGTTAACTTTTGTTTCAAAGACCCTGCAAGACTAAATTAGTATTTTCAGTGTCCATAATTCCACTTTGTAGGACGGTTTTTTGCTTGCCTGCTGGACACTGAGCCATGTTGTTCCTCAGAATTATTTTGCAACTAAGGCATAAATCACTAAAATAAATCTTTCTTCAGTACATTGAACTTGCTTTTAGTATTTTCCTTCAGTAAGAATGCAGAAATAGCTTCAAGCTGTTCTTTAAGACTTTTGCCACAGGATGGGGCTGTTGCACTGCCCAAATGTGATCTGTCACGTCAAATAACTGCAACCAAGCACTATTTTCAGTGCTAACCTGAAACTACGCTCCTGCCACTTTTCTTTATTATTCACCAGTCCGTGTAGTGGACCTCAGTTTATTCACTTTCAAGAGGTAGGAAACTTGGAGTAAGGTGTTGTTGGCTTGCTAAGTGTAGATCAACTTTGTTTCTTTTAGAGGCATTTTTGTACCATATGACAAGCCCAGGTAGTGAGGTAATAAGCCACATAAAGGGGATTTGGTTCATATATCACAGAATACGTTAAATATTAAATTTTGCTGGGGGGGGGTGGGGCTAAGCCTTTATTAAATCCATATTTGTGTTTTAGAAATGTGCCAAGAAGTGTTCTAATGAAGCAGCACCTGGGGGTTAATAAATGATATCATGAGTCCATTCTGATTGCCAAGAAAGATTTTAATAAAGGAAGCCATGCCCAGGGTTGACTGTTTCATCCATGAGGAATAATTGTTTTGTTTCCATATTTCTTTTATTGGTTGGTTATAAGAAGTTTGCTTTTTAGCATCAAGTCATTTATGGTTGTCCTGCCTGTTTCTATGTACCGTTTGCATAAAGAGTTAGCCCGTGGTAGGTCTGCCAGTGCAAACTGTAGGAGGTGTTACTTCAATTGCATGAAGAACTTCCATCTTTACTGCTTTTCACATTCATCTCATTTTCCTCTGTTTCTTCTTCTCCTCCCCTCAAACATTCAGGGTGAAGTAAAGTCTGAAGAGGGGCCAGAGTGGAATATACTGCGTGATGACTTCATGATGGGGGCATCTATGAAGGACTGGGACAAGGAAAGCGATGGAGAGGGCGATACTGAACAAGGAGGTGGTCTGAAACAAGAAGATGACAGTGACTGAATGAAACTGAAAAGCATTCAAGATAATTTCTTATCTTTTTAACTTTGCTTGGATAAAAACTCAGCATTCTGTGAATGTACAACACTTGGAGGATACCTCGTATTTATAAAAAAAAAAAAGAGACTTACACAACCTTGGAGTGTTTTCTCCTCCATGTCAAACTTTTATTTAATATAGCTCCATTTGCTATACTGAAATCCTGAAATATTTTCCAAAACAAGTATAATTTTCAGCATATTTCCAAAACATTTTGTACAGTCAAAATAGTGGCACTTGCCCAATGAAAGAAAGATTTTGCCAAGGTCATTAAAAGTTTATACATTAGTCATGGCAATTGATGTATTAGTGTGCCTGCATTTCCAAATCAGTGTTGCACTTTGAAAAGTTGTTGCAATTTGCAATAGAAATGGCTTACAATAAACACAGAAATGCCGTCACCTTGTAAAGTTATCAGGCTCCTATAGAGTCTTTACTACTTTGGCCAGAAAAGGTTCTGTAGATAATAAAGTAACCATTAATGTGATAGTTCTGGTCTTGGGGCATTAGTTTGATTGGAGACAACTCTGGAAACGTAACTGTAAAAAGAGAGACTTGACCCTACTGATTGGGGTTTATATATATAATTTATATATATTCCCCCCCCCCACTGTAAGTCTGAAGCTGTATAAGCTACAAGTCTGGGAGGAGAGGACAGGACAGTTATTGCTATTGGTTTCACTGGGGAGGGAGGGCTTTTCTCGCAATACCCTATGAAACTGTGTTCATTGTTGCTTCATTTGCAGTTCTGGTGTTCTGGCCTTTTTTCAGTAAGGAGATGAACCTCTGAGATACAGCCTTGGGGCTTAGTCAGCTCTAAAGCTAATTCCTCAAGTCTGTAAAGGGTCAAACAAGCCCTTCCTCTCAGGCACATACTGTAAAAGTAACAAATTTGGAAGACATTTGTTAGGGTAATGCAATTGGCTTTGTTTAAGCTACAGCAATTTCTCCTCAGTAGCTGTTTGGTTGCGAAGGTGTAGAAGCTAGCATACATAATAGGAATATATTCTGTATAAGCATAAGCATACAGAAGGAATTGTGTTGTGATCAAGGTGTTCCAAATGAGAGTCTAGGGTTGAATTCTGCTGCCTTCGCTGTTCCAGACTGACTGTCTGATGCTGTGTCGTTTGTTTAACTTTGCTATCACGTTTCCCCATTTGCTATGTGAAGAAAATGCCTTGGGGCCTATTAATTGATACTTAAAATACACAGTACCGTTCTGTCCATTTCTGCAGATGCCTTATGTACAAACCTTTCTTTGTACCTGCTTATATGCAGGATATGATTAGAGGCAACTTTCAAATTTTCAGTCTTCAGCATGGAAATGTGCAGTAGGACAGTGGATTTAGATTTTCCTAACGGAGGCATTGAGCAGGGGAGAGTGCTTGACCTTTGTGCATACTGCAGGATAAAAAATACAGATACAAAATGACAGAGAAACCCATCCCAACAACTAGCAATCATCCCTAGCCTATTCATCTGGTATATATTGTAGCATAATTTCTTTGAGGAGAACTCAAAGCTAACAGCAGAAATGTTTATATTTTCAAGCTGTTTTGAGTGTTAAACGTATTAGATATCTGAGGAGACATTAGTTTGTGGCCTGATATTTATTATCACAAATGAAGGCATACACCCAAAATATCAAGTGGCAAAACCACAGAAGTTTGACATATGGTTATCCCAGCTTGTGAAGGCTTGACATCTGTGCAGCTGTTCAGTGAGAGTTACCATCTCATCAGTGCAATACAAAAGTATGCTGCAATGGATTTTGAGTCTATGAAGCAGAGTGATATTCTAACCTGACATTGCTTTCTTTCTACAGAGTTCACCTACTTTGTGTGAAAAAAATACATCAGCGCCCTTAAATTTGCAGTTGTTTTCTAGTTTCCTATCCCTGGTCTCTCTCGATGATCAAAGTTTTGGAAAATAATCTAAGTTTTTCTTAGAACAATGACATCCTGAGAAGATTATTAAAAATTTCAGAATACTTTCCAAATACTTTTAGAATACTTGGGTGTTTATTTGTGCTTTTTTGGAGTAATGTTTTGATTTAAGCACTGAAGTGTCTCCTGTGTTTAAGAAAAATGTGGAATATATCAATATTGCTAAAAATCTTTTGAGCTTCCATTTCACTTAGTCTGTATGTGGAGAGGATCTCTTGGCTTTTAAGAAACTTAATACTTACATTTCTATGAATGTTGAGTAGTTATTTAAATTTTATACTGTGCCTTGCCTTTTCCTTGTCCTTTGGTTGTGCCGTATGTGGAGAAGCTCCTAGAATAACTAAAATTAACTACATATTTTGATTTTAGGCATTTGTTGGCCATTTTATTTCACAAGTTTTGTTTTTTATTGACTAGCAGTTCAAAAGATCTAAACCTTGTTTGACCTGGACACCTTCCAGTCTCCTCTCTCAGCTGTGGGATCAGCTGCCCTACCCCCTTTTTCCATAATATTCTTCCTCTTCAATAGCTACCAAGAACAACCTTCAGCAGCTTTTCCCAGCAATCAGAGTGCTTGGTCTGTTTTTCCTGCTCCCATGAATATCTCTGCTTAAGCAAAGCTGTGCCGCTGCCCTTCATTCCAGAGAGCATGAATCATCTCAACTTTGTATATTTCTGTACCTATCTATATAAAGCCAATAAGGATGGGGTGGTTCCAGTTTTATTAGGCTTCAAGCCAATTCCAGAGTATGTAGAGTTTAATATTCTATGGATTGCACGCAAAGCAATAGTTTTGTTTAATAAGAGAAGGTACAGGGTCAGCTCTTCCCCATGTCGTTTGTCCCCCGGCCCCCCTAGCCCAATTCCCATCAATTGCGCTAACTTTTTTCAGCAAGGAAAGCATCAGTTGGCCTATGGAAAAAAATAACTATATTCTCCATGCCCTTCATCCTCTTGTTAGGGAAACACTTTGGAAGGGGTGATGGAATATCCTTGTTGTGCCTGATGCTACTGCACCACAGCATCTTCCCTGTTAAAGCAGGAAGGGCAAAAGTTCCTGATTCTGCAGCTGTGAGGAAGGTTCTCCTGAGTTCACAAGTTGAGCAGAACAAAAGAGCTGGAAGCTGCCTCCTAGCAAAGATAGGGCTTTTGTGTGTGTGATTAGTTTTAAAGAGAGAAATTAATTGTTTGGAAATCATAAAAGTGTTTTGACTATCTGATGCTTCCAGAAGAAGGTGGTCTGTAGAGCTGCATCTGTTCAGAGCTGGCTGAGTGTCTGTCTCTAGGGAGGAAGGCAGAAGTCATCTGGCACACAACACTCTGCACAACTTAAAATGACAAACTTCTCATTCTTATGAAATGAGTCCTGGCATAGTTAATATATACACAGAGCAGTTGTCAGTGTTGTTCATTTCCAACCCCTGTGAATTGCTCAATGATTTCTTCAAGACTTGCTGAGGTAAGGAGTGAGAAGGCCAGGCGAAGGCTTGAGGTAGTGAAGACTTAGGATCTTGGTACACAGATACGGTCCTTATGTTAATTAAGATGTTAAACTTGGGAATCTAAGAGCTCAGGGGCAGACACTGAAGACCAGACAAGTTCTTAGTTTACAGATGGTGAATGTATATTTCTATTGCTGTTCTAAAACAGTGGCTTCTAACCTCTTGCAGTATGTAAACCTCAAATATTTCACCTCTGTAAGTGATGTAGCAGATAAAGGCTTTTCCTTAATCATTCTTTTTCAGACTCACAGTGATGGTTGATACTTCTTAGACAAAGCATTTTCTTTTCAAATGCATCTTTGGACTTGTTTTTCTGTCTTAAGGGCCATATTCAAAATGAAATTGAGTAGCTTCAACACCAGAGATGCTTGTATTTGTGTAATGTTTCATCCCTTGCAATGATTTATTTTTGTTTAAATCCATGTGTTTAACCTGTTGGATACCAAATTGTTAAATGATTTAGGGCACCTTCATCAAGCTTTCAGATGTGAACTCATGAGCACAAGTGTCCTCCCAGAGGCACTTTTGAAGGTGATTTTGGGAATACTCATAAAAAACATTATTTCTTCACAGTGCCTCAGTTGATTCAATAGCCCATTCTCTCATGCCAGTGCATGAACTTTTGGAGCATTATTTTATAACATTTTTTTAGTGTTTCTTAACTCTATTTTCAGTATATGAGGTGTTAAATGTAAACTGCTAAACAGGATCAGACTTGCGTTGAGGTTTTGATACCACTAGCATTTCTTACAGTGTTCTCAGAAGTAGCTGAATAATTAATAAAAATAGATCACTTAAAAGATAAACTGGTTACACTTATCAGAAACTTCATGCATAATTTAAAATTGCTAGATATAAAACCTGCTGATATTCTATACTAATCTTTCATAGACCTGGGTGATCACAAGTAGAAGGTAACAGAGTTGTTTGCCATAGTTTTAAAATCTGTTTGAATATTGAAATACTTAAAGATTCCACTAGCCATTTATGAGCCCTTTATAAAGTGCATTATGAATATAATCTTGGAGATTGTGGCTGTTATTTTTTAGAGGGGTGGAATACTTGACAGCACCTGCTGAAATATTTTACATGCTTATGAAAGAAATACTTTTTGTTAAGAAAAGGCTTCATGAAATTCTCAAGTGAGTGTCTCTTCATGATAACAGAAAAAGATTTTTCAGAACCTTCAGACATGATCCTCAATTTAAGAACACATTACTGAGCTAAAACAATGTATTGATCCAAGTACAAATATACTTCCAGTGTCAACACTGATCAAACAAATCTAGCATGGGAAGATGATATATTCATATTCATTTGTGCAGATTGCGTTAGCAAAGGGACCACTCAGGCCTTGCAAGATGTTCAGCCTTTCTGACATTGTACCAGTGCAACCAGCAGGTCAGGATTGCCAGTGCTGTTCTCTCCATCTGTTATATTCTGCCTTTTTTTAAAAAAACTGCTGGAGTGTTCTTTTATTTTAAGTTTCGGTGTCATTGCCTAGAATTAAAGAAGTGAAATACACTTTATGTGAAGAAGATAGTTCAAGTAAGAAGGGAAATGCATTACCTCTGTGTCTTTCTATAATGTCAATATTATTCTTCCCAGAGACAAACTGTTGTCTTTGATTCTCATTCACTTCAGTTACTGTTGAAGCACATTGCTGGACTATCTGCCTTGTGATGAATGAATTTCATAAGACTGGAGTGATGGGTTTGTGGCCTTTATGTGAGGCAATACTGGGTCTGACATCTGTGTTTTCAGTAGGCATTTTTGCACTCTGATTTAACTGTTACTAAGGTGGTAGTTCAAGACATCTACATTTGTGAGAGGAGGCATTTCAGCTGTCATTCTGTGGCCATGATGGGGAAGTTTAGAAAATATCTAAAGTATGGATTGGACTTTGCTATGTTTAATGAAGATAGTTCTTCCATTCTTGGTATCTGTTCTTAAATATTGTTTGCACAACACCTTTCACTTATTTTCTAGAAAATACAGAACTCTTAAATTTGTGAAAAAATACTACATTTCATCTTCCTTGTGGTGTACGGCTGGACAGGGCACTGTGCTCAGCTCCAGGCTGAGGTGGAGCTGCTCTTCAGCTTCCTGGGCCAGCCTGGACCCAAGCTGGTGCCTTTGGGTGGTATGAATCAGTAAAGCACAGAGTATCTCTTGTCTATATACAGGGATTGGGAGCCCTGTTGCTGGGAAAGTTGAGCAGTTGTGTAAATATTGTAGCCTGCTGGGTCCACAGGATCCAGCTGAAAACCAAGGGAGAGGGTTTCTTTAACTGCAATCACTGATTCACTAGAAGCAGATACTGAACACCTTTGCCACTCCACATAGGTGGCCTGTTCAAGTTCCAGCTCTAAAATAATCTAGACAAGGATCAAAATTATTACATAGAAAATGTATCTTGTAATTCTAGATTAAGTCACCAAGCTGAAACCATCTGTCTGGAAGGATGTAGTTTTATCAGCCATTCAGGAATACTTTCATTGATTTCAGTAGCCAGGCATAGAAAATGCATTTAAAAATGTGTAAGGCTCAGAGGCAACAGAAAGACCTCTGCACTAGTTTGGGGAGTGTAGCACAAAAGCTTAGGTATTGCATGAGGTTTGGTTTCATTGTGGGTTTGTTTTTTTTCATGAAGTAATACGAAACAATGCATTGCTTTCTGTAAACTTTCTAGGATCATCTTAAACGTGTTACTTAAAAACCATTAGGAAAAAATATTTCTGAAGCTGTGTTAGCTTTGAGCTTTTCATCTGTGCAGACTGCACAGGCAGCTTGTGAGCAAGTCAGGATGCCAGACCCAGAGCTATTTGGTTTTTGTAGCTGCAGAATATGATTTAAAATATGGCATTATTGGCTGTTCCATTTTTGAAGTTGCTGCCAATTAATCTTGCTATATATATAATTTTCTTAAAGCTTCAGCAGTGTGATCTGGGTGCACATTCTAACTTGAGTGACATGATTTTAGTGCTTTCTTAGGAAGACAATATTTACAGATATCATTTGTGTGTTATTTAATGAGGTATAACACAGAACATCACTGAGCAGGTCAGAAATAGAAGGCAACAGCTGTAATACTGAGAAAGAGATACAGGTCACAAGTTCAAACCTTGAGATTAAAAGGATGACTTTTACCCTACTGTCTTGACTTTGTCATGCTTGCTATAAGTAGATATCAAGAATCTGTGGTGTATAAACCCGTCTTTTTTTAATTATTTTTAGTTAGTGAATCTGATCATTTTCCTCTGCTGATAAATTTAAGTCTTACTGACTTTAGTAGAAACAGGATTTCCTGTGGTGACTAAAGCCACAGGTGCTAGGATTAAGGAAGGCCTTTTTTTGGTGGCACATAAACTAAAACTGGAATGATACAGAGAAGATTAGTGTGGCATCCTGAGGGCTGACAAGCAGATTTTGGAAAGCACAGGAGGGGATCAAAGTCTGGGAGGTGTAACCATGAGGGAACTTCTCTGGCATACATAAAGTTTTTATGAAGACTCAAGTCTTAACTGAGTCAAAGATGGAAATTGGCTGTTGGAAGGAGAAACCTCTTTGGATGCAGCACTGATACGTGCAGCCTTTACAGAAAACATGGGTATTTTTAGAATAGGGGTGTTACACCACTGATTGTTATATTGTTTCCCTAGACCCCCTAGGCGTGGCTGTGCTCTTCAGAGACAGAGTGCAACTTTACTACAGAGAAGCTATTTTATGAGTTGTAAAATACAAGCCATGTAAAATGTGAATAATAATGTAGCACGGAAATACAGATTAGTGGTGATATTCCTTTCTGTTCCCTTAATACTCTTATCCAGAAGACTTTTCTTTTGGGGCAGGAAGAAGTTATTCTAAGGGACAACCATAATATCTCAGCATCTCCTGAATGTTCCCGTTTCCTTCAGATTTTCGTCATTCTGGTGTGAGGTGTCCTGGCTGAAGTTTTAGTGTTGTTTTGGGGTTTTGAGAGAGTTTTTTTGAGGTTTTTTGTGGGTTTTGGGGGTAATTTCATTCTAGATGTCATTTATTAATGTACAGTTTTAAACACACAGACTATGCACTGATGTGTGGATATTGCAACATGTGTTATCACTCAATGGTGGAGATGATACTGTTCAATAAGATCACAGAGGTGACACCTTTTTGAATCAGATCCTGTTGACTTGTGACTGTTTCCACTGAAGTTATTGAATCTATTTGTGGGAATGGGAACTTTTTTTAAAGATACATATGTGTATAAATATATATACTTATAAATATTAAAAAGTGTATATATTTATAAGTATATATAAATAAAAGTTCTTACTGTTGTTATATATCTTACATTTGTTCCTATATATAAAAAAGATCTGGTTCATACAAATAAGTTTTATATATATATATATATCAGAAATCTTTGATTTGTAAGTTGACAAGTAGTTACATATGTATATGTATATATGGATGGCAGTCTTGCGTGTCAAACAGCATGTTCTATAAAGTAGCCTTTATCTTCTGGAACATGAGTGTTGCAGGAATGGGCTGTGGTTGTGTGAAATGCAATCCTGGGGCAGTGGGGCTGCTTGTATTAGTAAGGTCAGCAGGGTTTGCTCTCAAATTCATCCAGGCGTTACTGCACACACTAATGAAATGTGCAGCACAGAGGTATGGACTTCTACTTCACTAAGGATAATAAACAGTAAAATCTAAGGTTTTATTATAGTATATATTACAACTTTCCATTATTTGTCATCTCCTCTTTGCCTCACCTTTATTAGGTGCCACCTTGACTCTAGGAGTTGAACCTTTATACATGTATTTTTATAAAAAAGGAGAATTCAAAAGTTTTTTTTCCCTAGCCCCCTGCATCAGAATAACTGAGATTCTACACGGCCACAGTTACGGCTGCAGATTTCTGTGCATGCCACAAAGAATTAATTGTACAATCATCCTACACTCGTCATCAGTGTGAGAATTTACAAAAGTCACCTCTTAACTTTTAAAAGTTATTCCTCTTCCAACAATGTTCTTTAGTTTATGAAATATGGCCAGCCGCCTTACTTAATGACCTGGTCGTCAGCAGTTTTAGAGAGATTATTGCCTTTGTATTTTGCACAGCACATTTGCGTATAACCAAAACAATCTAAAAAGAAACCACAAATTGTAAAATCCTGACCACATAATTTTTAAGTTAATAGGAAACGTGAAACCTTTACGTTTAGTGAAGTAACTTTCCAGGTGTCTCTGTTTTTCCAATAAACAGTTACTGTTTATTAAAAAAAAAAAAAAAAAGAATATGTAAAAAGACAGTATTGTATTGAATTAAAAGCTCCAAAACAGATAAGTTCTGTTCTCTCCTTATATGCACATTAAGGGCCCATTCCTACTTTTTGACTTACAAAGCTTCTACTGACAGCTGTCCCACCGGACAAAGCCATTTCATAGAGACACGGGGAAGAGATAAGTATAAACTGAGTTAAACTTCAGTGTCTGATAATCTCAGCAGCTTTTGAAAGAAACAGGTAGTCAACAAATAAAAAACTGTTTCAGAATGAATCAAAACTAAAAAGCTATAATTGGGATCATTTTGACATAATCAGCCCGGCATCAGTCCCAAAAACTAACAGTAGAATTTTGAAGCTGGATTACCTGGGCGGAAGATCATGCTACAGTGGAATTTGGATGATACTATGCTTTAGCCAACTTCACAGAGTGCCCACAGTTTGGCTCTGCCATTTCTGACAAATTGTGTTGGCCTCCTCTGTTGTTGCTTCCTTTAGCAAGGTAGAAATGGCACCTGTTTGAATGTAATTTGTAGGATTTCTGTGGCAAGAAAACCTCTTTAAATGTGCAGGGGAGAGATTTTAGAAATAAGATCAGGTATATCATGATGTATATATTCCAGATATTTTCCATTTAGATTACATAATGGAAAGTCGAATGTGGATGTGTATTTGACTGATTTGGCTAGCAGGTAGGTGTCCCTTCCTGGAGCAAACTGGAGCAGCTCAGGCATGTGTGGTGGGCTTCTGCAGCTGCTGGGGATTTAGCTCAAGTGGCTGGGGCTTTTGGAATGAAGAATGCTGCTATGTCTGGGAAGTTGCGCCTGGCAAAAACATCACCATGGTGACATCAGAAAGTTTTAGGGAATCAAATTTTGTTGCAGTGGTGAGGCAAAATGGAGACATGCACCTAGGTAGGCCTGACATGCTGTGTCACACTTAAAGGGTCAGAAGAGAAGCAAAGGGTTCATTTCAAATGAGAACAAACACAAGATTTATCTTAATTCTTTTTTTTTTTTTCCTAGCTAGTCTAAAAGACACTGAGGAATCACTGACAAATCTAAAGGAATCTCAGCAACTTTCGAATTGAACTGGTTTGCTGTCAGCCTGACTGGACCTCTGGCTTCCACGGAGGGCTTGTCTGCAGCTTGGACCTCCTGTGGCTTCATGGGCAGCCTGGCCAGACAGGCATATGTGGGTTGATGGCCTCCAGTATGGCATCCCTGAGGCTGCAGGATTTCTGAAAGCACTGAAAAGTTTGGGCTGGTGGAGTTTTTTGTTGGTTGATTGTTTGTTTGGGTTTTTCTCACCAATAATAAACTCTCAGGAATCAAAACACTGCCAGCTGGTAGAGCTGTATTTGCAGAGGTATCCTGAGAGATGGTGGGAGATTCCCTGCAGAAGGAGAATATTGAGCACTGTCCCAGTCACTGCTCTGAAGTCCTTGAGGTGAGTGGCAACCAGTGCATTGAGAGCAGCAAAGTGTTACAGGGCCATAGTTGCTGTATAAGGAATTTATCTATGGTTTCAGCTGGAGCTTTTGGAGGAAATAATTTAATAACCTTTTTCTTTAGAAGTATTTGTGGTTGAGGTACCTCATGTAACAGAGCTGATTCCTCAGCTGGTTAGCAGCAGAGCTGTGAGATGTAACAGCTCAAGGAACTGTCCCCTTGGTTTTGTACAGGTGTGTTGCAGAAGTGAAACCAGCTGAGTCTACATGTTGAGCTTGCTTGTTTATTTGAGTAATTTTGGAAACATTGCCATTCCTGACACTGCAGCTGTGTTTTTGAGGTCAGTAGGAGCAGGACATTGACATGTACAGCAGTAAAAGTGTGATCTTGTGGCAGAGACGTTTAATCTGGCCTTGCAGGAATTCATGAATTTAAGTGGAAAGCACCATTAACTCTTGAATCAGGAGGATGTAGTCTCGGTTGTCTGCAGTGCTGTACATACCCACATGCTGTTAAAGAATGAAGAGTAAGTTTACTTTCAGAGTCTGTATGTGCACATATACCTTTCAAAAATATATTTTCTTAGTTCCTTCATCTCTTGGAGAATCTCATTGCTGGTATCCACAGCAATACACGGTTAGCTGGCTGTGTTGGTGCAAGGTTTCCCTGCGGCAGAGCCCTGCCAAGGCAAACAGTGTGCGGCAGCTCCATGCTGCTGGGTGCCTCCATCACCCCAGCACACAGCCATAGCTGATCGGAGGAAGAACTTTTCCTCACTGGGAAGGAACAATTCACATTTAATTTGGTGACTACCATTCTCCAGCTCTGGAAAACATTTTGCAGAAAGAAGATGGTTCCTGAGATGGGGTCAGCTGGAGGAAGCCTTTGGTGGCGTTTGGCTGGTTTATGTCTTATATGATACTCATTGTGCTTTCAAATATGTCCCAGTCATCCTATCTCACTTGCTTTTATGTGTATTTACCCATAATACCCCCAGCAATGGCCAAGCTGTTCTTTGGAACACCTGTGGCCCTTTGAGTACCACTTCTACATGTTCCTTCATCTCTGTAAACTAGACTTTCTTCAGAATCAGCCTTGACCCACCTAGGAGGGTCTAAACGGACACTTCTGACAAGTAAAACCAGTGATAACTTAATTCAGAAGGGAATATAAGGCTAAAATGGGTAAGACTAAAGGAATAGGCTACTTGATCATGTTTTAAAGTTAATGTACAGGGGTGAGAAATGGACTGTAAAGAAAAGCTTTATGGCATTAAGTTGAGGGATGCCTAGTAGACTATAGAGTGATTTCCCTAGGGCAGAGGAGGGCATAGATAGAGACTGTGATGTTTGTTATGGCCAAAAGAGGCAGCGGAAAAACTGAATTATAGGCATAGCCAAAGCATTTGGGGCTTGAGAATTTCTGTCAAGTGCAAATGAGGATGTATTTGCAGGCTTCTGACAGGAGAGGAGACCTCGGAGAAGGAGCAAATCCTCCTCGTCTCTTGGCTCTCCCTCCTTGGCAGGTAGTACCGATTACCAAGCAGCCCGGGGAGCAATGAGAATTGCCCCAAACACATTTGGAAGTGAAACTCGGGGGTAGTGCAAAGAGCGTTCTGTGACGGTGCAGCGGGCAGAGCCTTAAACGCTGCCCCGCAACCCTGAATAATTGGAACGCATCTGAGCCGTGTCCAAGAGGCGCGTTGCTCTTCCTCTAAAGCCAGAGTGGTATTTGGCGCAAATTACTTTAATAATAGGTACGAGAAGGACTACAGCCTTTATTTTAGAAAAAAATTAAATAATATGAAAACCTGGCAGGACTGGCTTTTTCCTTCTCGGTTCCGGGCTGCCTCGCCTCTCCTGGCCCCGGGGTGAGGCACCTCGGCAGCGGCAGGCACGGCGGCCGGGCTGCGGAGGGGAATAAATAGCCGGGCGGCGGCGCGGAGCCCTCCGCTCCCGCAGCCCCTCCACGTCACTTCGCAGCGAGGCGAGCACGTGGGGCGGGGAGACCGTATAAATCTCCCTCTCCCTGCGCGGCCGTGATGTTATCTGCTGGCACCCGTCCCCTCCGCGCAGGGAGAGCCGAGGGGCCGGGGGCGGCAGGCGGGGGGCGCCGGGCGGAGCGCTAGAGCCGCCGGGGCCGGGTCCGGGGCCAGCCCCAGCCCCAGCGCGGCGGGGGAGGCGGGCGGGGGGGCAGAGCGGAGCGGAGCGGAGCAGAGCAGCGTAGCGCAGCGCTGCGGCCAGCGCCGGGCGGCCGGCTGCGCGCCCGCGACCCGCGGGGGAGGCTTGCCGGGGCGGCGGCGCTGCCTCGCTGACTGCGGCGCGGGGTTGGCGTTTCGGGAGGAGGAGGAAGGAGGAGGGAGCTGGAAAAGAGCTCTGCGGCGCGCAGCGGGCCCGGGCGGGGGTGGGTCGGTGCATGCGGCGCGGGGCGCACGCAGCAGCCTGCGGGACGCGGCCGGACGGGGGATCACCGCTCGCCGCGGGGGCCAGGCGCCGCCGCGGGGCCGGGGCCGCCGCCTGCCCCTGCCCCTGTCCCTGCTCCTGTCCCTGCCCC
>JAWWEE010000105.1:19402358-19588643 GCA_035221455.1 Xenops minutus | reverse complement strand
GCTGCGCCCGGGCCGGGCGCGGGGGCCGGGGCTCGGCACCGCCGGGCGCACCCGTGTGCGGGTCCTGCCGCTGCTGCCGCTGAGCGGGGCCGGGAGCGGGAGCGGGGCCGGGAGCGGGAGCGGGGCGGTGCCGCCGCCGCTGCCCCTGCCCT
Organism: Xenops minutus; assembly: GCA_035221455.1. NCBI lineage: Eukaryota > Metazoa > Chordata > Aves > Passeriformes > Furnariidae > Xenops > Xenops minutus. The sequence goes on along the minus strand of JAWWEE010000105.1, from coordinate 19,588,491 downwards.
CCCGCAGCCGTCGAGCGCCGCGGGCGCACGGCAGCGACCAGCGCCGCGCCGGCACCCTCTCTCTGCCGGCTGCGGCAGCGCCCCGTGATACCCAGCACTGCGCCTTCTCCCCTCCTTCTCTCCCTCTTTGCTTTTTTTTTTTTTCTTCTTTTTAAGCCCCTTCAGATTTTTGTTTTCCAGCGCACTGAGAGCAGCCTCCCTTCCATTTACTTGATTCGGAGGTTTGTTGTATCTATTTGGGGGCTTTATTTTCCTCCTTTTTTTTTTGCTGTCCGGCTCACTCCACCCCCGAATTTTATCTAGTTGTAGCAACTTGCTGCTTGCGTCTTTTTTTTTTCTTTTTTTCCCTTTTTTTTTTTTTTTTTTTTTGTTATTACTGGTATTTTTTTACTGGCGCCTCCCGTGCGTTTTCCGATTGCGAGCCGCCCTCGCAGCCCGGTTTTTAACAGCATTTTGTCTGCAGATCTCCCCTTTGTTTGTACATATCCCCATTTTATTTTTTGATTTTTTTTCCTTGTTGTCGTTCGTTGTTAAAGTCACTTTTTTTTTTTTTTTGGGGTGGGGGGGCGCTGTATTTAAACACTTAAAATGCACTGCTATCTCCTGAGCGTGCTCCTCACCGTGGATCTGGCCACCGTGGCTCTCAGCCTGTCTACCTGCAGCACCCTCGACATGGATCAGTTTATGCGCAAAAGGATCGAGGCTATCCGGGGGCAGATCTTGAGCAAACTGAAGCTCACCAGCCCCCCAGACGAGTACCCCGAGCCCGAGGAGGTGCCCCCGGAGGTCATCTCCATCTACAACAGCACTAGGGACCTGCTGCAGGAGAAAGCCAACCACAGAGCTGCCACTTGCGAGAGGGAGAGGAGCGACGAGGAATACTATGCCAAAGAAGTTTACAAAATAGACATGCAGCCCGGTTACCCCGAAAGTAAGTAAGAAAGTTTTTGCATGTGTTCGTAGTTTTGCCCCCGAGGCTTAGCGGTGCCCAGCACCTTTAAATAGCAGCCCCAAGTATCATAACCTGCCTTCTTTGCTCCCCTTAACTCTCATCCTCGGCATCTCCTAGGTAGAGGGTTTAATTTAGGTGGTGGGCTATACGTATGCCTGGATGGATGCGTTGGGGGTGGTCACCTGTTCCCCGAGAGGTTTCGTGAGGTTTCCAGTCCCCTTTGAAGTCAGCCAGGAGTCCTTTCAAGTGCCTCTGCTGCGCAGCACCCCGTACCTGGCCAGTGCTCCCCCCGCCCGGGATCTCACTCCCTCCCCAGCACCGGGTTTCGCTCCCCGGCAGCCCCGTGTACAGCCTCCAGAAAGAGCCAATATCTTTCCACTGCTCGTGTTTCCCTTGGAGTCTCTGGAACGGGCAGGTTTCCATCTCTCCATAACTGAAAAGAAAAGGAGGTGTTTAAAAAAAAAAGCTCGCCGGCTCATCTTGTCTGTGTCCCTCCAGAACATTGTCCCGCAGGCTGCTATTCAGATTGGTGCTTAAGAGAGGGCAGAGACGTAGTCGTCCGCCCTCCTCTCCCCACTTTAACTAGCCTCCCCTTTCGGTTTATGGGCACTTTTCAGTTCAGGTACAGAAAAAGTTTTCCCTTTCGGGTAGCCTCGGTTCTTGGAACCTGTCTCAGCCCGTCTGCCTTTTGCTGTTTTTAACGACCTTCTGGTTATCCATGCCACGTTTTGCCCCCAAAAAAAGGATTCAAATTCTCTGTGATGACCAAATCCGCTTAGAATGATTAATAATCATAACGACGTGCCTTTTTGTTCTGATAGTGAAGCTTAAGTGCATAGGGAAAAAAAAAAAAGGAAGGAAAAGCACCACAATGCCTTAAAAGAATCTAGATCATCATCACACCGAGGAAAGTGGAATACCAGAAGCAGAAAATAACTTCACCATTCACATATCCGAACCCTAGTCCCTTGTCCTTTCATTTAGCTCACTTTTCTAGCTCTTCCCTCCCTCACCACTTGATGCCCTATATACTTGCTGTCTGTTTCTGAAAAGCACATAGCTCTTGCTTAAATAGATAATGCAGCCATCTTGGTAACTTTATCCTAGAGTTTCTAATTGCATTTTCCCCTTATTTATTTTTAGTTTAGCAAGTTTAGCTTTGGGGCTTGCTCTGTCTTGCATGTGATAGTCCTAGGATGCCAGCCAAGGTATCTGAACCCCATGCTCTGTGCAGCTGCCTCCCTTTCTTCCTTTAGTCTTAAATGACAACATCAGGTACAGGACATCCTGGCACTCAGAGCAATTTTATTATTGTAATTATGGCACCATCCTTAATAGCCATGATAAATACACTCCACCCTTGTTACCCTTGGGGAAGAAATACTTTCTTTTTTAAAAAAATGCATATTTGAAGCCAAGTGGGTATGAACAGAGAGGTTCAGTATAATTCATAGCTGTAGCAAAAACATAGAAGTCATGCCTGTTTTCCACGTTGGTGTACTGTATTATTTTTGCTGGTGGTTTTGGTGGAAGTCAGCACTTCTTTTTGAAACCTATCAGATCATACCCAGGGGCAGAGGAGCACCTATGGGCAAAGGTTAGGAGGACCAATAACAGTGCCTTGGCTTGTGGAGTTGATCCTGTAACGGAGAGTCTCTTAGAATTGTAAAAGGCATCCATCCTGAACACATCTGTCCTTTCTCCTTGCTTGAATAAATAAACTACAAAGAACCAATAGTCCAAAATGCAGCTGCATACTTTCCAGAAAATTAAAATATCTGTGGTGTGTGACTTGGATGGTCTTGACAAAAGAGGTTCTATTTTTAAAACATTGTCAGAGGCCAGATTTGTTGTGAAGTATCGATAGAGGTTTTGGAAGAGCAAAGTTGATTGCAGGTATCTACCAACAGAGTGCATCAGACGTTTGGGATCGGAGGGCCAGTTAGCAGTAGATCCGGTACTACTGTGCAAGGGCTGTCACTAACATCAGAGTAAGTAGGTTAACTGTTTTTCCACTGCTCTCTAGTTATGCTGGATGGAGTGAGCCTTTCCAAAAAAGACAGTAAGGAAGAAATTGCTCCACCATATTTTTTAAAGGAAGAAATTGAAGGCACAGCTCTGGTTGCCACAGGCACTTTCTCCTAGGTGTCCCAGAGTAAATTTTTTAACTCTATGTTTTCTCCTGTGTTGGAGGGAGGCAGGAGAGAGAAGGGGATCAGTGTGAATGCACTGGGGGTCAAAAGCTGCTGGAACGCAGGCATGGGAAAGATCAGTGGTTCAGTTTTTACCACAAGTTGTTAGCGTTCAGTAACTGACTACAACCCAAGTATTACAAATATGCTCTAATTATACTCATAGTCAGCAATATATCACTACAGATCGCTGATAGGTCTTTGTGGGGCATTTTGCAAAGTTCAGACTAAATATTTTTAGCAATGAGGAGATTTAAAAGGAAAACTATAAGAGATATTGTATATACCCTAAGGCATATTTTGTCTTAAATATTATCCTTGGCCAACTGTACTGTATAAATACAGTAAATATGAATAGAACTGGCAAGATGCCAATCTCCTGGGATGAATTTTAGTCAAGAAGGTATTTATGGGATATAAATAATACTGTGTCAACATTTAAAGAAGGGATCTGATTAGTTTTGAAATTATTCATATTAATCTTTTCACATGCTGTTAGTTTAAGGCTCAAACTAAAGTTATGCTAAGGTTTACTGATAGTTTGCACTGAGGAAGTAAGGGAGCATCTGGCGTGACTGTCCACTTGAGGTTAAAGACACATCGGAATATACCTGGAAATTGAATGAGTCAGAGACTGCCAGACTCACAAGCAACAGATGGAAAAAAAGTGGCACAACAAAATACTACAAAGGCATTTGGAAAAAAACAGAAAACTTTTGTCTGAAAAGCATTCCTGCCTGGGTTGTGCTCACAACAACATGCATTAGATACTGAAAGACTAAATCTCCTTTAAGTCCATTTGGCAGTCAGTTTTCTTATGGAGCAGTTTAAAGAGGAAGGTGGGATATGGAAGCTGAGTACAACATCAAAGAGTTCTTGGGAATTTTGGGCCTAGATGATGTCACCTGAGTGAATGCTGAAATTGATTTCTATGAAAGCTGGATAACATTAGAAGTTTATTACTTACTAGTTTGCCATTGAATATCTAGAACCTGATACTTAAGCTAGGTGATGATTGTGATTGCACTGATAATAAACAGAAATTTAATGCCAATACAGTTATGGATTGTGAATTGTAATGCTATTGCACAATTGGGATACTTGAGAAAAACAGGCAACACATACATGTATGTGGAGGCAGGGGCCAATTCTATCATCTTAATTCAAAGCAGTTTTTGCCACAGTCAAGGAACTGGCTTAACGCCAATGCAGGTAAATTTTTAAGTTTTCTGCATTCTTGAAGATAGGTTTGTAAGTAGTCAGTAGCCTAAGAAATCACTGTTCTTGTGATTTTGAGACTGGTTTTGCATGGGTTTTAGACTACCCATGCCACATTTTTAGTGCGAAGGAGCCGCCATGGGTTCCAACCTGCACTCGATGTTAGGATTAGTCTTCTTAGGAGCCCTGTACTGTAAATATTTCTTTACATAGACCATCATTCTGCGGAATACTTGCCTCATGAAAGACAACATTATAAACTGGCAGAGCACAATGACATGCTTCTACTTTATCAACAAGGGCTCAATTTACCAGCAATTACACGTACGTGGGTTCCTTGTCTTCAGGGTACCAGAATTGCTTGTGCAGACATGGCTGCCGGCCCTGACCACATCATTACCACGATGTTAACAGCTATGACTGCACAGCTCACCTGTGTTTGCATTTAGCATAATACAGAGCTTAATCTTTCAGGATTGCCTATGTCCTTAACGATAGGGAAGCAGACTTAGAAGGAGCACCTTATTTTAAAACCTTCAAGCTATGCTGGACCTATGGTTGTGCTTTGGAGTACCTCTTGGAGAAGGTGTTTGCTGGGTATACTCTCTGGATTACAGAGAGAACCTGCAGCAATGTGAAGGCTTTTCCCAAGGAGAGACATGGGAGGAACTGTTTCTTATTCCTTTTTCATGAATGGCACTTACTGCAGTCTTCCTAGGTGGTGATGAAAAAACCCCAGGAAATTGCAAATGGCTTTAAAAAGGGACAGGGTAATTTTCTAGACAGTAGTTCTCTCCATACTAAAAGGGATAATAAAATAACATGCTCTGGTGCACTAATGAAGGGCAGCTCCACATGTGTTTCCTGCCTGGCTTCTGAATCACCAGCCACTTGCTGTAAGCAGGGTGCCAAGCTGGGAAGAAGGAGGAGGTCCAAGAGCCAGTCTGGCATGGCACATGTCCTTGTTTTTTTTCCAGAGGACGGACCCTACAGAAAAGCTAAATACCAATGACCCCTGAGTTCAACACTGCAAGATCAGATGAACTGCAAGACAGAAATACAGGGTTATATTCCCAAATCCTTTCCAAAATTGAATTTATCTCTGATGTGTGTTTTAAAGAGGCCCTTTTCGCTGAAACGTGGTGAGAGAGAAGGTTAGATAGAATCACAGAGTCATTTAAGTTGGAAAATATCTTTAACATCATCAGAGTACAACCCTGAACCTAGCACTGTGAAATCCACCACTAAGCCATGTCCCTAAGTGCCACAGATATACTTCTATTAAATAACCTCCGGGGATGGTGACTCAACCACTTCCCTGGACAGCCTGTTCCAATGCTTGAAAACCACTTGATGAATATGCAGCACTGCCCCTGCTGCTCCCCACCCTCCAGCCCACCGACAGTGTGAATGTTTTGTAGTCCCAGAGACCTTTCTGAAAATGTGTCCTTCTGCTCATGACTGGAGATGTGCAGGAAGCGCCCAGAGCTTGTACTGCTCTTGCTGGCTCCACTTGCAGGACTAGGTATGAGTAGGTGATTGAGTGAAGAAAGCAGAGCATCATCTTCATTAGCTACTGGTTTTGAGCCTGGCTCATCCTCAGTGTTCTGTGTGAGAACAGTAGTGGTCATCAGGATGGCTGTGTTACTTTGAAGTTACTACTTTCAGCATTTTGCTGTCAGTTTGAGATTCCTGTCTGCACCAGAACTGATCAAAAAGATGAATGAGTACTGGCTGTCATTCTCAGTGAGCTTCTTCAGCACAGTTCTGAAACATGCACAGAGATTCACACACATGAATGGACTCATCAGCATTAAGGCTCCATGTACGCCTAATTAGCTTCCTGAATTGGGGCCCGGTTTATGGCACATTTGCAGGGATGAACTAAGCCAGACAGTTCAAATCCCTCTCACTGTGTTGAAATCTGTCATTTGGGCACCAGAGCCCAGTGAGAGGGAAATGCTTTACAGGATTTTTTAGAGAGGAAAGAAGAAACTCTTCAGTGGTCCTGTGAACCTGAAGAAGGCCAGCTCTGTGGGGCAGCTGGCTTCTTTTGCCTTTGCACTGATGTGCTAGACTGCTTCTGTGCTACAGATACAGAGAGAAACCCCAGGGTATGGTGACAGAACGAGTCATGAGTGAAGACACACAAATGTTTCTGTTCCTGTTGTGAAACCACATGCAGCATGTTTTCAAGCAGGCAGTTTTTAGCTTGAGGATGATACGCTCCCCAGGTATTATTTAATGTAACGCTGTGTTACAGATGTTTCTGCTGATTTGTTTAGATTAAAAGGATTGGCTTGGTCATTTGTTTAGGGAAAGCTTGCACCCTGCCTTCCACCACAGGCTGTTGCTTGTTTCCCCTTCAGTAGTGATGTGAACTAGTAGGTGCTTAGCTCCAGCATCGCTGGCGGTTGGCTTCCTGTAGTAGTCAAGCTGAAGCAGCTATGTTTCTTCTTAAGCATCTCCCCCATGCTTGTCCTTGCTGTCTTTGCTGAGTTAAGCAATTGCAGCTGGGCACCCGACTTTACAAGACGTACAGCTGCAAGGTGTAGAGGAGAAACTCAAAGATTTGTCTGTAAAAAGGGGATAAAATATTGGGAAAAAACCTTCAGTGTCAAGGTTTTTATGTTTTATCTCCTTCCAGTGTGACCATTTGTTTTTGGATTTATGAATAACTCATGAGCCTGTTTAGTACTGTGGTTCTCTTAGCTCAAATGGCACAGGATTGGCTCTGCAGAAATGAAGTGCTAGACCTGGCTTCGTTAGACCTGTTTGGTGAGCAAGTTTTTACATGTTCTTGGTGCTCTGCAGGTTGGTCCACAGTAGAGACTTTGCCTCTTTGGGTAGCATAGTGTTCTCTAAATCAGCCAGGTTTTCTGAAGGGAACCGCATGGCAGTTCATACATGCTTGGAAAGCTGCTGGCTGCTTGTGGTGGAGGTCATGTGGGATGAGTTTAGGCAGCAGTGCAGAGAGACTGCTCGTTCACTGTGAAGAGACAGGCTGCACTGAAATACATCTTGTGCTGTTTGGGTTCTCTGGCATCTCTATTTGGTTTCCAGGAGATACTAGACCCCACAGGCATCCCTGCAGCAGATTTATGGCAGAAAGCATGGAGGGGATCTTTAGAACATCTTTTCCTTGTTCATGTTTTAATTTGGACAGTGAGTTAGGATTCCTTCTCATGTGTGATGTTCATTGAATATTCAGGGTCTTCATTGTAGAGCTGAACTTTTTCCCACTGAATCCCCCTTAGGGAGTGAGCCTCTTTTTGTTATGTAAGACCTAGTACAGTGTGGTGCTGACTTCAGGTTATTAAAAATAACTGTATAAATTATAAAAGATAAATTGACCTCAAAGCCAACCCTGCTTTGAGCTGGAGGTTAGACTGAATATCCCTTCCAACATGAAGTAACCTGTAATCATTGTAGCACTACATTTTAATACAAGGAAAACAAGGCATTGTGGTGCCACTTCCACAGGGTGGTCTTGATTCAAGTATCACCACATTTCTAAAGATGTGCTGTTTTCTGTCAGTCTTGGATTTGTTCCGCTGCTGTAGCCTTCTTGCACCAAAATGTTCCTGTTCTTCTCTCCCTCTGCATGTTGTTTGTTGTTTTTTTTTGTTTGTTTGTTTGTTTGTTTTTTTTTGCTTTTCCTGCATGAATGTTGCTTTTCAAATAAGCATGGTAAGTTGCATGAAAATAGACTACTGTACTGGACTTCAGCAAAAGCTGTGGCATAGTTTTAGGCAAATTGAGGAGGAGCGGGGAAGGGATATGTTGTGATAGTGACCTTTCACTTTGCTTGTTTGGCTCCTTCCCATCATATCTAACCCACACTTCACTGACAAATACCGCATCTGTCTTAACAGGCAAGTTCACAAATAACCATTCATTCATAACTTGGAGCTGCTGTAAGACTCCTTATGGGAGTCTTGCTTAATCTGACAGTTGTGCATTTGAGCAGAGACTTTGAAGCAAAGACTTTGCAGAATTGACCGTAAGTTCAGTTTGACTTTGTGAAAACTAAGAGGGAGGTCTTGTGTGAAAGAGGATACTGTACTTAAGTGTATGTGTGTGTGTGTGCATGCGTGCACACACACGTGTGCATATATTTAAGAGTATTAAAACATCTGTTATTGCCAAAGCCCAAATTGGAATGTTCTGGGAAAGATAATTTAATTTTTAGCTTCTGGATTCATTTCAATGGTGGTAATTTCAACACTTCCTGGGGAGAGTCTATCAGTGGTTATGTGCATCAAATGCAGCAGTAAATCTGTCATTCTTTCCATTTCAGTTTTTCAGGCTTACAACTTCGTTATTTTTCCCTGTTTGGCTGGTGTTAGTATGCAGTGTTTTCCCTGGCTTCATCTCTTTTAAACCCCTGCCTTGAATTTTAAAAGGCGAGCTAAGCCTGTTAAAGTTCCTTCTCTTACTTGTTTTTGTTTACGTATAGCATTTGCAATTCAGCAGCTAGCTCAGCTGAAATAGTGATGGTAACATATCCTTACCATAGCGATGATTGAAAGATAGGAATCAGAACATGTTGGTTTTCATTCCTTGGAGTGGAAAAAAAATAACAATCCACAGAAATCTCCAGCCCTGTGGGTGGACTTTGTACTCAGGAGGCTGAAAAATGAATAGATGTTAGCAGCACTGACTCTTATGAAGTGGTCAGAGAGTACCTCACAGTCACATACTTGCTGAAGGCTTCTGCACAGTAATGCCTATTGGCCCTGAGGCCACAGTTGTGTTTACAGCTGATTTCCAGTGCCTCAAATTGAACGGAGACTAGTCCTTGCTAATTTGAGTGGGCATTGTCCAATGTGTATAAAATTACTTCTTTTGGGCTTTGGGCAAACAGTCATAAAGATCTCCAGGACTGCCAAGATGTACACTTGGAAGAAGAACACCTGCAAAACTTTCCATCTGCCAAATGACATGTCAAGGCAATGCTGCAAATTTAACCTCTTTAGATGCAGCAGTGGGTTGAAACAATGGCAGAAGTGGCGATCAAGAACAGTGTGGTCAGAGTCTAGTGTTCACCAGAGCCTGTGGCAGGCTGCTGCTCCTTGTCCCACCTCTGCTTGGTGTCATGGGTGGCCCAGACTAGCAAAGCTGTGAGACGTCTCTGCTCTCCCATGAATGTGACTGTGGAGGGGCAGCTCTGCCCCTTGCATCACAGTTCTTGGCCTTTGTGCTTTGAGGTTTTGGTGCAGGAATTGATCCAGTTGAGTGGATAATGCTGAAGCAGAGCACTTAATGAATCCCTGGTAAGCAAAATTTATGGATGCCAGAGTTCAGGTCCACTGGCACATGCAGTACTGGCAGTTCATTTCTTCATTCAAATTCCCAGCGGGGGTATAAGCGATATTTGCCTTCAGGGAAGGATAAATGATAAATTGTATTCTCCAGTTTGACAGGACACTGTAAACAGTCTGGAGATGTGTTGGATCTATGCAGATCCTTGATGTTCTTGTTCTCACCCAATCTCTGAGAGATCCAGCTCAGTTTTCTTGGCTGTTGCAGTTGGCTCTGGGCCTCCCTGGCAGAGCAAGAGCTTTATATGTCTTGTACCAATCACTGCTTTGTGCTCAAATTTTTCTTGATGTGCGCTTTGGAAGTGAAGTAGCCACATTTCAACACTGAGGTATGCTGAAAGATGTCCGTACATTTGGTTTGTTGTGCTTTTTGTGTGTTTATCCAGCCTACAATGGCAGGCTATTGCAGCAGACATACATACATCTTTAGGCCTGAGTGGGGAACAAGTTCCAGCTTTCTTGAAAATAAATCTGCTGTTCTGATCTGGTGATGTGATAGGAACCGAGAGGCTCCCTGCCAGGATATACATTTTGGAAAGTAAGGGAGCTAAGCAAGCAGCTTTGTCCCAGTTTGGATGGACTCGGAACAGATTGTTGGGGGCCTGAGCTTTCTTTCCCTCTTTGAATCTGGATTCTGCCATCCCATCTTGCATTTCTCCTTGATGCAAGGAGCCATGTATTTGGAAGTTTCACACTCCCCTTGCTAATCAGAGAAGAAAAAAAGTCCCAAAAGAACCTAGAAAAAGAGATCTTTATAAAGGTGGCCAGAGACTGAGTTATAACAATATCATGTGTCTGAAGGAACTTCCCTCCTTCCAAGTTGCAGTCTTATTATTTACCCACTTTATTGGGAGACTTAATTTTCTCTGGCTGGAAGTGTATTTGTTGAGGTAGACTCTGGAAGAGAATCTGCCTTATGAACACTTGCCACCAGGCCAGCTATACATGTGATACAGTCAAATCTTTCAATTTTTCTGCCTTTTGAGGGTATGTTCCCCAGTTTAAGGGCCCTGGTCCAAAGCCTGCTGAAAACACTTGAAGTCTTTCCATTGACTGCAAAAGCCTTTGTTTGGGTATTAAGTATAATTCCTTTGTTTCAGGGAATGGCCACATCTTCAAGATATATTGGGATATATTACTGTAATGCAGTGCTTCCCTTTCATTGAGTTGCCACTGAAGATGTTCGTCTGTATAAGGCCTTGCCAAAAAAAAAAAAAAAAAAAGCAGACTTCACTTTTGAAAATAAACACCTTAGTTTGCTTTATTGATAAAATCATTTGATGGCAGATGCCATCTAAAAACACCATATGGCAGCAATATGTCAAGAACTGCAGAATGCAAAAAAGGAATGAGATCAAGTTCTGTACTTCTTAGGTATGCTACATCTCCCTCTGTCTAAAATAAATGACCATCTGACTGCAAAGGTCTTGGCAAATAAACATGCCATAATATATCTTTATCATCCTCCCTACAGTGAGTTTTTGTCTAGAAGCTCATCACTCCACATCCAGATGCTCCTTAGAAGCATGTGCAAAATCAGACCTTAGCACCCGGAGGAGGGACTAATCTAAAGGCTGAGAATAAGAATGTAGCAAATCTGTGTGCAGTGGACTGTAAAGAAAAGTCAGGGATAAGCCAACAAGGTGTTTTTATGTTATCAATAAAATCTTAAAAGTCAGTTCTGCATAGAGCTGGAGCCAGGAGAACTATTTCTGAAAGCCACTTTGCTACATGATGTATGCTGAGTTTACAAGCTAGAAAGCCAAACAATTTGGGAACAGGAGCTGTGCTTATAGCATGAAGGTGCATGTGGTTTTACATAAAGCCTCTCTGACTTGATATGTCTCTGACTAGCTCACAGAATAACAAGTTAACTTTTGGGATACATTTTTTGCATGGATGAAGAGCTGAAGCAATTTGATTTGAGTCAGTAAAGTCACTCCAGATTTTTTCTGTGGTGTTGAAACTGGATTCTGTGCGGTGATTGTTTAAGAAAGCAGAACAGTCATTGTGGCCAGGGTTTTAAGCAGCATCTTAAGGAGTGGTTCCTTTGTAGCCTTGGAGAATCCCAGCCTTTTGTTCAGGTAAAGCCTGAGTCAGGTAAATTTACTTTGCTGATTAGAAGTGTCCTGAATGGTGTCTTGTATCATGTTTGTACTACTACCACCAGATACTTTTCAAAGCCTGGAAGGACTCAACATCCACCACACGTTGTTGGGATTTTGCGTGTTTGTTTTTCAAACAAGTGGAGAAAAAAAGCTTGGTTTGTATTCTTTCTCTGTGCTACTTCCTGTGTCCTGGTGGGATGAGGTTTATCCCAAGACATTTGATTCAGGCTATGAAACCAAATGGTGTGGTTCTTGTTTTATCTAAGGCAATATTATAATGTCATAGGATAAAGTGCATTAATGTAATGACATCCAGACCTGCAGGCAGCTTTGACTGAGCATGTACAACTGAAGGAGATGCTCATCTCAGCAAGGATGAAGTGTTCTTCTCAGGGTATGACATTCCAGGTCTGTTCACACTCATACCTAATGACTAGCTAATATCATACTGTACTTAAGAAAGAATGAGACAGACATTGCTCTAGGAGGCTTTGAGTTACGGTAGAATGGAGAGGTTAAAAAGGCTGGAAGCCCTCATTATGGTTTTCTGGTGTCACTGCCTCCATGTTCAAGGTCACTGAGTTTAGCAGAATTAATTTCTTTTCGAAAAAGAGTTCCCAGCATGCTTGGTAAACTATTCCACTGATTAATTACACACACTAGAAATTAGTATCTTTGTTGAAGTTGTTTAGCTTCAAGTTCTAGCATTTGAATCTGGTTCAAACCTTCACGTGCTATTTTGAAGGCCCACTGTCATATCTGTGGGCATTGTGTAGGTACCCACAGGAAATGGAGTTTTTAAGAGAGGACCTGATCTGGCTGAGAGTAAGCTGGCATGGCTGCTAGAAGACCCTGCAGTTATCAGCATGGGCTGCTTTATCTGGCTTCTAGTGTCTTTCAGATCCATAGACTGTGACTGAGCCATGGCTCTTTTAAGTTTAGTATGCTGTGCTCCTTGAGATGCTTCCTAGCCTTTTCAGTTATTCTCATGGTTTTCCTCTGAAACTTCTGTGCTTTATTCATCTTCTGCTAATATTGTGGACAACAGTATCGCACACTTTTTCAAGAGTGGCTGTGCCATTGTAAGTTACATTTGTGTTGCGACTCTGATCTAATTCAATGTTACACAGTGAATGTTTCTAACTTTGTCAGTAACTTTGTCAGGAGCTCTACAATGAGAAATTAAAACTCTTGCTTGGGTAATTATCCATCAGGGTCTTTCCCTAGTCTTCCCCAAGTTCCTCTCAGGGTGCTGACTCTCATGATAGAGTCTCCTATGTTGTAAGTGTGGTCCAGTTTCTCTGTCCTAGAGTTGCATTTACATACTGATTTATACTGACATTTACATCTTGATATTTCAGAATTCAGATCACTGTATTTGTGATGCATCTTCTTCATTATCTGATACATCCATATCATTATTTCATCTGCAGTTAGTAATGGTTTAGTTTTCTTCTGATGATGGATAAAAATATTAATTAGTAGAGTACAGTAAAATGAGACTTATGGGACTTTGGTAGAAGCTTACCTCTCAATAACGGTCTACCATTGTATTTTGAGTCTCATAAAAATGCAAGGGTTTTATTCACTTACTGCCTGGTCATGTTGCTGTCCTGTTGTTCCTGTTTCCTAATGAAATCATTATGTAACTTAGTCGTCTTGCAGCTACCCAAGTTGTCTTAACAATAGGCTTATGCGTGCCACTCACTAACGTACTGGAGCAGGTGTGGATTATACTCCTCTAGTTCCTCTGAGCTGATTCTCATTCCTATGCTTTACTTCGTTTTTTTGGGGTCAGTGTAAGGTTGACTGTATATGTACGATATCACAAGTTGCCATTTTAGGGTTGTATATCAGTAATTATGTTCTGCCTCAAATCTTTGAGATATTTTTCAATGTTTAGGATTTATTGAAAGCTAGTTTTAATAATTTAGATAGTTCCTTGGGCAGCTCTTTAAAAAGTCTTTATGTAAGTTATCTGGTCTTGCTTGTTTTACAATGCTGTTTTAAGACCTTGTGAGTTGCTGATGGGATAAAAAAAATATTTTCATTTTGTGCTTGCCTGGCTTTTTTATCTGCAGAAGTATATTTCATATTTCTGTGTTACTATTTCAACAGTTTTTATCTCGTAATGGATGAATATCACTGTTAAGCTTCCTTAGTACTTAAGTAAATCTCATCTTTAAGTCTCTTGGCCATGAAGCTGGTGTGCATGTTTTTTTCTCCTCTGTTATCTGCAGTTCTTATTTCCTGATATTATAGTAGTTCTCAGCAGCTATTAGTTTTACTTTTACTTTGTTTTGGTGATATATAGTTTCACTTTTAAATTTTGTCTTACAGTTACATCCTTATGATTTCATTGTTCAGTAACCCAGGTGGTCTTATTTGTTCATGTAGAACTGTGTAATTTCTACTTGTTCAGCAAACTAAGTGTTCACTCGTTATGCTTTCCAGTTTTCTCTGTAAACACTTCTGTCCAGTTGATTCAGCTCATGGTTGTATCATCTATGTATGGCTGTTTCCTTCAGAATACTAAATTCATGTGTGTTCAGTTCTTTGGGACTTCTTGATTTCCTGCAGAACATGAGGTGATCACTTCTACCTAAACTATGAGTCTTGCCTGTCAAACACCTCACTTCCATGTTCAAAATAAAACAGTACCTACATCTGCCTCGCTGTTGAAATGCCAGGGACCTAAAATAAGGGTTCTGTAGAAACCAGCTCATCAGAGAATAACTACATCTCAGCAGGAACCAGATATAAAAATGTGGCCTGGCAGAGTTTGGTGGCGCTGGTGATGGTGAAAGTGGTGCTACCCACAGCTCCAGACTACAGAGTAGGTGGTGACGGGTTATCTAGGGCTCGTACTGTTGGCAGCACTTCCCTCAGAGAAGTAAGGGGCCAGACTCTCCAGCTGTGAGGTTAGTTCTTTTGCCAGAAACCGTAATTTTGGAAGGCAAATATATTTTTGGGTTTCTTTTCCATGTTCAATAGCACAAGACATGGGAGACCTCCAAGTCACTGACTCAGTTGGTGACTCCATGTGCAAAGTAGTTAGTGGATACGTTCTTCCTACCCCACCCAGAGGTCTGAGCCCTCAAACTACAAAGAAATTTCACTTGTGTTAAAAATAGTGTAGAGGGCATGTTGGATCATGAATCATCCTAGTAATTACGACTTTGTCCAAGGTCCTTGGTATTAGGGTTATCTGTACTTAGTAAGAGTTGATACCTCCATTGAGTCCATCCTCTTAACACTAAAATGGAGCTAACTCTAGAAAGTATCTTCAGGGAGCAATCTGTTTTTTACAAGTTACTGTATGAAATAGAATGAGTAGATATCTCCTAATCCTTCCATGTCCACCTCTGTAGCAGCTTCTGAGCTCAGTGAGCAGACACATTTCCCGTGCAGTACATGAAACATTTTAGGCATCTTCAGAAGTGGCCTGGGAGTTTCCTAGGCCAGGTGTGATGAAAAGTAGAGAAATTTTAAAGAAGTTGAAAGCTGAGCACCTTCTCATGGGCAGGCAGCTATGTGTTTCCTGCATTGCAGGCAGCTAGTGGCAATAATTTCTGCCTGCAGTTTT
This sequence comes from Xenops minutus, assembly GCA_035221455.1. NCBI lineage: Eukaryota > Metazoa > Chordata > Aves > Passeriformes > Furnariidae > Xenops > Xenops minutus. The sequence continues at coordinate 19,573,111 of JAWWEE010000105.1, read as the reverse complement.
TCCTAAGAGAGACTTAAAACCTTAGTGCTTTTCTGTTCCTGATTTACACTGCACCAGAGTGTAAATAATTTTAATTGTAATTACTGTTACAAAGCAGGAAAGATTGCACAATTTTAATGTGGTTTAAAACTTTCACTTTCCTCTGTCTCTAGCATTCATGTGTTGTCTACTGTCTTTATCTTAATCTGTTGCCTGTGCTTTGAGTCTGTGAATCTTGACTTCTCTGCAATGCAAAAAATTTGTACAGTTTTCTTTTGCTTTTACTTTTCCATTTCACTTTTATTTTCTTGTATAATTCTTTTTTTTCTTTTTTTCCTCCCCAGAGTGAAAGGGTTGGACAATCCAGTCTGCTTTTCTTGAAAATAACTTGCTTTCATTTCCTCCTCCAGCCAGGGAATAGTTTGGAAAGGCTGTTCCCTGGACCCTTGGCTGAGCAGGAGAAGGCAGCCAGCTGTGCTGCTTGCCAGGGGAACAGGAGCGCTTCCTGGCAGAGGTGGGGCAAGAGGAACAGAGCCTGTGCCGTGGGACTCGCTTTCATCTCCTCCACTCTCTGCAAGGCAGTCCTGATATTTCCTGAGCACTTTTAGGTCTTCCAGTTAGAATATCTCAGTAGGGAGGCCCCCTCATTTATAGAAACCATATATATATATTAAGGAGGAGAGTGCAGCTTCCTCTTCTGAACAGCAATAGATTAAAAATGCTAATTTGTGCTGGGCACAAGTTCCAGCACAAGTTTCTGCATATGATTTTGAATACCTAGTAAGGGAAGATGAGTGCTCTCATGTGCCTGGCCACCATCACTATCACTTGGTGTGAGTCCTGTTTTTAATCATCCACATACGTTTCTTTTGTTAAGAATAGCGTCTAAGTCTATGGTTTGTCCTATTTCATTATATTTAGCATATTTAGTGTTGGAAGTGCTCATTCCCATATCTTTTTTTTCCTTTTCTTTTTAGTTTTCCAAAGTTCTGGGTATGTTTGGATTTGTGGGTTTGGTTTGGAGCCCTGGGTGTTGAGGAGGACCTGGGCCCTGTTGCTGAGGTGAGGTGTTAGGTAAGAGGATTGCTTCAGCACTGCATTCTGGCTTTGGAGACCTGCAGACAGGTTCCTGTTGATAACACTGCAGATGTTTATTTCTTGGACTATTCTTTGAAATGCAGTTTTGCAGATTTCCTGGTAAAACCTAATTAAACTTAATTTCTTGGTCTCCATTGCTGGGACCTTTGTCAGAAATTCACGAGGGAGAAAGCTTCTCATGTAAGCCTCTGGGCAAAAGTTTGGAAGTCTCTATCCTCTTTCTTGTTTCATCACAGACATGTTTCAGAAGAGGTCCCAGTGTGAAAGTGACTCCCGTGGAGAAGGCTTCCTTTTATTTCCTTCCAAGTCTGACATGCCTAAATCTGTAACTGTTTGCTTGCCTTCTTCAGGCACTTCAGCGATACATGAAGATGCCATGGATTCTCGTGGCACCTTTCTGTGATACATTCCTTTGTATCTATACTGGATCAGCTTGTACCATGAACTTTAAGGGAAGTCAGAGAATGGTGAGGGGTTCCTGGCTTGACCTAAAGTCACTACTGACCTAAGCATTGGAGACAAAAGGTAACTCATGGGAGGAGCTGATTGCTGCACTTGCATCAATAGTGATGGGAAATCTCAAAGTGGTATGAAGCCTTGATGTCATGAGGAAACTTCTCTCGTCCTCCCAAGGTGGAAGAAAAAAAATGCTTTGTTTTATCTACTTTTGTGAAAATCTGGGTATGGTGAGGTGAGCTTTACAAACTTCTAGGTTGGATTGTTGCAATTCATGATCCTCTGGTTGGACACAAAAATTGCCAGTGGCTGACTTGGCTAAAAGTGGCCAATACCAGCAAGAGCAAATATATCATATGTGCTGTGCAAATGACATTTGCTCCGCCAAAGTCTTTCTGGTAAGAATTCATGTCTCTGACTGGAATTTGGGAAGCCTGTGAGAGCCTGGGATCCTTCTGCCTTAGAGACTTCGTTAATGTCAAGTAAATACCAAAATGCCCATCTTACTTTTAGCGTTAGGAAGCAGTGGTACTGTTCTTGGGTATTGACAGCTAGGTAGGTAGGCATGAGCACTCTTAGTTCAAGGGCATTGGCAGCTCCTCTGTGTTGTTCATAATTTTTTCATCACTTTTGACAAGGAACTTTAAACTTTTATTGCTGTCACCAAAGTTAAAAATCTACATGGAAGCAGTCTTGTTCTTCTATGCCAGAAAAACTGAAAAATAAAGAAAGCAGTTTGCTATGGATATTCTTTTTGGTTGGTGTTTTTTTTGTTTGTTGTGGGTTTTTTTGTTGTTTTTTTTTCCATTTCATGTTATTGAGAGATGCTAATTAAAACATCTATGGATAGGAACAGTTCAGCTGGGGAGGCTGTAACTGCCCATGTTTAGTGGGTCAGGGCTCTCCACAGCTCCTGTAACAGAGATCCTTTTCTTTGCTCCCATTCTGGTCCTTCTAGTGCATCAGCCAACTTTCACCCAGTATTGCAGCTGCTGACAGAGAGGTTTTCTGATGTGGGGAGCCAAGGGCCAACCACAATTTGTCCATGTATTTACAGGGATCATTTCACTCCACTAGAAATGCAGCCAAATATCTCTTGATAGAAACATGCTGCATCCATCTAACAACGCTATCCAATTGAGGCAAAGTGAAGAATCTGTAATACTTGTATTACAGTAGTTGCTGAAGTCCCAGTGAGAGATTAGGACCCTGTTGCATGAGGCACTGTTGATCTCACAGTACTTTTCCAGCCCTACAGACCTTCCTGCCTAAACTGACAAGTCATATAATGATGCTCTGTGGTATTATCAGTTACACTGCAAAAGGCACATGTGCTCAAAAACAGAGACTTTCATGTGATCTTAAATATTTGTTCATATGATAGTGTTCATCATCTTATCCAACATGTTTATCTATGAAGTTATCATACATGAGAAATGGAGAAACTTTATGTGTTGATTCAGTGCTACTGGTGTTTCTTTTGTTTTGGTTTGGGGTTGTATTTCTTTCCGGGGCCAGACATTAATCTTGGCCTTACATCCCCAATAACTATTATTTCTCATCAGCAGCATGGTGAGTCTGAAAAGAGAAATTAGAGTCAAGAGGATATTTTCCCAGAAGATTACAACTGTTATAATGGAGGTCAAACTTTTGGCTTCAGCTATTGGACTGTTTCGCTTTAAACTTGAAATGCACATCAAGGAAAGCAGCAAGTTCAAAGTTTACCGTGAAATAATGCCAAAGACTAAGGGAGAAAAAAGCATATCATAGTAATTTTACTAGAATTTCGCCATCACTCTTTGCACTGAATATAACTTTTCAAGAAATATAAGAGGCAATCCCAAGATGATGAATAACTAGTGGAGGAAAATTTCATACAACAAAACATCCTATACAACAATTCAATACCAGGGAATGGAGTCTCATTTATAATTACTTACTGTGTTGTTTTAAGCATTACCTTGGTTTTAATAGCACAGAGAATTTATTAATTATTCTTGCATTATTATACATTTCAAGTATCCTGGTATAAATTGCTTTAACACAAGGCTTATCTCTTTAATTTAAGGAGCTGTTGTGATTTATTAATTAGTTGCAGGGTAGTTGCTGCAGGCTTCCACGTGCATTACCCAGGAAACAGCATGCTTTGAAGAAACATTGTTAAATTTTTAAGTTAATTGTTTGTGTGCTTGTAATTAGTAGTGTGTAAAACTCATTCCCACAGGAAGGGTTTTAGAAGCCTGCCACTCACTCTGGCTGCAGTGGGAGCTTTCTGTGCATGGCAGCTTCAGCTCGGTGCTCCCAGCTGTTCTTAGCTTGCAGCATCCCAGGCACGGCTGTGGCTGGCTGGAGGGCAGCTCTGTTGGTGTTGGTAGAGTTTGTGTATTGATCTGTACCCTTTGGGACCTGACCGAATTACATACATTCCAGAATTACTTTGTATAAATATTATCTGACACATACAGATACTGGTAGATGTGTTCGTAAAGCTTTTTCAGGAATGTGAGCTGTTTGCCAACAGTTACTGCAGCCAACAGTTATCAGAGAAGAAACACAGAGATGGAGGGACTTGAAGAGGCTGCTCCATTGGTCTTGCATTAGAAAAGTGTGTATTGTAGCCGTGATAGTCCAGATAGGTGTCTGTGTAACCTTCCTTTAAAAGTTTACAGTCGCCACCATAGTCTCCCTGAGCAATTTCATGCATCATTATTCTTGTTGTCCAAAGGTTTTTGTGATATCTAGCACAAACTTTTGTTGCTGGAGCTCAGAACTACTCATAATTTATCCATCATGGACATGGAAAATGGATCATTCCCTGCTTTTTGTGGCAGCTGTTTACATACCTGAAGGCCGTTTTTTGCATAATGCATTCAGCAGTCTCTTTTGGCTGAGCAGCCCAACTCATTAGTCCGTGTTTGATGGCTCTGTAGCAATCTCATTCCTCTGCAGCACCTGGTTGTCTAGATGCTTCTGTTTTAACTCGGAACCACTGATAACTGCTTTGTTGGGGCAGTTTTCCAGTCTTGCAGCCTACTTACTGTGTATTTTTTGTATAGATCCTCTCTCCCTCATTTGCTAAAGGGCTTGTCAGTGTCCAAACTTACTGAAGTCAAGATAAGTGTCATCTGTGGTTTCTCCTCTATTGGTAAAGTTTGTTATCCAGTCCTGAAGGCACTTCAGGTGGTTTGGACACTAATTGCTTCTGACAAGTCCGTGTGAGCAGTTACTCAACTCCTTGTTGTCTTCCAGGTGCTAACAAATGGTTTGTTTGAATATTTTTCCACTCTTATTCTGTCTTTAATTCATCACAGCTTCTTATTCCCCTCATGTCCCCTTTTATTTTGTTTTTTAATAGATAACATATATTGCTCTATTCCAATCTTATGGTACTTGACAGCGTACTTCAAATTATCTTTTCTTATATATAAATGTAATTACTACTAGAAGCAACGAGGAACAGCAAAGTAGATGAGGAGTAATGCATTAATTTGTGGCAGATATTTTCAAAAATTCAGATAAGTGAAGAAAAATGTGCCAGTGTCCACAGTCCTTTGCATGCAAGGCTGTGCACTAGAGCTGCATTGCTTGTATAAGAAAGGTAGAAGAATGGAGAGAGGGATTGAATGTCTGTGTCAGAGACTGTGTCTGGGTCTCTGCTTCTACTCCCAGTCTGTGTCTGGGGTTTTTTACATAGTGCTGTGGCCCTTGTTACCAACTGGTCATTTAATTGAGTCGTAGCTTACTATGTGCTTGGAGAAGCAAGATAGAGTTTGGGAATCCTGTTGAAGTATATTGCAAACAGCCAGCTGAGTTACTGGCTGTGTGTTAAAGTCACCTGTCAAATTTGAGCAGGGTCGTGGTCATAACTTTTTATTGTATTCAAAATCAATCTGAGGAATGATGAGTAGTGTCTGGAGTGTCTACAGTAGTATTCTGTAGTATTTTTACTCAAGGGTCTCCACAGGAGCCTACAGGAGGCTGTCAACTGAGAGGAATAGAGCTCAACTATGATCCTCCCCATCTCGTATTAGTATTGTTCATTTTTTCATATGGAATTAGGATTTTATGTCCTTTCAAAAATGGAAACTATGAAAAGAATGGATAGATAACTTCTGAGCATTTTCTCTCAGGCCCCTCTTTAGAAATAACTGAATGAATTAATAAGTACCTTTTTCATACTCTTTCAAGAAATCAAAATAAAGCTGTATCATCTTTCTGACTATACAACATTGACCAGCTTTGCTATTTGGGAGCATACAGTTGATATTTATGAGAAACATAATATTCTGCATTCTTTGGGCTTTCATTCTTTGGATAAGGACTACTCAAGTTTCATGCCAGCACAGTACCCTGCCCAGGTCTCTAGGACAGTGGTACTTGATCTCCTCTGATTAATAGAGATTTCCGAGTATTATTTTTCCCAGTGGCCTATATTAGATGCCATGGTTTATGTTACTTTGCACATGAGCTTACCCTTTTTTACATTTCCTCTCTCTTCCTTTTTGCTTCAAGTCTCAGTGTCTCCCTTGCTGTATCCAGGTGCCCTTCCCTCCTCCCTTGGAGTAGCTGGCAAGGAAAAAGGACGCATTATGTGTTTGCAGTGCTTTAGGCAAGTGGTGCCATAGATTAGCTGGAGATATGGTTTATCATAAGTAGGTGCTATTCACCTAATTGTTAGATTTGCACTTTTGTAACTTATTTCCAAAATGAACTATATGTATTCAGACTTTGTTTTCTTTACAGTCTGGAGCCACTAGATCTCCTTGCTTAACTCTGACTTCTCTCCATTTTGACGCTATCCTGTTGGAAAGAGATGTGCAACACTGAAAAAAATTCTTTGTACTTGTGATCCCAGTTAATTTCTGTAGTAAAAAACTTCACCTTTCCTTACATTCTGAGGGCACATCTTTTTGGCTGCAGTGGTGCAGTGAGAACTCATCTGCTACAGACTGTCCACCCTTGTCTTGCCATGTCCTTGCAGTTGAACCATTTTTAAAAATCATTTTTATGAGTCATTTTAATATATATAGTTACTTCTTATTATGTTTTGGTTCCTTCTAGTTTTCCTGCTTTTGTGTATGTAAAATAATCTATTGTTGTATAAATTTGAAAATGGCAAAAAATTGTTCTTTGTTACTTGGCATGACTGTAGGGTGGTTAGCTCGTGTCCCATACTTCTGATTTGAATCTCTGATCCTGTAGTATTAATAACACCTGTGCATCAAATATACAAAGCCAGGACCAAGATGTCACCTCATTACTGATGTAATTCATGTGTGCATTTCCATAGAATCATAGAATTTTGAAAACAACAAAATGATCCTTCCAAGGTTTCATCTCTGATATGTGGACCTTTTCCTTTTGATAGAGGGTTGAGCTAGAAATTGTCCTGAAGCATGCCATGTTTTGTATAAATAAGTATGATATTTCACTGTCACTGGGTCTTTTGTATCAGTGTTTAGAAGCATTCTGCCTCCCGGGTAAGCAACAAGTACTTCAAACAAAACACCAACTCAACAACAAACTCTTTGGACAGTTCCCTGTTTCACAACCACTTTCTAGTGTGATGTTCCCTCTGGAGATGGTCCTGAAGCTTAAGCATTCTGTGTAATTTGTGTCAGTGTTATATGACTAGAGCAGTAAAGACTTCTTTCTGGAGCCCTGCTTCTGTAGGCACTTGTCAGCTGAATACCTGAGGAGCCCCACCAGTAGGAAGTATGACTAATAATGCATGTAGAGCAGAAAATTTAAAACTTGCTGTGAAGAGCCACCATGGTTTTCATGCTCCTTTGAACTAATGTGTTTTCAAATCATTCTTTAGCTTATTCCAAGAAGCCGCCAATGCATTCCTAGTCTGTTTTGATCTTTAAGAAATGCAGACATTGACCCTGTAATTACTATCCATATTCATTATCGCAGTCATGGTGTTGTATGATGCAATTCGTGGAGCTCTTTCACTGACTGTGATCTCTGTCTGGAGTCTGCGTTAGTTTTGGATCCTTCTGAATCATAAATGGTCAGAACATCTTTTTCTAATATTTAGTTGGATGTCGTCTAGTTAGTCTGAAACATATTCTTTTATATTTTTCATTTCTTTGTGTGCATATATGTATGTCTGTTTGTATGCACACGTCTTTCTGTAGAGAATTCTGTCTCAAACATTTGTGTGTGCCGAAAAAAACAGAAAGTAAGTTGCTTGGAAATGTAAAGCTGATTTTGGGGGTATTATTGTAAAAAATTAAAACAAAAATGGACAAAACTTCAAGTAGAGGCAAAGGTTGAAATTAATTGAGCAAAACCTGCCATTAAAATAGAAAGCGATAAGCCATCCATTGTTAAGCTTGGGTGTAGTTCCATTGTCTTGGCAATACTGTGGCCTGCTCCTGGTGCATGTCCATACCCCAGTCACTCTGGTGCAGAGCTGTCCTACACCATGGTTTTGTTATCATAGTGTCTCCTTCAGAGTGTGATAGAACTTACCAACAAAAAATGAATCAGAAACTCTGTCGTGGTGATGTCTGTCTAAAAGCCAATTCTCTGCAGATGAGTCTGAAGTGGGTGGCAGCACTTGAAGTGATTGATATTTGTAGTATCTCAGGGAAAGACATTTATCTTGCCCTTTGGAAAATCCAACTGGATCCATCCAGCTGTTTTATTTGGACACAGGAAAACTACTCTAGCCTTTTAAACCTGAACACTCAGCTATGAATAGCACAGACAAGAACTGAGTGCCCACTAAGATATGAATTTCTGCCATTTCCTCTTGTACTATCTTGTCACAAGGAGGGGCCACACTGTAAAATAACAACTGTGTGTCTGCAATGCCCTGTGTTACCTTGTGGAACAAAAAGAGAGTCTGTACCTGCAGCAGCAGCAGCCATCACAGTGAACTATACCATTTTCTCTTTGTTCTCTTTATTCCCAGCTCTCTCAATTCTCTTCCATCTCAGACACTAGAAGGTTAATATATAAAAAGTGCATATATTGTAACAAAAAACTTAATCCTTTTTCAATCTGTATATGATTTTATTCCAGACAGGGCAACTCTCCAGATTTACATTAACCAATATTTGAAATGGAATGATTTTAAAACTCAGAAAAGTGTCTAGGACATCTTTCTATGTTAGCTTGAAAAGATTTAGAAAAACTATTATTTTTTCTTCTCCTTTTTTTGCTTTCCTTTCTTTTTTTTAACTTTTTCCTTCTTTCTTCTTTTGTCTTTTTGTTCTCTTTCTCTTTTTTCCCAAGAATATTGGAAATAGCAATTTTTAATAATAGCCATTATTTACTCAATGAGTTTCAACCAGTAAAGGCTGGAGACCACAATTTATATCAGACTGGAAAAAGGTGGTTTTGAGTAAAAAGTAGTTTGTTGGAATAAAACACTTTTAGTCATCAATATCTAGAACATTTCTAGCATTGGGTTAAGAAAAGTTCAAATGGAACAACAGGATCTGAGAAGCAATGGGTCTTCCCCCATCTTCCTACTAGTCAGAAGTTCTTGCATAAACATCTGATTGAAAGGGATTTTGCTGGTTTCTACTTTGAATTTTGAGAGATAAACCTGCATTTTTGTCCAAGCTGAAGTGGAGCCCCTAGTTAACAATATTCGGTGTTTTCTTTCATATCTGATACTGAGCTGAGAAGGAGGAAGCCCTGTTGCCCTTCCCTGCTGGTGGCTGTGGCAGACCATGGCAAGATACTGTCCTCTGCACGCATGGCAGTCTCTCTTTACTTGCCAGTAGGGTCATGTTAACCTGTGAGCAGGTTGGGTGGCCAGCCTTAATGGTAAAAGGATTCTTCAGCTGGTGGTTTAATGTATGGGCTTTTTCAGTATTCTCTATCGCCCTATTGCATCTGTCCTACAGGCATGTCATTTTGGAGGGCTTCTTATTCCTTGGCTTCAGTAGAGAAATGCACTCCTCACACATGAGGGCCAGAGTGGGCTTTCATGCCTCTCAGGATTAGGTTAGCAAGGCATAACTTTCTGCCTCAAGGTCAAGCACCATGTAGCCTTTATGTAAATTAGTCAAGTTATATTTGAGGTAAACTTTACATCAACAAGTAAGATGACTTTCATAATTAATGCCACCTCTGAGAGGATATATCGGACACTTCTACTTTCCACATATTATGCACAAGTCTTAGTTGCGTTCTCTTTGCTTTTTTTCACAGACACCATTAACAGTGTTACAGCTTCCCCCAGGTAAACATTTTAGGTAGACAGTTCTGCAATTTGCAGTAAGAGCCATTTAAGAGCTACAGTGCTACAGAGAAAGTTCTGAGACCACTGACTGCTCTGAAAATAGAAAGATGGCTTTATTTCTTACCTGCATTTTGAATTCTGCACTCTGTTATCATTTTTCCCTATGCTGATCTATAAATGCTTCTTGAACAAGTCATTGCTCTCAGGTAGAGAAGCTTTACAATGTAGCCAGCTGTACCATTTAGAGCTAAGGACCTGCTGGCATGGCCAGCGATTGCATTCCCGTAGGACAGAAGTTTTTAAGCTGAGAATGCTGTCTCTTCCTAACTTCTTGTGTTGGACACAAAGCCTCTAATCTGTGCAGTTAAGTCAGTAGAAGCAAATGTTAAATTCAGAACAGCTCTTCCAGCTTTAGGGCGTCTTGCAGTTCAGAACAGAGCACTTGGAAATTAGCCTTTGTCAAGACTGAGGTTGTATGGATACAGCCCTAGGTTAGAAGGCAAAAAATCCTTGGACTTTTCCTTCCCAAATCATGCTCTGTGGTCCCAATCAGTAATGATTGATTATAAAGAGAATTTGAACTTAATTGTTGCTTTTTGACTCTCTTCTTGTGCTCCAATATCAACAGCATCTTTTGCATATAAGGAAAAGCCAGGTGGATGCATCCTCTTCTGTCTTTGTAGCTGTGAGCAGATGCCTTCATTCTTGCTTCCCTAGTTCATTCAGTGGTATGGCGAGTTAGGTATGAGCAGGGCAATAGTCAAACGTGTGCCAGAACCTTCTGTCCATAAAAGGCCTTCAGCTGGCTCTCAGTCCTGTTCTGTAAACCCAGTTATAAAATGCCAGAGTTTTGCACATGTTGGTCCTTGCTGTTGTGCAGATGATAATGTCACAGAGAAGGCTCCTATAGGAGGGCAAAGCTTGACAAACAAGTCATTACCTTCTTTCTCATCTTTAATTTATGAAGGCTGGTCACAAGAATATAAATGTATATTCCAAACTGAAAAGTTTACTTGAGATGTGCTTTTTAGGGGTTCTAAAAAGGCATGTAGCATTTGTCTCTTCTTAGGAAGGCATTAACTATGGTTTTGATTGGTAAAGATGTTTATACGGTCCTGGGTTTCAGTATCTTTATTTGAATTGAAAAAAGCCAGTCAAATGCTGTTTGGCACTAGGAAACAAGGGACATATGTTGAAATGCCATGAGGAGACTATTGAGCTCTAGATGCTTCACATCCCAACCTGTTACCTTGTAAATGTAGTATTTACTGGGTTTCATTTCAGCTGGAGATGAAGAGCAGATCTGTGAAAGAGAAGAGAGTTAGGGACCTTTTAAGCTTGAGGAAGAAAAGCTTGAATGAACTGGTACAGCATGCTAAATTTTTCCTGGGTGATTGACTTACATGAAGACATGTAAAGAACAGTCACTCATGGGCAGTTTGCTCAGGCTAAAATCAGTGTGCATTGCAGTAAGAGAAAAACAAGGAAAAGGAAGGACGGGGAAAAAAGAAAGGCTTACTCTAGCTGTGGATGAAAAGCCCCAAGTGTTTGTGTTTGCAAACATAAATGCATTCTTATAAGGGCACAAGAGAGGTTACAATGCTTTCGCTCTTGTGCTTTGGTTCCCAGATGGCTTTATTTATTCAGAGGACTTCTCCTTTAGAGGAGATTGTGGTCCATGGTTCAATCAGTGCTTGAAATCTTGTGTACAACAGAGTTGGCAAATCAGCAAAGCTGAAAAATTTGAACTCATAAACATTTTTAATGGGTGCAAATCATAAAATCCAAAGCCTGAATACAAATGAGGAAGCTTTGCAAAATCACCCCAATATTGCATTTTGCAGTCCCATGTGAGCACCGCTGAAGAAGGATTTTAGATTCTTGTCTACCAAACCGAAATATCAGGGAGAAGCTGGATCTAGTTCACTTGAACTTTATTGGATTATGCCTTCATGCTATTGTAGCTGAAAAAAAATGCTATGATTCCAAATATGATGTGTAACAATTGTGCAAATTCCTTAATCCTGTTTTCCATTCATTTATGTAGTAATTAAAACCATGGACCTGGAAACTATTTTCACAGGCAGCTTTCATTTGCAGAGACCTATTTAATTTCCTACAGTTTATGACTGTATATTCAATTTTACTCTCTTCCCCTTCCAGAAGAGGGGGAAACTTGATGGTGTTACCTTCATTATCAATCTGTGCATTGGCTTGGTTTCTTACACGTTGTACAGTATTCCACTGTTCAAAACATGACAGTGTAATTGTGGGGGAAAGGAGGTTTATTTCATTTTATTCTCCTCAGAGGGCACCACAAAATGCACTAATGAAAGAATAATCATAAGCTTAAAGAGGAAGGAAAGTTTTAAGGGACTAATTGGAGAGGGAAAATGCCTGAGTGGTTTAAAGGAATGAAATTGTGGGAGAGCTCCAAGAGAGATGAGGCAGCAAAAGTAAAAGAGCTACCACCAACTGTGATGAATACTAGATGTGCACTTAAAAACTGTGGTCATGGGGCTGCATAAGTACGCAGACAGAGGGAAGAAAAGGATAGTTAGCAGTTTATTTGGGAGACAGAAGTTCAAAGGTACATTACCTTATGTGTGGTAACACGCAGGCATAGGTAACAGGTAGTACTTTGTGCTCCAGAGATTTGGCAGTAGGACACTAGCCTTTCTAGGTCCATGTTAATTGGAAAAGTCATTTAGGATAACTTGGTTTGTAGTATACTCTTACTCAGTAGTTATCCATGACGGAGCAAGGACTGCTGCCCTGCTGGGTTCTGTGGGATGCACTATTTAATCTCCGTGAAAGGGGCCTACACTAACTGCATTCTCTTCCCATGTCAAAAACAAAAAAAATGTCTGGGGAGACTGCATGGCTCTATCTAGACTGGAATGTCATCCAGGATGGGGAGGCCTGCAGAGTTTTAGTAGCAGGTGGCTGTCCGCTGGCCAGGTGGAGATGAATGGGATGAGCAATGTCTGTATGTTCGCAGAAGGTTGATGCTCAGTTTCATCTCTCTCACCTCCAGGAGTATGAACTGGAAAGCAGGAAAGCTATCACCCACTATTGCTCATGCAGAGGAGCCTTTTTGAAAACACAGGTTGGATAGGTTGGGAAAGCGGTAAAAAAAACTACATTGCAAGAGTTAGGTGAATGAAAGTTTGGTCCTGCGAGCTCTCCTCAGTGTGAGGAGCTTCATGAGGTCTGGATTCAACCTGTTCTTCCTCACTGCTAGAGGCTCTGAGGTAGGAAATCTTTTAACCACGTGGCTGCATAGAAAAGCTCATAGGATGACTTTGATAGGACTGTGTTTAAAGTGAAGCCAATGCCTGTGCTCTTTCTCTGAAGCAGAGTGGCAGGCTTCCTGCACTGTTAATTCTTCTAAATATTCAGGCTGGTTTTACCACTTATATCACATACATTCAATTCCAGCTGAGTGAACCACCCTGCAGATGTGTAAGAGGAGAAAAAAAACACTGGGCTTGAAAACAAGAGAAGTGGTATTTGGATTATTCTGTGCTAAGGTAGAGAGACACAAAAGCGCAGCAGTATGAACAGCTTAAACTGAATTGTGAAATAGCCTGAGAATGTCTTTTTGCTGCCATTTCCTTGATTTCAACACCACTGAGTTTGTCATGTATGACGGCTTTGTGGTTGTTGTGACACTGTTGGAGAAAATTGGATTTGGGGAAAGTTTTCTTAGTTCTTTAAATAATCCAAAATGTTTCCCAGTTGTGTTTTTTCTCCTCAGTGCAGCTTTGTTTCTGCAGTGGTACATTTTTTGTAAAGTAGATTTTTGTATAATTGCATTGTTGTGGTGGTATATAACCCTTAGGACACATTCAAGGGATTTCGAGCCATCCTCTTGGATTTCATAACAATACTTCCAATTAGAAGCCCTTGTACACATAAAATTAAAATGGAGATGCATATTCACGGGCTTAAAACCCAGCTCAAGTCATCCAGCACTAAAGGCACAGGTCGGAGCCTGTGATGAGCGTGTTTGCTGTCAGAGTGCAAGCTGTACCAAAATGATGTTTAGTGAATGGCCTGATTTTACATAGGCATATGATGAGTAACCACAGCTTACCTTAAAAGAAAGTATTAAGTCCAGCTCCTTGGAGAGGTTAGTCTTATAAACGTCCTTGCCTCATTTGTAGCATTGAAAGTATATGCTTGTGCTTCAGTCCATGCATCAGGCTTAATCCTCATTGGAGCTGTCTCCAGGAATCCCCAAAAGACCACCCTGGTCCCCAGGTCTGGGGTGATCTGACCTGGGCTGTCCCAGCAGGACCACTGTCCTGTGACTCTTACAAGCGACCTGACCCTAAGGGCTGGTTGGCTTCTCTGCCTTCAGTGTTGCTGAAGGAGTGCTACTTTCTCCTCCTGACCTGCACAGCACCACGGGCACAGGGGCATCCTGCCCATGGGTGGCAGGTCCCCTCAGGATTGCAGGATGCCTCCATCCCCCCTGCCACCATGGCTTCAGTGCCTGTGGAAACCCTGGAGCTGGGAGGAGGGAGAGATGCAGAGCATACAGAGCTGTATGCCAAGCTCCTCATGTAGACTGACAGGGAGAATAGATCTGTAACGGAGGTAAGTTTTTATGTACATGAGTCTGATGGATTCAATGAAAGTATGTGTCCACAATACATATTTTTTAAATATAGCTCATTAGTAAAATGGCACCAAGGTAACACTGTGAAGCCAGTTTTAATCCTGCTGACTGGGCTGTCAGTGCAAATGAAATACATCAGAAGAGTGTCAGGAAGAGGAAGGATTTAAAAAAAAATAAACATACACTGAGCTTTTAAAAAAAATATGAATCTAACCTGACACTTAATCTTCTGCTGAGGAGGTAAAATGTTTTCTTAGATAAAAATTTTTCAAGGTGACTTGGTTTTGGGGGGTGGTTGGAGGTTTGATGCCTTCTTAGGGGACTGTAGGCACTGCAGTCAGCATCCCGATGTCTCTGTGTAAAGCAGTGTGATAGACAGCAGTGCAGCTGGACTTGTGATCATGTCTGCCTCTTCAGCCTGCCAAGGGAGAGGTCTCTTGTTACAGGTTGCTCTGAAGGTATCACTTCAGAAGCATGCAACCACAAGGAGACTGGGAAATGGAAGAGAGAAAACATCTTTGTTACGAGGAAAACTGTTGGTCAGTCTTGCGAATGGCAGAAGGTTAGTTTGCTCTGTTTTCAGTCGCTGAGGACATTGCAGCCAGAAAACCTCAGCTGAACTGTGCCAACAAGTTGAGTCTTACTTTGCCAGTGAGAAAGGTTTGTGTTCCCTGGTGAGTTTTTTCTTTTTGCCCCCCCTTTTTTATTTTTTATTTTCTGTTCCTTTTTTTTTTGTTGTTTTGGTTTTATTTGAAGATGAGATAGGCGATTGTACTTGCAATTCTTGCTTATAATTCCTAGCTGAAAGAGGAGCAGCTTTTCATGGAGAGAGATGAAAGACACTAGGAGTATTTTTCTTACATTCCAGTGTAAGTAGAATAACGAAGTACATACCTGAGAAGTTTCCAAACACAACACACATCT
Source organism: Xenops minutus (assembly GCA_035221455.1). Classification (NCBI taxonomy): domain Eukaryota; kingdom Metazoa; phylum Chordata; class Aves; order Passeriformes; family Furnariidae; genus Xenops; species Xenops minutus. The sequence goes on along the minus strand of JAWWEE010000105.1, from coordinate 19,557,821 downwards.
ATTTACATATTTGATTTCAGCGGTGATACATGATAACCTGGGATTTCATTCAAAGGATCTTGATGGGGATTTGAAAGGAGTTCTTCTTCCTTGAACATTCACAAAATAACTGCTGAAAGCTGAAGGATCTTCTGTTGGCAAACTAAATTCACAGAGAACAGGAGGCAGAGAGGCTGGAGACAATTTTCTTGTGCTGAAAATCTCTCTGCTTGCAAGTGTGGGGGTATATTCCTGGCCCTTTTGAAAGTGATGGGAATGTTTGGTCCGTGACTTCAGTGGGACTAAAACTTAACTCAGGTTTCGGAGAGGCTTTGGTAACTCTATAACTTGTGCTAATGGCTGTTGACAGACACAGCAGCTTTTCTCTTAGCTTGGTCACACATCTTGCCAGCAGAAAAGGTTCAGTCAGCTTCTGTTGGGAATGCATAGTCATGGTCTTGCTATGATGGCATCCAACCCAGGAGCGAGGGACACATCTGAGGATGTGTTTTTCTCTCTCCCTGTTAAAACTGCAGTATTGCATAGTGAGGTCAGAAGGGGATTGTCTGTGAGAAGGTGAACTATTGTGCTGTTTCTTTATCCCATATGTTTTAACCTGCCACAAGATTAAGACTTTTTTTTCTAGAAAAACAAAGATAGCAGTACAGTTTGTTTTTACATTCCCTCTTTGACTTCTTGAATGACAGGTGATTTGTAAATATGACTTTGAGGAGAACTGAGGTAAGACCTTTCAGACTTTCTAAAATGCCTGGAGATCTGTATATGCTGCAAGATGGTCCTGAATGGAAAATTCAGCATTTGCTGCTCTCCAGAGTAATTAAATTACGCCAATTAAGCATTGCTCAAATGAGTCAAAATTTAGACCTCAGAATAGCTGTGGTGAGATGCATCAGTGTTGTTCACATTACCCAACCCCTGCATTTCAGCATGGATGAGGGAAAACAAGCCAGCAGCATGGAAAGCTTTAAAGGCAAGCAGAAGAGGAGGGTCTGGTGAATTCACATGAGGGAATTTTTCTTCAGGAAATTCATATTCAAGCACTCATAAAGGCGGGGACAGAAAGTGTGTGCTGAGCACCACGCACCTCAGGGGTCTTGCGGATATTGCCATGTGAGGTGCTAGTTTACCCTTGTTTCCAGCTACTCCAGCTTTTGCAAATAGGCAAATAGCCTTTCTTGCTGGGAAAGAAATATGAGGCATGGGGCAGTACCATCTGCTTTGTCCCGAGATCACCATTTCCCATGAGGAACTCCGTGCTCCTTTCTAAGAAATAGGAGTATTTGGCAGTGGTCACACCAGGTCTGCCTGGGTTGGAATTCTGCTTTCGTGTCCCTGAAAGGGACTGGACTTCTATTTTAGACAGAAGTTTCAGCAATCCCACTTCAGCTTCAGAAGTTGAAAATTAGGGGGTTGATTCAAGGCTCAGTGCTCGGGCAGACTCTTCTATAAGGTAACGCTCAGAGAGTTGTGTTTTACAGCAGAATCAGTCTTTTTGAGCACTCCTTGCTTTCTTCAGAGTAGCAGAACAGTGTACTTTCTTAGAGGAATTCAGTGTTATTCTAGAGAACACATGCTCAGGACAGGAGACTTTGTAAAGGACCAGATTGTGTCTTGTAGTTGCCTCAGCACTGCCCTGTGGCTGTAAAGTAGTTATAACAGATGTTTTTGCAATTTCTGTCTTGATTTGCCATAGCATACCTCTGAAGATCTAAACTCCTATATGCAGTCCGTAGATCTTAGTTCCAGGTGTCTTCCTACATGTTCCACAAGCGTTTCCTTTTTGCTTAAGACATTCTGCACAGGCAACTGGTTTCCTCCAAAACAGATCACATAGCTTGTCTGGAAGGACTGTGTATCTTTTTCTTAAGTACTTTTCTCCCATTACTGAATCACATTCAGATCTTCTAATCTTCTTTGAAAATGAGCAGTGATGAGGGACAGGGTTTTTTTCTGTGGGAGTCTGCACCCACCCTAACTCTCGTTCCCCTTGCAGCAGGAGTGTGTGAGGCAGCAGTGCCACCCTATCATTAGCAGGAGGAGGATGGTGAGGACTTTGACACTTTCGGTCATCTTCTCAGATGAAGCAGAATGCTTGCACAGCTTTTCTCTTCAGTATTAAATTTTGACTCTCTTTCACATTTTGAGTATGGAATAGCTGGAATTCTTTTTCAAGGAGGGTTCATTTTGGGCATCCGTTACAGCCCAAACTTCTTTGCTCTTGGTCTTGCACTTCATAAGAGGTGAACAAATGTATGTGATGTTGGCTCAGTGGTTTTTCTTCATATGGTACCCATAAGGGAGGAGAGAAGAAACCATCACTGATTGTTCAGGATAGATGTTTTCTCTTCCTTCTTTCTGGTTGGTATGAGTAGTATAGATTTTTTTCATGCTAACTGGTGTTTTGGACTGAGTGTACAAAGACTAGTAGCTTCATGAGAATAATTGTGAAAGGGTGGCAGAGAGAGAAAATCCAGTGCAAAAAAGGATTTGAATGAGGGCTTTCTGGCTGATAAGATTCACTTAAATCAGTTCAATGATACAGGAAAATTATAGCCCTTCTTACAGTGGTCTCCAAACCAAATTAAGGAACATCCAAAGTCAGTTTCAGCTGCAGCATGTAAATGCAGTTGAGGTTGAACTTGCAATGTGATTTTGACCAAGCCCAGGGAGAAAAATTACAAACAAACAAACAAAAATTGAAATTAGTTCTATTGTTACAGCCTTAAAACAACAATGGTAGTCAGGGTCTGATGCCCACTGTGAGGGACTCATATCTAGCTCCAATCTGCTAGTAGAAGTGAAGTGACAAGAATTAGGGAGCATGCAATAAGACGCTCTTGTCTTTGCATCTTTACAATGACCCACAAAGGCAGGACTTAATCTGTTTTGTACCAAGAATCCTACGTATCAGCTTTGCTAGAACACCACCAATTACTTGAGTTTTATTTTACTACTTGTCTTTGTAAGAACTTTAAACCTAAACTTCATCCAGTGGCTAATTACAGTGTCTCATTATCATTACTGTGCCAGTTTTATTTTGACTCCAAGATGACAGCATGTTTTTCACCATTATAGAAATGAAGAGTAAAAAAGACAATTATGTAAGAGTGTCAAAGTCCATTGAACTCCAGAGCAATAGGAGTACCTTGAGGGAAAGAATTATTTGGGTAACTGGAAACCAGACTACCAGATCACTTCGCTGTTGAGTTCATTGCTTTGGCTGAGTCATCTTTTGATTCAGGCTTGGTGAAGCAATGAGGAAGTAGCAGCAGAACCAGAAGACTCTTGTCAGATTTTAAGTAAGGAACACATAATTTCATAAACATATATTCAGAAAATTCCATCTTTATCTCATTGTACCTATCTTTTCAATCTGAAATATCCTAGGGTTGTTTACATTTCATATATTGTCACAGATCTTAGTGTGTTTCAAAACAGGAATAGCAAGTAGTTCAGCAGTGGAAAATATGTCATAAAATCTGGTAACTAGGTAATTATTCTTTTCTAAAGCCATATCTACCTAGACCTTCACTGGTGTATAATTTTTGGACACATGGAGCTTGACAGAGATAGGAAGGGAAAAAATAAATGCATTTGTGCTATATGAGCATTTCTGAGTGTCTTTGCTCTGAGAACTCTGGAGTGTACTCATAATATTTATTGAGTCTTTGTAGCCAGTTTATGACATAATAGTTACCTGTATAGATTCTCTGCTGCATTATCAGGAGCTCAGTGTGTCATCCTTACAAAGAAAGAAAAAGCTCACTAATGTGAGAAATTACTGAAATAAGAAAACATCATCAGGGTTGGCTTCTGTTGTAACTGGTGAGGAAGTCATGTTTAAAGAGCTGCATCAGGAGCCCCTGTAGGAGTGAGGTTTTGTTTCTTTTTTTCTCCAAGGGGAATCACCTCACAACTTTAAAATTCACTGTCTTAGTGAAGCTGTATCAAGGCTTTCTGATATGACTGCAGGGACAGGTCCAGGGGTCAGTATTGGTGGTAAAGGAGGGAAGTGGTTTCAGTCTTCAGTTGTTCTGATGCTCACATCGGTCATCCAGCAACTGGATCCACAGCCTGATCTTTCTGATGAAAAAAGCTCTATCTTCCTTTATGTATGCCTGCCTGTTTCTCTTGTTAAGTGGCAGCATCTCTATGTGCAACAGATATCACCACTGAAGTTGCCAGGGAATGTGAAATTGTGAGCCATCCAGACCCCTTTGCTGCAAATAAATGATGTATCTGGGGATCATTCAGTGGAAGATTCCTACCTGCCAGTTTCTGCCATGGATGCTTCAGCAAAAAGAGGTGCAGTAGCAAACATTGTGCCTTATATTGTGGTGTAGGTGCACATGTACCCTGTCCTAAGCTGCTCCAGAGCCATTGGGCCTCAGCTTAAAGCCTTACCCACTGTGTTGCCAGCGGGTTTTTTCTGACTTTTGGTGCAGTGTCCGTCCTCAGTAGTGAATCGTTGATGACAGATAATAGCTCAGAGGTAGCTTTGTAGGTAAAAACTGGAATATTGGAGTAAATCTCTTACACTATTTTCATACCATCTGACTTTGAAGCCTTGCTGTAAGAGCCTGAAAGCAATGTCCAAGTGGAGTATGGCACAAGCGTTCTTGTCCAAGTGCTAATTAGCTAATGGAGGTGCTCATAACAATGTCACAGCAGGGCAGAGTTTCAGGGCTAATGGAAAGCTGATGCTGAGGGCCAGTCCCAGTTCCTGAATAGAACTTGTAGTTTCCATTATATGGTCCCATTTCATTGCAGAGAGGCAGTTTCCAACAGGATTAGGCAGTCACGTCAGGATCAGGAGGGGTGAGCAGAGTAATTACCTATGGGCTTTAGGAGCCCAGATACATTAAATGAGTTTCTGATTTCTTGGAGAGACTTTTCCTGGAAAATAGGAGAGGATTTGTCACCCCCAAGTGTGCCTGACAGCAAGGTTGGGATCCTGCTGGAAAGATGTGCCCTCACAGCTGACCAGCTGTTCATCCTTCCAGCAGTCTTGCACATACTGCTTCACCTGCCACGTCTGGATGTCCTTAAAGGCAGCCCCACCCAGCTCATGGCAGGGACCCATATGTTGAGCAGAGAGTGAAATTCACACAGGGGGAGAAATCATGTCATATTATGTTGCTTGTTAGGGAAAAAAAAAAAAAAAATTAGCCTTTGCTATCAGTGAGCTGAAATCTAAACAGCCTAAATGGTCCTAATAGTTAGAGAGTTTAGGGAAGCTTGCCAAAGCATGGAAAGCATAACAACTGCATTTAATAACAATCAAGCTACTCTTATAAATATTTGCATGTGCTGCTTCAAAGCCTACTACACGGTCATTCATGTACTGCAGTTAGAAAGATGAGGAGGGGAAAAAAAAAAAGAGAGCGAGAAGAAAAGGGCACTCCGTGTTTTGTAACTGCCATAATAAAGAATGGGCAAAGCACCAGAAAGAAAAGAAAAAGGAAAAGAAACCCTCCAAAGTTTAATAAACACAAAAGGGAATAAAAATAAATCTTTGGAGCATTTATTACAAGCCCTTGATGGAAGGATTAGATTGAAGCTCTCAGCCTTTCCAGTGTGGGTGTATGTGTGAAGTCGGCCTGTCTGGCCTCTTCCAAGGAGAAAAGAAAAGTTGTTTACATTTCCTAGCTTGGGCTGTGCATGTAATTGATTTCTTTTTGTTTCAATAGCAGAAATGAAAATTCAGAGGGGGGGAAAAAAGCCTCATTTGGATACAATTGAATTTAGGTCTTTTTCCTTGCCAGAACGAAAGCCCAACTCTCAGAAGAGCTGTGTCAAACAGAGTGTTTTGTTTCTCCTGAAATGTCAGGACATGCAGTACTTGTGAGGAGAGCTGTGGAAACGCAGGGCTTAGTTCATCAAACACAACTGTGCAAGGCAAAAGTGTCATCCTTTTGTGAAGCTAATTCCTGACTTGGGGAATATCTCCATCATGAAACAAACTTTCTATTCCCACTATCAGTTTAAGGGTACTTGACTACATCTTGCTCTACTCCCAGGCGCTCCTGTGGGCCTGTTTGCTCGTTTGAATGGCTGGTCAGGGAATGTGTTCGGTCTCTCCTGTTGACAATGTTCCAACCTGGAGCAATATTGCAGACTGTTAAGTATTTTGGGACAGGTGTCATGCACCACTCCCCTGGTGCTTTGCTGCTCCATCAGAGCAGGGCTGCTTTGTGTCCTAGTTGCTGGCACAGAAGCTTAGAAGATGCTGGACATTGAACAAAGTCAGTAAGAAGCACAGAAACCACAGTATCCTTATGCACTTAATCACTCACATACAAGAGTACATTTTAACCTGGCAGTTCGGACTGTCCTCTGTAAAGCAGCTGATGAAGTTGCAGCTTGTTAATAAAAGGCTAAACCTGTGATGCACAGTGTTTAGCAGCCTAAAGGGAGGAGGAGATGGGATGCTGACTTCACCTTCTCCAACTGTGTTTTTTAATTCTTGTCTCAAATGTACTGTGATGATTACGATTATTACAGCTGGAAGTCTTCAGGTTTTTTTGAGAGCTGAATTAGTGAGTAATTTAAAGATGATAAAAATCGAATCTTTCATTGCATTTACTATTCTTTCTGAAACAAAAGAAATCTGTGTTTTCCTAGCTACAGGAAACCTATTGATTTCATTTCTCTCATTAATGATAATGGTTCAAAGAATACTTAAGGAGTCTAGTCTGTAGCAGGGTAACTGTGTTTGCAAACTAACTTGGTCAGAGTCAGCCTGGCGTCTACTGAAGTCATTGGGCCAAAACCAGAGGGGAGTCCAGAGGTATCCAACTGAGTCAGAATTTATACAACTGTCAGGTTAAGGTGGAGTCGCAAAGAGAGATAAATTGCAGCATCTGAGATCACTTAAAGGCTAATCTAAAACCTTGTAGACTCCATAGGGTTCTTTCTTTCCATTCCCCTAAAGAAAGTTGCAAGTCTCATTTCTCAATCTTAATGTAGATTAATTTTTACATAAACCCCAATTCTTCAGTCAGCTATTCTTTTTCATATGAAGGGATCCAGCTATTAAAAACCTTCTTTTTTTTTAACTGTCCATAAATAATGCCTTTTCCTCAATTGACTTCCTATGGATAATGTCATGAAAGATAGAATAAAGAAATCAAATTTCTTATGTGGGTTTTTGCATATAAAGATATAAAACTATCTTGTAAGGGAGATGAAACTTCTCTAAGACAACATTCATTCTTACTCATAGAGGGTGTCCCATTCCTGCCTTCCAGTGGAGGGTTAATAGTTGTTTGCCTATAAATGCACATGCGAACACAAAAATGTGCACCAGAAGAGTATTTGATCTCTGTCTTCTTTATATATGAAAGAGAAAAAATGTAAATGCAGGAATGGTTCAAGAAAATCCTTTCAGATATGTATTCACAGGTTTGTAATATACAGTATTTAAAATATAGAAACCAGAAAGAAGGACTACAAATATAGCACAAGAAAGTTCTAGGAATAAGAAGCTAAATATAAACCCAACTGACAGTTAAATAGAACTTTTCAATCTGAAATAAAGTCAAGATGGACAGGGTTTGTCTGTGCCAGGCCATGTGAATGGCTGCTAGTTTGGCTTGTCCACAGCAAACAAAATGGTAGGTTGATGCCTCAAATAAATGGCAGGGAAGGACAACTTACAACTCATCCTGGAAGCATCAATCTTATATATACATAATTACTATGCCAAATTATATTCCCAGTAGGATTAGGTTTGGCTGAAGAACAAATAGTAGTCTTAGAGTTTCCTATAGCAGGAAAAATAAATTGAAGATATCATTTCTCTCTTAAATGAGGGTATAATCTCTGAACTGAGTAGTTTTTATAAGAATTTGCAAAATATATCAAGATTAAGATTATCCTTGCATAAAGTTAAGATTTTCTCAGAAGACCTTCATTTTGTATTTTGAGGGAGACTAACACTGATATGTTCCTGAGGGGTTAGAGGAGCAGTTTTGGTGTAGGGGTAATTTGCATTTGTTTTCCTTTAAGTTCCCACTATAAGACTGTAGCAGTTTCCTGTCAGCAAGCATGGTAGCCAAGAATAGTGATTATGATGCCTTGGGGTTTATTTTTGAGCACTGCAAATGTGAAAATCTGAGAAACTTTTGCTTTGTGTTGCTTTATTAAATGAAATCATAAGGAAGTGTGGGGCTTCCTGTTCATATTTATACTTCTTACCTGTTTGATCACACTGAGGATCTGCTTTGGGAAGTACTCTTTCAGAGGATTTTTTGAAGTATTTTTAGAACTTGTCGTCTTTCACTTATAATGCCTCTACAGTCAAGGCCAAGATTATTTCTTTATTGTCATAGTCTCATAGCTACATTTATTTTGTGGTCAGTTTGACCTTACTCAAAGAGCTACAGCAAAGTGATTATTGAATTTCTAACTGAGTGGTGTTACCACGTGCAGCTGGGAGCTGCTGTGTTGCTCAGAAATCCTGGTAACAGCAGCCTGTCTAGAAACACAGAATATTTGGAAGAAGGTTTTTAAATTAATAGCATGTCTTACTGATATGAAGAAATCATTACTAAGGATTTATTCCAGCTACCTTTAATCAATAGTAGTTAGAAAAAAAGTTAGATATATGGGAGTTGATCTCTCCTGTCTCTACATGGAAATGATAATTTGTGTGTATTACATCCATTAAGAATCACAGAATCATAGAATGGTTTGAGTTGGAAAGCGCCTTAAAGACCGTCTGGTTCCAACCCCTCTGCCATGGGCAGGAACACGTTCCATTAGACCAGGTTGCTAGAGACTCCTTCCAGCCTGGCTTGAACACTCCCAGGGATGGAGCATCCACAACTTCTTTGGGCAACCTGTTCTAGTGCCTCACCACCCTCTCAGTACTGAATAGACCCCCAGGGAGGTTGGATACCTGTGCTTCCTCAGCTGAAAATGCTCCCCGCAGCACCCCAAGCCCCCGAATACAATTTTCTTTTTTTTTTTTTTTTTAATTTATTCACATCAGTTTTCACACTGTAAGAGAAGAGACAGCCATTCCCTCAGTTTGAACAGAAAATTTTAGCAAGGCTTGTAGTTACTTCGTCTCCTCTCTCATGAGGCGTTTGAGCTCATCAACTTCTCTCGTTCCACTGTTTCTTCTCTGAGGAGTCTGAGTGTCAGACAAGGGTGCTGAGGGTCTCTTTGTGCTGCTGGTCTGGACAGACTGGAAGGCCCTTGGATGATGACTGAGCCCTTTAGGATTACTTGAGTTGTGCAGAAGTGCCTTGCTCTGTAGCCTTAGTCAGGGTTTACAGCTGGGAGGGAGGAAGAGAATGATTTGAAGCCTAAACTGATATGTCTAATACTGCAATTGAAGTCTTGAGTACATTTTTCTTGGGGTTTTTGTCTGCTTTTCCCCAATGCATAGTAACAGATACTTATGTTTATGCCTTTTACTGCTTCCAAGTGGTCAAAATTCATGTAATCCTGTTTATAATGTCTGTTATCAGCTTGCCTTTTCCTTTCCTTTTTTCTTCTCCTTCTCTTCCAGCCCTTATTACTATAATCAGAATGACTATTTTGTTCCAATAAAATAATTTTTTAACTAAATATGGAGCAAAATCTGAAGCTGTCTAATTTATTCTCCATATTCTGGGTGCAAAATGGGCTTCAGAGAACATATAGATCAGTCAAGCTGCTGTTACTTGTTGTCTTAGCAGATCCCAGTGAACTCTCTGCAAGCCTGAAGGCATTTGCCAGATACCGGCTGTTAGGGTTTTTTTTCCCAACTTAGAAGCATTCAGGATTTTTCACTAGTAGGTTGAAAGACGGGAGGTCTAAATGCATGACCTGAAATACAGTTGGAAATATTTGTTAATATCTATTAATACGGTATCCTATATGAAGAAGCACATGTGGGATTGATTTTTTTATTTTCATTAATTTGTTAATCATATTAAATTGACCATTATAAATAGAATCATGCTTCAGATGTTTCCCTTACTAAGGCTGTCTTGTATTACAATGTTTAAAGGCACAATGTATTTTATCATTAAAGAGAGTAATAAAATCACCCTGCTTTCTTGCAGATGCCATCCCACCAAACTACTACAGCCTTTACTTCCGAACTGTCAGATTTGATGTCTCAGCAATGGAAAAGAACGCCTCCAACTTGGTGAAGGCCGAGTTTAGGGTCTTTCGCCTGCAAAACTCAAAGGCACGGGTCTCGGAGCAGCGGATAGAGCTGTATCAGGTATGGTGGCACCTCAAACTCATCAGCTCCCCACCTTTCTGCAGCAAACACACTTTGTACCCATCTAGCAGGCAGAACAAACCATGGGGTGAAACAGTTGAGTCCCGTCTCTCCAAAGTAGCCATTTCCATGCCTTCCCTAGAAACGATTTCACTCAAAGTCATATGAAGCTGAAATATATAAACTTTTTCTGGCAATGATTCTATGTTTCAGCATGTAACAGTAAGTGAAAGAAAAAGACATCCAAAAAGTCATCCCTAGGATCTCTGTCTCCCAACACCTGACCTGTACTGTAGGTTACATAGAAGTCAAATTCCTCTCTCTGACCTGTATTCAGTAGAAGCCTGTTAACCATTGCTTGTAGAAATGGCATTAATAAATGAATTCCAAAGCTTAGCAGTTTCAAACTGGCTTATGGATGGTAGTTCAGGGTTTGGTGCAAAGGAATGGACAATTCAGGGATTGAGGAGTGAGGAAGAAAATGCCCCATGACTCTCACTTCCTGAGTGTTGACAAGATTGATGTCATTCAATCTTTAAGGACTTTAATTAGCCTCACTTAATATAGTCTGTGCATTTGTGCAAATATTGTCTAGAGCATATTTCATCTAAAGCATAGTTCACTTTGCTGAGAAATACAGCACCTAAAAGAGGTCCGGTTCCCAGCAGTTTTATACTGAGTAAAACTCATGGTTGTTCTGGTAGTGTGTGACTTGTTCTGCTGAAAAACCTGCGAGATCCAGTGGGTGCGAATTTGAGTTAGTCATCTCACTCACTTCCAATGTTCACCTTTTCCTGCCTGGTCTGGTCACAGGGAAGGCAGACTTTGAGCAGAGAGCACATTTGGGTTCATGTGCTTGCTGAAGTGACAGTATGAGCCAATCATGGGGGCTGACACCAGGAAAAGGCACGCTGGTATATTTAGACATTGTTTAAGTGTAGGAAAGGCGTGATTGCCTGTTGAATCACAGGTGGTCACTGGTGGCTTGGCTTCACAACTGTGACCCGGCTGCCTTCCTTCCCAAGGACAGGCTGGCAGAAAAGTTGAGCAAATAATGTGTCATTTGTTAAAAGAGAAAGCTAGAAATGTTTATTGTGAGTCACTGGTGTTGCCTGTATTTAACAGCCGTCACAGAAAAATACATTATGAGTCCCTGTGATGCTGCCACACCAGCCTGTTGAAACAATTGTACGGTCTGGCTTGACCTCACTGTTCAAACATCCTAAAAGGAGTTGATGGCATCTCTGGGCTTTCTGTTGTTCTGCTTTTGAGAGCTATTAGTTGGTCACCTGAACAGAGTACAGCTGTGGCTGCCTGAGCTCCGTTCATTGCTTTTCTGTGTTTGAGGAACATGGGACACAAAGGGTTTGGCCGAGGTATGGCAGAAAGGGCCTTTGCTTGGCTGGGATTTTGCCTTGTGATGAGAAACAGCTGGGGCTTATTTGAGAGAGCCTGACTCCAGCAAGCCTGTGCCCATGGAAATGGCTGACACCTGCATCCAAGGCAGGTACTTGGGTCCTTTGGATAAATACATGGCTGGTGAGTAAGGCAGTTTCTTTTTTAGGCTGGGTGGGGCATACTAAGTGAAGTGTTAGGTGAGTAATGAGTGCAGGTTATTGTAGGATTAGGTCTTTTCTCGACCAAGTAATAGGCAAGCCAAAGGCAGCAAGCGCTGAGCTTGTGTTTGTGCCAGGCATATTTTAGGCATGTTACTTTGCTCCTTTGCTTGTAAAGAGGCACACTGTCTCCAGAGCATTTCCCTTTGGTCATATTTATTTCTTGTGATCTTGTATGTAGCTCTTCCTAAAACCTTGTATGGAGGTATTATAGCTCTGTGATGGCCAATCTGAACTGCATGGGTTCCTTGGCAGCAGCTCTACTGAGGAGCATGAGAGTCCCTAAATATTACTGCAACTAATCTCCATCACAACACATGAGGTTAGCATGCAGTATTTAAAAGGAAAAATACAAACCAGGAGAAATTGAAGAGGATCCTTTTGGGTCCGTTCCAACCTGAGATGTCCTATGATTCTATGAGCATCCTGACACTTAGTATATGAATTTTAGAGATTAGAAAGAAGAAAATCTGCAGAGATGAAGGTGAAGAAGGATTGGTAGGGGGAATTTGTGCCACAGTGATGCTAGAGGAGTTTCAGGGCTATGTATTGATATATTGATAGTGCAGATAGGGTTGTCTAGCACTGGAGGAAGGTACAAACATGAGAGGTCAAAGGGGAGAGTGCTATTTCTGTGGAAGTGGAAGAGGGAAATATGTTCTCTAAGGGCTGAAGACTTCATTAAGTGTCTGATTCCAGCATGAAAAGCCATGCATGGAGAGATTGCTCGTGGAGTTAGCATGTGCAGCTGCTGCTCCTCTGTGCATAAGCATTGCTTCCTGTCTTGTGAGATACACGCTGGGCTTGCCAGGGCTGTTGTGCCCAGAAGGAACAGTGTGGTTTTTCATCTTGCATAAGCAAGGTTTAATTAATGGAGGTTTTTTTTTTTCCTCCTCCGATCAAGTTTCAGGTTTTCTAGTGTTTTGCTTTGTTGTGGAGATCTCCTTGATGAGAGTTTTTGAAATTCCTTTCATACCTGCAGTTTCAGGGAATGGTTGTTCCTTTGTCCCCTAGTCTTTCTCAGTCAAGGAGGAAGAGAGAGGCAGAAGTCTTCTGGAGAACAGTCTTTCTGGAGAAAGTCATAGCTCTCTTGTGGTTCACTGAGGTAGTCTCCTAACTGGTCTCCAAGAGCTTTCTGATTGAGTGCAGTGGAAATTTAGTAGTAGTATGTATACCACTGATGCAGAAGGGACAGCACTACTGTGAAGGAATATTTTAGGAACAGCTAGAGACAGATGTGCAGGGTAAATTGAAAAAATAAGCAAGCAGAATATAAATATTTTGTTTCTCCTCCTGATTCTTTCTTTGTGTGGTCCTCTGACCTTACAGATCTCCCCTTAAAATGAAAAAAGAAATGCAAGACTGCACCTTTTCAGCTAAGCTTTCCTCAGGCTGTGCTTGGCTCCCTTTCCCAAACCACATCAGAAAGAGACCTTGTGTTTTCCTACAAACCTTGTTTGCACTGACTCCAGGAAGGCATTCTGGGGCTGCCTGGCATGGCAAGCCAGGGCTGTGGCCCCTCATTCCTGGCACAGCAGCAGGACCCTGTTCCCGCCCCAGAGTCCAGGTTGGAGCAGAGAGCAATCCATCATATTTATTCTGGGAATGAGTTGTTATGGATCTGTTTGCCAGGTTTGCTGCCCTCCAAATTTTCTCAGGCAGTGGGTCCTAGAAATTCTCATGGAGGTGTCCTAGATGCATCTGCGAAGCCAATGGACAAGTGGTAATTGCCATGAGCAGAAAGTGTCTGTTTTCACCCAGAGCACTTCTCTTGGTATTTAAGGATTAGTCAGCCACAGCTCTGTGTTTCTGCACAGATGGGAAACACAGTGCACATACTAAGTAGTCTTAGGATGGAAAATAATAAAAATCATAGACGTAGGAATTGAGTTACTTTTATAAGGCTGATACAAAAGCTTCTGTCTCTTCTTGACTCTGGATAAGTGAAGCCACAGAGAATTAAATTCTTTAAAGGCACTATCTTTTCTATTGTTTCTTCTGCGCAAAAGGGAGGGTTAATCTGATGGTTATACTCCAGATCATCAGAACATTGGAGAGTGGAGAGAGGAAATGGCATGACCTCAGACAATGGTGAGCACTCTCCCCTGCTTCTCTTCACGTCCTTCCACTGCACCACACTTGCTCAATGTGCTTCTCAATGTGCACCGAGACTTCAGAAAATATTAAGAGGATAAAGTGCTTTTGAGGGAGGGAGGAGGAATAATATTAAATAAACAAATTTTAGCATCCTCCAGTGGCCCTTGCTATGTTTTTAAAGATTTATGCCAAATGCAGGCTTTATTGGAATTTGATCAGATAAAGCTCAGTTGTTATGGGAATGTCTTTGTTCATCGGTTTTCTTGCCCGCTTTGAAGACTTCATCACATCTTTCTTTTATTAAGGTGCTTCTGTATTTATGAATAAAGTCCCTGCGCCCTTCAAAAAAACCCTGTCTTTTATGAATAAGCATTCCAAAGAATAAATAGGCACCACTGGAAAGCTAAACTAGTGGAAACCCTCACAGGGTGAAAAGCCATGCTTCAGAGAGAGTTGTGGTATTGTTTTTAAAATATTTTTATTATGTACAGGCAGTCAAACAATAACAACTAATAATTGCTTCCTATAGAAGCAGGGCTGTGTTTTGTTAACACATCATAAAGCATCATGAAAAACGCAATTGAAGCTCGGTGTTTTAATGTCATTGTTACCTGAGGCTGCAGTGGGCGGGGGTACCCGAGAGGCTGTGGGGGGTGGGGGGGGGGAAGTACCACAGAACATATCAGAGCATAGGTTTGGAGCAAGTGAATGGTGCCACGTTAAATCCCAGGAGAGACATCACATTGCAATGGAGAATTTGAAGCAAGCAGGAACAGACCTTTGGTCATTCCATGTTGGAGAGAGCCCAGTCCATGCCAAGAGCTCCTGTGGAGCTTTCTTGGGATCTAGGAAGAACTGTCTGCCCTCTAGACAGTGATAACCCCCACTTCTTTAAGGGCCTCTCTCCCTACTTGGAGGTATGAGAAGAAAGATGCTGTGGAACATATTACCCTATTATGAGTCAGATTTAAATTTAAACCACAGTTGGTTGTTCAAATACTTTCAATTCAGACAGTGTTTTGTCTTGTGTTTCAGTTGGGGAATACGTTTAGAGTGAGCTACTATAGATTTGGGCTAAATCTCTGTGGTGCAAATCTGAGGCAATTTACACTGACTGCAGCAGAGATCCTTCAGAATTATCTCCGTATAATCAGGAGCAGAGGGGCCATGCTCTCTTTTCTTGACAAAAAGTGCTGTCTCTAATGCCATGGAAGAAAATACCATGAAGCAGGATTTGTGGTTGTGAGCTGGCACAGGATGTCTGTATTACAAATATCACCTGAGGCATTTGATTATAACTGACTGCCATCGCTGTGACCCACATCTAAAGTAGTGTATTTGGGTCTCACAATTTTATGTATTGCTGTCCTGAAACCAGACTCTTGCAATCTGAAAAGTTGTAAGGTTATGTTAAATGGAAGATGTGTTCTTTGAAGTGCCAAACTCAGTATAAAATGTGGACCTAATAACTTTCTAGTGTACCAACCTCCTTCTTTTTCCCTGGCCCCCTCAGGACCAACTCAGGACCAGAGGAAGTTAATTTGCAGTATTTTTTACTTGAATTGCTGCTTTCTCCTTGTTCCAGAATTGCTTTTTCTAGTTCCAAATACTGTGTCCCCTACAAAAAGATGTCAATGCGTTGGAGACGATGCATAGAATACCTTTGGCAAATAATCTGTGAGCATGAGGAGAAGTATTTATCACTGCATGATCTTCACTGCAGTTTGAGAGTGGATCTTGTGTGCAGCCACCTTTTGCCAGGAACAGAGCAGTTATTGAAGACAACTTGAAGAAATATATAATACTCCATTAGCTCCTGGCAAAAGCCAGTGTGTACTCCCAGCGCGGCACTGCCATGCGTAGAAATGTGGGGCACTGAGCTGATAGATTTATTGCCATTTGTGGTGCATGTACTTTATGAGGAGGCGTAGGAATGCAGGCCATGGGTCAGGAGGCAACTGTTAGGTTTGGGTTCCTGCCCTTTGGGCTAGGGTTTGGTGGGGTAGGCAAGCCTACGTTACGCTGAGACATGAGCAAGTTTGAACCGAGCACCTCAGCATGGTAGTTACTGGGCTGAGGAACATCAGGCCTCGTGCTAGAGAGCCCGTTGGAATGGGGAA
The DNA here is from genome assembly GCA_035221455.1 of Xenops minutus. Classification (NCBI taxonomy): domain Eukaryota; kingdom Metazoa; phylum Chordata; class Aves; order Passeriformes; family Furnariidae; genus Xenops; species Xenops minutus. The sequence continues at coordinate 19,541,766 of JAWWEE010000105.1, read as the reverse complement.
GGTGGTGTGTGTGTTCTGGGGAGCTACAGGAAAAAATGTGAAGCTTTGTTGGAGAGAAGCCTATACAAAGAAGAATAAGCGATGGGAGAAAATGGAGGAGGATGGGAGTGGTTTGGATGAAAGCCTGTAGGTGCTAGCAAGAGAAAACCACAAGGAGAATTGTGAGTTATGGGGAGCAAGGCTGGTAAGAGGAAGGGAAGAAAGAGGAGTGACTTGTGGAAGAAGATGACATCTTAAAAGAAGTACTAAGTCCAAATATGCAGATAGCCAAGAAAGTTGCCTGCCAAAATGTTGTAGTAAAATACACATGAAGATGAGAGATGGCTGTCAGGGACAGGACTGAGAAAGAGAAAGGGCTTGGGAGACCTGTGTGGAAAGAGCGGATGAACACCGGAGCACCCTGCAGGATCTGGGGGATTTGGCTTGAAGACAGGAGAACCCACTCTGTTTTTGTTGACTTTGGCTCCTACTTGTTGATATTTTAATAAAACATAATGTGCCTCTGGCAAGTTAAAGCTAAATGCTAGATAAGTTTACGGGATTTTTTTGTTTTGCTTCATTTTATATAAAATCTTTCTTTGGAACTATCTTAAAATCTCCTAAATGGCAGGAAATTGCCCTCAATATTTCAGAATCTTCCAGGAGAAGGACCCCAGACCCTCCGTTCTTGTTTATTGCTTATACAGTGCAGAGTCTTCCTGCCTGCTTAAGTGTAAATCAGGCTGAATGGCCTCAGGGCCGAGTCCCCAACTTACATTGCACATGTATCTTCAGTAGCAGGAGGAAGGCCCTGCTTGGGGAGCAAATGAAGCTGAAATCCCTTCTCAGGATCCATTCTCTTCATAGAGCTCATCCCCTCACTGCAGGGTGATGCAATACATTTGTCACAGTGATTCCACGTCATACTTGACTTCCCCTCCCTTTTTGACCTGCTAAAGTGCTCATCTCTTTACCCCCATCATACTTCACCTTCTTTTACCTTTAAGTGAGGATCAGCCAACACTGTAAGAGAATCCTACTGCAGCTGTAGCCCATCCAGATATAAAAGAGGTTGGGTTATGTGTGCAATATGTTCTTTTTATTTGCAAGTTTGCATGAAGAACGTGTCTGGCAACTTCTGAGCAGATGGATCAGAGCACTATGGGTTTTTTACACACTTTGGCAAGTACTCCATACCTTTGTATTTTGGCAGGAACTCTGCATCTCATATATGAGTCTCTGAAGATCCTGCCCTCAGTTTGAGCCTGATTCGGAGACCGTTGGAAGTAATGGAAAGACTTCCATTGATAAGCAGGGGGGCTGTAAAACCCGTTTTACTCCGTAGCACTGGAGGCAGAGTCTGAATTACTCCTTTTCAGAAGTGGTTACAAGAAGAGCTTGAAAATTCACACTGACAATTTGAAAAAAAAAAAAAAACAAAAAACAACCCACAGTCTCATGCACTTTGAAGCAGCTAAGATTTTGATAGCCAGTAGATTCGCAGTTATCTGGCAAAAGGTACTGTATGGAGGCTTTGCACTTTACAACATATGTTTTCAGATATAATGAGTAAGAAACTGGAGAGGTTTGCAAAAGAATTAAGGATTTGCTTTTCCTTGTGTCCAAGACAGGATCAAAGGCCTCAAGTTCAACCAGGGAGTGAGAAAGAATTGAGAATTAGCATGGTCATTTTTTAACTTTAAGTTTCAGAAAGGGCTGGCTGAAGTCCCTGAGAGCTGTCTGAGGAGACCTTTGAAATCTGGAACCAGGTAGCAAGTGAATCTTTCAGTACGGTGAATAATGTGCAAGAACTTGGAAAAGACAAGCAGCTGCATAAGCAGACCTTGTGAATCTGGTTATTCCAGTGTAGAGGGTTAGGCTGGAGTCCCCTGCAGGTTTCTTCTAGTTCAGAAAAAGTTATCCTAAATGGCAGTTTTCAGGTATTATGTGTATAGCTGGACTTTGCTCTGTGTTAACCAGCATTAGCACATCATTTACCACTGGATCTCATTGTTTGGGCGTATTTACTTTGAGCTTACAAGTACATGTCAGGTTATTTCCATTATTTTGAAAGGGCCTTGAAGTTCCAATAGAAACTGTGGATAATGGCTGATAAGTAAGAGAGTAGTGAGCTGGCCAAGATGTTGTAATACGCAAGAACATCACAGAAGTCTGAAATGACAGAGAAAAGAAGGGAAGGAAGGAAATTATCAGGGGGCCAACAGCATCTGGAGGGAGGAGATCAGACAGTCCAGAATGAATGGAGAGGAAAAACAGATTCATGGCAGGTTTTTACAAGATAATGCCATATTTACTGCTACTCAGTGATTGCAGAACACACACTGGCTGACAGCAATGAGCATTTTAAGTTCCAGGCCAATGCAGGAGACAGGATAGATATTTTTAAGTGTCCGTATGAACTTATTACTATATTTTGAAAGTTCAACAGCTTGTTTTAAGAAACTATAAGTCACCAAAAATATTTCCAAGGAGTTGGTGCCTGTAATTCTCAAACCGAGCTATAACCCTTGTGGCTGCTACAGCTTGGCCTTTGATGGGTGCTCAGGGTTTTCTTGGCTGTGGCAGATGTATGTCATTGATGCATCAGCCTGTGTATCATCACTGATGAACTACATTCAGTGTTTTATTTGCTTGTTGAGGAGGTGATGAATTTATTAACCAAAATTATTCCACTGCAAATTATACTTAATTTTAGTTTTCCCATTCTTCTGCGTCTGATTGTGGTGACTATAGAAGACTAGAAGTAGTTATTGTCCAGACCATCAACTCTGAAATAAACTAAGCAAGTTGCTGTTGTGGAGCTTTAGTTATTTGAAAGAACCAGTGTATCTTTATGTCAAATTTTTTCCTTTTTGCTCTGTAATGAGTCATGAAGACAGGCTGTTCTGGAGTCTGCTGTCAGTGGTTATTGTCTAGAATACATACACTAATGTGTTGATTCAGTTATCCCCTGCTTTAGCTGCCTAAATATATGAGCGGGGGAGTAGGCAAAGGAAAATTTGAGCAAAATAATTGTGTTTCTTTTTAACAGTGTTGAGGTTTGGAGGGTCTTTTTTTGGTTTTGTTTTTGAACCAGTGTAATTACCGTGACGCCGAATGCTGCTGTTCTGCTTATATCAGCTTCTGATATGCCCCATTCTTTAAAGAAGTCATGTTTCTGCTAATTTTGCAAACATTCTGCTGTGTTTGTTATCATGAATTATATAGTGTTCTTAGTGTACTTACAGTTTATAAAATACAGACTAAGATAAACCTTGTCCTTATTTTTATACTCAGAACTGTGTGATACTTACTTGAGGGTATAAACATGTGTGCCTATAAATAAACAGTTTCATCTCCAGCATTTTAATGAATATTTCAGCTACTAGATGCTTACATTTTTTAAAATCTCCAGTTGACCTGAAAAACAAGCATGGCAGGTGGCAGATATAATTTAGAAATCAGTATTTTCTGGAAACTCACTTGTCATTCTTCTGAAACTACTTTGTGACAAAACTAAAACTTTTCACTGGTGAATGCCCTGGTCATAATGATTTGGGATATGCTTTCAAAATAACATCATGAGTCAGCCTCCTCTAATGGATGAGGAGGAGCACAGGCAAATACCTGCCAGCCAAGCAGAGGCTCTCCTCAGAAGACTGAGAAGAACACCTTTGGAGAACCAATGAAGAGTAGATTTCAAGAGGATTCGTAAAATACCAGAAATCTGGCAGGCCTGAGAGTGCTGTCATCACCAAGATTCCCAGCTGGGCTTCCTAAACATATGTAGCTGTACAAAGAAGAGGAATAATTTGTTTGCATCTGGCATCTTCATGAGCCATTTCCTACAATTAACTGCATTGTTCATGTATTCATGTGTTTGTTTCACCTTGACCTAATGACAGTAGCTGCATGTATGTGATACCCTTCATGGGTATTTGTAAGCTAATTTTTTCCCCAGGTGTTTTTAAGAAGGCTCATAATAGAAAAAAATCCTGAGGGAAAGGTTAGTAGTGACCACAGAAAAAAATATCTAGAAGGCAGGGTTTAAGTGTACAAGACACTTGGTCAAGAAGAGAATAACAAGCATTTTGGCTATTTGTTTTCCTGTGAAGAGAGGAATCATACAAAAAGAAGGTAGAAAAACCCCAAATGATTAGACTTTAGAGTACTACTGAGGAATGTAAATTGCTCTGTGTACTGGGTTAGAAGTCTGCTGCATAACCTTTTGGTAACACTAATCCCAGTTCAGTTCATCCTCACAGAATGTGATCATGTGCATACATTCCCTGCATAAGCCTGTATTACAATAGGCAGCGTTACATTATCACTCTCTTGAAAGCAAGAACAAATAGCTATACCTGGAAGAATATCCCCAGGTACAGAAACTGGGCTTAGAGTTTGTTAATTGAGCTTTCACTCAGGTATGTGTGAAGGTGTGCATGCTCTCACATGTATGTACACAGTTCTTGTGCATCATCAGCTGCTTGTGGATTCAGGTGTTTGAATGTGTCCCTCCTAAGTGAGGGAGGTGGGGCTGCTTGCATGGAAATTCTGTCTCCTGCTCATACAAATGATGGAATCTGTGTCTCTGCATGCAGTTGATGATGCACAGTTCTCCCCCCACCCAAAAACCTTAGCTTTCCACATCATGACCTATAGTCAGACCAAACTCCATCTGTCTCTTGAAGAGGCAACGTTTAGTTAAGGTGCCAGAAGGAAATGAGAAAGGATTAAAGGGGAAGTTTAACACAGTTGACTTTCTCTTCTGTGGTTTGGGGGTTTTTTTGCCTCTTGTCTTCTGTTAATATTTTTAATGCACTGAAAACCTTTGCACAAAGGCATTCATTTAGCTCCTGCAGATACAAGCTGTGCAGCAGCATTTCTGATAACAGTGTTTGATGTGGTTGCAATGGGCTAAGCATAAAGGTAAGGTGATGTTTATAGGTAAGGCAAGGCAATGTTTATAAGTAAAGGTAATATCTCTTCTAAGACCAACCGGCATAGTTGGAAGAAGTAGACAAGCTTTCAAAAGCTGCAAGGCACAGAAAAGGCTTTTATTCTTTCTTCAAACTAAACTAGTTGATCTAGTGGGAAGAAAGGACTGGAAATAGTGAAAGAGGTTTTCAATGAGGCTATAGGCTTGAGGGTGTATTGGAAGAAAAAGATGTGTTGCTGATGCGGAAGGTAGTATCAGGAATGTAAAGCAAAGTAAAAAGAAACAAACCGAAGGGGGAAAATGGCAGAGAGAACCTAAAATGCTTGTTTCATGTAATAATTTCTGAAAGACTCATTTGAAGAACATATTGTATCCATGAACATTTCTGAGAGATACTTGCAAAAAGGCCTCTTTGTTTACCACCACATAGAGTGCAATTGCTTCAGTGTGAATGGAAACATAGCATGCAGTTTAGGAAAAGAAATGAAGAATTCTTAATCAGATTATTTTGTGGGAGAAAATAGACTGAGGATCCAGCCTAGGATTTTATCATCCCTTAGCTTTCCGCACTTGCAGCAATGTAAGAGAAAAAGAAGGAAAAATGGAAATGGTGAGGCTAGATCATTCTTACTTACAAGTAATCATGTTGTTAAGATCATACATCACCCTAACACTATAAAGATACTTAACCCAGGAGATGGAGATTGAAGCTAATTTCACTAAGTATGGCACTCACCACACTTAATAGCCTTTTACTTAAAAACCACCAATGCCTGTTTAGCCCATGGGGTCAATTGTGGAAATTATCCCATACTTAGTGTGTGACTTTTTAGCTCATCCTTCCTAATTTTCTTTCTGAACATGCAGCATAAACAATGTGGAGAGAAACTTTCAGATATCACAGATACCATAGTATGGATAATATCCAATTCCTTTAATCCACAGTATCTATCCTCTCCCACAGTGCCATATAGTTCTGAAATCTGCAAACACTTTTTTTGTAATTCAGCTTGTTGGTGAGAGTGGATGTTCCTTGTAGTATTGGATGTGCAGCTATGATTTCTTGTACTTTTTCAAATGCCTTTCATTCCAGGTACATGCCAGCCCTTGACTTTGCCTTTTAGTAACAATGGGGGTAAATACTGGGATAAATATTTTTTATTTTTGATACCAAGGCGCAGCTGAGTCTTCAGAATATGTCTAAGACCAATTATAGTTAACGTCAGGAGATTGCTTTTGGCACATTACTTACTTTTTAGTCCTTACATCACTGCCAAAACTGAGGTATGCAGTTTCTGGAGTCTTTGGAAAGAAATGACTGTGCAGAAAGGAAGAGAAATGAGCCAAGTTCTTGTGTCCCATTTGCCTCACACCCCCACATCACCACCCCACCCCCCCACCCCAGCCCCAAAACATCTTTGCAGAATGACAGCTGCATTACATCCTCAGAAACACTTGACCTGATAAAGACCAAAGGGAAGGCAAAGTTATATTTGTACTTCTCTGGGACTTTCCCAGCATTGATTACTGATTCTCTCATCCCTCTGGCACTTCTGAGCAATGGTAGTCCCCTTGCTGCTGCCAGACTCTCTGTAAACAGTTGTTCAGACACTTTGTTTGAAAGTTGCCTCATAAAAAGGAGTCCCGTTGTTCACTGTTTGCGTGCCCTTACTTTCTACTGGAGAGCTCGGCATTGCCTACTAGGGGCACTTAGTAACCTTCTGGACTTGAACCAACATCTTCTCATGGCTTTTTGCTAAATGCGTTGATCAGAAAAAAGTCAAAGAGCTTGTCATGTTGCTGTTCTTTTCATAAGACAGATGTTACTGTAGGAGTCACACTGTTGGCCTTTGAGAGGCCCAGCACTGACTTGAAATAAACAGGGAGACTCTACATGCTCATTCTACATGCTGGACAGAATCTGATCTTTTGAAGCCTGCTTTTCTGTTTAGTTATGAAAAGCCTAATTTTATCACGATGACATAGTTTCACACCTCTTTTGAAATATTTTTCTTTACATGTATTATGCAGTTTCACCATGGCTTTATTACAGCAGTGTTTGCTAGACATCATGTTGTTCTGGGTTGGGAAAATAGGAGGAAACAATGAGACATTGTCAGTTACTCATTTGGAGATGGACATGGATAGTTAAAGAGAAGAAAAACCCCAAACAATATATGAAGTCGCACAGCTGGCATGCCAAAAGTTGCAAAGTGATGTTATCGTGGTATCTTGATTGGAGTTGACTTAATGTTGCATGGCATTCCAGCTCCCTGCATTGCAAAACTATCAACGTAGTAATAACCAGGAAACCAGAAACCTGTTAGCAGCCAAAAGTCCAATTGTTTTCATCCTAGAGTTAGCGTAAATAATAGCAGGCAGTGGTTGTATGTGGGAAGGCACTCACTGAATTGTTTGACTAGGAGGAAGACACTGGGGCTTGGAATTCTAGTCACGCAGGGCCTGGGTTTCTTTTGTACAGGGATTTCTTATTGCCTGGTCAGTGGCAAGCTTTGCTGAAACATTTGACACAAATACAAATACTGCTGGCATCAAAGTTTGGATGGGAGCAGCATCACCTGTTGCACAAATCCATGTATGGCCATCTATTTTAATATATGATTAGTACCTGAAATCAAAGAGAAGGCTGGAAGCATGAATAAGGCAATACCATAGAGATTAGTTATGGGTGAGGAATATGATATCTTCAGTGTACAGACTACACTGTATAGGTGATTCTTTAGCATCTGATGTTACGCTCTAGCCAGCATAAGTATTACTGAAGAAGGTAAAGTAGCTTCCTTCAGTGTTTACTTTGATCTCTTGACCACTTTTGTTACAGGATGAGTTTTCAGGGCAGTTCTTTCTGTGTGATTTCTCTCATGAAGGAATATGCGATGCTGTGTTTTGCTTGGGACCATAAACTGATTTCATTAGGGTGTTTTTAAATCACATTCTTCTCCTTACGCACCCCAAGTCATAAAAGTACATCTGCTGCATATAGGTTTGAGCTGTAAATATTTCTTCTGCTATTTTATAATGTTAACAATCAATTTTAATAGCAACCAGATAAATGTTAACCTCTAGGCAATCTTATTTGTTGTTTCTTGCAGGTTTTAAAATCTAAAGAATTATCATCACCAGGACAGCGCTACATTGACAGCAAAGTAGTTAAAACAAGAGCTGAAGGAGAATGGTTGTCTTTTGATGTCACTGAGGCTGTACATGAGTGGCTTCATCACAGAGGTGACAAGTGCTCCTTGCCTTCACTCCTGTCCCAACTGCTCCTCCATTAACTCAATAGTATTTCAGGTTCATTCCAAGTGTAAAAACCAACTCCATTCACTTTTGTGTTTTGCAGACAGGAATCTGGGATTTAAGATAAGCTTACATTGTCCGTGCTGTACCTTTGTGCCTTCCAATAATTATATCATCCCAAATAAAAGTGAGGAGCTTGAAGCAAGATTTGCAGGTAATGAAAGGAAACACAACCAACTTTTTAAGAAGTTGTGGTACCTAGTAATTGAGGAGGGAAACAAAAAGCTGTTGCTGCCTCCTAGATGACATTCAGCTGATTGAAAACTTGCTCATTTGAGAATCATGATTCTCAGCTGGTAGGAAATAATGATATTAAAAGCACAAGGGTAAAACTATATCATTTGAACAAATTCTAAAATCAGATGGCATGAATAAGCTGTCTCATTCTATGCATACAGCTTTGATGTCCTTAAGAGTCTGTGTTACAATTTAGAGTGTACACACAGATACATATACAGTTTTGGGTGTAGTGAAGTCTGTTGCACAGAAGACCATCCACTGTTGGATAGTAATGAGAAAACATGTTAAATATTTTCAAAATAAACCCTTTGGCTGCTGTCCATCCTAGTACTGTAATGAGTCAGACTTAGTAGAAAAGATTGGATTGAGTGGCATTAAAAAATAAAAAGCTGTGTAAGGGAGGGTTATGGATATATGTGCTTTTTATGGACAGCAGACAAGGTGAAAAGGAGTAAATATATAAAGGTCATATAAGCTCCCTTGTGTTTTTAAGCCATTAAACTTTCAGTTTCAAAAAGGGAAATAGTATTCAATTGACAGTACTATAGCTATCATCCACCACCATGTATGAAACTATAGCTATATTAGAACCAATTTGAATGCAAATTCTGTTTATGCAGTTCTCATTAATTAAAGTATATCATGATTTGGTTCATTTTTGTTCCAAGGATTTGGCTATATTCCTTTTCAAGTATTAAGTTTTCTAACTGTTGTTTCACTGCATTGGATTTTTTTCCTGTAAGTAAATACATGTACTGTACATATGATTAAAGCCATTGTGTGTATTTAAAAAAATGTTAGTATGATGTTTGGTCACTGTAATTGCAAATGTTGCAAAAAGAAAAGTGTATATTTTTCTGTTTAGATAGTACTGTCTGATTGAGCAGATTAATTTTCAAAAGGATCTTAGCAAAAGGCATAACACTACTCCTATGAAAGGCCAATACCTTGAGTCTCTTCCCTGTGTTATTGCCATGATTAGAAGCTAGTAAGGCAGTTAGTGGTAAAAGAGAAAATGCAAAATATAAGTCATGGCTTGCCACTTAAAGAAGGAATACTTTGATCAATGTCTTTGCCATGGCCATACAAAAGAAGGGACTAGAATAACTGACTTCTGGGGAAAATTACCAGATTTTAATAAACTGGCAATGGGAGACAGAGAATTTGAAAGTATTACAAAGAAGTGAATGTGATAGAGAAAACTAATGGGATAGGAGTAAGCAGTGGGAAATGAAGTATCCAGAGCAGCCTTAATAATGTTAAGACTTTTAAAAGGTACATAGCTGTTTAAAGTTGGGAATACTGCTTTAAGTGGGGTGACAAAAGAACACTGCTTGGGGCATTTGTAACTAAGCAATGCAGATGCAATGACTTAAATTATCCTTTCTGTTACTCATTTCAACAGTTCTGGTAAATGTGCTGTGAATGTGGGAGGGCTGATGCAGTAGATAACATGAGAACTGTGGATATCTTAGGGACCTTGGGTTGAAATTGGCCCCCACTTCCCCAGTAAACATGCTCCGCTGACACCATCATGGCCCAGTTTCTGAGAGAATTTTTTAAGAGATGGTTTATTTAATTTGTGAAGAAAAAGCAACACAATGTTTATCACCAAAATGTATTTTTTGAAGGTATTGATGACTACACATATTCCAGTGGTGATGTGAAAGCTTTAAAGTCCAATAGGAAAAAATACAGTGGGAAGACCCCACATCTTCTGCTAATGTTATTACCCTCCTACAGACTTGAGTCGCAACAGCCCAGTCGGCGGAAGAAGCGTGCTCTAGATGCTGCCTATTGTTTTAGGTAACTATGCACCCATATTCAATATACTTACACAGTCATACCAGCCTCTGAGGTGTCATAAAGTTGCTTATCATTGTTTCTTTGCAGTTGGCGTTTATACAGAACGCAGACCCTCATTCATAGACCCACGGGGTCTGTGCAGCAGGTGTCTGCCCAGTGGTCTCCAAGCCCACAGAGGCAGTGGCAGATGAGGGAGGTTGTGACCTTAGACAACAGAACCTGAGTTCCATCTGGGATGATTTCCAGATGCGTTAGCCCCCACAATAATTACAGCCAAATTATCACCTCTGCTTTGCTCACCTCCTCAGAGTCTCCTCTGTAGGACTTGGAGAAAAACACTTGGCTAAGTCCTCCAGGGAAACCATTAGCTTTGTCTGTGTGAGCAAGTCCTGCCATGTCTAGGCATTTGATTTCTGTTACAGTATAAGCTACTTATTTGATTTGGTTGAGAATTTTTAGGACTCAGACTTTCCTGCCTGTAAAACATCATTCAGGGAGCAAGCAACTGGATTATTTTTATTTCCTATGTTGTCTTTTTTATGACCAATGTGTTTGTACTTTATTTCCAAGGAACGTGCAGGATAATTGCTGTCTGCGTCCACTTTATATTGACTTCAAGAGGGATCTAGGCTGGAAATGGATTCATGAACCTAAAGGATACCATGCTAATTTCTGTGCAGGAGCCTGCCCATATTTATGGAGCTCAGATACTCAGCACAGCAGAGTAAGTAATGGTTTTTCTAATTTTCAGCTTCTGTTTTACAATGTCAGGGTGAATTATATTTCTGGGACTGACATCAGCCCCAGTGTTCGAAGTTTGTCTCAATAACTAAGGATGAGGAAATGTGGCCCTATAGAGGAACTCACACATGGCCTCAAGCTAATGTCGAAGCAATAAGATTGTATTGGCCCAGAGATTATTTTTTTTCATATGTTCATCGATATGACGTGGTTGGATTGAATGCTTCTTGGGACATGGCCTGGGAAGGGCCTTTCATTACAGAGCATGAGTGCAAGATGTCACAATGAGCTCAGTTAGCTGAGGCACTGATGGAGACACTATTATCAGAGTAACAAAAGAGCAGAGTCATACCACTTGGTTATCATTTACTTTTATAACCTGCCAGTTCAAGATTAGCCCTTCCCATGCTGGATTTCATGAAAATGTACTGATAGATGTCAATAAGGGTGTCTAGAAAGTAAATGCAAGCGGCAGACATTTGCATTGCACTTGTCATAAAGTAAGAATTTCACCCTCAGGTGCATACTAAGAGTGATGTCTCCCCTTTTTCAAGCCTCCCTTAAAATACCAGATCAGTGTTGGTCAGCAGGAAGAACTCTCCATGTCAAGGGACAGCTTGTGTTCCTTTTGGTCAATAAAACCAGGATAGCATGTGAACTTACAGACTCTTGTAGCTGTCACTGGCTGAGACATTGCCAATAGTACAATGTTGGCAGGCACAGGTATAAATAAGGTAGGTATGTTTCCATGCTGATATGGGGTAGTAGTGTACACATTTTGGAACAGCATTTGTTTTTAAAGGAAAGAGGAATAATAACTGTCATAGTCACAAATATGTGGTTTGGATAGCTGCCCATGGAGTCAGAAGTTGCTTAATAAAGTAGTTAGTGTTGCTGTCCTGAACAGATCTTCTGTCTCTCTAAGCTGCAAATGTAGTGTTGAAGTTCTAGGAAAAGGTCACTTGGTGTTTGGCTAAGCCATTAATGGCATCCTCAGGAATACCTATGCATCATCAGTGGCTAACCCTACATACTTCCCTTGCAGACAACCATGCATAGGAATCCAAGGTGACATAGGTGATAACTACACCACAGCTGGTTCTCAACAGATTTAACTGCACCTTGAGTCCTGGTGCTTGCAGGGTGGCATTAATGGACTTAATTAACATAGCCAGAGGGTAAAAGCAGAGGAGTGCTTATGTTCTGAAGGGCTTTCTTCTCTCTTAGGTGCACTTGCAGAGTCAAAATCCTTTGATCAGCAAATGGCAGTCTGGAGAAACAGATAAAAACCTTTCCATTTCTTCTTTCCGAATGTATACAGTGTACATGTTGATTCAAAGGGCTACACTCTAAAGGCAGACTCTAGGCATGCACCTGTTTTGCAGGTTTAAGACTGTAGGTACAAAACCTTAGGAAACTCAGACATATTGTGACACCAGATTGAAGTGGAGAAGCATAAAAAAATATTAAAATCCAGGAATCTTCATACTGCTTTCAGTGGGCATTCTCTCAGGTGCTGTGGAAGGAAGTGATGCAAAAAGCAATTTGCTCATTAGACGTAGCTGTCTTAATGTTTTGTTTGTTTGTTTCTCCTTCTAGGTACTCAGCTTGTATAACACCATAAATCCAGAAGCTTCTGCGTCTCCATGCTGTGTGTCCCAGGATTTGGAACCCCTCACCATCCTCTACTACATTGGCAAAACACCCAAAATCGAACAGCTGTCCAACATGATTGTAAAGTCTTGCAAGTGCAGCTAAAGGATATTCCCGAAACAGCATGACGTGTGTTTATTAAAAAAAAATAACTGAGGAAAAAAAGGAAGAGGGAATGAGAAGGAAAGAAAGAAAAATAAAAACCCAGGTTCATCAGTGTTAAAAGGAAAAAAAAAAAGAAGGAAAAAAAAGCGGTACTAGTCTGAACTGTTTGAAAGTTTATTTGTTTTTTGTCTTGTTTTTTTTTAACTGGCATCCGAAGCAAAACATTGAAGGCTTTTTTCCTACATTTCACCTACACATAGTGTGAGATAGACAAGAAGCAAAGTTAAAGAAAAAAGAAACCTTTTAAAAATAAACACTGGAAGAAATTTGTTAGTGTTACTATGTGAAAGGAAAAAAACAGGAAAATCCCATGAAGTGGAGTTGCTGTATCTGTCCCGTGCCTTACTTGATCTCTCTGTATTGTTACGCAATAGGCATCCTACCCGTTCCTCTTAGTTGTAGAGTTAACAGTGCATTATTTATTTGTGTGTAAAAACTATCAAATGAACATTTCCGTATCGCCATTGGAAAAAAAGAAAACCAGCCAATGTGGACAAAGTGGAGACCAAATAAGCTGCCAGAAATACATATAAAGCCTAAAGGAACACAAGCTCAAAAGAATCAGAAAAGTAATGGTTAGTTTAGTTTTATTCAAATAGAAATCAGTTATTACATTATTGACAAACTCTGCCTTTAAAATACCTTGTTTTTTGTGCCAGCTGCCTAGAGAAACTTCTTGTAAGGTCTCAAACCCTTGTTTTAAATACTGACTAATTTACTAATAAAGGACACTCTGTTTCAGTCTCAAAGACAAGTCTATAAAATTTTTTTTACTGTAAATGATTTAAAATGTCAGTTTAGTAAACCAGTGAAATATTTAACATGTACTGGTCTAATCTTCAGACCTTAATATGTTGCTGTATAGCTATGCTATGGGATTTTTTTTTGTTCTTTTGGTATATGTAACCATACCTAGAGTATTACAATAGGTGGGTAGTAAAAGCCAGCTTAATTGGAAACATATCTGTAGATCTCTATTTGTAAACTATTAAAAAATTACGTACTTTATGTGTAATGTGTAAATTTTCACCATATTTTTGTACTCTGTAATACTGTCAGCTCTCAATGACTTTGAATTTGGATTTGGGGCTCTTTTTGATCACTCAGAATCATGTGTTTCCCTCTAGCTGGCCAGTATGAGTAGAGTCCCTGTATTTTGACTTGCACTACAAATACATGTTTTATAATAATTGCTATACATGTGCTTTGTATATTGTTCATCATTTTGACATAAGCTACCTGACTCCATTTGTTTTTCTGTTTTATAAAAAGGATGAATTTAAGCGATCCCTCCCCTTGCTCCTCCCCTCCTTCAGTTGTCCCTGTTCATAACACTTGAATCACGATGCGATTCACATTTCTAGGCCTTTTAATTTTCATTTGGCATTCAAACAGATGGGCAGGGAGTGAGGTGTCAAAAGAAGAGATGTCCCAGCCTGGCCGAGGCGAGGCAAACCCTTGCAGAGAATGACATTCACCACTGTGCAGAAGGCTGGTAGGAAGAGTCTGCCACGGTGTTATTTGGGATCGATGTGCAGTCAGGGGCCAGGCACTGGCCTTGCATGCAGCGGGGACTTGGTCCTGCAGATAGCTGTGGGACTGGTCCTGCTCCTATTGTGGGCAACAGAGGTTTGCCTTTAACTTCTGCAGTGGCACAGCAGGCCCCTTTGGGCTGCTGGTAGGAGCGTAAGGATTTTCAGGATCAGACCCTTGAGTTTTGCAAGTTTGCCATTTTTTTCTTTCAATTGAGCTTATAGTAAAGCTTCTTTAAAAACAAAATTAAAAAGAAACATGGGAGTCCTAGGATTTTGTTGTTGTAAGACATTTTAATATTGTAGAGGGAGTAAAAAAAAGTCACATATTTCATTTAAAAAATGCCCGAACATAAATTAGGGAAAAGTATCATGAAGAAGGTACAGTCATTTTATTTCACATGATGAATGCTTTTGCATAGCAAAGCTGGAAAACTTCAATACAAGAAGGGTGAGGACATTTTCTCTCATTGTCCTGAGTGGTGTTGTGAGGACACTCCTGAGCTTGATGTTTTCTGCTCCAGTTTTAAGAAGTGCAATTTCTTTGGCTTCAGCAGAACACTGATGCGAAACTGAAACACCGTAGTAGCTGGCACATGCAGCTCCTCAGGACTCCTGCAGAGCCTGTGCTGATTGCCTAGATGGAAAGGTAGCCCCAGACATGATTTAATCTCACCCATTGATTCAGCGCAGAGGAGGAGGTATGTTAGACTTTTGATTTATTTAGTGAGTTGAGATGAACAAGTAAAAAAATCTGTCCTGCTAACACTTGCTTGAGCCAGACTAACTCCAGTGAGAAGATGCACTGAACTCAGTGAAACTCCTCAGGGTAATACATACTCTGAATTTTGCTGTATACAGCAGCAAAATTAGTTTTATCAGGTTCAGTATGAGAACTGTATTGTTGGACAGGAAAGAAGACAAGGATGAACATTTTACAAAACTTTAAAATGTTTTTGCAGTTCTCTGGTATGGGAATGTAGCTCAAAACCAGTTTTGAAAAAGTGGAATAGGAGATAGTATAGTTGTCCAACTATACTCACTATGCGCTGGATGCAGCTGAAAATTACAATTTGGAGTTTTTCTCTCAATTTAGGTTTAAAACGCTATTTCTCTAAGTCATTGCCCCAAGATTGATATTTTTCCTTTTTTGTTCCTCAAAATGCACTGATTGTATTTGAAATTCTCTATTATAAAGCTCCTACTTTTTTTTTTTTTTTCATTTTTTTTGTTCATTAGGTATGTGTTTCCCGTTTAATTACCAAGGGTGGTAGGAATGACCCTACAATGTGCAGAACTCATGGATGAAGTTCCCCTCTACTGAGTGGGGTAATGTGAGTCCTAAGCACCACTCCGGTCTGATGTAAATACCCCTCGAAAGATCTTTAGATGGGTCTGCAACAGCTCAAGAACTTTGCTCTGGGCCTTATCATGGCGAGGTAATTGCCACTGTCTGAGCAAGGTACCTGAGAATGGATGAGAAATGGTCAGCATCTTGAAAAATCAGACCCAAGGGGCTGACTGGGGCTGAGGGGAGTCAATAGCACTTAGCTGGGTGGGGTAGGACAGCATTTCTTACGTGTTACAATTGTATGGTTGACATGGTTTAAAGGAGAAAAAAAATAAAGGAACTTAAAGGACAGCTGTGTTGTACTTTGGTGATCGATTACTCTGTATTTTAACACATTGTATGTCTGTTTTTGTGGTGCTCTAGTGGTAAATAAATTATTTCAATTATGTTCTCGTGTTGCTTTTGTATGGCAGTGTTCTTCTGGCACAGATGATTCCTCAGCTCTGGCTCAGCTTAATCCCTACAAAGCCTGATTGAGTATGGGATTTTATTGTCTGTGACCTTGATGTGGTTCAGCATGGGCTGAGGTGAAGAACAATCATCCAGGGCAAGCATGAATCACATCTGCTGTGAGGATTGCTTTCCCCTCAGGTGTTGCAGTGTATGTCTTGGTCTATAGACAAGAAATGGCTTCTGGTTGATGGCTCTGAGCAGCAGTGCCATCCTATGTGTGTGCCAGGCAGGTACTTTCCTGGGTAAGAGCTGTGTTATTCTCCAGCCCTGCTGTGCCTGGTTCTTCACTAGAACCCTACCCTGGCAGGCCTGTTACTGCTGATGCCAGTTTTGGAGGCTTTCCTCTTGGGTATAGGATCTAAAAGTAGTTTCTTCCTCATTTCTGTAGTGCTGTGGGAGGTGGAAAGGTGATTTCTTTTGTGATACCTGTACACTAAGTGATCCCACCCCACTGCATCACTCAGGAGGGTACAGTGAAACTGCTGGGTTTGTATGTTGTGCAAAATAGCCCACAGTGGGATGAGATGGGGCATTGGAGGAGAGACAACAGACACAAGTTGGAACATGGCAAATTCTGGCTTTGTGAAAGGAAAATATTTTTACAGTGGAAGTGGCCAAGCCATGGAATGGGCTGCCCAAAGAGGGCATGACTTCTCCATCCTTGGAGGTGCTCAAGACTGTCTGGGCAAGGTTCCAGGCAGCCTGGTCCAACTGCCTGCTCTGAGCAGGAGGTTGGGCTGGAGACCTCACAGACCCCTGCCTACCCCTATGAATCTACAACCAGTCATGTTCCAACCCAGCCACTATTTCTGTCATGGGCTAAAAGAGCACAAAAAGCGCTGGTGCTCAACTGCCTCAGTTATTTCAGTTTGCCATCAGTAACCACGTAGACTCATGGAAGTGGGTTTTTTGTCAGAAAATAGGATTCCCTAATTTGTTGTCTCTCTCCATGCACTCTGCAATGTGCAATTGCATTATCTAAGCAAATAAGGAGCCTAGTATTGCAGCTTTTCTTTATCAGGCTCTAGTCACTTAAATAAATAAAACTGGTGGGAGGAAGGACTGCAGGACTGAATCATTACTTTTAAAGTAGATAAAATATGAGAATGCTTCCAGACCAGAGGCTGATGTGGAGACCAGGAACTGCTCTTCATGGTGCCTTTTCTGGCATCTAAGGAGTGCATAGCATTTCTTGGCATGAATGAAAGAATATGTCAGATTGTTTAGGGTTATTGTGATTAATTATAACAAATGGACTCTGTGGTCTGTCAATATGTTTAAGAATGCAACTTGGGATGAGCATTGAAAACAATCTTAGGGGTGATTTCACCACAGTTACGCTCCAGCCTTACATTGATCTGCCTTAATTGATTTCAGTGAGTTTATACAGGCATAAAATTATAGTCCTGCAAAAATTTCCAGATACCAACTTTTATTCTGTCTCTTTTTAGTTACCCAGCTATGTGCTTTGACGTGAATGCAATCTGCCAGCCTTATTGTTATCTGAGGAAGTCCTCACACTGCTTTGAGGTGAGAATATTTTGCAGCCCAACCCTGTCTGCTGTATTGGTGAAATGAGTGAAGAACAGGAGGGTTTGAGGAGGAATGCTGATTGGAAATTTTCGATAGGAAAGTGGTCATGGTGCCTGTAGCTAAAGAGGAACAAAATGAAGGGAACATAGTGTGCTAAGAGAGATTTTATAGCATGGGGCTGAAAAGATGGAAGCTCTCCCATAATAATGAGATTTATGCAGAATATTTTGATGCTGGGCTTGTCGTTTCCTTTCATTAACATAGCCCCTCCAGACTCTATCAGTGAAGCCCTTGCTCTGTTTGAATTGAATTGTGGTTAATAAATGTGGAATATTCAATATAGGAAAAAAATCCATGTAAATGTCTTGAAACCCATTTTTTATGCCAAAATCTGCCTCCTAGATCAGACAGAACAGATTCTATGAGGAGCCATGAGTTCTGGAAGAAAATAAACCAAGAGGTTATGTAATTATATGTGGTTATAAAGTAGATGTGAAGTAATGTAGTTGGCTTGTCAGTGGGTATGGGTGTAGCAGTAATTTCTTCATCTGTATAAAAATAAAATTAAATGGAACAGAAAGCTGATGAGAACTTCCAATCAAATTTGATATGCTCATTTAATGAAGTAACCTGCTGGAATCTAATACAGATCCTCTAGGGTATAAACCTTTCTTAAAACATATGGTGGTCCAAGAAACAAATATTTCCTTTGAATGGAGTGTTTTATTGCCAAACCAAGATGATGGCAGGAGGAAGGGTCAGTAATCACTGATCTTTAGGTCTCAGCACTGTTTGCACATACTATAGGCAGGTCCTGATTTAATGATCCATGCAACTCATTCCAAAAGCATTTGTCACAAGAAAAGGAATAAGGAAATATAAGGGACAAGTGGGACCAATGTCTCTTTGTTCAGTGAAGTACACCATGAGGCTCAGAAAGGAGCTCTTACATACTATTTGATCCAGCTAATTAGAGATGGATGAAACCAAAATGTTAACATGTAAATACACATTTTACTAAAGTTAAAAATCAGGTAATTGGTGCTCTGATGTAGAGTTCAGATCTGAGCCACTTTTATCGAATACAGTTAGGTCCAATCCCTGCAACTGGTTTATAACCAAACCGTAATCACCAAATTTGTTGCTGGTATGTGTAAGGCTTTAAGCTTAAGATGTCAAAAGTTCTTGCACTTGAATAGCTCTGAGCATTCCAGATGCAAGTCTCACAGAGTGGTTCTTTTTTCCCCTAGCACAAAGGCACATAAATCTAATTGCCATTCATAGGAGTGACAGTTGGAAACAGTCAAAATGTCCCTACACATAAAGGTGCTTCCCAGAGAACTGGTAGGGTTGTAGGTCACCTCATTCTTCAGTGATTAAAAGACCAACGTCATGGGACTATGTGATGAGTTTTTGCCATCTGATGGAACCCACATGAAATGAATTGATGGCTTCATTCCAGTTTCTAGTGTAAACTTGTTGGCAGTCTCCAAGGATATGCAGAATAATTTCATCCATCAAAAGCAGAAAATATCTTTATCCGGAAAAAACTGTGGTGTTTTTTTTTTTTTTCCTTTGGAAAAATGTAAATATGCAAGACAAAATATGCAGCAGTTCATGGACAAGTTATGCATTCCTCTGCAGTGTGTAACCTGTTCTCAAAGAGGTGGTCTGGATCAATTTCTGAACAGTTGGGAGGGAACGCTGGATTTTGAGATACTCTGAAATATATTGTTTCCTCTGCTTCTTCCATGAAAAGATTAATTACAAAAAAAAAACAAAACAAAAACACCCCCCCCCAAAACTAACAAAACAACAAAAAAACAAAACAAAACAAAAAACCACAAACCAAAAAACCCCAAAAGACTGTAAATAAGCATATGAGTGACTTTTTTCACATTGATATGCAGCTATGATGGATAACATAGGAGGTGAATCACTGCAGATCTGGTCAAGTACAGCAACTGATGTACACGAAGCTGGGTCATGCAAAGCAGAGAAGGAAAGAAGAACACAACAGAAGGTTTATGTCAGCGTAAGCGTAGGCCCTACATAGCAGCACAGGAAAACTGGACTAGTTTGTGTTGTACTTTTTGCCTTGGACTGCTTCCATAGCACAGAGGGCCATTCCTGTTTCTCAGGCTTTGAGAAAAGGGGCGTCTTTAGGGAGATAGGAATTTGCCTAGGAATAACTGAAAGTCACTGATACATTTTGAGATCGTTATCAGTCAGGAGACATAATTTAAAGGAGCTGTTAACATGACCTTAATTAACTTTTCCTGTAGCTAAGCACCCCTAACTGCTCTCCTGGCCTCTATCTCTTATTTTAGTGTTAAAAGTTCCTCGCTGCTTTGTGGTAACAGATGGTGTCTATCAAGAATATGAAATCTCAGCGAGTATCCCAAGGACTGAGGAAGAGATCTCAAGCATTAAACCCCTGGGTTTTTCCAGTTTCTGGTCCCTCAAAGCAGTGCTTTAACACACCAGATGCTCTGCAGGCAGTGCACAAAGCAGGACCTCAAATGCACTCTCAACAGTGGGCTATACATGTAAATGCAAAAATATTCTGTCTTGATCTCTACGAGATCCTCATGGACTTGTTCAAACAAACTCTAAGCAGCACAGGGGGGATCAGTCACTCTTGCCCATGCTGAGGGAAGTTTATCCTCAGAAACTGATGAATATGTATATGCAAAAATATGTGTCATGGGTTGTAGATGGGAAAACCCCATCTACACACTTTCAAGTAAGAATGTGCATAGTGAAAAAGGAAAGAATCAAGTCATGCTTGATTAATTTCTGTGGATACGTAGATTAAAGCAGAGTATATAAATTTAAAGGCCTCTTTAAAACTTGTGTTGGGCTGCAACGTTTATATTTTTTTCTCTATTTGTAAGCCTCTTCCTCTGTTTGCTAAGTATCTTTGCACTTTCTGGACAGTTTCACTGCTTATATTCTTAGCAGTCTTACTGTATGACCCTAGGGAGGAAAAATGAAATTTCAGAGACCGTTTCACTGCTGGGTTACTCCAATGATAGCAGTTTGGATTTGCAACTTGCTTTGCTGGATGCAGGAAATTACTTTTGGAGGCAACTGAGTTGAACTGATTGGTCTTATTCCCAGCTCTTTTACTTCAGCTTTACTCCAGCACAACTATTTCAACAGGGGACAAACCAGACCCTAAAGTAATTTGTCTAAGAACAGCCAGGCTCAGTTTGCCATTTTACTAGGCCCTTCACACAAAGCACATGTCTTTGTAAAGTATTTGAACACTGACTGCCACAGTAGTCTGCAAGAAGGCATTTCTATTGCACATTCTAGTTCATATTTGAAATCTAGAGAGATGAATATGACAATATTCTGGAGAAGGAAATTGATCTTATTATTTAAATGGGTATCTTTTACAAGGTGTTGCTGCCATTTTTATCTCATCCAACAGTATTGAAAATAACATTGTTTAATGCTGGATTCAGTTCTTGTGCTGTATTTATTGCATGGGTGTAATATATAACTATAGCTTGGTAAAACTATCCTTTCCAGGTGCTTATAGCATTCTCAAGTAGTTTTCAGTCTGAACTTTTGATATTGGAATTCAGCCCAGAGATAAATTTGTCTACAAAATTTTATCAGACTTCGTTGAGAGATCTTTGACTTCTGAAAGAACAGGTAAGTATATTGACCTTATACTTTCCTATCAGAAATGTTGTGCACTCATAGCTCAGCTTGAGAGCCGAATTCAATCATTCACACTTTAGTTGGTTGGGGTCATAGTCAGATTGGTATATCAGTTTTCATTTGAAACATGAAAGCAAATTTCCAGTGTTCCTGACTGTAAAGAAATACATGAAACCATGAGCTGTGTTGAATTAACACAGCAACATCTGCCTGAGTCTGCAGCATAACAGGAGCAGAGCACTGAGTGAGGTTGTGCTCTTTGTAGTTTTTCAATGGACATTATGCTCTCTTCAGAGGAATGGCCTTTCCCCCGCCCTGTGCCTCTGGCACACAGCAATGAAGTTTCACAGGTAAAACAGTCATCGCCTTCTTTCTTTGGTACTTAAGAATGAAAATGTCAAGATTTCAAGTTCTTGTTGAGGAAAAGAATCTGAGGAAAAAGAAATAGCTAGTCATCTCAACTGTTTTCAGCCTTGACAATATTCTTTCCAAAAACAGAAAACAAAAAGGACACTCTCCACCAGGTAATGGGAAAGGACTGCAGATGCCTCTTAAAGGAGTTTTTAACTGCAGTTCTCACTTGAAGTTGGGCCTTTATTCACTACTGAGTAGTACAATTTGACGAAAGAATAAAGCTGTGATGACCCTTTGAGATAAGGTAGAAGAGATAAGAAGAAGATAAACTGTCTTCAGACACATCTTGATGTTCAATCACTATCTGACCTAAGAGAAAATGTAAGCGTGAAGAAATCTCATTCAGCAAAAAGTGACCACAAAGAATTGTAAGCTGCTTCTCCAGAGGCAAACAGGCAGAAGGAGAAGGTTTTATACCAAACAGAGACTTGCTTAGGAAAGTGCAAGAGCAGTGACTATCTCTTTCAAGGCACTACAAAAACCGATGACACATCCTTAGGCTGGCCAGGCACTGCGTGGGAGTAGCTTCATCGCAGTCTAGTTTCAGCTCCCTCATGCACTTGGGTTACTTGGTGGTATGTGTCTGTCTCTGAATCTTGATTTATTCCTTTGAAATCTTTTCAACAGTAATCTGCCACAGAATGTGTTTGTATAAAGGGATGAAAATTAGCAAATGTCCAAATGAAAAATAAAGGTCAGTCAGACACTTTCTGTGTGAATCATGATTGCACCCATATTTCCTGCTGGAATAATTACATGTTTTGTTTAGAAGACTGTGATTCCTCTGATTTATTCCAAATCTGTTATAAATTACTGACTAGAGATTACATGCTCACCATCTTTTTACTAAAATAATTCCTAATCCATACAAAAAAATTGTCAATTTGCTTTAAGGGAACTGCTTCCAAAGGCTAAAGGACAAATCTGATTCTAGTATCTCATCATTCTTCAGCCTGTCTTCTGAGGTTTGGCTGTATCAATACCATGAGTGCATGGTGCTGATTTTCTTTTCTCTGATACTGACATCTCTTGCAAAACTGTATGGCATTGAAGTTTGTCCATCAGTTTCCTATGTAGACCATTGATAGCTAGGAAACATACATGTGACTTCTAGTAAAGGGGGTTGGTTCCTCAAAGTGAAAGGAATCTCCCAATCTCAAAAGGTTTGGATCCCATTCCCCAAAGATTTTTTTGAGTTTCTAGTCAGAGTCACCCCTCCACAAATCTGCCTACCAGAAACCAAACAGGCCACTGAAGGTACCTTTCATAATGGAAACAGAGCAGCAAAGCCAGAAAACTCTTAGATCTGTTTATAGACTTGGAAGCCTGAGTATGTTCACAGCTAAGGAATACTGCGATGAATACAAAGTAACCATATGAAGTGATCAAGTACAGCAAAATTATTCTTGTCTCAAAAAGGCAAAGGAAACATCTCTACAGAACCCATAGTGGAAGAGGCTTGTTAAAAGGGGGACATCCTTGGAGGTGTTCAAGGCCAGGTTGGATGGGGCCCAAGGTAATGCCATCTAGTGGATGGCATCCCTGGCCTCAGTGGAGGGATTGAAACTACATGATCTTTAAGGTCCTTTCCAACCCAAACCATTCTGCGAGTCTATGATTAGCTCCAAGTAAGTCATAAAGGTGATACTGCTGTAAAGTCATTGAATTTCCAGCATTCAATTAACTTTTTTTTTGTTTAATTAATGTATCTTTGGGGGTTTTAAGATAAAATTTGGTGCATTCACTCAACCTTCAAGTCCAGCACTACTTCCCTGCTTAAATGAGAAATACTGTGTTTTTATGTTACTAGTTTAATGCAGCAAGCAAACAGAGATCAAAGAATCTTGAGAACTACATTTAATTATAATCACTGCCACAAATGCCAGAGCAAGATGCGGCTCCGTCATAAAAGAAAACACAGTAAAACAATATTATGCAGTTTACAAATTCCATCAAACCACTGTACAAATAAACAATGCTACTGAATCACACAACAAATCATCTTACAATTAGGCCACACAAGACCATCTGGTTTGCAAACCAGCCTACGAGCCAAAGAGGAAAACTTTGAAGATAAATATTGCCATATGTGGAAGCCCAGGAAAAATATTACTTACTAGCACGGAGCATCATTTTGAAATGTAATTCTCCGTGGGAATTGAAGATTTCTTACTGAGGCTAATGTGTTTTGCAAGAAACCTCACAAAATGGAAGCATAAGGTATTACAGATAGGCCCAGAAACTGTGAAGGAATGAAAGCCCTTTTAAAGCAGCTGGATTTAGCCTGTCTGTTGGTTGAGCACCTAAGTTAAATTGGAAGTTTTAACATTTTGTCTGTTCAGGACATTTATCTAGTTGCATAAGGGAACCATCCTGCTCCTCCTCAGTCAAACTGTACTGATAATGGTAAAAGGTAGAATTTGGTCTACATGAGCTTTGAATGGCTAAAGTAGAATTATTTTATCACTCCTTATTACACTGATGATCAGAAGTTCTTAGCGTCCTGATGGACAGCTTTGCAAAACTCCAGGTCTAAAGAGCAAGATTTACCAAAGCAAAAAGATATTTGGAAAGTGTCTTCAAGTCACATAATGGTGGTGCAGTTCAGGAAACTGAAATTCAGCATTCACTAAAAACCAAGGTACTGTAAGACATCCTAAAACAAACACCGACAATCAATCAAGATGTTTAAAATCTTTTCTCAGAATGTTAAGTGATGAACATTTTTTTTTAGTTAGTGATAAGTTCCTCCTTAACATTGGCAATTCAGGGTTGGCTCCTGGAGTATAATGGACAGAAGAGGATAATATAAAAAAAGAAGCAAATCATAAAAAGCACAAAATCAACATCAGCCACTTGTCCATCTGAACAAATTTTTATTAAAATAAAAAATCCAGAAGTGTTTCATTTGTTTGAAATTTACAATCTCCATGCTGTTCTGCTGGTTTGTTCCCAATTTGTTTCACCTTATGCCATGGAAGACCAAGAACATGTGAAAAGGGTTTATCTTTCATGCTTTGAAACAAATAAATGAAAAAAAAAAGTTGAAATATTAAAAAGGATAGTGTAGGACATTTATAGAATGATAAAATATGCTTTAAACCATATTGGTTTATATTCATTATATAGGGTATAAAATTGCTTGAAAGCTCATAATTGACATCTCTGGCTCATTAAATGTTTTCTTTCTGTCACAGGTATTTCTCATAAAGTTGATCAAAGGTTTGGATTCTCCAGAAAATGGCTCATATGTTAAGAATAACTCAGAAGTGCTGAAGTCACATTTTTATTCTTGCTGGGTTGCTAATGAAATCTGTGCTCTTGTTACTGAGGTTTTAGAGATGGGTTTAAGCAATGTTTTTACAAACTAAGAAAATACCTTTAAAAATGCAGCCCCCACCCCCAGTTTTCAGCCTCAAGGCAAATGTAATGTCTCTTCACTTGTCTTGCTTTAAAATTTTTCCCATCTGTTGCGTCCAGTGCATCATCCATTAAAGAAATTATATAAAACTAATTGGAGATTTTAGATCTTTTGTTTCACTAAGATGTGAAGTTACATATGATTGTGTCATATCTCAAGCTGTCCTGATGCACACTGAGCTTTCAGTCCAGTGATTTCGAGGGAAGTCTGATTCATGTCAGCACAAGTCTGAGCCAGGCCTTGATAAAACAGAAAGAGAAACAAAAGTGTTGTTGGCCTGACTTTGGGTAGTAGTAGCTTTGGGGCACCAGAATATTTCATCACATATTCAATAGATGCTGCATATCACAGGGAACACTACTGTGCTTTGTGTAAATTACCAGCTCATGAGAGTATTTCCTTCTCTGAAGTTTCTCTAAAGGTTTCTTAGATCATAGGGTGGAAAAACATAACCTTCCCTGATCCAGCTATAAGAACTGAGTCTCTTCTCATGTTTGCTAGATGATCCCTTCCGTGATTTCATGTGTAGTCCCTGCATTTGCTGACTGGACTGAATGACCAATGCAGAATTAAAGATCTGTCAGCACCATTGGACAATGGAGATTCAAAAGGTGATATACAAAGGTCTGAGAGTTTACATCATATTTAGGAACCAATTTTGTTAGTTACATTGATGCCATGGATAAAAATGGTGAGCAAGCAGGCTGTGAAGGTCTCAGCTCCTGATCTTTGCATTACTTACTGTTTGTTTTTTTTTTTTAATTTCAGAAAGCAGAAGTTATTTTGCCAGCATTGATAGTAGTTCTAGACCTACACAGAGCAAGCCAGAGGCCTGATCTTTGTCCTTTCACTGAAGCATTGGTAGCTAAAGCTTTGGGGAAAACCAAGACAAGTTTTCTCACTTAAAAGGATTTTCTCCTCAGATGACTATAGTGTCAGGCTTCTTTGACAGAGCTGCACCAGTTTATCCTGGCTGGAGATGTGCTCATAGCTAGGCATGAGCACTGACCCAGAGATGGCTTAAAACATGTATGAGTCACAGAAAGGAGAGTTTTGGATGAGAAATTTGGAAGGGATGTGCTGAGGTAAGGCAGGGCAGGGCAGGCAGGAAGGGTGCCCACGGCTGGGGAAGAAGGGCACTTTTATCTCTTTGTTTCTTGCTCTGCTGTCTCCTTGTCTTCTGGTAGTTCCACCACAGCAGAAACTGCAGACCTTAGCATGCAAACAAACAATCAGAAAGAAAGACAACTCCTCTCAAGTGCTGAATTTTGTCTGAAATCAGGACATGAGATGAAATCTCTCTCATCCTTGCTGAGGCCTGTCTCTGCAGCTGATGTTGAACAGCACTGAGTCACAGCAAAAGACATCATGAACTCCCTGAAGCCAAAGAAACCCTTGCCAGCATCCCAAAGGGGATTCCCAGCCACCTCACTCGTACAGTGCCTCTGGCATCTGGTGGCTTGCCCAGCTTTATTTATTTATTTGTTTTATTCACCTCTGTTTTGTCTGGAAAAGGCTTATCTATTTCTTCTCCTGGGGCTCAGATCTTTCTTTCAGCCCCTGCCAAATCCTAGAGCCACGTGTTTTGCAAGACTCTTTGGAGGAGTAGCTCTCCCTCATCCCTTGGCTGGCTGGTCAGCAGCCAGCTCCTGGGAGGTGACCAGGACCTGCGAGGAGAGGGATGTGGTTCCATAACTAGAGAGAGAGAGACGTTGGATAGGAGCTGTGATGTTTGGCAACCTGCAAACACTGTGGGGCTGAAGTACCACTCTGGGATAGCTTTAGGCCTGGGGTGGACATCCAGCAGGGACATAGCCCCCTCTCACATGGAGAAGGCAAATCAGATGGAGAGAGGTGGAAAAGTGATGCTCAGTGGCACAAGAAACCTTTGCCAGGCTATGAATATGGCCTCTAGCACCTGGCAGGTGTATGTTAAGCATTATCACAGAAAGCCTCTTTCCTCCTTATTTGCTTGGCTGGGCACAGTGCCAGGGAGTGCCATTCTGGCTGGGAGAAGACTCACAGTTGCTGTCACAGGCAGGCCACTGTCATCCATGGAAACACACCAGTTTGACTCATCTCTGTGTTTTCCTCTGTGCCTCACTTAGGAAGCTGCCCAACCAGTGCCCCCAGCAAGAAGGGACGATGGCCAGCACACCCCTGGCAGTCAGACTGCAGCAGTGGGGAAGGAGTGGGCCCTTCCTCCATTTTTGAGGTGGCTCAGCTTGGCACGGCCCCATCTGTGCTCCCACCACAGGCTCAGACCTGCAAGGTGTGGAGGAGAGCGTCGTCAGCAACACCAAGATCCAACGCCCTTCACTGCAGCGGCACGCGCAGCACTGTCCTGACATTAAATAAATAGTGAGAAAGGAGAGAGAGAGAGTGGGGAGGGAGTGAGTGAAATGCACACCCTCCATTTCACACAGTGTCCAGAAAACCTGGCTGTCAGCATCCCGCTGGACTCCCTCCAGACAGGTATTCATTACATAGATTTGACTTTTTAAATACGATAGAAATGAGAACTGCAAACTTAATATGTTTTTCTTCTTGGGAGATGAGGGGGCAGGAGGGAGGGGAATTGCGTTTACCTCATAATTTCCCTTTCTCTTCCCCCCTCTGTGTAAGCCACATTATTCTTTCTGCAAAGGTACTTGGGGAAACTTGGTAAAATTTTCCCTCATGCTTGAAATTTACTTACCCTGGGTAACAGGAAATGTGGTGTCTTGTGATGTAGATTGTTATACCAGATGGTAATCTTAGCACATGCTATTTGTGTAGATCTGCGGTGCAAGTGAGTCATCATTCGTAGCTGACCTTCACTGCTGTGAAAATACTTCTTTCAATAATAACAATAACAATAACAAACAACCTTTTGGCAGGTTTTGGCTCTGCCTGGCGTGAAGACAAGGGCATGCTGTGCAGCCGGTGAAGGTGGGTCCCGGGCTCCCGGCAGAGCAGAGTTACAATCCCTCTGGAGCAGGATCCAGGACTCGTTACGAGTCTTTCCATTGGCTCTGCTGAGCTCTGGATCAGGCCCAGGTTGTGTTGCATCACATTTCTTTACAGCCTCCTTACGTTCCCTTCTCTGCACTCCTCCATTGACAGAAAGCTTTTGCCCGTTTTCTGCCATATAGGAAGGGATGCAGCCGCAAAATCAGACCCAAATAATGGGACCAACTTGCTGCACTTTCCAGAGTCTCTGCAGCATGCTGAATTTAGGAGGAAGAGAAGACTGTGAGATGCATTACTCCTGAATTGCAATTATCCTTACAATTTATACACCTGAAAAAGTAGTGTTTTCACCTGAGACAAGTATCAAAACCCCTTAATATTTTCATGGAGGGCATCAGCTTTTGCTGGAGCCTTCCACAATGCCTGTGACAGCTCAGCCTTTCTTCCCCCTTTTCGTTGTCTGCACAGGTAATTCTGAACACAGTTTCCTGCTTCAGCAAATCTGTAGGTCTAAACCCAGATCCTGCAAGGACTCTATTGGTGCAGGATTGAGCTAATGAACTGAAATTACAGTTGTTATTAGTAATGTCACTGCAGTCCTGTAGAAATCCAGACATAGTATTTGACTCCAGTGTTTCCGGCAGCCATGAATTCCACCCTGGGAAGAAGCATTTCCTTTCATTTTCCTGAAGTTGTGTGGGATTTAGGACAAAGATTCATTTTTCTTTCCATTAAAGTACTGGATGCTAGCAGAAAGTGGTTTCTGGCCCTTTGTAAATATCGAAACCTCAGACCTTACTATCCTTCATAGCTTTCCAGAGATATTCTTCCAGACATTTCAGCATCTACTTCACTGTGTCCTAGGAAAGTGGGTGAGAGTTTCAGACCAGGGTACCTATTCTGCTTAGAAAGCTGTTTGATAAAATAAATAAAGCATTTAAGTATGGAGAACCCAGAAGCCTATCGTATGTCAAACTTTTCAAAACCAATTACAACTCACATCTGATAGAGTGAAAATCACACTGGCAATTAGATCAAGAATGGCTGATTAAATTCCTCAGGCTCCCCAAATCACAACGCCAGTATTTGTTTCAAAGACCTTATAATTACTGTATTTAAAAGGCTGTTATTCAATACTCTTCTCTAACTCTGAATTGCTCCCGATGTCAACTCGAGGTACACAAAATCCTGCATATGGCATATGCTAGAGCTGATCAGTGCTCATGACCTTCATTGCAGCATGTATATCTTTTGCTTTGTACTAATCTTCCCTTTCTAAGATCAGAGTAGATGGATATTGTAGAAGAAGAAGTAGGTCTGATTAAAGGTCTATTAAATCAGTGGAAAAACTTTCATCTTCTGTGGATGTTAATGGACTTCAGTTCAGGTCCATTGTGACTGATTTTGCTGGATCACTGTTGCAATAAAAATGCCTATTTTCTAATGCTGAAATGTACTTATCTCCCAGCCAGAGGAATACAATTGACACATACATTCATCTTAACCTACTCCACATTTTTCAATGGCTTTGATGTCTTTAGATGAGAGGATCTGATGAAACAAGAATTAGTTGCAAAACAAAAGAAAACAAAAAAGACTTTGGAGGGCTGTGAAATTGAGTATTTCTTCAACAACCTGTCATTTTCAAGAGAATGTTGTATTTCTTATGCTGTCTTGCTGGTAGCAGAGATAAAGTGTTTTAAAACTGAAGTCCATTTTCTTGCTCTTGCATCCAGTATGTGCAGCCCTTGTAAAAGACAGAAAAATTCCTGATGTTTGAAAAAGTTGCCTTTGGTGCCAAAACAGACAGAAAAAGTCTATGCTTCTGTAGAAATGCAGGGGGAATAAAGCTGTTTCTAAGGGGATAAATGTCTCTCCTATTTCCTATTCCCTGTTACTTTGGTTACTGTTACTTTTAAACATTCCTAGCATTTTGCACATAATAAAAAAATGGCTAAACCCCTGTTCATTTCTAGACACTATTTTCAAAGCTGCTTGTGTCAAAGAAAGGTGCAAATGTCGAAGTCCATCCCACTCCAGTATCCTAGTGCAGTTCTTGCTACTCTGCTTGTTGAAGGAAAGACATACGGGGGGGGGGGGGGGGACGAAAAGAAAAATTAAGCCAGCATGAGAACTTTAAAATGTAGTCATAAGACCCAGAGATCTGTCTATTATGATCACCACTGACTGCATTTCTTCCTTCTGTGGTTTAGTCCATGACACAGGTCCTACATATGGCCATAGTGTGACATTGCATATACTGTTCTGTGGTGGACAGTGGAAAATGGACTGTCATAGGAGTTACACCTTGCACCCAGCTATCATCATCTATTCCCCTCTATTACACTTTTTCCTTCAAAACTGTTCTTCAGAGGAAGCAAATGACAGGCAGTCCCAGTCCCCATTCCACTACCAGAGCCGCAAACCAGTGCATCCACATCAGAGCAAAGAGCTTACCACTAGGAACATTTCCTGCTGACAGCCTTCATTGCTGTCCTGCAGCCTGTGTTTCTTTTATTTATTTAGGAATCTGTTTCAGCTTGGTAGTTAGTTGTGCTAATAAGGAGACCAATGCATTCCCTGTGCCATAATCGGTGTTTGTTCCATCCAGCAGGTTACAGATAAGGAAGGAAAACAGAGTTTCAATTTTCCACTTGCTTGAACCATTCCTTTTGTTTTCCTGCAAGACTAGATAAAAGATAGCTTCTGCCACTCCAGAATTTCTAGGCTGAAATGCTAGGTAGATTATGAAATGCAGACTGAGTGGGTTTATCTGCACACAGCCTGACCTGCCTGTTAGAAAGCTTCACACACAGCCTCACAGCACCAGCTGGACTAGGCTGGGGTCAGGGCCTTGGGACAGTTACCATTATATCCTGCCTGGCTCCTCACAGGCTCTTTCCACTGATTATTTTACTCTGTATGAGAGCAGTCTGGCATCTACCTAGGGCAGAACAAGAGTTTTCTGGGCATCTGAAATACTTTTTTCCCATAAACATTGCCCATGAGTGGCCCTAGGTTTGTATCTTGCAAAATAGACTGCATGGAATTTCATTTGCACTTTTATAAGCTGTTAAAATGATGGAGTTACCATTATAGGTTTGCTGTTTCTGAAAGCATTTTAGCTTTCAATAAACAGTAGTACTTGCATGTGCACTGTGGCTTTTTTTTTTTTTTCCTTAAGAGTGTAAAAAGCTCATTATTTGTTTTCCTCAAAGTGTTACATAAAGAAGCATCCCTGGCTGAAGTATCTACAAATATGGCAGTCTCATGTTCCTCATTTGTCTGTCATTAGTAATACCCTTTAGTAACCTCTGGCTAAGGCATTTTTCAGATATGCAGTTCTTCTGGTAACTTATTTACTCAGGACAGTTTAATTCAGAGGCAACATCTGGATTTCCATGGAAGCCAGTCTTACAGCTTAGCTGACTGAGGTACCACAGAGGTCAAGTGAACTGCCTGTGGTGATACTTTAGCTGCCACTGAACTTAGGACCTTCCTGCCTCCAAAACAGTGTTGTAACTGTCAGACTCTCCTCTCATCAAAAATCATATTCCTGGGGATGATTTTCTTTCACTGGGCTCTGGTTTTATCCTTTCTTTTTCATGCTCATTTTTAGGCCAATTTTATCTTTTCAGTATATCAGCCCTGCAGTACTGTCTTACAAAATTACTGCTTGACCTCCTAGCTTTGGCTCTGCACTTGCTTCCAAATCATACTTTGGTGTTTTATTCTGATGACAGACAAGGTTTGGAAGTGTCCTTGTGGCCCATGAAAAATTATTTTCTATTTCTTGTAAATTTCTGAGATGCAGAGATATTTCATCATCTGTGACCGTCTTGTGAAATCATGTCTTGTTAAGTCTTTTGAAGTCATAAAAATCTATATAAAACAAAACTCTATTGTCTTCAGCTATTGTTTTTGTTCTAATTAAACATCTCTTTGAACAAACAGTGTAAACTCTAATAAACTTGTAATGAAAGAAATATTCAAAGCTCAGTGATTAATGAGCAGATGTTAACAGGCAGTGCAAACTTATGAGAAACCATTTCTAATAGTGATGTCAACAGAGAACAATTCACAGACATAATTACAAAAAAATTATCAGAGACTTCCTTGTCAAGTATTTTGTATGTTTGTAAAGCTGATGGTGACTCATTTTAAGCAGTCTGGGAGACTTATTTGATTTGGAATCAGGGGGTTTTTTATAGCTTTGCTGTTATGTAATAGTTTACTCAGACAAAATGGTCAGCTATTCTTCCATCTTCAGCATAGTCCTTATGTGTGCACTGAGATTCCTTGTAATTCTTTCAGCAAATCGTATCTAAATACTTTTCCATACTTTGGAAATACGGTTCTCATTAAAACTGAGTAGTAGAACAGCTCTTTGCTTAATTATCCATTAGATTGTCTGCCATCCACTATAAAGTTCAAACACTGCAGTCCTAGCCACTCTGTGCTGTTCAGTTCCCTGTGCCATGTGGAGCAGCTCTCTCTGACATGCAAGCAACCTCAATAAATTTTGTCTATGTTTGTTTTAGAGGCCATTTCATAGCAGGCAAGAGTGCTGCCATTTATGCAAGGCAGGTGCGCTCACTAATTTCTTAGGTTACAACACAAACTGCAATTAATGTTGCCTGTCTCTACAGTGTCATTAATGTTCAAGCAAAGTAATCTGGATGTAATTTTCACACTGGCGCTAAAATGACATCTCGGTGATTCCATGAGTTTCTTTTTCCAAGACATTCCAGTACAATCAGCTATAGAATTACCCATCTTTTTCTTTGATTACTTACTGTCATTCCTTCAGATGAGCTCCAAAATCCAAACTTGGAATTTTAAAAAAGGCAAGCACAACTGTCCTCCACTTCTGGCTCTTCTCTGGGAGACTGAGCATTTTATACAGCTGAGATGTAGCTTGTATTTATAGAAAGCACTGAGATTTTTGGATGTTAGTACAGAGTTGTTGCTTTCATTTCTGTGTCATATATCATGGAAGTGACAAGCTGTGGCAGATGAATAATGCCCACCAATATTGTACTTAGACTTGCCCTACCAAACCATGCTTAGCCTTGCCAACAAACCATGATAGTTTTGGGCCACCACTCTAAAAACTCTCTGTAGGAGACTGTTCATACTTCTTTGCATACTTTTATGTTTTCTCATCTTCAAATATTATTTAAATTGAATTTGTCACCTCCAGTCAAACCTGGAGAATTATTTTGCTGCACAAACATAAAGCTTGTCAGTACAAACAGGTTTTGTAAAGCAGCTCTCACTTGGACCATAACCATTTTGGGGCAGAAATAACCTTTATCTTTAATATGTGTAGCCAGCCAACTGCTTCTGGTTCAGATGAAGCCCTAGCGCACATTCTCTCTGCAAGGAACTTCAGAAAAAGTTCTTAGAAAAGACACCTCCCTAGTGATAGCACTAATGCTTTAGTACTGAGGATGTCAGAATATTCATCAGCACTCAGGAAGGCACTATTACAACAGGGAGCAGAGATGTCAGAGTTTGTTCCACTCCTGCTTACTACAGAAAGCAGGAATTAATTATCCCATGGTGTCATAGAGAAGAAATCCCTCAAAGCATTTGGATTCCAAGGTTCCTAGAAGCAAGTAGGAGCTGGGTGCCTAAAACCTGCTTTGCAAACTCTCTTGGTTTAAAGACAAAATATTGGGGCAGGGACTCAAATAGAATGAACTCCCTCCCATTTCATTCCTGCCCTCAGTATAGACAAAAAGTGCAAGGAGGTATAAGTGAAAAAAATAACAATTTACTAAAAAGAAAATGGCAGTAACTACAAAAATACAGGGGAAATGGTTTACCCCCCAAAGAAGGATACACCAACCATGTGATCCCTCCCCCTACCCTTGCTGGGAACAAAGGGGAAATAAAGATGGTAGAGAGTCTTCCCTGCCCACCTTGTCACTGACACTTCTGCTTGGCTTGGCTGGACTCGGGCCCTGCTTGGCTCCACTGGGGTTTATTCTGCTGTCCTCCTTCTGGGAGGGACCACTTCCCACTTCCAGTGGCTCCTGAGACCCTGAAATAGCTCTGGCCTGCAGCAGAACTCTCTTCCGCCTTCTCCTCCAGTTCCCTGTGCCAGAAGCGAGGCACAGCCTCCTTCTGATGATGTAGTGGTATGAACAGTCATTGCTATAACCCTTGTCTTGTAACACAAATGCTAGCCCTGCTCTGGCAGCGAGAATGAGCAAAGGACTTCTGTGGCTGGAACTTTTAAGGAAATTTCAGCTTTCCAGGGATGGATGGTAGTATTTGTAATCAGGAAGCTAGTGGATGAAAAGCTGTTCTCAAATGTATCAATACTTATGAAATTACTCCTCTGGTATTGAGTCACCTGATTTTTCTCTTGCTTTTTTTCACCTCTACTGTAGCCTATATGGCTATGGTTCTGGGAAAATCCCTTCTCCTGGAAGAATTTTTTGAAAGCAGATGCAACAATAGAGGGTTTCTAGCCACCCTGGTGATCTTCCACTGCTGCAGCAGTTGTTCAGATAAAGATTTGTGGGGGTTGGTCTGAAAATCAGGGACTGGAAACAGCTATTTACATCCCTCTCTTCTGAGCTCTGGCAAGTACTTAATTGGTCAGAACTGACAGGGTGCCCTGTGGTCACATCAGCATTTGTAAATGACATAATGGCACACTGTAGTGAAAAGTCACCCTTCCCTGCAAAGAAGCACCTGGTATGAACACTCATACCAGCAATGCAGCCATGAAGTAAAGATCCTGAGTGAAAACACCCTTTCCCCAGTGTCCAGTGAGACTCTAAATGCATCTAGTTACATGGATTCTTTATAAGTGAGGGGAAACAGTATTGATCTTCTCTAAGTGTAGCCTTGTTGAATTGCACAACAAAACCAGCTTCTGTACAAGTTGTGGTTTACATATCAGTGATGAACTGCTTTTCCCCATCACTGTGTCTGTGCACAGAGCTTGTCACACTGTGAAGGGCAGGAGAGGCAGAGGGCAATGTGACCCTGGACCATCTCAACCCCAACTTGTCCCTGGCTCTGGACCTCACACAGCTCCTGTGTGCCAAGAAGAGGGTTTCTTCCAAAAACATGCCATGCACTTTCTGGCTCCCTTTTGTCTGCAGACAATTTCAAATTGGTAGCATGCCTAGCAGCAGTTTGGGTTTGTGTCTAACATCATACTTTTATAAATACATCAGTGTTATAATGTAATGTAATAGAATTGCAGAGACATACTGCAGCTTTTTCTCTTTGCTACTGCTTTTTTAACCTTGCTGGGGGGCTGTTCAGCTGAACAACACCTGTCCTGGAAAACAGGATAGTGTCAGTGTTGACTATCAACCTGGAAAAACTAGCACAGTACAGAAAAAGTGTGACCCCTTCTCAGGTCTCATCAACATGGGAGATTTGTAAGACCTTATGAGGGCATCCAGGGGCATGTGTGTTACCTAAAAAAGTACCTTCAAAATTTGAATAAATAATTCAAACAGTAAGACTTACAAGAGTGGGAGACCTTTCCTGGGAGGCCTTTCCTGCTGCATTCAGCTGTGGAACTCCCTTGCCTGGATTTCAGGCTGTGTGTAATAGCAAGATGGCCTTTGGAGCAGCCATGGCAAAACAGAAGCGCTTGGTGGGGGAAGTTCATTCTTTGCAGAGGTCCCTCCTTACCACACCTTAAATCTCCCAGAGCACAGATGAGTGGAACTTTAGCACTGGGAAAATCTCACTCATTAAAAACAAGTCCAGGCGATGAGCTGTGTTGGGAAGGGGTGCAGAGGCCAGCTTGAGGTGAGTTACTGCAGGAGCTGAGGTGACCCAGCTGGACAACCCCAGGGACTGAACATTCTCAGCTCTGCCTCCTTCCATGGCAATAGCATCTGAGATGGAAAATTTGAAAATGGACAAGAACTTTTAAAGGGTAAAATGTTATTTTAAGCACACAGTGTTTTCTAAACTATTTATGTATCTAAGCTATATTCATTTATGGCATGAACAGACAAGGTACTACAGCCTATATTTAAGAATGCAAGCACTCTAATCAGCTTCCTATTACATGGTCAGAATGGAGTCTCATCATGAAATGCTTTCCTTAAGTCATACTTTTAACTGCTTTGAAAAGCCCATCTCTACACCGCCGAAGAGCATGTGAGTCATTTAATTCAGCCTGAGCCTCAAGTCAGCAAGCTTAAGTCTGTAATATTCATTTGAATAGTAATTATCATCTTCAACAGATCTTTCAATTATAAAAATATTCTGGTTTTTTATGGAAAGGTGTAAATAGCATGCAGTTTGGTAAATGATAATGGCAGAAATATTTAGGGGTATAAAAGAGTTGGAGAAAATGACGCATGTATGTATAGCTCTGAACACTGTGACTTCTGGATAAGAAAGTTAAAATTGTTACCAAACCAATAAAATTCTGGTTTTATTTTGAAAAGCTTTGAAGTAGTTCCCTTTTATATATTTTAATGTTTTTAAATCCTTAGCAAGGCCTTTTGTAAAGTTAACATCCATATTTTTAAAGTTATTTTCAATTGTTATTTGTCAGAAAAACTGCGGTGAGCTATAAGCATGTGCATGTAAAATGAGCAGTAATAAAATAACATCGTAAAATACAAAACAACCTGAACAGCAGGTACTTTCCAAAAGTGCTTTTGTTACTTTTTGTAAGATATTCTTGGAGGAGGAATGAATGTTGCAGTGTCCAAATGTCTAAAAAAGCAGATCCAGTAAATAAACTGTGTTTTGGACTTTGTATCTAGCTGGAGAGTACAGAGCAGAGGAGGAGGTTCTCTGCATAGGGACTGCTTGAACTTTGTAAAAGGGAAAAGAAGCTTTGGGGGTATCCTGTGCCATAGAAAGAAATGTGTGTCAGAGCTGTATGTGTCTGTATATTTATGTGGTGTGTGTGGGTGAGAGAGAGGGTCCTGGAAGCTGAAACTAAATGAGGGATGTGGTCCTGGAAAGAGAAAACTAGAGAAAGGCCAAAGAGCATTGCTGAGCTGGATCCAGCCCTGAGACATCACTCCAGCCAAGGAAGCTGTGAGTTAGATTTTTTTTTTTTTTTAACATGTACATTTTTTATTGCATTCTGAGCAATTTCCCACAACATTCCACATTTTTAAGCCTTTTCAGAAGGGGAAAGGGAGGGAGGCTTGAGAAATATCAGAACTTGTTTTTTCTTTTCTTTTTCTTTTTCTTTTTTTTTTTTTATTTGAGAAATTCCAGATCTCTTGAGAGCATAAAGCATTTTTAAGGTTCCTTACCCGTATTTAAAAAGTAAATGATGACATAACCAAATAGACTATAAAGGAGCAGCAGCTGTTCAGTGAGGAGAAAACCATAGGAGGCAGATCCTCTGCTGGCAATAGTTGGTGAAATTAGAGGCAGCCTGACAGATGTCAGCAGCTGAAGGTTCACAGTGATCAATAAAGACTATGAATACTTGTTTTTCTGCTGGGTATTTTGTATACACCACTGTAAAGTGAGCTGAGAGCGAGTAAAGACAGTGCACCTCCCTTTACAAAGTGAGGAACCTGGGGCCAGCTGAGTCACTGAGATCTCACAGCAAGTATGTGGTGGAGGCAGGGATAAAATATATCCTCCCTGCTGCTGAAAGCACAGAGCCAGCCTCCGTGCCGTCGCTTGGTCCTGCTGGCACACAGACTTAGGTGAATCCTTGCAAACTGCTTGTGATGGCTTCCCTGTGCCCAAGTAGGTGAAGTCAAGTTGTTCAATAAGCACACAGAAGCAATGCCTGTTTCTGAGTTCTGTTTAGGTCCTTTTTGCTCACTATAATAATTATTGCTATTATTTGTCATTATTATGGTCTGTTTTTTAAGTTTATTCTTACTGTTTGCACTTCTCAGAAGAGCTGGGAAATGGTTACAACCCAGGGGTGATGATGGTAAAACTCACTACATAATTTCTGAGTACTGTGGGAGATACATCCTCCCATCATAACATTTTTATGGCAAGTTTAATGTTCGGCTCATCTGGAATAAGCTGTGAGAGCCACACTACAGGAAGCTGTCAGGGTTACTGACGATTTTTTATTCTCTTTGGAGAAGAAGAAAACACAGGCTTCTGTCCTCAGTGTATTCTGTGATTTGTGAAGCACTGGAAGAGATCAGATTTCTGCAGAAAAGGAATATCCAGTGGGTAACTATTTGTGCCAATTCCAGTTCAAACATAAGCCTTTCTTATACAAATAGTTCATGGCAGAGCACGAGGTATTAAGAGGGATGTGAGCTGTAACCAGAGTGGAGGGAATGCTAATATTTTGTCCGGGCTGGGGTTTGGGAGGTGGGTTTATTACTGTTTAGAATAAGAATCGAGAAATTTTGGAACAGTGCTGTGCTTTATTTTTGTTCTGTTGTGAAATTCCATCCTTACAGCTCTGTCCTGGCCATGCAAGAAAATAATTTTCTTTTCCAAATGGGCTAGGCTCTCTGTTTTGTTTGCTACCCCACATCGTGGGCACTGCAAAATGGTACCAATGCAGGAAGCGGCAGCTCAAGGCTGCACTGCCCAACCCTTCACAAGTGAAATAGTGATGGGGAAAAAGGTGGAGAGGAATTTACTACTTCTTTTTAAGTGTTGCAACCACTCTCTTCTGCCACATGGAGCACAGAGGGGGGTAGAGACATTCTTCTGACCCCCCTTCTGCGCCCACCTTCCCCGCCTCCTCTCTGAAGAGTTGCTCCTGTGTTCCCTGGAGTAAAGAGGCTGTGATTCTTGGCAGACTTCATGTCAGTTACTCAGGTCAGGGGGAAGTCATTACTTCCTCCTCCCACACTGCTCAGTCGTGTTAGGTTAGGACAAGACTTTGCAAGATATTGCCCAATATTTGCAGTGTGTCTTTCCCATAAAGGAAGAAACTGAAACATGTCATAAACCTTAAAATTCCAGAAAATGAGGCTGCAAGGTAGATAGGTGAAAATGTACCAAAATATAATAAATAGGGAATTTGAATATAGTTGTAGTTATGGCTCTGATCTGGGGATGGGGAGTACTTGAATGGTCTTCTTGACCACACCTCAGACTTCTTTTGATTTTTGAGTCAGCTTCTGAAATGCTGTCTGTCTTTGTTGTTGTTACTGCCCTTATATTTCAATAATTTCATGGCACTTAGTGACCTTTTTCGGTAAATTCAAACCCCTTTGATTAAAAAAGGGTCTTTATTTTCCCAGCTGAAAGCAGATTATCCACTTGGGAAAGAGAAGTGGGAGGCTTGCTGTGTACTGTCTTTGTTGTAAAGCAGGCTGAGACAGTGATTAAACCCTCACTATTGTTGTAAGGCTTTCTTTATCAAATATAGTTAGCGGTAAAACTGCAACAACATCAGTAAAACTACAATGAGCATCTTTTGTCACAGAAATAACACTGGGATCTAGACTACCATATTTAAAGGAAAAAAGTAATTGAAATATTACTGAGCCTTCTATCCCAAAGCTGTTTCTCTTAGATAATTACAATCCCCATTATCACTGTAGAAGTTAGTAATATAACAGCCTGTCATTTCTTACCACTACTATGAGCAAAGTGAGCCCCACAAGGAAGGGCAACCACAAGAAGAGCACAGAACTCAGTTAGGGAAACACACACTTGCTCTATCCTCAGAAAGTAGTGAAAGCCAAACAGGTTTTATGGTATGGTGGCCTAAATTCCCTCTCCTTGAAATTTCTCCTTCCTTTCCCAGCATCTTACAGGATAATTCTGGCTCCCAGTACAGTATCAGACAGCAGACAGCTAAGCAACCACCTCACTTCAGAGCATCACTGGTGGCAGGCCCTCCTCTGAAGGAGTTAACATCAAAATCTTGGGCTCTCATTTTTCCCATGAGCAAGACACTCTAAAGCTATCTCATGCCTACAGTTCATTCCTGTTGATAATACTGCCATGCCTTTCCAAAGCTTTAAAATTAGTAGCAATTGCATGGGTTTCTGCATGTTGTTCACACCTTTCCATTTGGGTTACTCTGTCTTTTCCAGGTTATAAAGATTGTGTGTGTTGATGTTTTTGTTACATGCCTGGAAGAGCTGAATGCCATATCTGATGGAATGCTCTTGCAATGGCACTGCAGCAGACTGAACTAAGCTTCCAATAATAAGCACTGACACTAACATAAATATTTGTGGTTATGCTTCCCATTTTTTCCTTATAGGAAACAAGTCAAAATTTTGAAATACTTCAGTGATGTGATCAGTGGACAGTAGTGGGAAAAAATTTCTCCAAAACTTGAATTGCAATCAAAATAAGGAAGGAAGATCTGAAAGACCAGAAAATATTTTTGTTAATCAGGATATGGCACTTTCCAACATCTGGATGTCAAAGCAAGTGTTTTGAATTCAATACTATTAACATGTGTCACTTAAATGAATTTTTTCCTTAAGAAAAGATTGGGTGGTTACAATTTTTGGCAATGGTTTTGCAGTCTGTTGCTTATATTACCTGACCCATGATCTGTTTGTCTTATGATGTCTGTGGGAAAACAAAACAAAACAAAACAAAAACCAGCTCTCTCCCCTCTTCCCCCTCCTCAGTCCTGAAAATAGCTCAGGACACAGAAAAAAGCTCTAGGACTGAGTCTCATCCTCTCAGTGAACCATTTTGACTGGGGTTGGGGGATAACCTCATGGGATTTACACTGCTTTTGTCTCATATGACATCATGTAACACCAAACAAAAATGTATCTGATTCTTCTGAATATAAAAGAGACATGATTAAACAGAATATAACAGCCTGGGAATGTAGGAAAAAAAAAGTTTGAATAGAAGGTCAGAGAAAGATCAGGCATCAGCTCTTGCTGTCTGCAAAATGATAAAACTAACAGGGAGTAGTGACTCAGCTTCCCCTGATCAAAAAGCTCCTTTCTTTGCAGTGTAAACAACTGTAGTCGTGTTCTTGAAATCCCAGACTGAAACATCAACCAGTGCTGGAAAATAAGATTCCCCAGAATGCCTTCCCTATCCTAGGTATAACCTGTGGCTGATGTTTCAGGGGATTTTATTCCCTGTGACTGGGATTCACTGTCTAAAAGAGGCTGTTGCATGAGTAGAACGGGAAAAAGTTTTGTGTGTGGACTGTGACCTCAAGAGTGTGAAACAAATATTTTGTTTCAAATCATTCCTTAAGCCATTTCAGCAGTAAATTGAGTGACCAGTATTATAAACCAAGAAAAAAGTAGGGAAGTGTGGCTTTGGAGGAATGAATAAAAAATGAAGCTAACAAAAAATATGTCTTTCAAGCTAAAGCTTGGTGTCTACTTTTTTGCTGAATAACTTGTTTTGAAGAATAAGAGACTCTTGCTCTTGCCAGGTCCCTGCAGCTAGATTTTATAGCTACAATGAACAAGTATGCATCTGTGTAAATGGTCTTTAATTTTCTTTTTACATCATATTTACACTGCTCAGACACTAAAACTGCTGAATGTTTTAATTAGCACTCCTATGGCTATGAAGTCGTTTGAAATTTTCAGGCGATGTGAAAAGGCTGGCACACAAATAAAGGCTGCAGTCGCTAGATGCTCACAAAGGGGGCGAGATGTTCAAAGGGCACCAATTGTATTTGTTTTGGGCTCTGGACCGGCCATAGCGTGTGCCGAGTGCCAGATTCCTCAGCCCTTACACACGGTGCATGCAGACCCGAGCCACAGCATGGGCAGTGTATTTTGGAATGGTGCTGGGTCCAGTGGAATGGCTCTAAGGAGCAAGCACTGCTCGGCGTGAGCTCAGGGTTGCAAAGTCAGGCACAGTGAGAGCTGTAGACTGTTCCTGCTTGAGGATTATTTCACCAGCATTCATCACCTGCTGAAGCAGAGGTGGGGAAAGTTTTGCTCTCAACATTTTCAGAAATTCCCCAATGAGGCTATTAAGAGGAAATCAAGTAGTTTGAATGAAATGAAAACTTTCAGTGGAATCCTTGTTTTTATTAATGTAATTTTAATGTAATTTTCATAGACTTGTAGAATAAATGAGGCTGGAAAACACCTCGGGAGGTCATATAGTCCAACCTAATTAAGAACAGTATTTTACATGTAAATGTGGAGCTGGCAAAACTCTGCGGGCTGCAAAGTATCTCCTGTCTTTGTTTATTTGTAGAACACATACAACTGTGCAAACTGTCTAACGCTGGTCTGTCAATTCATTTCAGCCACAAGCCAACCCTTGGGGAGGAGAGCAGCTCCTCTGTGGTGTTTGGCCTCTGTGTTGAATCTATCAACACAGTTGCTAATTACCAGAGAACTGTACCACTGGAAGAAGAATGCAAGAGATGATCTAATGCAACTGCTGTATAGAGGCAGGACGAAGAATCTTAATGCTGTGTGGGCTTGCTGTGTTTGCAATGCAGACATTTGTACCCAAAGGTCTAAATGGAAACCATGAATGGATCTGTGGCTTTTTATAGTGTTCCTGGAGCTTTCATAGCTTGGATAATAATCTGACAACAAATGATTGCTTTTAGCTTGAACTCAGCATCTCCTAAAGACCGAAGCAGCTGTCTTTCACTTGGTGTTGAAGAGGAAAAGCAAAATTTGCAGTGAGTAAATATGCTCAGGGATTTCAGAAGGCTGTTAAAAAAAGATGAGAATTTATTAAATTTATAGTTCAGGTGAGAGCTAGAAATAGTATGGCATGATATTAAGAAAAAAAAAAAAAAGAAGAAAAATGGAGGTGGAAGAAACCAAGATGACAAACAGTGACAGAGATAAAAACATTTTCTCCAAACAAACAAGTAGATTATTAGGAGAACACAGAGGAGATTGTACTGCAGAGGGTATTTGTCACTTCTGTGTGTGACGTGGACTAAGGGTGAGATTTTGTCTCAGCAACAACAAGCCAAAGAACAAAGAAAGAACTCAGAAATCTTTTTACACAGCCCCCAGTTTCATTAAGTTACATTTTTGGTAGTTTGGATGCAATGTAATTGCATTGTTCTATTTGAATTCTGGTTTGAGGTCAGCTTCTGGTTCTTGCCATCTTGTGGCGTGGTGCTGCACTGCCATCATCCTTCAGCTCCCCTGCAGATACAGGAGCTGTAAAATAATGTGCTTGCATAAAAAGACCATTTCTTTGTTGATCACTTTCTGTAATTTCTGTATCCTTTTACCTGGGTTTAAGGCTCCATTTAAACTCTGTTTCTCCTTTGGTTTCTCTAGTTCTTAGCAGGTGTTCATACCATTCCCAACCTGGAATCCAAACCTGACAGGGAGGACCTTTCTCCAGGTCCCTTTCCAGCCTGATATCTTTGGCCATTTCCTACTTGAATGGGTACAGACTCTCCACACTCTTCTTGAAGCTGTACTTGGATTTGAAAAAAACTTCAGTTCATCATATCTTCACTCTCTCTTAGACACTCCTTTGACAATGCTAAGGTTATTTTTAAAATAGTCCTTTAATGGTAGCTATACAGCTCAATTTCCTGTCCTCCTCCCTCTTTTATCCTACCCTTCGTATTCTTCCGAGGACCACACACACTTTTAAGCAGGAGATACTCAGAGAGAGATAGCAGACTTTTGGAACCCACAGGCTTTAAAAGGAACCACTATATTCTTCTTTGTGATGGTCTTTATTGCAGCAGTCCACACACAAGAGCCAAGTCCCACAGAGTTACCACAGATGTTTCCTATTTTTAATATTTTAAATACCAGGCATGTGTGTTATTAGTGACATGCTATGGTGCTTCAAGGTGATGGAAAATGATTAATGTATAAGGGTGTCTACTGCCAGCTTCTGATCCAAGGTCACTGACTTTCAGTTACCCAGTTAGGAGGAGTCATGTCTCATGCAGCAGTTCTGTCTCAGCAATCTTCTTTACTGACAGGTCTCTATGGATGACATCTGAGGCTTTTCAGGCTTTCAGTTCATCTCAGACTTTTCCAATCATAGTAAGAGTTAAACATGTTTGACACCAGGGTCCTCTCTCTCCCAGTTTGCCAGAACGATGACTTAATTCTGAGCTTGAAGAACTTGAAGGTCAGTCAAAAAGATGTCTTGCTAATTGGTTTACCTAAAGCAGGCCAGCTCTGGCTGTCCTCACTACCTGATAAGCCTGAGATCCCATAAGAAAGAAGCTGAGTGTGACAAGTCTGGAGAGAGACAGTAGTCCTGTTTAACAGGATTCCAATAATGACTTTAGACTTTCTTCTCCCAGTTATATTGTGAGGAAAAAAAAGTATTCTCAGGTGTCTTTAGTTCGTAGACCTGAGGGGAAGAAGGTACAAGAGAGAGAAAAATGAAATTCATGAGTTACTTATTAAAAAAACCCCAAACACTCAATTTCATTACAAGTTTTTATTTGTTTGCTTTCTTACTTTTTTTTTTGTTTGTTTGTTTGTTTTTTTTTTTAAAAACAACCCACTACCAACAATGAAAAAAGCAAACCAGAACTGAGGGCCAAATGAAACTATGAATAAAGAAAT
Source organism: Xenops minutus (assembly GCA_035221455.1). Lineage (NCBI taxonomy): Eukaryota > Metazoa > Chordata > Aves > Passeriformes > Furnariidae > Xenops > Xenops minutus. The sequence goes on along the minus strand of JAWWEE010000105.1, from coordinate 19,497,170 downwards.
TTCTTTGTTCTAGGATTTTGATCAAAATCCATGTTATATCTAGATACCAGAATTTTGTGCCTCTGTGCACGTCCTTAGAAGGATTTAAAAAAACTTGTACTGTTTGTTATTGGAGATTGAATGTAGAATCATGGACTGAACCATAGAATTGTTTGAGTTGGAAGACACCTTAAAGATCATCTGGTTCCAACTGCCCTGCCACAGGCAGGGACACCTTCCACTATCCCAGGTTGCTCAGAGCTCCATCCAGCCTGGCCTTGAACAGTGCCAGGGATGGGGCATCCACAACTTCTCTGGGCAAACTGTTGCAGTGCCTCAAAATACATTACACTTCACACTGTCTGATGTGTAAAAACCACTTGAGTGCTAGTAGATTGCCTGAAGAGAATTGAACCAGGTTTCACCAAAGTTTTTGTGTTCAGGAAATTTTATTTCTTTTTTCTTGCCGCTGGTATGAGTTTTGGCTTTGGCGACTCTGTCATCGCTTTTCAGGAGAAAGTTTGGTGGTAAATAACAACACCATTTCTAAGCTGAAATGTGCAGTGCAGAAGTGAGGCACTGAAAGAGCAGCTCTCCTGCCAGTGGCAAGCACACACTCCATGAGCTCTGTGCTAACTCATCGCAGCCATACGGAGAGCAGGAGCTGCACAGACTACAAATGTAATGAAGAGCTAAGACTTTGTGCCTGCCAAAGGGAAAGCCTGAAAAACAAAAGGAATATGGGTAGTCTTCCCATCTGGTCAAGGGCTGTACTCAGCAGCCACAAGGACTAAGAGTCCCCTGCACTCTCAGACACATACAGAATATTCAGTACTGCCTGTCTCCTTCCCAGTTCCATATTCTTTTGGGATTTCTCACAGTCTCTATAAATGTTTGCTAGAGAAGACTACTCAAGCTAGGGAAAGGGAAGGGTAGAGTAAGGGGAATGGTTAAAAAGAGCCTCTCCTCATTCAAATTTGCCACAGACTCCCTACAAGACACAGCTGCTTGATAATACATGCTAGAAGTCTGAATCTTAACACACACACAAAGAGAGGGAAAAGAGTGGCTACATACCAAAGTATGAAAGAGTCAGAGACAGAAAAAGGCTAAGAAAAAGGAAAATAGATAGCACTTTAAAAGCTGGTTTTCTTTCAGAGTTTTGACTAATATCTGGGAGCTGACAAGGAGTATACCACATCAGAGACCCTTTTCACCTTGCCCAAAGTGATGAGCTCATGTTTGCAGATTGTCTAACACTTTGTTTTCAAGCCAAAAGTATCAGATTTACACTCAGTAACAAATTGTTACAATGTGGAAAGAGGTTATGGACAAAGTACAAATCTGTGGGATGCTTTAACCATCTATGATTGCATTTGTTAGACCATGTGATAGAAAAGGGCCAATCCTGAGAGCCATAGCTCCTATCATGGGAAGGATGGAATGGTGCAGTGCCATTCCTTCCCAGATACTTCAGGTTATATCATTAATGCAAAGTAACTCTATATGTATTTAAAAACTCCTTCCGTTATCTCTTTTGCTTTGTGGAGTCCCTCATTTTAGTCATAAGTAAGTATAGTTTTGAATGTTGTGGGGAAAAATACACTGGGTACCTTCTTCCAAAATGAATATTTGCCTTTTCTGCTTTTTGGTTAGATGAAGCACTGAAAACAAGCTCCAGTAGCCCAGCGGCTGCTTCTTTGAAGGCAGGAGCCTATGGACTCACTCATGAGTGTATGTGTGTTTTCCCTGTTTATCCCACTCATCTACTGTAATCTATCTGCTTCGTTCTCCAGTTTTCTGATAGACCTGTCAGAGTTAAACTAAAGGAGAGTTTGGACTTAAATGAAGACTACTGAGTTATTTCAAGAAACTATCTTTTAGTAGATCTCATCTATTAATTCAACATTCATTGCCTCCACATGTCTTCAGTAACTACCTAAGAGGAAGAGTCACTATTGTGTCTCCAAGGAACAGTGAAAGAATATACTTTAAAAATATACTTATATTTAAGAATATACTTTAGGTATGAACTGTGACATGGTAATCTTTCTCCTTGTCTTCTGCCCTGGCAAACATGGTAAGTATTTTGGAGGAAATAGAATTAATTGCCTTAGCATCTGTTTCTGCAGATATTTTTTTTTGCTATATAGTTGGATGTTTTTAGGAACACTGTTTCCCCGTGTACTGAAACTCCTTTCTTCCTCTGTATTATTTTAATTATGGATTGACAATGATTGTTGTAAATACATGAAAACCTGAATAATTTTCTTCATTGTAGTGTTTGAGAAATCAGTCTCTAATTCTTTCTTAGGAAACCCTAAAAGATAATTATTTTGTTTTGAGTGTTTAGACATTGGAAAATATTTAAATCAATTTGCCTTCCTCTCTCTTTCTCCCCTTTCACCCCCCTTGCTCACTTTCTCTCTTGATATCTGTATTGAATAGGAAAAAGGAGGGGGAAAAAAGTGCAGGGATTGAAGGCAAGTCTCAAAGTCATGAGGTAAAAATCCTCTTTCCATATTCTTTCCCTGTTTCCATTCCCCCAGGGTCCTTGAAAGCAAAGATAAAAGTATCTCAAATGGCCAACAAAGTGTCTCTTCTTGATTTTACTGAAAGAGAGAACATGAGACAAAACAGACTCCAGTGTAGTTGCCATTTAAATTAGCTATAGAAAATTGTGATGACAGTCTCAGTTAATTAATAAATCATTATTACAATTTCATATATTAATATTCTGACTACAATGAAAAGTCTACATGTCTTTGAGAATACTGCACAAGCCAAATAGTGTTTTGTTGTAAGTCATTCAACAGATGATTTCCTTCTGTTAACAATATTCTTCAGAAGACAATTTAATGGCACAGAGGAAACAATGTATATTTGTAAAGTCCTTCCATAAAGAATAGAATTTGGGAAGATTTCCTGAATTTAGCTTTTTTTTTTTGCTGCAGGCTTTTTTCATTTCACATTTGAATTGGCTTAGTGACTCTTCTAAGCAGTTTAGGAGAACAGTGTCTATTGTTATTTATTTTTCATGTTTGGTACTGCACACTTGCCTTATGGAATTAGTGAGACCAACATGATGCTCCTCATATCTGGTTAAAACTTGGTGGTAATAATGCCAAGGTCACAAGTTCAATCCCCTGTATGGGTCATTTACTTAAGAGTTGGACTTGATCATCCTTCTGTGTCCCTTCCAGCTGAGAATATTCTGTGATATTCACCTGGTGAAATACCCTTGTTGTCCTGCTTATACAGACCTTCCTCTTACAGAATTTCTACACTCACTTTTCCATGTGCTTCCTTTCCACTCTCCAGTAAAATCTCTCTGCATCTTCTTTTGGCTCCAAAGAGCTGCTTGAGGTGAGAAAGGATTTGGGCTGAACTGGGCATCTCCATGATAGCAATTCATTGTTATTGATGATGTATTTTGATGATGTGTGAATCCCACACAAAAAGAAGAAAAATAAATATATTTTCATCTATTGGAAATACTTTATGCAGCTTGAAATGAAGTGTTCCAATGTATTATCAGATTCTTAAAATGTAAATAAATAAATTTTAGAAATCAGTTAAAAAAATCCATAATTAAATATTTTGGATTCTTCAAAATTTCACTCCTGGTTTATTTTGCTAATTTTTTCTCTGTCAACAGAGACACAGATTTGAAGGGTATTTTCAATCCCCTGAAACTCAGTATTTTATTACCTTTATTTTTATTACCTTTAGTTTTGGGCACTGCTGTCTTTAGATAAGCTGCTGAAAGCTGGAACACATTTTCAAGGTTCTAACTGAGCAAAATGTTTAGTATATTGTTTAACCGCTCCATTTAATTGGAATTACAAAATGTTCCACAGTGTTAGATAAAAAATACTAAAGAAAAGTTAATAACCCTTGCTTCTTGCAAATGTAAATTAGCCTGTACCATACTGCAGGCTCTTCTGGCTACATTGCTTCTGTACCTGAGATAATTCAAATAAAACAGCCTTGAGGATCTCCACAGTCCAGGCAAAAATATTTCAGGAGAAGGCTGAGAATTAGTCCTCTTCTCTTACTCCTGGAACAACTGGAAATTCTGCCACTGAAATTAGGACAGTAAAAATAGTGTGAAATATCTTCTCTGAGGAAAAAAACCTGGCCCAAGGTTTCCGAAATCTTTGGGTAAAGTCTCAGTGAAGGGCCCCATATGTATTAGTAATATTTGGTCAAATGCAAATATATCACTGCTGTGGCACTCAGGACTTCAATCACAGCTCCCTATTATAATATGCCAGGAAGTACTGGAGGTAGGCAGCCCTTTCAAGAACACATTTCATCCCTAATCCTGACTCTCCCTGCCTTTCCTCTTCATTGCCCCAGCTGTTTGAATGAGTTGTAGCCTTTGCAAAGAACATGTTTGGATTATTGTTAGCTGAATGCTCTAAAACAGTTTTATAATATCAGGCTAATAAATTTACCACCACTAAGAGACTTTTCCAAACAAACATTTCTCAGGATAACCTGAAAGTCTTGAGGATGAGTGACAAAATAGCTAGTATTTTCTAAAAAATCATAAAGAAAGATAAATTAATCCAGAAATTTGTTGTCAGTGGAAAAAAAAAATATACACATTTCAGATAAACTCCACAACACACAGAACAAATTGAAAGGCAAGGTTGTGTGGTGAAAACATAAGGCCTATAACATAAAGCCATGAGACCTACAAAGAGAAATGATTCTCATTTTGGTCTGTAAATAGTAAAATAGCATCACATAAGTATTATCAGCATGTAACTTTATCCACATGATGCCTCTAGTTTTGTTCTTGCATTGCCTCTTACTGCATAAACTTTACCACTCCACTGGCTAAAAACACAAACTTTATACTTTCTCAGCTATTAGAAAATAAAATTCTTGACTTCTTTTTTTTTTTTTTTTTTTTTTTTTGTCTCAGTGAAACTATGACTGCCTTCTGCTCTTAGCCCTGAAGAAGAGCTACAGGGATACCCACACTCCCCCCTTTTGTATGGAAAAAAAAAGACTATTTTCAACCACAAAGAGTTCACATATGTGATGATGATTTCATGTGAGAATAACTGAAACTGTAGCACCTTCCTGATTCTCAGGTGTTATGTGTGCAAGTGGGTTGTGTGCCAATGATTTCTTTACTGAGAAGTAAACTTTAGATCATCTGACTCCAAGAGAGAATACTGCAGATTGACAATATTAAATTTCTTTAAGAGGTGAAACAAAATACTTGGGCTTATAGAAGGATTAGAAAATTATATCCCAGCTGGAAAATTTTATGGGTACAGAAAAAAATGTGTGAGTGAAATACCAGTATCATAAAATAAATAACAGGAAATATGGTAATTTATGTGATAGAGAAAATTGTCACTTTCAGAACCGCCAGAAAGTCAACAGCATTTCACCCATTTGACTTCAGAAGTGAACTTAGACCTCAGAGGCTTAAAAATATATGAAGAGGAGTGAAATGAAATAAGAGCTCATGAATCCAATAGGGATTTAGAAAGAAAGCAGTCTGTGCTAAAAGAGTTTAATAGAAGTTGGAAGTGCATGTAATCAGAATTTAACTTATTCCTGGAAAGTGATTTAAAATATGCTAAATAAATTAAATTCCATTCTGCAAGATGAGCAATTAATAGGGCTCCTAATTTAGAAAGCATCACAATTCAGAAGTGGCCTTTAAACCTCTTTAATCTTAAGCATATGTTGAAACCCCACTGAATTCAGCTGGAAATTAAACATAGAAAACAAGAGAAGGTCGAGTGTGTCTACTCAGTAGTTTGCATTGCTAAATAGTTTATACTTCTGGAGATGGTTGCATCTCTTGAGAAAAAGGTGCTTCACAAATATTGATGACTAACCAGTATAGTCTCCATCTGACAGGCTGCAGAGTTAGGCAAGAAGGAGGAGGGGTACAAACCTCCGAGGCCGCCCAAGTGCAGCTACTCCTCCCTTACAGTGGATGTGGAACAAAGAAGACATCTCACATCAAATGACCTTGCAATGGCCAGTAATTGTTACCCACCCTTAGACCATAAGAACGAACCTATGGCTGCTAATTTCTATTTTAAGTGCAGTGGAATGCTGCGGTCACGCTGATACTACTCTGCAGACTCTGTTGGCAAGTGATAGCATAACATTTAATGACAATTACTGCATGTATAGAAATGATACTGGCCACTGGGAAGCAGTTGCTGTAGGAATGTTGCTCCTGCTCTCGCACTTGTTCTAAAGCCCATTAGAAACTGTGTTTTCCCATTTTTATCCTGACATTTGTGTAATTTTAGCTTCTACATTTTGGCAAATACCGCCATATATTTTTGGCTCAGCCCTAAGTTGTCTGAAGCAGAGCAGTGTGATTCCAGGCAGAAGAAGGCAGAATTGTCTCAGAATAACAAGCAGATTTTTTTTAATGCAGTGCAAATGGTTCATACATTATTTTTGCATGAATCAGACATTTATTTTCTACAGGGAGACAGGGTGGGGGGAGGAGGGTAAAATCTTTTACTCAAGTCCTTGCATAGTTCCTTGCTGAATATCAACTTCTAGTGACAAGCCAATGTGTGCTAGGCTTCTTGGTTATTGTGCTTTTGGAGTTTAGCTGTTTTGAGTCATGAGGGTGTGTTACCTCACCCCTATTACAGAACTCCAGTAGAAATGGTAAAAACAGGCAGCATGAAGGAAGAAAGGGGAACTTTGTAGCATTCACAGGACATTCACATGAGCTGCATGGACAGGATGAAATCATGCAATAGCCAAGAAACAAAAGCAAGTAGAAAAGGAACAACTATGAAATAAAAGGAGTCCTACAAATGCTAGAAGGTGGAGACTGACTTGCTTTTATGCTGTGACCTTTCTTTGTGTTGTACTTTCAACCGTAGAACTCTACAGACAAGATGGCACCAACTAAACCCAGAAAATGAATAACTGCCAAGATAATTCAAAGAATAATGAGGTTGCAACAACTGCAAAGATGCAAAGTAAACTGATGTCAGTTATCTCTTCACAGAGCTCAGCGAGAAGGAATCAAATGCTTAGTCTTTAAAATAAATGGGTTTAAAACCTAAGATCACAGCTCAGCATATCAGGACATGCTGATGTACAGGATTATGCAGATGTCATATGGATGAGTCTTTGCATATATTTAATTTTGTGAAATGTGTTCTGCAGCACAATGTATCACCTTTACACTGAAGGGAGAAAACATCCTGTTTGCAGAGGACTGTTTGCATTAGACTTTTAAAGTAGAAGGAATGTCAGTAATAAGTCCGGCTTTCTAATAAGATAACTCTTGGGACTCAAGTGTGACTTGGATTGAAAGACTGCAGGAGTAAGAAAAATTAGGAAATCTCCTCATTACACTGTGTGTGTTAAAACAGGCCTTGGACCCTGATTGCTGGGAGAGGACTTCTTACAGCAGATGTGCAAGAAGGTCAGGGAATGGGTGTAGGCTTGGCCCTCTCCCAACCTCTGGCCATCATAGCTGACCCTAAAATGATCAGGAACTACCAGGATATGTTTATTTTAAAGGACCACCCTTACAGAGAAAGAAAAGAACACCACATGGCAGTGGCACCTCAGAGAAATATCTCCTTTGCATGTATCCCTGGGGGCTGCAGCGCACCATTGTTACAACGCTAGCTATCACAATGTGGTCCTAATGGTTTCATTCTGCTCCTGATCAAGTATTGACAAAGATCAACCCCCACCTGTACTGCTTTGTTTCCTACTCTCAGTTTTATTTGGAGTCTCATGATACTGACTCTCATTCCAGGCGCTGGTATCATGATATTGCATGTGAGAACATTTGCTTTCATTTCAAGCACAATACGACATTAATTTGCATAATCCCTAGGCTGCACCAAGTGTTGTGCCATTAAATAACGTTATGGATCACAAACATGAAGTATCTTAAGGGCAGACTGTTAGAACCATCTCTTGCAACATAAATACTGCTGGAATGACCCTGTTTCTCTCATCTTGTTTGGGAACTCTTCTAAACATTTGACCAGCTGCTGAAGCAGACAGGAATCTGTCTTTTTATCTGTGCTTTGAAATTCCACTTCTTAGCATCCGAGCAAACTCAGTACCTGCCAGGGAGAATTGTGTGGAACAGGTGTCTGATCAACAGCAATTGTGCTATGGGAACCACAGATAGAAAGCAGAGTCCGGTGTGATGGAGTGCATGCTTGAGCAGCTTGTTTGGACTAAGATTTACTTTAACAATAACCTTTGTTCTCCACTAACATACTTGTTGTTTTGAGCTCTCATGCATGTTACAACACAGAAAAGTATGCTGAGCTGAGCATTTGTAGGAGGCATGGGAAGAGGAGTTGCCTGAAAAAGTGATTTTAAAGTGTAAAAAATAAGGTATCAAATGCAATGAACCCAAGCGTATTATTAACATACTGGCAAAAGCCCTCATAATTTCCACACTGATATCACTGATTTTTTGGGCTCAACTCATAATTTTCAGGTTTTTTAAAGCTGACACTATATATTCTTTCATTATGTACCCTGACATTTTCTCCCCTGGGTGCCTTCACAAGAACAAATCGAAGACACTGAATACAGTACCAACCTTTTAAATATGGAGTAGACAAGAAAGAGAGAAAGAGGAGCTAGTGAAAGTATCAACTCCTAATTAACAACTTGACCATTGCTCTTCACCAGCCTTCCATTTGAGTATTTCTTCTTCAAGGTCATGACTGGACCAGGAATGGGGAAATAGCATTAGCCCATCAAGCAAGTCCTGGACATATGCCTGCTGTTAGACCAACAATACTTTGATTCCTAGCTGATGGTTAGAAGCAGCAATAACACAAACACACACACACACACACAGGCACACACACACACTTAAAAAAAAATGAGCTGGTCTATCCATACTGCCAGTCAGCAGTTTATGAACACCATACTTTCCCTCAACCTTTTTACCCCTTACTGTATTACAGCTTCACTCCAGTGGCTTAGTATGTCCAGTGTTCTAAAATACAGTCACAAAAAAATAATACTATTTAACGAGTTACAGCCTGAACCATGTAATCCATGGATAGCCATATGTCTGGGGAGATGACAGGTTTAAGTGATGACTTTTGTTGCGTGTGTACACCATTCCTCGGGAACCTATTGCTTTGATTTAAAAGGTACAGTATACTTGGCTTGTTCCTCCCAACATGTGCTAATGTTCTGTGTTTTTTGCTGTAATAGATTACTTAGCAATTCCTACTAATGTTTTAGAGGCAAATTGCTTTCCCATGTTTTATATTATGAACACTTGTTTGGGTCTGGCTCTGTGAGAAATTGTGTGCTTTCAACTGCCAATTAAAACCATGCTAATGGGAGGCATGCTGCACTTTACACATGTGCAGTGCTATTGCAGGATCAGTCCCCTGGTGTAGACAGTGTGGATACTCTGAATGTGGAGCTAATACCAGTGACTTACTAGAGGCACTGCACCAGATTGTCAGAGCACATAGGAGTAGCAATTCATTTGGTCAGGAACCACAGCGAAAAGATATTTGTTTATTTATTGTTTGTTTATTTATTTATTGTTTATTTATTTATTTATTTGGCTCTATGCAGCCTAATTCCCACCTCTTAGTAACAACAAGGGAAATGTTTAGGTCTCAGCTTTTCCAGTGCTCATAAAAGATGCGTTTAAAACTCTGGAATGAACTCATAAGACCATCTCTCTCATTCACTACTTAGTTTTAACATCCCCGTATTGGTGAGATACTTTATTTTACTATTTAATAATGTATTATCTCTTGGTAATGTATAAGTAAAGTTTTGAACTCCCTGTCATTACTATGTGTGCATGTGTTTGTGTGGGAGTATCTCAATGTTTGAAGTGGCCATGAACAGGACACTCTTTCCTTTCCAGCATGGGCAAAACATCTCCCTTCCTGACTCATCCCACATAATGGATACAGTAGGCTACATATTTGCAGCTAGCTGAAGTGTGTATCTGAAAACTAAGGCCTTTGTGCCTGCTGAAAGCCTTTATAACGCTCACTGTTCACCTAAGTAAAATATATTGCTGCTAGTTATTTCCTATCCATTGCACATTTAAAGGAGAGAGTTAAACTCAGATCCAAGAGAAGTAGCTACAATTCCATGTTACTCCATGTATCAGTGGCTTTTGCCCCAGGCTGTTCTGGATCCAATAATTAAGACACAAGTACTCAAGAAGAAAAGCACTGTGCAATAACTTAGTTAAGCGATTTGGAAATAGCTCCACATTGGCTTGTGTTTTTTTCTGGGGTAGCATTTGGAAAGGCTACACACCAAAAGAAATTAGGGGTTTTTATGTTCATGGAACTTAACCAATCATAGAATTATGGAATATACTGAGTTAGAAAGGACCCATCAGAATCATGGATTCCATCTCCTGGCCCTTTACAGGACACCCCAAGAATCACACCATGTGCCTGAAAGCCTTGCCCAGATGCTGCTTGAACTCAGACATATTTGGTGCTATGACAACTTCCTTGGGGTGTCTGTTCCAGTGTTCAACCACCCTCTGCATGAAAAACCTTTTCTTAACATCCAACCTAAAGCTCTCCTGACTCGGCTTGATGCCATTTCCTTGAGTCCTGTCACTGGTCACAAGACTGAAGAGATCAGTACTTGCCCACTTGCCCCTCCACCTCATTAGGATGCTGAAGACCTCAATGATGTCTCTCCTCAGAATCCTCCTCTTGTTTAGACCTTGTAGTGTCTACAGAAGGAAAGCTGGAAAGCCATTTTTGCTTTATCATCAGTCCTTATATAGAATCATAGCATCATTAAGGGCTAAGATCACTGAGTTCAACTATCAACCTAACACTGCCCAGTTCACCACTAAACCATACCACCGAGTGCCACTTCCAAACGAATTTTTGAACACTTCCAGGGGTGGTGAATCCAACACTCCCCTGGGCAGCCTATTCCAATGCCTGGTCATTCTTTTAGTAAAGAAAGTTTTCCTAATATCTAATCTAAACCTCCTCTGGTGCAACCATTTCCTCTCATCTTATAGCTGGTTACTGGGGAGAAGACACGGACCCCCTCCCCAACCTAAAACCTCCTTTGAGGTAGTTGTAGAGAGCAATAAGGTCTCCCTTGAGGGTCCTTTTCTCCAGCTTAAACATCCCCAGCTTCCTCTGTTGCTCCTCATAAGACCTGTGTCCCAAGCACCTTCACCAGCTCCATTGACCTTCTCTGGACATGCTTCAGGCACTTCAATGTCCTTTTTGAAGTGAGAAGGGGCCCACAACTAGACGCAAGATTCAAGGTGCAGCCTCACCAGTGCTGAGTACAGGGGGACTATCCCTTCCCTAGTCCTACTGACCACACTATTGCTGATATAGACCAGGATGTCTTTCTTGGGCACCTGGGCACACTGCTGGCTCATGTTCAGCTCTCTGTCAACCAACACCCCAGGTCCTATTCTGCTGAGCAGCTGTCTGAGAACTCTTCCCCAGTTCTATGTGTTCCAACTCTCATGCCTATGAAACAATGAGACTTATTTGGATTCTTAGTTCCAGTGAAGAAACCTAAGAGCTACCTGAGGAAGGAGCTAGATCTGTTGGAAATAAACTGAAGTAATTATTTGAATGGCCTGTTTCTGGATCACACTTTTTGCCCACGAGCCAAAAGATAAAATGAGAACCCCCCCACAAAAAAAGAACAGCTGGCAGGTACAGTGACTTGGTTGTGGTGCAACCTTTGCAAAAGTAATAGACAAACATGTAGTAGTTCACAAAAAAAAAAGATTGAGGATGATTTTGTCTTGCTTCATAAATTAAAGTATGTCAAGAACTCAAAAGAGTAGTAAATAAAATGGTTAGAAATGGACAACGATTTATTCACTATGCACTAAGTGTCACCATATGTTACTTTTTACATGGAAGCAAGTTTGACTTTAATGTAGACAAAGAGATGTGCACAGAAATGATGCTGGCTATGCACTGCCACAGTGTAGCCTCTCAACAGACTCTTGCATAGATTTTTAGTGCATAGGTATTATAAAAGGCCATATATATAATCCTTATCCTGTATTAATATGTCCCACCTTTATCCTCCAAGACCTTTAAAACATGATAGAACACTTTTTCCTGAAATAATTTGTCATTCTATTCTGAAGCATCTAACTCTAATCCCTGTTTCTGGCTAGGGTTAACTGCTGTAATGAACTGAGTTCGTGAAATTTCATAAGAAAAGCTAGCTTGGAAATATTTCTTTCCTGTTCTTAGAAAAGTTCCACCTTAATTTAGAAAGTCCAAGAAATGTTGGAGTTTTATCTATGTTAATAATTATTGAATGTTTTTACTTATAAAAGATTCAAATTACTGGAAAAAAAATTTCCCCTAGATTTGGGGAGGGTTGCCAAGTGAATTTTGAATTTTAGGTGAATCATCTCATACTATTCTCCTGCCAGTTCCAGAAGGAGTTTCAAAAGGAGTCTTGGTTCTGGTAGTAATGCTCTAAATATATATATATATATGTTAAATATACACAGACTCCCTGCTGCCATCACACATCATGTGGTTTATCCAAATCTCAAACTGACAAGCAGTAGTACGCACCTTCATATTACATTCCATTTAATGGGCGCCAGTGAACTGGACACTGTTGTGTCTGTGTCTGCTGTGGCTTTAGCTCCCACAGATAGAAGTAAACAATACCCAAGGCAAAGTCTGCAGAGACTGAGCTTCCATCCAGTCTTCTTTAATCTTCAGCCAGTTGGACAGCTTGGGAGTACTTCAAGAATCCATACTGTATGTGAAAGGGAATTCCATCTCCTTGTGTGTGTGTGTTTTTTGTTTTTTTTTTTCCCCTCAGTCATCCCACTCTAGTCTTTGGGACATCATCCTTTTTTGCTTTTTTGTGTTTGTATATTTCCAGGTTTCATCAATCATTGGCACTTATATCATATGTTTTCACACTGGGAGAATATATGGTGAGAATTCAACACTTAGTACAAATGGATTTCAATTAATTTGTGAATACTATGTATGGCTAAATTTTAGCCCCCTCTGATTATTACAGCGCTGCATAGCAAGCTGTCATCCCATCTTTCTTTCCAGCTCAGTTGCATCCCAGTGGTTGAATGCATGATCTGCCCATACACACAAAACTTGCCAGAGGCAAAACCTCTCCCAGCACAGGCACTCTTTTGTCCTGTATGTTCAAGGCCTTGCAATGTCTTTGAGCAATGCCCAGAACTCAGCACCAGTACTCAATGCAGAGGTTTTTTTAAGGTTTCATCCAAAAAAATTCTTATCTAACCAATATTAGATAGCTACAAAATATGAATAGCACACATGTGAGTAGAATGGCTTCTCAGACCATAATATAGCTTCATATTTAGGCTTGCAAATGTGTGTGAATGTACCCATGATCCGTGGGTGGCATTCTGTATCCAAATGTGCAGTACAAATATTATTTATCCTTTCAGTCAAGTCTTTTATGAATATCTGACTTTGAAGAAAAGCCAGCAAGATTCCATTTTAAAAACATAATATTCATAACTTCCTCTACCCGTCCCGCCCCCCCCCCCCAAATTGCATTTCATGTTGCCAGACTCTCATTCAAATACATTGCTTTGTGAATTCTAAACACCTAACAGTTAATTTGTATTACATTCAGAGTACAAAACAATATATACAAGGAATTCTGTCTGATGTCTGCCAGACAACTGAAGAATTGGAATTCTTGATAAAGTTGTAGAGAAAAGAATTTGCAAATAACATTTAAAAAATTATTGGCTAGTTCTAGTAACCCTTTATATGTTGGTCATTTAAACTAGTTAAGGTAACGGTTCATATATTTTCCTCTACAAGGTAATGTATTTTCTGTCATAAAGTTTGGTGCCTGCAAATTATTTTGCAATTATCAGCCTGTTTAAGGTATTAAATAGGCTATTTAAAGTAATGAAATGAACTGCACTTCCTTAGGAAGTGGGTGACCGACAGCCAGAGCTGCTGGGGAGGCAGGATGGAGCAGCTGGGTCAGGGCATGGGTGGGAGGCTGCAAGGAAGGTTCTGGAGGAAGCCCTGCCTGCTGGTGACTCACTTCTCATCATTCACCTCCCAGAGACACTGATGAATGAGTGTCAGAGTGGTGTTAGGGCACACAGTACAGGCCTAGAGGCACCATGCTCACGTCATGGAAAACTGGATCGTGACCAGTAAGTATTCAAATGTACCCCTTGCTTTTTTTTCAGGAAAAGAAGTGTCCTGATTGTGAAACATTTCATGTATTTACTTTTTTCTGTCTGAAATTAGCCATCCAAAACAACTTCTTTGTTCTGTGAAACAACATTCAAGGTTCAAAGGTAGAGGTGTCTAAGGGAGTCAGTGGAATGACACATTTCTGCTTGATCTCTTCACCTAGACCTGTCCTAAGACCTAATGGGCTTGAGCTCAGCACCGTAGTTGCACAGCCACACTTGCTTTTGCAAACCATGTAGTGGCAATGTATTCATAGGTATATATATAGATTAGATATAAAGGCAGATTAGATAGATAGATAAAAGATAGATAGATTGATTGATAGATAGATAGACAGACAGACATAAAGTTGATAGAGGTAGAGTTAGAGGGACAAGTAGATGCACAAACTGATACACTGTCATGGCCAAAATTCAGAGCTGGATTAATAGGGCCACTGCCCCTGCCTCTGTAGCAGGTAGGCAGACATGCCATGTGTCTGCTTAATAACAGAGCTGTTATAGCAGTGATAATCAGACCTTAAGGTTTATTAAAAACATTTACAAAGCTGTATCAATAAAATCTCAAAGTCTGCAATCAATTAATAAAGCTATGGCTCTGCAGGAGCAGTTATTGCTGTACTGTACACAAGAGACATTTCACTATAAGCAACATAATTTTAATTCTTCAAAAATTTAGGGCCTTGACTAATTAGGAACCTTCAGGAACTGCTGACAATATGGGCTTCGAAATATTCTGTGGAGCTTTCCTGGCTATGTTTTGCAGAATGGAGCTAGTGCACCATATACCCCTTCCTGCATAATTTGCTCTTTGGAAATTTCTTTTTATAGAGTTATTAAAGTTTTCAAATTGAATTATTTTTGACAGAGATTTCTCAATATAAAAACACCAGGTATGCTTCTTCATTTAAAAATATCTGAAAGAATTGTGTTAATGTGACTTCTGTCTCATAGAATTAGACTTTGGCACACCATTGGTTACCTCCAGGGAAATCCATTTTCCTCAACCCAGAAGAATTTTCAGTGGGAATGGGTGTAATTTTGAAAGTTTTTCAAGTGAGGAGTTCCCAGCAAGGAGTTTTGGCAATTTGTGATTAATTTTTTTTTTTTTTTTTTTTTTTTAAAGAAGGAAATTGAAGAGGGGTTAAAATATTCTTGGGCAATGCACAGCACAAATCCTGTAGTTTACCATGAACAGGATTATATGTTCATGTCCTTGGTCAACTGTCAGTGAAGCTCAGACAAAATATAAATACTGGTTAAGAAAATAGTACTTTATGGCTGTAAATTAAAGTTGACACTGCACCTGAGCAATGAAATTGGCTAATTGATGCCAAATACACTTGTTAATGGGTATTTTATTTTAACTGATCTGTGTATGTATGATTTACTGCCTCACACAATTATCTTTTGTAACTTAAGGCATTCTGCTTTATCTGATTATCTAGCAGCAGTAATCATTTATTTCCTGAGGTACTGGAACAAGATACAGGATGTTCCTGTACTGTATTAATGTGTAAAATACACACACCGTAATCAATCCTGCCTTGCAAGTGTGGCCATGAGGGTCAAAGCAGAGCCTGTGATGGGAACTCATCACACCCAAGTGTTCTCCCCATTCCATGATTGCCCTGCTCTTGCAGTCAGGATCCATTTCAAGAGGCTTTGTTCTCTTTGTACAAGGGCTAAATCCCTGTTATCTCAGTGACTGACTAATGCCTACCTACATCTGCTAAATTTGGAAGGACTCCAGCTGATGGACCACAGTTCTGACTGGTGACAAGGAGGGGGCCACCACATTTACATGCCATGTGTGTATTTTATTCAGGGTCTATAATACCTTTTTTTTCCCAATGCTATCATAGCCTGAACGGAGATGACTGTGCCAGCAGTCCCTGACTCAGAAGGACAGCAGTCTGAATAGATTTGGCAGAAGAAAACTGAGACAGGAAACAGAAGTGTGAAGGGACTTTCCCAGCAGACAAGTTAAAGCTCATATTCAGACTCCTTGACAGGTAAAAGAACATGATTGCTGTGCTTTGAATAAAAGATGGTGCAACACTCCCAAAAGGCTCCCAGACAACAAACACTCATTAGGCAATGTTGTTGTATACCAAGGAAGGAGGTGTTTGCCAGAGTGGCACCATGATGTACCCTGCCCAAGAAGACAGCGTTACACTGAGCAAGTGTCTGTGTGTTTCCCTCAAAACTCTGCTGCTTCTGTATATGAGGGGGGACAGGGCCAGGGAGGAGGCACAGCAGGGGCTGCTGCGGTAAACAAGGAAGGTGATGTGGCACTTCTACCCACAGTGGTTGAATTACCATGGCTCTGCTACCTCCCCTTTCCCCTTATCTTTTTTTTTCTAAACCTGCACTCCTTCCACCTCTCCTATGTCCAAATGGTGTTTAGGCATACGGCTGCATAACACCTTATCTCCTTCCTTTCCTCTTTCCCTTCCTTCTTTGCCCTGTGGGCTGCATAGCAACCCCAGGCGGAAGGTAACCTAAAGGAAGGGATAGTACTGCAGCGAAAGTAGTAGGCTACAAGATAAGGAAGAGGCCATGCACAAAGGAGGCCTGAGACCAAAAGGACTGTGCTTCAGATTCAGGGAGAACTAAAGAAGAAGTCTGAGAAAAAGAGAGCTTTCCCACAACCCACATCCTCACATGCCTCTATGAACCACAGCTCTCTCGTCAGTGTCCTCACTCCCACCCGTCTCCTCCCTGGGCCACCAACAGAAACCTGAGTGTCTTCATGCAGCTGAGAAGCTTTGCCTCCAGTCATCCCTAGTGATTTCGTAATTTGTATTTGATAGACATACACATATAAAAAATATTGTGAATAGGACTTTATCATTTCCATCCTTCTCCTTCACCTCTGAGTCAATTTTATTTGCTATGACATTCAGCCATGAGGTTTATATTTTCCCCATAGTCCCTCTTTCCCATAAGGCTTGTACTAACTGTACAAGCATATAGAAGCTGAGTATTAACCTTTAAATGGTCTGTAAGTCCTTTAGTTACCCTTGTCCTTTTCCATAATTAAGAAGTTTCCAGAACAAATCCACGGAGCTGGTTTAGCGAAGTACTGTTCCATTTTTTATTGTGTCTTTGTGTAGAGAATAAGTAACACAATATGCTTACAGAAATTGCTGCTGATGCCTTCCTGTACTTGTTAGAAATGTAGACTTGCAAAGACATTTGGTTTCAGTGTTATTTTAGAAAATTCACTATAGTTTTGTATGTAATGTCTCTGAAACACATACAACCTCAATTTTCTTCGCCGACAGTAAGCAAGAAATGAAATCCCCTGTCCCACCTGGAAGTGATCTCTCTTTCTGGTCCAACAATTGCAGTATGTCCAACTTAGCTGGTAATTATGATTGTTAGTTTTGTCATGATTTCTTAAGATCTTATTTTAATAGAAGGCAATCACAAAACAATATTAAACATGCCAGTGTTAATTATGCTTATTCTTTAGACAATTGTGCTGTCACTGAACTGATGTGTTAGAAAAAATTTGAGGATCTTTGACAAGCACAGTGTCATACACAAACATATGTGGGCACTCAGTACTGACAGAAATAATGCCAGATGTGTGTTTGCACAATAGTATGATTCATGATTACTGAAATCTGTGTGATGGGAAAAATTTAGTGCTTTTTTAACCATTTTGATATTATTTTCCATTGAAACACTGCCCTTCTTCCATTACTCTACATTTCCCCTTTCTTAGTTCTTTTCTTTCAGGTAGAAAGTATCATGTCATGGATGCCACTACTCCAGCTGCAAGACATTCTTCAGGCATAGTGGGACTCTGGGATTCCCCTTAGATGTCAACTGCCAGCCTGTACACTTTGAAAGTCACTAATTTTATTGGCTTTAGTAAATAACAATATTACGTATTTAGTCAGCTCACATTTTTACAGTCAAATGTCACAAGTTATTCACTCACATGACTAGGGATATGCATTTGTAACCCTTTGTGTGCCCTCATGCAAACTTTGCTTTCAAAATAATTCTTCCATAAAATTATTTGTAACGTTATATTGTATTTCTGAAGAAATGTGAAATCATGTACTTTTAGATGATTTCTTGTCTAGCAAAATACAAGAATTTTCTCCTAAGAAAATGTCCTTCACAGGGAATTACGTCTAAGAAGGCTTTACATTCAGATTGTAAAAAAACTCCAATATACTCAAACACATGATTAGTCCTGTTGGAAGGACCTATTCAGGGTACTGTGGGATTTCTGTGATTGCTGCCTGCAAAGGGCATTGCACTGATGCACATTTTCACAGCTAGACTCCTACATAGCCAGATCCTCATGTAGGGAGTAATGGACAATGTCCCAGCCTCGTGTGTGACACAGGCCTTGTAGACCTTGTCAACACCACCCTATCTTCTGCACAGCTGCAGTCACCTCCTCTGTCCACTGCTTTGCTCTGCATTTGTGAGAGGTCTATACTGTTGGTGCAAGATAAGTGAAAGGACACACATTCTGGAAGAGAGCATGGACATGACACAAACTCTCTTGATAGCAACATGGCATCCCAACAAGAAACACAGATGAGAACATTCCTGCCTTCACTATGATCTTGGGCATTTCCAGGCTTTGTGTCAGAGGCTTTTGTTCTAATGCCATACTTTGTTCCACGAGGATATCAAGAGCACCTAGGAGATGAAGGATATTTATCTGGCAGATTTTCCAGGCAGAAATAGACACTGTTATCAGGCACTTGCCTGCCCTCGTCCTTACAGACAACAATAGGGTACATATTTTTTTTTGCACACAGTAGTTTTCCCCTCTTTTGTCAGTTCACCATATTTCCTGCCAGGTGTCTTGCTTTCCACTAGTTTAGGCTTGTTTTATTTTATGGCTGATCATATTTAAATGAATATCTCCATGGAGATATTAAAAACCTGAGCAGACATATGCCTTAGCCACCTGTTCCAGCTGACCTGGCTGGAACTGTGGATGGGTTGCATGATCTAGGAGGTTTCTTCCAGCCTCAGCAATTGTGTAGTTTTGAGAAACAGAAGCCAATACAAATTTTCCTATCATAAGTAAATGAAATTTATATTTACCACACTTTAGAGAATTCTTATAACTGACTTAGATGAAAATAGAAAACAGCATTTAGCACTTGCCTAAAGATTTGCAATCTCCCACAAGCACTTAATGACACAGACAACAATGACATATTTCACATCATGTATGTTGAAGAATATTAAAGTTTTTTTTGGTGTACAGCTCTGCTCCTTCATTTTCCCCCTCACTTCTACTCTTTGTGTAAAACAGAAACTGTCTTCCCAGTACGCTTAACACCACAGAATTATGTGAACAATGTTTCTTACAGTTGTTAGACAGTCTCCTCATCTTTTAATCTTCCCATAAAAACAAGTGATCAGATTCAGAATCAGCACAGTTCTTAGACAAAACAAGCTTTCCTCAGGTATGGAGATCCAAGAGATGATAAATATGGACCCTGAAGGACCAGCCTAGCTATGTTATCAAGGAACAAAGGACCTTTGGGTGAGGTTTGGTGCACACTCCTCGTAAAACAGACATCATGCACCACAGGCACTGTCTGCTTTGGGGTTGAAGAGGAACTTCACCTCTTTTACAGGGACTTCTCAATTAATAGTTTCACAATGCATTTGGGTAAAGACAAAGGATAAACTGTGCCCACTTCAACACTGCTCAAAGTCTCCTGTCCCAAACTACCACTCAAATTGAAAGAAAATCTTAGAATTTTGCATGAACTACTATAAGAACTGATTGCAAGAAAGCTGAGCAGAGTTTAGCATAGTTAGTGTTTTTAGGGGGCCTATTTTTTCCTGCCCAGAATGGGGTTTATTGTGCTAGGTAGCCTATCCAGTCACCTGCTGTTTCTCACCTCAGCACTGTTGGCATGGACATGTGAGTATCAATACTTACTTGGATTTTAGAAAAGGGGAGCCTGGGGTTGTATATCATTCTGCCTGGCATTCAAAATGTATGTAATACATCCTTTGGAATGTTTTGCTGA
Organism: Xenops minutus; assembly: GCA_035221455.1. Taxonomy (NCBI): domain Eukaryota; kingdom Metazoa; phylum Chordata; class Aves; order Passeriformes; family Furnariidae; genus Xenops; species Xenops minutus. The sequence goes on along the minus strand of JAWWEE010000105.1, from coordinate 19,476,932 downwards.
AATGCACACAAGTATCTGGAGACTTGAAGCCTAGGGCCCTATTGTCCAAGCATATGTAGTATGGAGTTAAATGCCTCTTTGTTTAGCTATTGGTTTCTTCTCAGCTGCTGCAAGAACATCTGTTACAGGCTGCAAACCACTTCAGCATACAGAAATAGCCTTCCACCTCCCAGTCTTCCCGGCTCTGATTTTACTTACTTCTGGAAAAAATGAAGTATTAATTCTTTACTTTACACGGGTGAAAAAAGGAATGCCGTAGATACTTTCAAAACACAGGAAAAGACAGTGCTGCAGAGAATATACTGTCCAAGAAATAAACAGACTTTTGAGAGGAAAGAGTGTAACATGGCAACCGAGTGGTAAGAGTAAGCACACTCCTAAATTAGAATATTATTTGTAGTTAATTAAAGAGATGTCACAAAGCTCCTTTCCTGTTATGGGACAAACTTTAAGATTCTGGTTGTCTGTGTTATAAAAACCAGATGGGAAAGGTGGTCTTGCAATAATTTACTCAACACTACTATCCCCAAAAGAGCAGAAGTCAGAGAGCAGAAATCAGAGAGCTGAACAAAAGAACTAGACAATTTCATTTAAGCCATTGGCTAGTTAGATTTTTATTCATGAATAAAAAAGAATAAATTATGAAAATATATTTAAAGCAGAATTATGAGTAACAGTGCCCAATTATATTAGGCAATTAGATGTTAGAAACTTTAATATCATGGCAGAAGACAGTTTCTGCCACAAATTTTAACAATTAAACTAATAAACAAACAAAACAAATAGTTACATCATGAGTGTAGTTCTCGCTCAGGAAAGTATGGCAGGTCTTACCAGACTGAGAACAGACACACCTGCTGTTTGTGGACCTGCCTATGATATTTTGAGTGATGGAGAATCCAAATCACTCCATCAATGTACAATTAAAATCAGGATGAACTATCTTGCCTTTTGACCCATTGCCCTTCCTGTATTTACTTTGCCTACTCTTGAGTGCAAGTTCTCTTTCTTGATTTTTGTACTACAGCAAATACACCTCAACTTTCAGACAAGTTTTGACCAGCTGTACTGAAAGTTATTGTGCTAAGTGAGTACTGGAGAACTGTCTGAGATAATAAAATTCCTTATATACATCCACTGTACAGAATTGTTCTTCTATCATTCATTACTAGCACTCTGTTATATTTAACTTCTAAAAAAAAAGTACTAAGCCCTAGTCATAATGTACTTGACTAGGATGCTATCTAATGTGACCTTGTTTTTAGACATATTCATATACAGAAAGTTTCAAGAAAAAATAACGTACATACGTATCTCCAAATATTCTCTGCAGCTGTACCTGATGCCTTCCACAAACTTCACTTCAAAGTAAAATTTTCTTTGATTATAAGTGATTTTCTCATTCTGTTTTTTTCATTAGTCAGCACAAAATTCCCTGGAAAGTTAATAGGTGGTGATATCTGTGAAATCAGTGTTTAACTTTTATCATGGTAATATTTACTCCTGCCAACTAGAAGAGTTAATGCAATTTCTTGAAAATCATTTAAGAAAAATGTGATAAAACATGGGAATGTCTGACAATAGAAATGTGAGATTTGCTCAAATACAAATGAAAATGTATCAGAAAAGAGCCACTGAAACATTTTTCCAATTGTCTGTAAATGGAGAAGTCTAAAGACCTACAGCAGGAATATAGATGCATGCTCTGGGGACATTTCTGGCTTTCAGAGTCCTGCTTTTTTGCTGCCAAAGACCAAAGCCAAACATATTGCTAAGGCTTTAAGACACATTTTCATCAGTAAAATATCTTATAAAATAGATCCCAAAAACATTGAATGACTGCCAAAATGTCAATTTATTTTTTTATGTCCTCACAGAACAATGAAATATTTATGTTAATAAAGGCATGCTGTAATAAATTAGCATTATGGAAACCACCATTCAAAGTTTTTAATTAGCAGTAAGCACTGCAATTAAAAATTAGGACACTCTATATTCTTCTTTAAGTTCTCTTTTCAGATCACAATGCTCTGCATGACAAAAATTTTGCAGAGATATATTTCAGCAGGAACGTATGACACTTGTTTTGATTTTGTTTTTTTCCAAAATTATTTATATCTATGTTACCCCGTTGCATGATCAGGGTCCAGTCTAGTGCTGTTAACATTATATTTGCAACAAATCTCAACTTAGGAAAGATTCCAGACCTATGTAGAGTTTTCACTTCCAGACTTTAAAAGTATATGTTACTTCATTAACTTAAGCAGTTCTTTCACACCCAAAAGCATTGTTGGTTCATAGAAATGGTATAAAGTCTAAAATGCTAGTGTTGTTAAATTTCCTTGCATGCAAAAGCTGCAAGTTATCACTCTAACATTAACAAGTGATCATTTACAGCATCAGTAAGTTGAACAGTGTAAGTTTAATACATGGAGAAGCTTTTATTCTGTAGCCCAGAGACCTGAGTGGTATTGTGTTACCACTCCTGAGCTGGCAATTGGAGTTGAGGCAAGGGCTGGCACTGAAGCTTGCTTTGAGAGAAAGCGGTGCTCCAGATTACTATTTCCTATTTTGGACTTAAACTTGATCCACTTGCAGCTGATGTTGGATATGACAGATAATATCCTGGATATCTAATTTATATTTGATTGTTTAAGGTGAGATTTTCCAAATGGTCTCAGTGCTGGAATAGCCCCTCTCCTGTTGAATTCAGCCCCAAAACTAGAAGAGGTTAAAAAAATCCTGTCATTACTAGCCATTGAAATATCTGATGAAGAAACACAAGCCAGACATAATTTTTATGCTGGTTCCCAAGAAAATGTACTGATTTTAAAAATTTTCTTTAGGAGCTTGGACTCCTCACATGGCTCCCTGTTGAAATCAGCACACAATAGGAGGTGCAAAATACACATTTTCAGCTAAAGACTCCTGGGATGGTTCTTACCCTCTTCCTCATCTAGACACAGAGGATCTCAAATGGTGTCAGGCATCCCATTAATAAGGGAGGTTGCTACTTCAAAAAGAAATAGAGTCTGATGTAAGTTGACAGGCAAGTAAGAAGGGATTGTGATAGAAGAAAGAAGCAAGGAAAAAGTGAAGAGGAGGATCTTGCAGTAATTTGCCCAAGCACACCTCTGAACTGATACATATTTTTCCTGAAAAGAAAGGTTATTTTAATTTAGTCTAGCCTCCATTTCATACGTTTTTCTCTCATGTGATATCAGAAGCAATAATTTTTTTGATCTTTAAATGCTGTGATTTCAGTAAAGCTACTAAAAAAATAAGGGCCTCCTTGGAAAGGGACAAAGAGAAATGTGTGCTTTAAAGACAAGGAGAGCCAGATGTCACTTGTAAAGCATATGGGTTGAGAAGACAGAAAGGCAGATCTGAATGCTTAGAGAAGTGTTGGGCTATTCACTCCTCCAGCATGACACACTCTGTCTTGTAAATAATTGCTAAGTGTCCTCACACTCACACAGCTCATGGATTCCACAGGGGTGAGAGCATAAGACAGCCTTGCAGACACACTTTTGAGGTAACTCTAATTTGAACTAGGAAGACATCCAGTTTTGATGTCAGGAATTTTTAGTAATACCCATAGCATTTGGATAAGTGTTTCCCATGGTGAGCTGGCCTCACCAAGAAAAACAACTGCCCTATATTGAGTCAAATAAGGCCAGCATAGAGCATCAGTATCAGAATTTATTTATTTTTTTTCCTTTGCCAAACTTAAAACCTTAATACAGTCAAGTCTGTGGGGCACCAGATCACCTTCCAGTCGTGAGCGGAAACTGAAATCAGCACTGGGCATTGGACCCTTCTCCTTAGGAACATATGCTAAAGGGGTAATTTATCACAATATCAGAGCACATTTAACAACAGGACTTCATGGACTAGGTGTTCTGCCCCTTCCTTGCCCCAGTACTCCACAGCAGAGAGCCATTCCACTGCATGAGTGCTAACAGAGAGCTCTGCTCACTGAAGCCAGCACTGGCCCTGGCCCTTCCCTGACTCCACACAGGTCTAGGGAAACAGCAGTGATGCATCTGCCAGTTTTCTGGAAACATGGAGCTTTCCTGGCAGGGGATATGCCCTACAAGCTGTTTCCGGGCAGGTCACACTGGCATTGTGCTATGTGAGTGATGTAAGATAAACCTGGCCAGCTAGAGGATCTGTTCCAGTGCATTTTAAGAGCAGCACATCAAAAGTCACACTATTACAGTAAAAACACACTGGTCAACTCCTTAGTGGGTACAGCTACAGTGAGTTAAAAGAAGTTGACAGTCTAATCCATTGAGTCAACGTATTTAACTGGCATAGCTGTGGGGACAGCAATCTTATATGTGGATTTGTACGCTGACATATGCTCATCTATTTACAAGATTCAGACTTGCTTGTGAACTAAGTACTACTCACCGCAACACCATATACATCAGATACTCAAATGTGATAATGATGGGAACAGATGTGGAAATATACAGATAGAACTGGAACATGGTCAGAGGATTGCCTCTTGTAGTGCCATGCTAGGAAGAAACAAAAAATCAGTCAAGAGACAGAAAATATCCTCCTGTAAAAGAATCCACAACTTGTTCTAAATTTATTGTTCATATTCTCATTCTCTATGCAGGCTTTAAAAATGAACACTGTAGGAACACAAAGCTCTCACTGTCTGCTGAAATGGCAAAGTCAGTTGCAGCCAAAGTAAAATTTCAAGATTTCCACTTTGAAGTGGAACTTGGAGTTAATGGGCTGGGCATGCCCTGATACATAGCACACAGCAACATACCTTGGTTGAATCATAGAAGCTAGAGATGGAAAAGACCTATTAGGTCATCTTTTCCACCTCCCTGCCAATGTAGGATTGCTCTCTGCCAATTCAGGATTATTCTCGAATGTTTTCTAGTCTAGCTTTAAATGACTCAGGCTGTGGGGCTTCCACCACTTCCCCTGGGAGGCTATTCCACAGTCTAATAGACTTCTCTGTTAGGAAAATTTTCCTGATATGCAGCCTGTATTTTACTTTGTTCCATTGCATTCTAGTTCTCCTTGTTATAAGTGTATTACATTACCCTAGGTAATTTGTCTCTCCGTGTTGGTGTTTATGACCTTCAAATACCTTGAGATGGCTTCAAAATCCACCTTAGAATGGATTTTAAGTAGCTTTATACACCACTGCTGTCATATGCAATATATGTGTAGCATCAATTAGATGATGATACTTAAAACATATTCATATTTTTGCTGTCATGCTGTGAGATCCTCCAATGAGGAACACATTTTGCACCACTTAGTAACCCCAAACTTGCTTCCTGCTGTTTGACAGCAATTGTACCCGAAATAATGGAAAAGCACCTACAGCTTGAAAAGTGCCTGAAGCTACTTGATTATGCAATGCCGATTTCCACCTGTGAAATCACAATACATGATGGGTAAAAATAACACAAGTACTTTTGGTATTGCCTTTTCCACACATTTTCCATATGGACGTTTTGGATCAAGAAGCTGATGGGGAGGTGTGAGAGCTCTCTGGGGATGGGAAAAGAGAGGGCAAGGGCAAATAACTCTGCATGTGTGGCTCCTGAAAGGGTGAAAGCACTCTGGTTTGGATGAGCTTGGATTAAAAAAGCAACATGTATGATTAAAGCTATTAGGGCACAGTGTGGGCCAGCGGCATCCCGGAGCCAAGGCACAAGGACTGCAGGACTTAGCATGGGTCAGGGTCTTGCATCCAGGGCTGTCCCACTGCTTCTAACTGGGGAGCAAGGCAGGACAGGGCTGGAATGGTAAGCACCATTTATTAGTACCTGCTGGGAAATGTGTCAAGGCATTGCTCTTTCATTATACAGCTGATCATATTTTAAAGATCTCCCCAGCTGTGCAGATCCCTAAAAACGAGAGCTGTCTAGAACCTGCTGCAGGGTGTACTTTAGTCTTAGAGACTCTCTCTGCATTTCTCTGTGTGACAGCCAAAGAGTGGCTGTGTTACCTACAGTTGACCTCTTCCACTGCTTTTTTCTATTTTGAAGAGACCATGAAGGGAATTGTGAGAAAATCTTAATCTTCACTGAAGGTTATACAGAGATTTCTTATTCTGAGCAAAATTTTCAAAGTTCTTTTTTTGAGAAAATCTTGTCTTTTAATCTTTGTTGCTATGGGGATCACCAACATTCACAGGGCCAGGATGCTGAGACCCCAGACACCATTCATATATAGTTTAAAGATCCTCCCATTTTAAATTTACTGCTTGAATCAGAGTCAGATGTTTTGAGCAGAACTTATTTAGTCACAAATTAATGGTAACATTTTAATACATATTACAGTCAACAGAATTAGGAGACATATTTTATAGGGAACCTTCATAAGATTCACTATACTATCACAATCTTTCAGTTTTGTTACAGACACTCACACTCATGAACATAAGGACTTTGGAAAATTAAAAACTTTTCAAACAAAAATTTTTATTAACAGCATGAAGTGGAAAACGAAAGCAAAGACGCTTATTTAGACATTTAGAAGAAAAATGTCTATAAGATAGTGTTACAAGAGCAGTAAAAAAACAAATCAGAACATTTGAGAAGTGTCACAGTTCAGCCTATGAACCTGTACACATGGAATATCTGCTTTTGCTTTGGGATTACTCCTAGCTGCTCCACAGAGGTCAGTAATTCCCTGGCACCACCTCTTTGCATTTAGTTGTATGTGTGATCAGGGGTAATAAAACACATGTACATACCTTTTACATGCTTCCAGCACCTTTGGACATTTATCCCAAGGCTTCTGTTTCATCAAGACCATCTGATGTACAGCATAGTCACTTTGAAAAACCTATTGCCTTTCCCATAGGTTTATATTGCAGCTTGTTAAGGACCAGGCCAGCAACAAAAAATTCCCTTAAAAACCACGACAGTCTTGATTAAAATAATCTTTTAGGTTTTTTGGGTCCTGCTCCAGCTGTTTCCCTTTCCCCTACCCACAAATCCTAGTAGAAGGCATTTACTGTGTTGAATTGATCTGGGGATAAGATGAAGCGCCAGATCCATGTCACACCTTCCACCCCTCTCTTCTTCCCAGGCTTTATTCCCAATTCTGCCACTACTGTTCATTGGCTTGACCTTGACCAGAAGCAGGTCCATTCTGGAGCTGGTTGGCATTGGCTCTGTTGGACATGGGGGAAGCTTCTGGCATCTTCTCAGAGAAGCCACTCCTGTAGCCCCCCTATAACCAGAACCTTGCCACATACACCCAAAATAATGGTATAATCTAAACAGAGAATGTCTTTGGGAAACATTATCAATTTAACACTGAAGAACTGACCTAGTCATCAGTTACCGTCATTTAGCAAACACTTTTAGACATATACTTAAAAGAATATATTAAGGAATGAAATAACTGGCTAGACACCAATGCTTCATGAGAATGCATCTGTTTTGTGGGAGTCAAAAATGAGAGGCATTCTTTGCTGGCATTTTATTGATACATAAATACATTTAATTGTTTTATTCCTTAAGCCAAACAATATGTACAACAGTGTTTTGAAATACAGAGCACAGGAAATAGCACAAGATATTTCAAGGGTGCATGGGTATGATATGGGTAAGAGCTAAATTAAAGTTGCTTTGTGGAGATAAACCCTTCTGATTCTTTCCATGTCTCTTTGACAAAACTCTAAAACACATTGACATTTCATAAAGAGACTATACAACTATGGAGGCTTTGTAGGACCCAATTTTTTATTGAGACTAAATGTGTTAAGTATACCAGCATATATTCTTAGTGATTAATGCACATATGGCAATGCAGCCAGACCACACAAAGCTGTGGAGTTATAAGGGCATCCATCTGGCCCTTCCTTTCCCTGTGCCATCTCCTCTGTGCAGGGGTGACACAGCTCCCACAAAGCGACACCACCTCTGGGGGAAAATGCCAGGGAAGTTGGAACAACAGGATGTGCTGTGGCAGCAGCAGTCACCTGGCACAAGCATATGCTAAGACAGGGCTATTGGTGGCCCAGCAAACCTAGAGCACCAGGTGGACCACAACTGCCTCCATGGTGCTTCTGTCTTTAAGGATGCTACAGAGGCAGTAGAGCAACTCACCTTCCCCAGCAGTGCAGGAGCCACGACTGAGTCTAACACTGCAGGTATAGACAGAGAGTAGCACAAGTCATAGATGAGAAAGTGGCCCAAACAGCATAGCGCCAGATACTAATACCCTTACTCATAGTCAGTAGCATTCTGCTTCATAAACTGTCCCTTGTGGCCTTCTAATTTGATTCTCAGAGGAAGATTTTATTAAGTCAGAGTATCAGAGGATGATCTTAGTGTTGAAGACTTAAATTAGGCAATCACTGAAAATCCAAGGACCATTAAGAGGGAGAGGGCCAGATCTTGTGTTTCTGTTTTCTTCCATGAAATATGGTTTAAGGCCTTTAGGGACAGTTCGTGCATTTTTACTGATTGGTGTGTGAAGCCAGCTGAACTGAGTCTCTCCTGTCTGTGCAGCAGGGCTGAAAAAGCTGAAGAAGCAGACCTAGGAAGACTCTGCAATTGCCTGTTTATTGAAAAAAACAGATATTAATAGGCACAATCAAGAGGAAAATATCTAATGTCAAACCAATTCAGCTTATAGGCATCCCTAATGACTGTGATAAAGACATTACTATTCAGCGCAAAACCAAATGGTGCTAGATTAAGTGCTGGGCACTCACATTTCAGATGATGCTAGTAATCTGAATTTCTCATTATAGAATTTATGCCAGAACAAGACTCCTGCCAAGGATGATTTAACTATTTACAGTGTCAAACTGACCTTGTAGCTCATAGAAACAAAACATCGATTGCAATTTCATGACAAATTAAAAAATGGGCAGTGTTTCAAACTATAAGCTCAAATAATAATGCAAATTTTCTGTATTGGCAGCTTTATTTAGAAGGACTATGTCCCAGCTAATATAAACTAAATGAGCAGTTTCTTCTTTCACTGAAACCAAAGGTATTTCTCTAATGATAAGACAGGACTTGCTCTGATGCCATTATCTTCCCCCTGCTTTCTGCAGTTCTGCTTTCCCAGCATACAATTACAATGTAAACATTTGCTTTTCTTATCAGTTCTGTGCTGGAGCAAACAAGGTCTTAAGAAGTCTCTCAAAGTGACAGATGGGTATAAGGAGAACAATGACAGCATAGTTGAAAGAGGAGGATAGGAAAATATAACTGTTTAATTTTCTTTAATTTCATTATATTGTGCACAAAAATAAAACAAAACAATGTTTAACTCATTCAATAGGATAAACAAGTGCAATAAACACTGATAAATATATGCCTTAGACCCACAACTGTTTAGAAATTTCAAAACTTTAAAAAAATATTTTTTAACACAATATTCATGTATGTCAAATCTACACCTTTTAAAATTGGCCTAAAAACATTTATAACAAATGTTCTGGAGATGGTAATAGAGAAGACTCATATAATCTCACTGAGTGTTAAATAAACACAGTGAATGTTACTTCTTGTTTGTAGTTTCCCTCCTATAGGCTGGTAGGCTGTGTGCTGTGATTCTTCTGAAAATCTTTGCACAGTGCTATGGAAACCGTCTGATATTTATGATTAATGCTTCATTTGTTGGTAAAGTTTATTTGGTACCGTCTCCTTCACTGGATTTAGCTCCCTTTGCTTACATAGACTTTAGGTAACAAGGTACACCAACGACTATTTTTAAGAGTTACTTCTAGTTGAATATGTGTGTATGGTCCTACAATTAATGATGCACATTCCATGCTTCTATTGAAGGACATGTTAATGCAATGCAATGTTTTGTTATGCAAATGCAGTTCCTGTTCACGATTCTGTACAGATACAATCCCACACAAACCAGTCATTTAAACAGTAGAGAATATGGTTGGAAAGTCTGATGGGTAAAATTTGTGACACCTGAAAAACAAGAGACATTTTTGGTGACCTTTTATTCAGGCAACTCAAGTGCAAACAGCTAAAGTATTTCAGAATGGAAAGAAAACCATAGCTGTTGTTAAGAGAGAACTCTCTCATGTCACCACTATATCTGTTCAGGATTCTCCTTTACAGGAGTAATAGCATTGAAATAAGAACAATGATAATAACTTTATTATCTCTAGAATGCTAAGAAGATGGAAGTGCTTTGCAAGTAAATTGTGACTGAGCCATGAGTGTAATGTGTGTCCTTGACATGGTCTGTCATTATCCTGTGCCATTCAAGATGATACGCTTCTTCTGCAGGACTGCCTACCCTTTGCCCAATGTCCCCACAGCAAAGGGCAGAGAGGAAAGAGTTGTGCAAGAATGGTGCAGTGTTTGAACTCCAGCTTCTCTTTGGTGTCTAGACATAGACACCTCTGCTTTCTGTCAGAGGCTCCTACACTCACAGCAGAGGCCTGAGTGAACAACAAAAACTGCTATAAGTTCGTGCTATGGGCACATTACTAGTGGATACACCTCTTGCCCTTTGCCAGCCTCTGCTCCAGGCAGCATCTCTGCAATCTGCGAGGTACCACTAGTCCTGCCTGTAAGGAAAGGGGCCACACCACAAGCAATGAATAGGTTTGCAGTGAAGTTATTCCACCATGAACCGTTTTTGGTCAATTGTCACTTTCTTCTCTACCCTGAATGTTATTTAGTATGTCTTGAAAGCCAAAGTTTCAATGACCAAATGCAGCCAAGTGCATTCTTGGAAAAAGTTTGAATGAAGAGAGGAGAAAGGGTAACATGTAGTGTGGAACAAAGAGTGAGATGAGGAGTAGCAGATCCCAGAGTGGGGAAATATCACTTATCGGATGGTCAATACTGCCCTATTCTGAATTCAGTTCTGGCTTAAATAGCCTAAGAATACATCGAGGTGTAGATATTACTTTTGTTGCTAGCTTTTCCTTCTCACTGCTTAGCACCTTATTTTGTTACTGTTTCCATCAGAATGTCTGTAGGCATGATGGTGTTCAGAACAACATCTTCATCCCTTGCAGGTGCCAGATTCTGCACCTGCAGAATTTCTATTATTTCACTTCTAAACACATCAGATAGAGGCAGACTCAGCAAAAGTAATATCTGATGCAGGAGGACCAGGACCTGCAGAGTATTCCCATTGCAAGCTTAAGGAATTGTAGTGCAGTACACTGGTGTCTCAGCAAGAGACATGACTCAGAAAAACTCTGTACTGATTGCAAAAACGTAGCTCCAGAAGCTTTGCTTCCATCCCTTGCTGCTCCTTGGAGGCAGTTTCTGCAGTAGGATGCTCATTCTTTTGGCCTTGGTTGCTCAGAGTCAGGTTCACCCATACGCACTCTGTGAAAAGGTTTCAGCCTGCCTGATCCCTGGTGCATCACCAGACTCACCTCCTTGTTTACTGGCTTGTACCTCTGACACCATCATTTGTTTGGCAACGCATTTCGAAAACCAGAAGATATCAGAGATTAGGCAGTGAATTACAGTAACATATGTACCTGCATTGAACAAGGAAAACACAGGGAGAGCAGAAATGTTAATTCTTGCTTTGTGAGTTAATCTGAGAATAGAAGCAGAATGTTTTTGAATCACCCATTCAAGAAGGTCTTCACATGCCTCTGCTATCTATTAGTTTTATTTTTTTTTTTAAATTGCCTGGTTTGTTTTAATAGCAAAGTAAAGAAAAGGTTAATTTATTTTAAGCAAATATATTGATATAGGAAGAGGAATAGACAACTGAAACAAGAGGCTTCCAGGGCCAGTACTCCTCAATCAAACTTAACAAATGCAACAAATCCCTCAATTTGTTTCACTTATAGTCTCCACTGTTCAATGACAGTGTGAAATATGCTATCCCTGCAAGAAAGACAGGGATGTATAGTTGTAAGGCAAGAGGAGGTCATCAAGATGACAAGGGACACATGATGTATGAGAAGAGGCTGGGAATTGCATTCATTCTCTCTTATCAGGAAAAGTGTGATTGAATATTGTTTTGTGCTCTTTAGTTATGAAATGGGAGGGTAGACATCAACTTTCCTCAGAGGAGCACACTGACTGCTTGAGAGTCAATGGTCACAAGCTGCAACAAGGGAAATTCTCACCAGATAGCTGTAGACATCATCTATAGTTATAGTACTGCTCTGTGCAATTAATGGATAAATAGATATGACTTGATATTAAAATTATTTCATATTGTGATGGTTAAACATTGTTGAAAGCCAGTTTGGCCACAGAGAACTTACAGTTACACTTACACATTGATTTTCATATTTGTTTTCTTGACACCATTGTAGATGTGGTCTATGAATCCAGTGGAGAGTAAGAAAAATAACAACTGTTTTTTATTAAGAGTAAGAGATTAAATCAATTCATTGGACCTGAAACTGCATGAGTAGGTGAGGCAACATTCCAGTTCATCTTGGTTCCAAAATACGCCTTCTCACACTGAAGCTCCACAGCAGGATATGAAATCACAAACATCACATCATCAGAACAAATGCTCATTGCAAGATTGTGAAGGCAGGACACCATAAATCAACAGCTTCTGAGAGCTGCTGGGTTTGGATTTTTCTAAAGAGAAATGAAATTTTTTATGGCCTGTCATTTTAAAATGAACCCAAAATAAAGAAAATAAAAATATGACCACGCAGAAACTGTAATTTTATAAGTAGGCTTGGCTAAAAAAGCAAAATGTCCCCCCCAAACACTACGGCAAATGGGCCATGATTCAATAAAATGCTGAATCTTAAGCTTAGCTTTAAGTCTAATTCCACCCTGGTTCTACAAATAATTCAAACACTTGGTTAAACTTCAATAAGAATGTATCTCTTTTGCTGTGCTGAACATACTTATTTGTATTTTTAATTAATCCACTTCAGACTCAGTCACATCTACCCGTGTTTGCTTGCAATGCACATGCACACAAATGACCCTCTAGCCATGTGAGCTGGCCAATAAAGTCTTCCAAATGCACACACGTGGATATTGGCATCAGCTAGCTTTTTAACATGTCAAAAACTCTGGATATGTTTATACAACACACTTTGTGAATTGCAAAATGAAATATCTCCCAGCAGCCTAGCAGCAGCAGGGCTCTAATTTTAAGTAAAATTGATTAATATGTATAATGTAATGAAAATACATTCAGGCAGAAATAGCATTTGAGAAATCTGCGTTTGGCTGTTTGGCATCCCGCTGGCACACACACAAAACAGCCCAATATAAGCAGAAGGTGTTCTACTGTGAAATGATGAAAAGATTCACTCAGCTCTTGCCATCAATTATTTTGGCCAAGATAACTTGTCCTCATTGCACGTATAGATTTCTCAGCGGAAGGTGCCAAATTCTTCTTATTTTAGCATTATTAGTGTTATTACAGTTCTTCTTTTGCTGTGCAGGGCTTTGTTTTTGGTTTCAAAACACTTGATGCTGGGTGTGGTAGGCAGAAGCCCTCACCCTGGGAAAGAGAGTTTCTCATGTCCCTTTAGCTTCCAGAAGAGTTTGTTTCCCCCCCCTACCCCCCCTCCCCCCCGGTTGTACGAGCACTGTTCTGCTGCCTGAGTGAGTGCTCAAGATTGCTATGCACCACATCAGGAGAGTATCCTGGACAATCCAATTCCTGCCTGGCTCCGCTTCTTTGGTTGTTGTTGTTTGTGTTGCTTAGGGTACCAAGGCGTTTCGGCTGCAGCTTCTCCTTTCCTGTGCTGCTCTAAATTCTGCTACTACCCCCTGCTGTAATCTTGTACTTATAAATGAAATTAATTGCTGCTAGACAAGCCAAATGAGGCTGCTGGCGAGCGTACAGGGCACTATCTCCCTAGAAACACCCTCTGTAAACTGAAACCATCTAACGAGCATCAACAAAATCATTGCACCCGTTCTGACACATAGATTCAATATTTTTAGCAGAGATGTAAGCAAAGAAAAAATTTTCTTGGGATAATGGATTTTGGATTAAATAGACCAGTCTTCAGGGTGTCAATTTGTCTCAGGTGGTAATGAATCCTCAAATCCCAAAGAGTTTATTTGAAAATGTAGAGATGGAAAGGCAAACACATGAGAACATATGCAAGTTTGGGTAGTTGTTTATTTCAAATTTATACAAACATTTTCATACGGGTAGGTGCTCCTGAAAGCTAACACTGAATTTCAAATGCCCCATTGAAACTTAAACATTCTGTGTCAAAAAAATAAATCGAAGGCGAGAAATTGGCACTGATTTCAATAGAATCTGTCAATATATACCAGGTGAAGGTCAGGTTTTAAATTTCTTAGCCTCCACTGTTTCTTATAACCACATCTCTGAGTAGATGATAGAGTAGTGCAGATTCCCAGGAACTTAGAGATGATGGATGCTGTTTCTGTGGAATATACTCTCTCTCTCTGAGCTATAAAGCATAGAAAAGGAGTGTTCCACCAGTTTTTAGGAAGCTGGGGGCTTCTCTTCTTCCTGGTGTTGTGCATATGGAGAAGACATAAAATCAATTGTCTGTCATTCCTAATGGAAAAATTCCCACTTACCTCAGTATTCAGTAGGTCACCTTTAAGACATCTGTGTAGTTTCATGAGACCACTCCAAAAACTCAATGAAATATTAGTCCTCTTTTGTTTCCATTTGAAAAGTCACAACAAAGCATCTTTTTTCAATAAGTTTATGATAAGCTAGACTTAAATAAATAAACTGCAACATTACAAAGAAGTCTCTACAAAGTATACTCTGACTGTTTGGTGTTTGGTGTATTTTAGCTTAAAGGATACCTCCAGTAAAATTCTAGGGAAAGTCCGAAGAAAGACGTTTTTCCTGACCACAGTCAGAGAGAAAAGCTATCAGCTAGAATGAGTAAATTTCAAGTACTCTCCTCTTCTCTTTGCAAGCTGTTTCATTATTTCTTATTTTAGCTTTTTCAAGTTTACTCTCCATAGCTGCGAAGAAAGAACCACTAGAAAATCATTAGCTTCACATGCTTGAAGATAACATGCCTCACTCCAATTTTACAAGATATTCATGACTGAAAACAGATCATGATTTCTGAATGATCCTCTGTTCTCTGCAAGCTCAAAAACCTTACAGTTTTGTTTGCACAATCCTACTTCTGGGACCATTTTCTCTCCATCAGAGTATTATATTTTCCTGTAAAGCTCTGCTTCAGGACTTTTCAGGTTGATGTTTCAGATAAAGATTAGGTGATCCTGCCAGAATGTAAAGAAAGTGACTACAAAACCAGCACATGGCTTCATCTTTTTCATGCAATTCCTTTTTATGTATAAGCATTTATAAAATGTGGGCAAAACTTCTATGTGAATGTATGAGAGAAATATAAATGCCGGGGGGCTACCTGGTTTAGGAGAAAAATATTTTTTAAAAAATAAAATGTGAGTGCAATACACCAAAAGTAAAATGTGTTCTTTTCTTCCATGTTCCAGCATATTTTTTTTTTTTTGCTTTTAGATAAATGAGTGCTTATAAAAAAAAAGTCTAAGCAGAGTGACAATAGTACAATAATTTAATTTGCTAGAGAAGTTTCCAGTTGCTGTCCAGGATTTGTGTTCTGAGTAGACAAGAGCAGTGTGTTTTGGTTTAGCCTGATGTGACATCCTTGAGACAAGTTGCCAAATAGCACACATGAAAGTAAACCTACTGTTCCTCAAAACCAATATAATTTTACTGAGCAGAAGGAGCAGGGAAATCTTCTAGATGAAAATAATACAGAGGAGATAGAAGAGGAAGAAAAAGAAAGACGCTTAAAGGAGATTGACTTTTGTTGTTCTTATAAAGTCATTTGGCCATTTGACAATATACACTGAGGCCCAAAATGGTGTAATTGTACAATGTCTTTTAGCTGCATGTTGTTCTATATATACATTATATACATTATAATTCATGACATCCTGTTTCATAGTCAGTGGACTAGATGAACTCAAAGAAGAACACTGCAGACTTTGGACTGGTAAGGTAACAGACCTTGCAAAAAAATCTCAAAACTACTCCTTCCCATTGTGCCTAAGTGTAGTCGACTCTCAGACAATATTATTTGGGCAAAATTAATTTCTTCCTGCATCAGTCATCATTCAAAGATATTTATATGACACTGGGTTTACAAAAGTGATTTTCTTAAATAAGAGAAGAAATGGTTCTGAGCTATAAAAGACTTTTCATACTACTATAGGATAACTCAGATTGGAGGGACATCAGAATATCATTTAGTTGTGCCACCTGTATGCAATGGGGTCATTGATTAAATCCAGTTGAGCTATTAATGGCTTTATTCAACAGGATCTTCAAAACCTGCAGAGACGGAGACTGCATAACCTTTCTAGGCATCTTGTTCCACTGCTTAACTGTCCTCATAATGAAAAAATCTTCTTTACAACCAAGCAGAACCCTTCTGTTTCAACACGAACATGTTGATCCACCTTTCTATCATGCTAGGGGGACCACTGCCAAAACCCCCACCCTTTCTTCTTGACACCTTTCTCATAGGTAATGGGAACTGCTGTCCAGTCCCTCAAAACTGACTCTCCTTCAAGCTAAACAACCCCAACTCTCTAGGGATGAACTAAACTGGAAGGTTAATCCATAGATAGGCAAGAGATGCCCTTGGTGCCTTATTTATCTCATTAGACAGGGCAACAGATTTAGAAAACTGTGAGAAAATACAGGTTGTGTGACTGGGAAAACCCTGTTCTGGTAACTACATTTGAGAACTCTATGTGTTCTTAGTACTTCAAGAGGGAAAGTATGGATCATTCCTTCCAGTTTATTGACTGTGATGTTGGTCTCCAGTGAGCCAAGAATAAAATTCGGTTCTCCTGGAGAACTTAGGTTGTCTTATCTACCCGAGGAAATGGAAAGATAAGCTCTAGATTTTGCTCAGGTTCAGGACCTGTTTTAGTTTTAAAGATCTATAACTGTAAAGCTTTTGAGAGACTATTGGAAAAGACAACACAGTTTACTTGGAAAGTCTTAAAAATATTTATAACTCATGAAAAATTAACAGATATGACAGAAAATTCTCAGGGAATATATTCAGTAGTCAGAGCAAATTATACAGTTTTGAGGGGGATATGGTATATGCTACACTTTTATACTCCTTGAGAAGATTTAGTTCCTACTATGACTGCAAATCTCAGTTCAGCCTTAACTGTGAAGTCTCTATTCATTGCCACAGTAAAGATCAACCTTGAACTGCTCTCGCTCCTTGAAGACTTGAGAACTGGTAAAACTACTTTGTCATTTAATTTATGAAACAATCACACTGAAATGTTTAAACAAAGAATAGCATTACCACAAAAGCACAACTATTCCTGCTGTTATTATGTTGACTTCTATAGACTCCTTTCTCCTTACTATTGCTAAATGAGAAGACTTAAAGAGTACAGATTTTTTCTCATCTGTATTAACATTATCCCACTTAATTCCATTAAACTGTCTCAAAAACTCAGCTGAGCTTCAAAGAAACATTGTGTGTATGGGCTTTCAAATATCACTTCCCTCATCCAATTTGGATTTTACTGTTTTCAGATACACATTAGTCTTACTGTGCAGTACAAAATACCGAGACATACAGTGCTCATCATCTACTTCTTTAAATGTCATCATGGGAACACAGTTGTTTCACAGAAGGCATAATGTTTAAATGTAGATGCAGGAAAGCGCACTACTTCTTTAAGATGAATCACCAGTGGAAATCAAGAGGAAAAGTGAGAGTGAAGGATAGCAGGAGCTCACAAATGGCAGGGGTATATGGCAAAGTAAGTATGAAATTCAAAGCTTTAGAGACACAGCAAAGAATTAATTAGGGGTATGCACAGGTTCACTGTGGTACAAGTTGTGACAGACGTAGTGCTGCACTATACGTAGTATAGTCTATATTACTGTGATTTCTACATTTATATAAATCCATACCTCAGTTCTTTTTTTCAAAAAGAGGCATGACCACAAAGAAATATAACCCCAGCAGGTGACTCTGGCCTGCAATGATAAAAAAAACCCAGAATATTCCTCTCCCCACTCCTTTACTACTGACAGACCTCAGTTCCTTCCTCTCCTAGTGCAAGCCCAGATTGGCACTGCTCAGACAACCCATGACACCTCAGGATCTGCAGAGCTGAGTAGGCTCTGCAGGATGACATGCAGAGACATCCTTCAGGTTACTGCAAGAGGACTGAAGGGTCATAGAACATCAGCAGCTACTTCACAGTTAGTCGTGAGGATAGCACCAGGACCAAAACCTCTGCACCTTGCCTCAGGAGGACCCCTCGGCAACTGGGTTTGAGGAAGGAATCTTGAAAATTACTTGCTATTCTCTCATGCTGTGTCAATGATCCTTTCAGTGGAAAAAGGAGGCAGGTGCAAATACTTATTTTCCACATAGGTTTACCATAGATGGAAGTATAGACATAGACTTATATAGAAAGATAGATCGATCTATAGATAGATAAGTAGATAAATAGATTACATTTAGATATGTACAGATATAGAAACGGGAGAAGAAAAGTTAAGGCAAAGATTTGCATCAGCTACAGCTTTTTCAGCCCCCATATAGAACTATCTGTGAATCAGATAGAACTTGGGAGGGATAAGAACATGATTCAGCCCCAAACTGTTATTAGAGTGTTATTATTGCTGCAAATGTTAATATATAATCTTAAGAGATTTCTTCAATCAGGTAGATCTAGAGAAAAGATGTTTTTGTTCAAAAACTTTCTAGATAACTTTCTGAAAGTCAGCTTAATACCTTGCTGAGCTAACTATATTCCTACTCTCCTCATTACAGGATACATCTGGTTTGCTCATTACTGTGCAAAGAGGAACTGTGTTATTGCACCAGACAGTAACCTGAGGCTATCTGCAATCATCATTTCCATTTTTCTCTTGCTTTAATGAATGCTGCTCCATTACTGTCTCTACTACAAGAGCAATAGCTTTCCTCACTCATGAATTATATCAGTTGTGATGGCATAAGGAAAGTGGCTTAGAACTTTGAGAAAAACTGGGTGAAAAATTTTCCATAAAAATGATTTCTGATTGAAAATAAAAGCTTTTTTTTTTTTTTTTAAAGGTTTATAAAGTAACATGCAGTATCATCATTGTGTGTTGATGAGAAATCTTAGAATGCATAATTTTGAACATTGTGGAATCATAGAATGGCCAGGGTTGGAAAGAACCTTAAAGGTCATCCAGTTCTACCCCCTCTGCTGTGCGCAGGGACATCTTTCACTAGACCAGGTTGCTCAGAGCTCCATCCAACCTGGCCTTGAACATTTCCGGGGAACATCATATGGAAAGGTTTTATTTAGATAAGGAACAAAACTTTGATTTTTGTCTTGACTTTAAAAGTTTATCAGGATTGTATTTTAATACTAAAGCTACACAGTATGTTTAGTGAATTATATACTACTACTTAAAATACCTGAGTTATTAAAATATAATATACTGTAGTGTTTCAACATGGTTAATTTAAAATGTATTAACAAGGGAATTAATGTCACATGAAGCTGATGCTATCAAAATGAAACACTTCAGTGATTTTGAAGCAATCTTTTGTTCATGGAGAAACACAAATATTTTAGTTTATATTTATGAATCAAATGAAGACAAGTTTTGAAATACTGCAGTTTCCACTGGATATACGAATTCTGTTTCTCTGACCAGTTCTTGTTGTCAAATTTGCCCTTTGAGAATTGTTGTTACAGATGTTCACACCTATATACATCTATGGATACAGAAAAGAGAGACTATGATTCAGTGTATAATAGGTGTAGAAATTCTGAATACCAGAGCTGTAATTCTGTTTTCCTTTTGATTTACCACACAGCTCTCTATGAAGTTATTAATTGTTCTGTTTCATTTCCCCCAAGTAGAGCTGGGACAATATATCATATTTTTATTCACTGTCTATTGTGAAGTTTAAAAAGCTACTTTTCTGCAGTGTCCTTTCAAGAAGCAAAATATTACTGGCTGGAAAAGATTGCTATAATAATTTAATTTGATCTCATGGAAAGCACTGAACTAAGTTGAACTGAAATACATGGGCTTTTAAAAATCTATGTTAAGCACATAAGAATTTCTAGTTCTTACTAAGTTGTTGTGGTAAGTATTATACTTATTGTAAACAAGTACTTATGTCTTACCTCACATCTGATAGAAAAAACTACCCCTGTATTGGCACAGGCAGTTTCTATATCTTGGTTCTCTAAAGCAACACATTTAGAAGAATGATATGGAAAGCAATAGAAAATCATACAGTTGTTTTTTTTAGTCCAAAATCCTCTCTTGCCTAATACCAGATATGTCACATTAATATACATTAGTAGAGCTATAATTAGAAGGGATTTTATAGCACATTTTTTTCCCTAATGCCCTTCACTTAGAATCTGGCTTATACAATGAGGCAGATGAGTTTATATCCCTTGCAAATATTTTAATATAACTGTATCCGAAGTGACAGTGAATATTTTTATTATCCATATAAATGAGCCATCAGTTCTTAAATCCTGTTAAGCTATTGGCCTCAGTAATATCCTGTGGCCATGTGCTACAGAAGTTAAGTATAAGCTATGTAAAAAAAATGTTTACTTTTATTTGTTTCAATTATGCGATCTTTCCACTCCATCAAATATCTCTGAGTTTTTTTAAATGTAAAAAGGGAGATAGCTTGATTCACTCCTTTATTTCAGTAGCACTTTCAGTTCCTCTTCTGTGCTCTGTAAAGCAGGTTTGGGGAAAAATCTGGAAGCTTCTGAACCCTAAATTTTTCTAGAATGAAACTCAAGTAGCAGATTTCCAAACTTTGGAGGTGTCTCCTCTATTTCCACCCTCCCCTCCCCTCCACTTCTGGTTTCCATTTAGAAGAAGAATTGTTGAAATACCACGAGGACGGCTGTTTTCACTGCCATGACAGGAAGCAGAAGTGTTGGAAATGTCATGAGAAAGCCTGTTCTTACAAGATTTCCAGTCCAACAGAACAGTCTCAAGAAGTTACTTTGCATAGTTTAGGTATGGTTCAGATAAACATCTAAACTTTTGAATACTTACACAATCTGAATCTCATCTCTGAAATTTCACAGGTTTATCTGTTGCAGACACAGAAGGTGTAAAATCTAAACGAAACAAAGGAATGCACAAACTGGCATGGAAACATTTCTTCTTCTGCCCTCTACCCCTGCATTTATTTTCCCTTTATACCATCCTTTATCAGAAACAAGTCCAAAGAGTTGGCAAGTGTTATTCTGATATACAGAGGGTGTCTAGTGACATTCAGGCTCTCAGGCTTGCACTATCAGTGCCCTGAGTGCTTTCACTTGAGAAACCAGATTTCCCCAAGAAGCGTCTCCATTTCCCTACCCCTACCTGCTCTCTTCTTCCTGAGCCCACCAAATTGCTGTGCACAGGGGAGCATGTAGGAACCACTTGCCTGAATCCCTCTGGTCCTGAAAACAGGAGAAGTGTGGGAGAAGAAAGAAATGAGGAACAAGAGTGCCCTTGCTGACTACAATAGCCAGCAAGAGGGGAGAAATGCAGTAACTTTGGCTGCAGAAGGTGCTAAAATTTTTCATTCTTTGGCCTGGTCTTGCAGCTGTGCAGTCATACATTGACGCTTAGCTGGGACCCAGCAAGTGGTGATGTGTTAGTTATACATAATTTCCAGAGCATTATGCACACCTCCACTACTTTTCCTAGTGCTTTGGTGTTGATGGTGGGCGATCAGCACCAGAAGAAAATGTCCACTCAGAACAGACCCGACAGAAACTGATGCGTTACCTCTTAACAAACATTTTTGCTTTCCTGTATACTGAGTGGACATTTTCTCCTGGTGGTGATAGACCACCACCGACGTGGAAGCTGCAGTTGAAAGAATACTGAGGGAGTACAGGAAGGAAATTCTTGCATTAATATAAAGAACTAAACTGTGAGAATATCGTCAGCTGGGGATGCTGTCAAGCCAAAATGCAGAGTTAAAACTCCAGAACAGCTGCTGTGCAGGCAAGAGAAGGCACACTGTGTGCTCACTCTGTGCAAGAGGAAGCCTGAAGAGCCTTTCTCTCCACTCTCAGTGCTGCTTTAAGCCAAGTTAAGGACACTGGGGCAAAGCCTCATTGCCAGGGGCCTGGCTCTCAATGTACTGGCAAATTTCCAGTGGCTTGATTGGGCCCTTGGTAGAAATGGTGTATCTGCATAGAAGAATCTGTGTTTGAAGGACTCTCTCATTTCTCCAGATGTGTCCTGACATTTGTAGTTCCCATAGATCTATGACCAGACATCAGACTTTAAGCACATATCACTTTGGGATTCAGACTCTGATAATGATGGACAAGCAAGCTTATGTTAAAAGAGGTACCAGCACAGGCCCTAGCACAAAACTTGAATGGAACTGTGTTTGGGGTTATAAAAAGTTCTCAGTTATTTTATCTTTTAAGTTGTTTACATGTATGTGTCCTCTGCTGTTCTTCATCTCAGCTTAGAAAAAAATATGAACACACTGATTTATCATGAGAAAGACTGTTCTTATGCCATTTCTAGTACAGATGGAATTAGGGAGTACTAGAGATCTCACAGGGGAAGAACTTCTCAAGAACTCATAAATTATTTTTTATTTACTTAAATGTTCAGTTTTTCCTGAACTTCACTGAAGTCTGTGGAGCTGCAGCAGAACCAGAATAATTTTTTTAAACTCTTTTCAACTGGTCAGGGCTTCCAAGTGTTTGTCACTCATAAAGTATTTCTGATCTCAGAAAAAAAATGCTTCTACTCACTTTGATGACACTAGGCATGGTAAATCAGACCCACACAGAACTAAAGGCTGAAGGCAAGTGTGTTTGTGTATATACAGGTAAAGGTGCCATAGAGCTCAGCAAGACAATCCCACAGATCCATGTTATGACTCACAGAGAGCCATGGAGAGCTGAAATGTAGTTGGAGATCTGAAGGGTAAGGGTATCTTTACTGATTTTCTCTCATCTTTCTTTGACCCTCCGTCAGTAGGGAAAGAAAGTGATATAAGCTAATATTTTGAAGCAGGGTACTTGGTTTTATATGAAGAAGTTACACTTGTGCAGAGGCTGTACATGTCAATTCTTATGAAAAGCTAGCTTTTAAAATAGCTTTGCTTCTTCAGACTTAAAAACAGTCTGAGCTGTAACAGTGCATCCTATTTGACTACTAAGCTCAATTTCATTTTTTTGTTTTGTTTCATTGCATTAGAAGAATCAAGATGATGCAGTCCACATGGAATGTAAAACATGCCACTGAATCACAAATTATATGGAAATATGCCTTTCATCTTAATTATAGGCTGGACAGGGGAATGCACTATATTCTCTCATACATGTGAGCCGGACAAAACTTTCCCAGGGTGTTTTTCTTTTACATTTCTGTCTCTTATTTGGTTGAAAACTTATCAAACCATGTGATCCTGAGCTGTCTGACTTTCCATGATAAGGCTGAAAGTATGTAGGAAATGTTTTCATAGCACTGCCAGAAAAGGTCTAATGGAATGGGATATTAAAGTCGCAGATTGCTGTTTCTTCATAACCCTTTAAGACATTGTCCCTTGAGTGAAATGGTAACTTTATTTTGAGATAGACAGGTAATTCTAGAAAAACCTTTCCCGATTCTGTGAAAATGGAATGTTTTGTATCTCTAGTTTTGGTGCTTCTTCCCTTAGACTTTAGGTATTTCACCAGTCTTACACTGGGTTCTTCTGTTTTGAAGTAAAAACAAAGCAGGAACTTTTAGCTTTTGAAGAAGGGTCAAATCCCACTCAAAAGGGGTTTATATGTAGTCCTGAAATCAGCTGCCCTGAAATCAGGTGCCCAAGGGAATAAGGATCACCACTCTTTTATCTGAGAGGACTTCTGCTTTGACCCACTGTCATTCTCTTTACAGATGTATTCTGATAAGATCTGATTTCACTATAAACTGTTACAAGAAGGGGTAGGAACTGTCAAAAACATTCTTCTGGCATGTGAAAACATTCGAGTAATGTTGTAGTTGTCAGAGTACTTAAAGGGACTAATACAATTTTAAAATACATTAGAAGGGAACTGTGCACATATTGCCTTTATGTACCAACACTTCCAGAATCATTTATTGCTAATGACTCGGGCAAAGCGGATTCCCAGTAAGAGCACTAAGCAGCCCACTCTCAGCAGTTATTTCCAGTTGCTCTCACTCATCTTACCTGTGTTTAAGCCCTTTTGAAAGCTTTGCCCTCTCCATTTTTAATTTTCCAAAAGGGAGAACCTTTGTATGGCCTGCCCCATACTCACACTTCTACTTTGTCATAGTTACAAACCATTCAGAACTAATGTACAGAGGCCTTCAGTTTGTCTCTGGGGTCAAAAGCTGTTGGAAATGAGGAAATGTTAAGGGAACTAACATGTGTAAACAATTTGGCCAAGATATCCTAAAAATAAACCTTTGGAGTGGAATATAATACTAGTATTAAGAGTGGACAGAATACAGGGAACAGTGGAACTGAAGTCAAGAGCCTTTGGATCATTTGAGATGATCTGAGCCAGCAGGTGGTAAATGTAGTCCAATATTAGCACACATCAAGTAATTTGTCTGCAAGCAAGAAACTGATGCAAGAACTATTGTATGTGCTGAATTAAATAGTCATCTAGCACCATTCTGTGGAAAAAGACCTGGGAGTTATTGAGGAAAAATAGAAAAATAATTGAAGCCAGCAGCCAGCTGCACAGCTGTGCTAAAAAGAAGACAAAAAAATAAAAGGAAAAACAAAGGTGAAAAATGCTAGCAAAATGCCAGTTTGTAGTAGCCAAAGGACAGAAGGGCAAAGACAGGCAATGTGTTTTCCATGTTAGCCATTTGCAAGAGCCTGTACAGAGTGCCAGCGATTGTACTGTGGGAAAGACACTATAGCCAAGGAACAGGGGGGAATAATGAGAGTGACTTAGGAAAATGTAAGGAAGAGTCAGGTCTTAGAGAAAGGAGCTACCAAGTGGCTTAACAAAAGTGACGTGTGTAAGCGAGTGACAGAAACATAAAATACCTTCCTGTAAAGAGCTCCAAAACTACACACATAAACTTAAAATTACAATGCAAGAGTTAAATTATTAAATCAGACATAGCAGAAAAGAAACTTCTTGTTTCAAAGATCAGGTCTTCAGCTCAGCTGAAATCAATGAGATGAGACAGAATTATACCAGCTGAAGATAGGATTTACCCAATCAGTTGCAGAGGAAGAACATAAATCAATGATGAAAGGAGCTTATGTTTCATATTAATCACTCACAAAAGCTCTGAGGAAGAAAACAACTGACTCACCTCCATTAGTGTGGTGGGTGGAAAGCTGCTGGCTGTCTGCCTGCCTGCCTGTTTGCCCTCAGATAATGCCTCTGGTGGCCATTCCAGCTTTGCTTAGGAAGGGGAATCCTTCTGAGATTTTTGAGTTTCTTGCAAACTGGTGTTACTCCCATGGCAATTAATTTCCCTGAGATAGTCTTGTTTCTATGCGTCTTACCATCATCCTGTTCAGCTTCTCCCTCTAAAATGTTCTTTCCTTGAGGTGACTACACTGCAAAGAGCCAGGACTAATTTGGGATATTTCTGAGGGAAGCATCTCCTGCCTGTCGCATGAAACCCTCAGCTGAGTCAATATTTGACACTGTTCCCTCTAAAGCACAAACTCACTGCAGTTCTTTTAGCTGCAACTGAAAATGACGTGGAAGCCAGTTGCCCTGTAAGGGAGAGCATGCTATCCTGAAAACCCATGGAACAACACTGTCTAAACAAGTGACATTTTCAAGCTTTTCTATATAATCTGATTTTGATATTGTTTCGAGTCAACACCTGAGCTGAATATGCAGGTCCCTCATGCTCACAGTTCAAGGAAATGGAGCAGACCTATTACAGAAAATAAATGAGTCTGAAACCAAGCAATAATAATAAAAATCCATGTTATTAAAAGCAAAGCCATAGGAAATGGGAAGGAAGCAATTAGAAAGTGTTTTAATATTTTACCTGAACTATTAGGATTATATTAACAGGGTTGGGTTTTCTGATTGAAAGCAAGCTCTTCTAGGAGAGTAAAAGCTCTCAGCTGTGTGATTGCAAATCATCTGAGAAGACGTTCCTCAGTTCAGCAATGAATAGCGGTTAGTGATGCAATCAGTGAGCGTGGCTGGAATTTCTAGGTGTAATAACGCATGGTGAACCCACAGGGTCAGCTCATCTGTGGAAAGGAAGGAAAACATATTGTTGATTCAGGGATGTGGTTAGCACTTAAGGTAAAGACTGACCGACAGTGATTTATAGCTTCAAATTCCTTTTCACACTTGTGTGAGAACCTGAACCAAACAAAATACAGACGTTTAATATTGTACAGGATATAGAGTTTTTCAGGGAGTGCTTGTATATTAGGTATCAGAGTTACATCCTAAGTGTATGACGCTACAACATAAATATTTAACATAAAATAACAGCCTCTGTAGGGGAGGTAGGATAGCAATGTGGGAGCAAAACATGGCTGCAAGTTAAAAGCTTCTTTCACAGATCCACGAGCTTTCTTCATGCAACTGAGAAGTCACTTGCACACTGATTTGGGAAGATACTTGCACAGAGGTGTGGTCTTCATATAGTTAAAACCATATAGTCAGGTGTCATAGGAGAACAAAATTGCCAAATAATTTAATCAAAATTGGATGAAGTACATGATCCTTGAGCTGACATGTTTAAGTGACAATTGGTAGACATGTAAACCAGTTACACCAAGGCTGGTTAAATTTTCTATCACTGGATTTCACTGACTTGAAAGAAACTTGCAGATCTTGTAAACAGAGATTATGAAAACTTTACTCAGAACTGTCAAAAACATGAAAAGCAGAAACACAGGCAAAACAAAACAACACAAAAAACAAACCAAGCAATTTAAAAATCACATATTTGAGCATGACTTTTTTAAAAATGGTTTTTAACATATGCGTTTTTTTTTTTAATTTTATAAAAATTGTGTAAACCCAAACAGAAGCAAAAGAGAAAGTGATGAACTTAAACCTGAAAATTATTTTTAATGAGTCCAAATGAAAACTTAAAATATTTCAAAATCAACAACTCACTTGTCTTGCTTGATTTTAGGTATTTTTCAATGATGTAACTTCCAAATATATAATTTAATTGCTGATGTTCATATATCTAGGCTCCAGGTATCTAAAAGCTCTCTTAAATACATGGGCCATTATCAATTATTTCTTCTGCTGTACTCTCCAGATAAAATTAATTTGTGTGTGTGTCTGTATTAGATACAAAATCCATGTGGTTTGTCCTTTTACTCCCTGAAACAAAAAAAGGGCAAGCAGGTAAATTAAAAAGAGAGAAAGAAATACTTTTTTCTATCTGCTCCTCCTTACAGTCCTCAAACTCAACTTTTACCAAAACTACATTACTCTAAATATCTTTTCCTTCAAAGAAGCAGTTAAAGTAGAAAACAGTGACAGGACAAATATTCATCACATTATAGATACCCTGCTGAAAGCCCATAGATACTTCAGTGGCAACTAACGAAGTAAAATATCTGAAGACAGAGCAGAACATTCTCCGTGTAATTCAGGCTTGGTTCCATCCTGTGTGATTGTACTAGATAATTAGCTTGGGTTTCTGTCACTTCTACTCTCAGGTGTTTGTGACTTTGCTGGAGCACCTTGAGGGAACGACAAGAATTTGGTTCTGCTTTCAGTTTCAGAGAACTTGCCCAACTCAAAGCAACCTTGAACAGTGCCTAGTATTTATTTCCCCAGAATAGATATAAAAGAGGATTCCCTTTTCAAGTATAATCCACTCTGTAAGTCCCTCAAGAGCCATTTGACTCAGCCAACATTATCCTCTGGCCTTCCATGGCTCAGAGTGCTGGCAGGGTCTCTACAGCCAGGCTGGGGCTGAGCTTTCAAGAGTGATCAGTGTTGTCATTTATAAATCGTGTGGCGGCTGTGCCTTTGAGACCAGGCATAGAGGAAAACCCCTCTGTGCAGCAATAAAAAAAAAAACAAAAACACAAAAAGTCCTCTTGCCACAAAGATCTTACGAAGTAGCAGCTGCATCCTTAGTAAAGCATCCTTGCTGGAGACAGCTTAGATTAGTCCATATATTCCCACACCTCTGTGTCTGGGTCAGTAGCACCACTCACTCTCCATGGAAAGTTTTGCTTCGCTCTGAGCCAAGAGTTAGTCCTGCCAAAAGAGGTATGATAAACGCCTGTTGCCTCCAAGCAAAATATGGAAAACAGCTTCTTTTCTCCAACTGCTTGTTTGTTTGTTTGTTTTCCCATGCTGAAAGTCTCTCACTATTCTGCTGGGGACATTGCAGGCCAGTCTGACACTCCTGCTTAAGCTGTTTCTAAAATACTCTCCCAGTCCAGCTTGGTGCACCACCTTTGATAACCAGAGGAATGCAGACATGTCAACCTTTCAGAATAAAGCCCTGCAAATCACCAGAGCCAGTTTTCTCCTGGCTCCAACCGAACTGGCTGTTCACATCACCAGGAGGAAGAAGCAGCAAAATGGGGTGGGGGAGCCCAGCTGCCAGTAGTCCTGTCCCCACTCCTCTGCTACCCCAGTCCCCAGGGCAGAGCACCCCTGGGCAGCTGCCACCAGCTCCTGTACCCCTCCTGGGAACAAGGGTCACCGACATGGGTGCTCTGCTCTGTGTTCCTTCTCTGCTTCTGTACTCCTCTGGTTTGGATCCTGTAACTCCTCACAGCCCTTGTGTTTTGTTGTGCTCCACAGTCTGTTGTTTATCTCCACATATTTGTTTTTCCTCTATCTCTTTTTCTTCTTGGGAGGGACAAAAGGTCTTGCTAGGGTTGAACTAGTGCCTGGTCTTAAATGAATTAAAAAAGGAATAACTTATTTTTCAGTTTCTGACTTTTCTGTCAGAGCTGGTTGCTATCAGTTAAGTAAATGATGTCTGAAAAGGGGGGAATTATTTCCTCCTCTTTCCTTCTCTCATATGTGGGGATGCAGAAAAGGTTTGTGTTTTAATATGGATGATGGTTGAGTGACTGGTAGGACAAGAGGAGACATTTCCACAGCTTTCTCTGGATTCCTGTTTTCATGATGCTAAACATTTCAGAAATCTTTTAAACCAATAAGCTCATAGCCTGAAATTCATCTGAGGAAGAGCCATGAATTACTAACATCACCCTTTCCCACTCCACCTTGGGAAAAGGCACAACAAGCTCACCCCCCAAAAAGCAAGCTGAATGAATAACTGCTGGAATAGGAAAAGGATATAAAATATGATTCAATGAGAATTTCGACCATTTCAAAACATCTCTGGCCTGGCCTAAGAGGCATTGCCTTAGAGGTGGAAATTTACAAGTCACCAGCTAGGAAAGAGTAAAACACAGATGGAACATTTTCAGTCCAGTTACAAATGGACATTTGGTATTCTTCAAACAAATGTGTATTTGTGCCAAAGAGCTGCCATTGAAAGATGCACCAATTCTACTCACATCTGTTCTTTCAGTAATTGTCCCATTCTAGAGAAATGAGTTTTCCTCTGCTTAGTCTGAATCAGTTCTACTGTTCTTTTATAAAATGAGTGTTTATGTGGGCTTATCTGAACCTTCAGTGTGGGAATGTCCCCTCTACTGTAAGGGGAGAATAAAGCAGGACCATGGGCTTATATATGGAGAATTATGCTGCTGCTAGCCACAATATCGTGACAGTACTTGCCATATGCCACAACAGATGTTCATCATAAATTTAACACTAAAACAATGGATTTCATCACTCAGAAAATGATCATTCTAATGCTTTGTGAATTGCAAGAAATTGCGTTCTTTTCAAATCCACCTTTTCTCCTGCCTATTCTTGTCATTATTCCTCCTACATGTTCTCCCATACGTTATAGTGACTCCATTTGTTGTCATTATGTTATTGTGTCTCTCCTTTTACTCACCTGACACTTTTTAAAAAAGTGGAGTCCATTTAAATCTGAAGAATTTGGCCAGTTTAAAGAAAGAGTAACGATGTTCTCAGTAGAAGTTTCCTAGCAAATGGTGTTACAAGTTCTTGTGTCTCTGAGATATAATGTTTTTTAGAAAATGAACCTACAATGCTTTTGTTCTTTATTGTTGTGGTTTATTTGCAGAATCATTAATGATTATTATAAAGAGATCTCAGATGGATTAGAGCACCACTGTGCTACAGATGGCTAATAATTGTTGTCAAAAATTAAGACCAACTTCTAATCACTAACCTGGAAACAGTATTTTCCTGCCTTTAAGTATGGAAAATATGTAACAGTGGGAGAGCTAGGACACCTAAGAGAAAGCTGACGTATTCTAGGCATTGAGAAAAGAAATTTACCCATTCTCATGAAGGCAATCTGAAGCAAAGACAGAACTGAATCCAGTTTGCCTAGGCTCCAAGACCTTTAAGAAACTTACAAAGGATCTTCTATGCACTGGTACCAGTTAATAAGATTTTGTCATACAACTACCCAGGGAGAAATTGAATTTAAACTGTTAGTATCTAAGGTTAATTACTGAGAAATTAAATGAATCTGTAATAAGAAAAATTAGACAGTTCTCTACCATTGGAAAATAAAATTAGATTTGTTTAGGTTTAAAATTACTGGGCTACAAGTGAGAGGATAATGGTGTGCAGGACTTCGAAAACGAAGGGGTTCAGCACACTGCAATCAGAACTCTACAGAATAAAGTATCTGTTGCTGGCATAGAAAATTGACTTTAATTTTGTCACAGGTAAATGAAATATATAAGCAACAAAATATTTAAGCAACAAAAAAGGTGTTATGGAGTATTTCTATATGTAGGAAGACAGTATTAAAAAGCTGATCATCTGTTTGATGATCTTTCAGGATCTGACAAAACACTTTGTAAGAACCTAATTCACCATTTAACAAACATACAAGTCATTCTTCTTTCAAACAGGACGTCAATGTGTACTTTTCCCTAACTGATGCTAACTTCATCGATGGGCATCTGAAAAACTCTGCAGGCCTCTTGTCTGATGGGCACCCTGAGAAAATGCACCTCTTCTCTGGTACTTCCACTGATGCCAGAGATAACAAAGGAACTGTACTCTACTTCCTTAAACATGTCTAATGTGCTTTTTTTAGACCGATCACCAGAATCTCCTTAAATGCAGTTGAGCTCATTCTAGGGAGGCCTTGAGTTCCTAGGCTTTGATGTCAGTGTGCAAGCACTGAGGACCCTGTGCTGGCCCATGAGTCATTTTCGTGCTGTACTCTCTCACAGCATACTCAGGCCTGCCACTGAGCTGGAGGAATGGTCTCTGCTGTTATCAGACTTCCCCAAGAATGTGGATGCAGTAATTGCTCCACTCTTCAAGCCTCTTGTGGTTTCTGCGAATGGCATTCCTTCAAACTGCAGCCAGAACAAATTAACCCAGAGACACAGAGCTCGCGATTAAAATAACTTTAGAAAAAAAAAGTCTTAATTTCCTCCTGTAGCAGAAGATGCTGAAAACATTCAGGTGTTGGCAGTCAAATGCACCTTTCAGTAATAAAATCATCAGGTATATCCAAGTGCTGTGTACACTTAGATGGGAAGGTGGAGGCACAATTAGTGCTGGTCCTGGATAGCAGGCTAACCAAGGAAGAGGAGCAAGGCAGGGCCAGTGGAACTGCCTTCACCCCTGTGCTCTGCAAGCGGGGCACAGCTGCATTCACCATGAACCCCAGTAAGTCATACACTAGGACTGGGCACAGCCTGATCCCTTTCGGAGAAAGCAAACGCTGAGCTCAATACTTCCATGGGCAGCTGAGGCAAAACCTATAGCTTTCTGGCTGTGAAAGGCAGAGTGTGAGCCTTTCACCCACAGATGTGTTTTCTCTGGCCCTCCTATGCCACAATCTGTAGCACAGGTCTGCAATGTTCTTTTTCTTCAGTAAATTCCTGCATCTCTTACATGTTTACATTGGGGAATGCAGGAAAAGAGAGCGTATGTTTTAAATGAAATGTAACTACTGTCAGAAGCTACTGGGAAAAATGGAGCTACCACCCAGCTAGATCTGTGGGTAGGGTTCTTTATAATTCAATAGAAAAATGAGACAGCAACTCACACATGCTACATCCATCACACTTCAAAGAAGAGTGCATATAAAAACATATTTGTGGTGTTGTTCAGCATGCTGAACAAGCTTCATGCAACAACCTGTATCTTCCATCTGTCTGTAATTTCCAGTGGCTCCACTAACAACTTGCTGCATGAAAAGGCATCAACATTAGTATGAGTTTATATCAGCAGCACTTGTCAGAAAATATTCCCCTACCTTCCCGTGCCATGCACCATCTCACAGAAACACAAAAAGGCATTTTATTGCAAATGCTTTGGCTTTTCGTCCAGAAGCTGGAATTTACCATGGAAAGCAGACAATCCATGAAAAAAAAAAAAAAAAAAAAGTTTAGCTGAAAAGCTAATTTTCTTTCCAAAGCAGATTATACAGCACTATTTCAGCCAGCTGTTCCTGGAACATTGCTCACACAGAGGTCCACAGAGATTTGCACAGGGGCACCAAACCGGCAGATGGACTTGGAGGTTCTGCAAGCTCCAGGCTCATGGGATAACATCATTTTCAAATAGGATAATGTCACCGCTTTTATAAGCGTGAAGATGTGGTTCATAGTACAGTAGACGAGGGGGAGGTCATGGCATGTCCCAAGTATAACTCAACCACTGAAAATCTCCCAGCTAGAGAAGACTTTGACATGAATAAAGTAGGGCATCACTCTCTGTACAACAACACCATAATTTCACATATTAAAGATCTCAGAATCCCGCCATGGGTAACTTTGATGTGCTGCAGAAACTGTTGCTCCTGTGAAGTATCATCTGCATCTTCACAGAAGCTCCTGCTTTGCAGAATCAGGAATGAGAAAGCTGTAAGGACAGAGATCTCATCTACTTTACAGGGCCATTTGAAACATACTTGGAGTATTATTTTAATTTTGTTCCCAGTTGTTGAGTGAAGCCATGAAGAACAATAGGTCTGTGCTTCCCTTCGTGCCTGGCCACCCTGGCCTGACCTAACCTTAAGAGCCTGAACTAAGGTTACTGAAATTAAAAGCACTGAAATTTTGTGTAAACTCCTTGCTCTGGTGAGTTAATGATAACAATGTTAGCTGGCATAATTAGAGCCAGAAGTTCGTTGGTTTATACCTTGTTGTAGCTGTACACAAAAGGAGACCCGTCTTTTAGGACACATTTCTGTATTAAAGACTTGATTCAGAGCACACTCAAGTGGATCTGAATCTTTCCATGAACTCTGGAAGGTTTCAGGCCCACAACGCCAACACAAATTTCCTGCAGGATTTTGGAAACAACTCCCACCCGAATGCTTGCAGTTCCTTCCTTGTTTTCATCCCACATGCATCCACAACACAACAATTAAACCATCAAAGCTGTGAGGCATTTTTGTTGGGTTGTTTCTTTTTTGCACTTTCCCCTTCTCCAAAAGAAAGGCACAAGAGAATTCATGCACTCGAGTCCCTGGGGTTTCGACCCTGCGTGGTGGGAATGTTTTATTTCCAGTAATGACATCTGTAGTCACATGTGCACTCAGGGAGGAGATGAGACCCCTGTTGTGCCCAGCGGAAGAGATGAAAGAAGGGTCTTGTAAATATATCTTGCACCTCGTGTATGTCTACGAAAGTTCCATATAAATAGCACCATAACTTTTGCACTTGATGGCACTTGAGCACATTATAAGCAGCAACAGGTGGGAGACATGTTTGAACAATTGAGAAGGCTGTAATAACCATGGTTAGGAGGTCTATTATGTTCCTAATGCAAATTCCACATGCATAGTTGGTTATTTCAAATAGTTTGGGCTTTCTGACTGGATTAGGGGGCTGTTAGACAGGCTAGACAATGTGAGTCTATGGCTTGAGAAAGAATGAGTTAGATGGATTTTGTTTAAGCAATTTTGGGGAGGAGAAGTAAGGTAGAAGAAGTGCCAGTCACAGAGCCATTTTGTTCAGCTGAGTGATGATGGGCAACTAAAATGTTCACACTTTGCATTTCAGACAAGGTTAATGCTACCCTGAATAGCTAGTTCCCCCCAGGATATAGGACAACAGAATGTAAAAGGAAAACTAAGTTTAGAATTAGGATATACAAGGAAAAAAATGCAGATAGGTTTTTGGCATTGGACTGTGGATGAAATCCAAGCCAAGAGTGCTTTGCATTTTCTAAGGATATTTGGAAATGAATCAAAATTACAGAAATGCCTGCCTCTGGGAACAAGAGAACGGGGCATAGGAATCTGGAGAACAGAAAAAAAAAATAAAAAAGCACAGTCAAAACTTCATATGGCTCAGCATTTGATGGTAAAATATTGCTCAGCAGGACAAAAATCACAGTCCCAGTATCACAGATGTCAGTCAGGGAGGAAGGTTACTGTCTGTAGCGCCTTTCCATGAAAATCAGGAACATAATGGAGAGAAGTGCTATTGCTTTTTGGAATTAACAGTAATTGATTAATTGTAGTATTCTATTTCTGAATTAGAAAGATATTTTAAAGAAAGACCTCATGAACTAGTGTCTACTACTTTGTCAGTCTTTCAATCTCAATCCACACCATATCCTGCATGAAATGAAATTCCATTTTCTGGAAGATCTGCATGGAGGAAAATAAGTGGCAAATTGTTAAATTACCGATCCAAATTACCCCCAAAAACTCAGCTCTGCTGGACTATACAGACTCAGATTTTAAAGGGGCACAGAGAAACACATTGTTTCTTATGCTCTTTGCCATTGAATAAAACCAATATTAGTATGTGTTTTATTTTAGCTCTGAATTTCTCAATATGCTTCAGCTGGAATTTGCAGATAGAACAGGTCAAAAAAACCAACATTGAAATTATAGGAAAATGTCAACAATATTTTTATTTTTCAAGATTTAAAGCAGACTTATGTGATTGATGAGGTAGAACTTCAGGTAATATCTTATGACCTTTCCTCCAAAACAATTAGATTATTATGTTTATTATTCTGTTATCCAAAGCAAGGTTCTTGTATATCAGCCATTTTTTTAAAATATAAAATAAGTTTTTATTTTACTCAGATATTTTCTAAGATTAGATTTGCTGGTTTACTTAAAAGCTAAAGTAAAATAGGCTATTCCCATTTCAATAGCTATGTCCATTTAGAAAAGATATTTTGAGAAAGAGAATACCCTAAAAAATGACAGAGAATCAATCACTTTTGTGACAGACTTCAATAGAGGCCATTCCTTAAAATGTAAATGTTTATATTTGAATACTTTCTGCCTGGCTTTTCTCCTGGGTAAGTAGTAGTTCATTTTGTAGGTACTTAATTTGCAGGCTTCAAAGCTACACAGTAGAAGCCAGTGGGAGTCCTGGTACTGACTTAGTGGGAGAAGGATTAAGGTCTCAGACATTATATTGATGACTGTCTTGGAAATAAACTGTCAGTATAAACTCACCAGATGCAAGACAGTGGTTTGATCTCATAAGCACAAGTATGTGAATCACTTCTTCTCTGCGGTCATCCTCAGTTCTGTTCGTGTAGAGTACCTTCCATCAAGACCTTCTTCAAGGGACATTTTCCTTAAGATGACTGAAAAATATCTAGTGAGCTCTTTTCTTTTTTGCAGTCTTGTTCAAGGAGGAGAATCTGTGAGTTGTTTTGTCTGAGTTTTTTTTTTTCCTTTTTTATACCCATGAAAAATTTCAGTGTAAATTGACCAGTCGCCTATAGCTTTTCCTTGTATGAATTTATTTTAAGAAACATAGTTATTAGGCCTGAGTGACATAGTTCCTGCAAGTGAAGCTCTCTTAAAAAGCACACCACCTATATTGGCAACATAAATTTCCACAACTCACCCCACTTTCTTTACTTCTTGCCTACTTCTAAGGATGAGGGATAAATTTCAGAATCTTTTTCACTTAAATCTTGGCTTTTGAGGAATCTTAAGTCAGGCAACTATGAAAATGGCTCTTACTTGTCTAAATCACTTAGGTCTTGCAAGACAGCACAATATGCCTAAATACTTTCAAGAATCTGGAAATTTGTCAAGAAATGGGTGGTCACCAACTATGATGATGGGTTTTGACATGAAGATCAATTCACTGAGAACTGGACTGAGATCACTAAGCAATGTCAGAAACATATACAATACAAAAGGAATTAGTCTCATGCCACCAATTGTTATGCTCAAACCACTTATATAACAGTGCCATTTAACAAGTATCAGATCCACCTAAATCCAAAGTGGAAGGTTTTACATAGCTTTACTGGTTATCTGTACCCTACAGTTCTATCTTCACTATAATTTACTCTGAAACTATTTAAAACTCTTCAACTAAATTCAATAGGATTAGTGAAGCTATGGTCCAATCTTGATTTCACTAAGGATCTGAGACAATGGACTTGAGTTACCACACA
This sequence comes from Xenops minutus, assembly GCA_035221455.1. Lineage (NCBI taxonomy): Eukaryota > Metazoa > Chordata > Aves > Passeriformes > Furnariidae > Xenops > Xenops minutus. The sequence goes on along the minus strand of JAWWEE010000105.1, from coordinate 19,440,534 downwards.
AGAAATTCTGGCTAAGTATCAGGAAAAACTGAAGTCATAGTCAAACACTGGAACAGGCTGCCCACAGCAGTGGTAGAATCTCCATCCTTGGGGATAAGCAAAATCAGCTCATCAAGACTCTGGGCAGGCTACTCCCACTGCATCTGGTCCAAGCAGGTAGTTGAGCTGGAAACTGAAGATCCCTGTCCACCTCCAGGGATTTTGCAGCTCAAAGTCCTTCTCCCTAACAGTATTGTAAGGTAGAAAATGGAGTGTGTATGTGTCTCTTATGTATAACACTTCAAAAAACCCAGTCTTTCCACATCAAGCAGTATTTCATGCTCACAAAGTCATCTTTCGCATTTTCACTAGCAATAAACTTTGGTAGTTCTGTATTTCTCCTTCAGTTTCTAGCTAGCATAGCGCTGAGGCTGAGTGGTTCTCAGGAGCTCAGTGCCGGGTTTGAAAGGGTTTCTGTCTGGTTTTTGTCTCTGAGAGCTGCCTTTCAGCCAGCCTGTGCTCCTCTTGCTTTTCCTTGGCACGACTGTTTGCCTCCTCTGCATCTGAGTACATTAGATATGGAGTGTGGGGGATTTACAGAGCTGCTGGCAGTACCAGACAGAGAATAGCTTTGTTACTGTATTCCTGTCTTCCAGCAGAGAGAATCTTTGATGGAGATCTTTACACACTCATGTACATGTAAGAACACAACCCCTCAATGCCTGTCTTTCGTTAACATTAGATAGTTACGCATGTGCTGTGAGGAGAATAGTGAAGACAGAGCATGACATTCATGTGTCTCTGTATGCCAAGCCAGACCCTTCCTTGCAATAAATCTGTGTTGCTTAAATATTGCTTCATCATGCTATGGCCATTTATGTCAGCCAAGAAGAATATGACCTATGGCACTCTCAGAAGTATATGCTTCTAAAGTAATAATATCCATAGGTCGTCAAAATTTATCTGTAACTCTCCGCATCCTACTATCTCAAAACTAAACCCACTGGTCACAAGAAAACATTTAAGGACGTGTCCTTAGAGAATTATTTCTGAATGATAAAGTTGAGATTTAAACTTGTGAAATTTATCTGCGTTACATCTCAGTAACTAGAAATGTGCTGAGTTCCTTCAATATTTGGCTACACACTCCAGCCAGATGTTTCCCTGGTGGGCAGAGCAGTGAGAAACATTTTGAAAGATTTGCACAACATCATATTACATGACATCATGTTACTTTGTCCAGGAGAACCATAAAGAGGGTTTGAACCTCACAGAAGCTATCTGTTCCAGGCACTTGGAGAATGCCTAGGAAATGAGCACACAGGCTGTGTCTATGGCATTGCAGCAGAAATGGGCTGGATATGAGCAGATGACAAACAGAAGGAAATCTAAATATGTTTTTCTGATGGCAGGTCTCCATAAATACTCTACATTATTTTTTTGAATGACTTCTAAAAATCATCTACTAAACAAAAATGGCAAAACACCAGTTCCCAGTGCACAACCCAGCAGGAAAAGGATAAATTATGAGGCTTTTCAGGAGAGATATTTATTTATTTATTTATTTATAGCATATTAATGGATAAACATAATGCTTTCATTTGAAACCTGTTCCTAAACATTCCTGCAGGATCCCAGCCTACAGTAGTTCTCTCAGAATTATATTCAGCAGTTGACTACTAAAGAAATGTTCTATTATTAACTAACATGTAATTAGTTCATTAAAAAATACCTCAGCTGAATGCTGTGTAACATAATACAGCCTACTATTAGAGTAAGGAGATTTCAGGCTCGGCACAAATGGAAGTGAAATTACAGTGCAGAAATGTGGAAAGGAGACAGTGCCAGCTGGCAGGGCACTAAGTGTTTCAAATTACTATATGTTTATGACCTCTGTGTTCTTCAACAAAATTAATTAGATTATGCTATTTGAGAATCTTGGAATGCAGTGGCAACATGCCAATCTTATCTGAACCACACATCTTAAGTTTAATTAAGATGTTTTTAATTTTTCCAGGTATTCCTTTTATACACACATATACATACATGTATGTATGTTTAAAGTGGTGCCTGTGGGAAGTGATAAACAACAGGTTGCGATTCTTGAGGTGTCTTTAAAGTAGCTTTGTGCTTAATAGGACTTGGGGGCTAAATCCATGAAAGGGCTTGGATACAACTTCAATACTCACCTGCTACTTTAAGTCCCCAGTCAAAAATTCTGACCTTCAGGACCCTTGTTGAGTTGCCACCTAAGCATGGGGTGTTTACACTTGTTGCAGGCAACTAAGCTTTCAATGATAACGTTTTCTGCATGCTTGAAGTTCTTCTGCTTATTGTAACAAGTTGCTTTGCCTTGTTAGTGCAGATAATTTAGCACCTCTCCCATGCTGAGTTGGGTTAACCTTCTCCAATATTCCTGCAGATTGTGGGGAGCACCACTGGAAAAAGAATTAAGATAGTGCTCCTCCCTGATGCTCCTCCTGAAGTCAGAGCATCATCCACCTGTGTTATGAAGAGGATGAATCCACTTCTTTCTCCAACCAAGATCTGAAGTCTCACCTACCATGTCACAGGGACCATGTTAGTGGGTGGTATTAGGTGAGGGTGGAAGAGGGACTTTGGAGAGAGTTTCTGGTCAAGTGGGTCACAGTTATAAAAGAAAGATGAGAAAATGCTTATTGCACACATCAATGGTGATGTGTTAATTGGATCAAGGAACAAAGGCTCTGTCTCTTAATCATCCTAATGAATGTCCTGCCCTTTGACATAGTGAACACTGCCCAGTTCTGAGAAAAACAGAAAAAGTGTCAAAGAAAGGTGAGAAAGCCTTTTGCCTGAAGGACCCCGGAGACCATGCAGTAATGGATATTCCAGTAGAAAGTGAAATGTGAACTTAAATTTCATCAGGCTTACAATATCTTTGATGGTTATGCTAAACGCTGAGCAACAATGGAGACAGACTATCACCATATACTCCTCTGGGCGTGCTTTGAAACAAGGAACAATCTTTCTTTCTTCCTTCAGTTTTGAAAGAATTCAGATGTATATCTTTTACAAGACATTTAAGGACTTTGAATTCTCAGGTGAAACACTCGAGGAACCAAAACGCACAAAAAACCCTCCTTGAACTGAAGTGAAATTTAAACTATTCTTCATTGTTGATGTTTACTAGTGGGCAGTACTGTGGTTTCCCAATAAACATGATGGTCCTTTTGGAGCCCATGTTCTTGGGCATGTAAAACTCATCACATACTTAAGTCCCTATGTCAGGTCTGCTGATTCTCCTGGGAGGGTTGGAGTGCCTATGCCCACCAGTACGACTGGATAGACCTGTCAAGCTGCTGCCAAAGTAGAGCTATGTGAATGTCCGTAGCTCACAGTCTTTTTGCTCATAGCAATGCTACTCAGCAGTTGTATACCATTTTACGTGATTAGTGCCCCACCATATATGTAAACTCAGACTTCTACTTGTAAGAATAGCCCCTTAAAGGGCTTGCTTGCTTGTTCTTGCTTGACAGGAACTTTAATACAACTCTATCTCCCGCTATTCCTAATTAACAAATGGCAAAGCTAAAATATTAATCACTGTCATATAAGAAATGAGTGGCAAAGCCTGTGCTAGAAGTCAAAACTTCCTCTGGCCTCCAATTTCCTTATTCCTCTGTGTACCATTGAATTGGCAAAGAAAGTGTAGAAAGAAATCTTTGTGATTGTTAAGTAGCTGCCATTTTGGCTGAGAAAAATAGATCTGGTTGCTCAGCACTACCTGATCAGGCTGAAGGAACCTCTGCTCAATAAACACAGGCCAAAGCAGTTGCCTGCAGCAAATACGCATTAACTATCAAATGCGATGGGAAAGTTTTTAAGGGCCACTGCTGCGAAAAATTAATCATCTTAAAACTTGGTCATATGTTCTCTGGAACAGCTGGCTCCTTCTCCCCAGGATTTGGTTTCAATAACCTTTTGCTGAAAATGCCTCTTTAATACATGCTACTGAATTAGATTAAAATGGTTTAATGCTCTGACCTCCAGAATTTCTCTCATTTTTGTTGTGCAGAATGCAACACAGGCAGCAGATTGAGTCAATTTTGTTGTTTTTCTTAAATGCATTCTCATACTCATTTATTTCCTCTTGACAAGCATCTTCCTCTCAAAATGTTACCATCCTCTGGTCATGGCCTGCTATAAAAAATTATAATGCTAAAGCAGCATCAGAATTTACAAAAGCAACCTCCTAAGCAAACCTATTCTATGTTTACTATAGCATTTATCATATATTTTAAAAATCACAGGATGACTTCTTTCTGAAGTCAACTTAAATGAAATTGCATGTAACATGAATACTTTAGAGCAATCTAAAAACTATGAGAGAAAAGCATGGAGATCTTCATTCAACATTCATTCAACCTCTTTATTTTGTCCTAATATCAGCTGTGTGTCGCTATCCCTTTTCATGTGAGACCCTATAGATAGTGTTCTTATTTGCAAAGAGAAACTTTTCACCAGCTGTATTTCCTGAGGGATTTTTTGTTTGTTTGATTTTTTTGGGTTTGGGGTTTGTTTGTTTGTTGTTTTGGAGTTTTCAGCTCCTTACCCACAGCAGAGCAAAAAGCTAGCTAAGAAAGGGAGACATTCTTCTGCACATAAGGTGAATCTGCCTTTCTAGTTCCCATGATCTTCCTAGACCTCCTGGACTAGAGCTAGTTGCTCAGCAGCATGGCTGAGTCAGAGTAATGTGAGGAATGTATTGTGTTGGACTGGTACAAACCTTTTACCTCTGTACAAGTGTGTTGCTTCACTAAAGAATTAATGTTTCCTCCTCTTTGACAGGGACTTTTCAACTGATAGATCAGCAAATAAAATGCCTCTGGGACAGAAAGGAAATAAAAATTGCTCTGGCAGAATGCAGTGCTGTTGACAGGTGATTTTTCTAAGAAAAGTACTTGCCTAGGGGTAATGGGCATAATTGGATACTCAATGCCAGGCTTTACAGACTCAAACAAGGCCCTTTGAATTCAACAAGCCATTATTTAAAACAGAAAACAATTATGTAGTGTTCTGGTTAATGTCTGGTAAAAAGTAATTTGATTAACCAAATACGAGAATGATAGGAAGTGTTGGTGTTGGCTCGTCCCAGCATTTTCTAAACAGTAGAGTACAGTAGTTATGCAACACATTTCCATGCAATGAAAGACTTTTTTTACTGTGTTGTAAAATGGATGGTAATTATATCATTGTGGTAAATGTATATGAGGGGGGTACTGGTTTTCATTGCCTTCATTTTTTATGCTTACTTTCGGACAGTTTCAGTGTGGCCAAAATTAGTTCCACAAGCATAACTTTTGTTCTTTCCCTCATGGTTCTCTTACTCTTGGAGTAGTCACATCTTTGTTGTCATGGTTAGCAATAGTCTGATTTGGAAATTTTATACGAAATATATCCAGAGTCAGTGTTGCAATAAAAGCTGTAGGAAATGAAATGTGCTCAGGATCCAAAACACACAAAAGCGAAGGTGGATCACGGTCTGGTTACAAAGAAACAGAATCTCTGCCACAAATTTCGAGGCCATGCACCCTTCCACTCACACAGAAAGGGGAAAATAACCCCTGAATCACCCCAACATTTACCTAAAGTGAAAAACCTCCAAGGCCAAAATACTAAGGAGTGAAAACCAGCACACTAAGGGTAAATGTTTTAAATTTTTCTTATATCTGCTTATATTTCAGATCCAAATACAAACTTGCATACTTTGTCTGCTCAAATAATATTTTTTTCCCTTGCTGACCTTAATTTTTTTGTTTCTCTATCTTGAAACTTCCATTTTTTCACCTGTGTTTATTCTTAAAGAATCTGTTTTTTCTTTTCATTCCTCAAGCTGCTAGTCAAAAGAAATGAAAAAATCTGTGATTCTCCCCAGTTGTCTTCCAGAAAGAGGCAAGCAGTCACAATACACTCTACAAGGCCTGAGTCAAAGAGATGTACAACTTCATTTACAAGTCTGTCTCAGCAGCAGTCCCTGCCAGCTCTCTGCCCATCACAGCCAAGGCAGTAAGTCCAGGACAGACTGCTCTTGGAAAGGGGCTTCTTTACAATTGGGAACTTTGGCAAGCTTTGTGCAGATGTTTCAGCTACAACTGTTTGAGATTATTTAGTGGCTTTTAAACACTGTTCATGCCCATTCCAAACAAGCCCACAGAACATCTGCACAGTGTCTGCTAGCTGTGCTCACGGAGTGTCTACCAACAATCCTATATTGTTCTAAGCAAACATATATCAGTCCAGATTTTCTTCCATGTCTTAGTATCCTCTTCAAGCCTTGTGGAGACTGTGACCTTTCATTGATTCAGGCATGGAAAGTATAATCACAATATTGACTAGTTATATTTGCTTTGGAAAAGTAATCCTATTGTTCTCCTCTTTTAAAGCTTAAACAAACAGTCAGCATGAATGTCATCTTTATAAAACGATAGGAAATCTACCATGTCTGGTATTAATAAATGCCTCTGTGCTCAATGTCTGAATGGAGTTGGGACTGCAAGGAGAGAATGAAGTCCTTATGACAGAACTCAGGGGTAGTCTCTCTTGTGAGTGTTTTTATGAAATGCAACTGCTACAGAAGTGCATCTTGTGCATCCCAAGGCAATCAGTTTGCCCGTCTAGGGAGCACAGCGATAATTTATTCCTGACAGGAGAAGAGAACCCATATTGGTGGTCTGAACTGCCCCTGCTGTTCGTGGATTCACTTCCAGTGTTCTCTAAATTGCTGATGGTATAATCACAGGAAGAATTGTCCTGCTGGGAATAGATGGGGAGAGATCAGCAGCCTCACTGAAATCCCTGACCTCTGCACTGCATCATAGGCTCTCCCAAACATGGATGAATTTTACTTTTAATAAAATCATCCAGTAGCCCTATAGTGCAAGCAACAAAGACTTTATAAGGATAAAGGTGACATCAAAGAATTATGCACTGACTAGAATTGTAATTATAGACTGCAATCAGTTAGAAAATTTATCTAGTTTGCCACAGTATTTTTCATAGCCTACTTGCTGTTGTAACTAGTGGCAACTGGAGAATCAGTGGCAGAAGAAGATTTTTCTTAAGGTTACTTTACAGGACAGGGCCTCAAGTGAACTGGATTTGGTTCATGGCTCCTCTTTAGTCTTTCTGCATGGATCCAAGAGAGTCACTTAATCTTTCTCATCTTCTTTTCTTTGTCTGCAAAAGAATAATATTTGTGTCTGTTCAAGTTGTAAGCACTTAAGTACCAAAGGGTAACTGGATTATATATTTATACTACTGAAAATACATGGAGCTTTTACACTGTTGAAAATACACTGAGCTTTGATCTCAACAGTGGCCAGTATGCATTCATTAATAGAAGTAGTATTAATTAGAAGAAAAGACCTTAGTACACTTTAATAGGGCTGTGTTAGATAATAATGGCTGTGCATATTGAATTAATGTAATTTTCACAGTTGTGCTCAGAGTAGACAACTATTTTGGCTGGAAACAACTCAAACAAGCAGTGCCAACAGCTGTGAGGTCAGGAATAACTGTTTGGTTTTATTTTTCACTCTTAGTATTCTTTCAGTTCTTTCAGTAAAAGAAGGTGAGAAATATACAGAAAGTTCTGAGATTGTCCAGCATTTCTTTTCTGAAGTTGGTCTTTGTTGGTAAGCAGGCATACTCACTGCTTTTATATATCCTAGGAACAAATGGATCAAAGCAGATTGTATTACAATAAAGTCACTTTCTAAACAATCAAAAGATACACAGCTATTATACTGTAAATCATAAAACTTTTCTTTTGCAAATCACCGCCAGAGCTAATTTTTCACAATCTACCCATAGTATACATAAATCCCAGAGTTTATACAAGTGGAGAGACCTATTGTGCATCATTTCTGTGTGAAAATGGGCTTTTCTGGGTAATATTGTGTACAGAGTAGTCAGCAGACCAAAAATGTGCGTACATCAGTGTACGCCAGTTCTGAAGCTAATTTGAGTTCACCTTTCAGCCTTGAAGGCAGGCTTTACAGAAAGGCCCTGCTATTGCAGTGGCAAAGAGGGAGAGACAAGGAACCATGCTGCTTGTTAACAGGCTCATCAAAAGACCTTTGCATAAAAAGCAGACTTGTAGATAAGTTGTACGTCACTTTGACTCAGGCCTAGAAGAGGTCGTGGTAACTGCTTGCCTCTTTCTGGGAAACAGTTAGTGACAATCACAGATTTTTAAATTTCTTTTCTATAGCATATAGAGATAAATTTCTGCAGCTTGTGATTGGTATGTGACAGTCACGTGATTGGGGTGTGATTACCACGTGCTTGGTGCATGATTGCTGTGTGTTTGACATGTGATTGGCTCATGATTGCTACGTGATAGAAGCAGGATTGTCACAATTAGCATGTGATTGACATGTGATGGCAACTGGATCATCTGGTGAATGGAGCGTGATGGACACGTGATTTGTGCTAGATTAGTGTGTGTGATGAGCACAAGATGGGCATGTGATTAGTGCTTGACTAAGGCATGATTGGCACATGATTGCCATGTGATGGTGCAAGAATAGGTGTGTGACTGACACATGAATAGGTGTGTGATTGGGGCATGCTTAGTGTGTGATTGGCATGTGATCAGTGTGATTGCAGTGTGAGGGGACTGCTGATGAAGCAGAGAGGGATTCATACCTGACCATCAGTCAACCACGATGGTAAGAGATACAGAAGCACTAATAATTGTGTCTGTCTCATTCATGAGGGCCCATACTGAGATTTTTGACACTGCACATGGGAAGAGATATATTCTACTTCAAATTCAAGAAGTATAAACTGAGTAACAGCTTTTCTGCAAACACAGAACAAGTAGCCACTCTTTGCTGTGCTGTCCAAGCTGACAGACTTGGTGGAAGACTTTTAAATCAGTCGTCTTCTTTCTGATATTTGGCTAGTCCCAGTTAAGGAGAAAACTAACACACAGACTATTTATGCTTTCAGAGCTGGAGACACAAATGGTCAAAACTTTGAACACAAAATACAAGAAGATTGACTTAAAAAAAGAAGAGTTTTTTGTTATTATTTAAAAAATGCATGTGTGAATTTTTCGGTTTTCCTTCTGATTTCTGAGTCTTCTGGGTTGTTTTTGCAAACTTCTGTCTGCACACAGATATGTAAAGCAAAAATATTTTAAACCCCCACATCTAGCAGCATTAGCTTGTTAATGTCTTAAACTCATGAACTAACCAGCTGGACTATGTAGAGAGATTATGTATCTGATGTAGACCATGTTTTGATAAAAATATTTGTGCATTTAATGAAATTCTCATTTTTATAACTTTGTGCTCCCATCAAATAAAATTTCTGCTTGTGACAAGTAGGTGTGACCAATGATATATCCACTCTAAGGAATAGATTACATATAGAAATAATCAGCCAGTTTGAGACAACTTTTACCTTTGGTCTGGTGCTCAATAGTCTTAGTTTCCAGTTCATAGCTTATGCCTGTGCTCTCTGTTTCTCTTGATACTGTGATCTCTCTTTTAAAGTGATATCCACAACAGATTTAATCATTATATCACTGGTGTATTATAATTTTTTTAAGAAGAGAAAAAAATAGAAAACAGCAAGAACCAAGGTAATGGGAAGACAAAGAAGTTTCACCTACACAAACTAATAGCCAACACTGCAAAGGAGGAAGGTGCAGTAACAAGAATTCTTACTACTGCATTAACAAGAATTCTCACTACATCTGCTAGGGAAGAAAGACGTGCGTGACCAGAGACTGGCATATAGTACGTTCTGGCTTTGGATGAAGAAGAAGAAAACAGCAGGTGCCATCAAGAAACATCATCGAGATCAGTGATGATCATGATCACTGAGGTAAATTCACATGCCTCACCAACACAAAGTTAAAAATGAGTTATTTGTCGGTGTGGTTCTTTTTTTTCCCCCTGGAGGATTACTGACATCTTCCTCACTGATTCAAACTCTTGCTCTCTTCCTGCTCAGTTAGGATGGTGTTATGATCAACCCTGAGTATGGACAGGCTTGTTCCCACTTCATCAGAGTAGCAGTACCTGGAATGATCTGTAGCCCATATAAAGTTATATCTTGGCTACTTCTTACTCTCTGAGCTACTTTGTCCTGTTGTTTGATCTGTACTCCAGACCAACACACAATTTCAGGAGGAGAGTTCTGGTGTGACATGGCCATACCCTGTCCCTGTATCTCTCAGCAGAACCCACATATGCATTGTTTGTGGCTCAGGAACACCACACATCTCCTTTCAGTGCCTCAACTCAAATCACCCAGATCCCTGTGTTATCATACCTGGCTAAGGGGATGATTGGGAACTGCATTCCCTTGTGAACCAGTGCAGAATGGGAACCAGACTTGCTGCAGCTGTGTTCTCATGCAAGATTTCCTGGTGTGCAAACAACACAGGCATTTCTTGTGGCTGTATTTTAGAACTTCTGCAGAGGAGGCAAAGTCAGCAGCTCCATGAAAGGTGAAGGAAAAACATGAAAACCAAGCTTTTAGTGAAAACTAACAGGACTGTATAAAGTCACTATTTAATACTCTTTTATTCTGTATCTATGAGTCTGAGAAAAGCTGCCAAAATGTGGAGTGTGAAATAGCATTTTTCTTCTGTTTCATATGAGACTTGTCTAAATAAGCAGAAAGAAGGATGATTACTAATGGATATGGCATTCGGGTGGTCAAAGAGAAGCAGTCTGTAACTGGACCACCTTCAGAAGCTGATGCCCGAGGACAAGGCTAAGCATTAGCACCCTTCAGTTGTTGCAAATAGTAAGGCACACCATAATAGGATTTTGGACTTGTCTACCCCATTGAGTATCGACAAATTCATGTGGTCACTATCACACCCAAAGTAAATTTTATTATGTTTAAGCATAAGGCCAGTGAACCCCTTAATTATTATTACATCCGTTTACACAGAAATCATGTCAGTCCAGCTAAATGTTTGAATATTTGGCCACTGTCTCTGCTTCCTTTTTGATGCAGAAATTTCTGGCCTTGTTCCCAAAAGTTCAACATAGCCATCGAAACAGCAGTAGGGGACAATTTGGCAGAGTGAGACCATGTGGCTGGGAGTCTGGAGACCTGGGTTCTGGTCTGGGCTTTATCACAGATTTCCTGTGGACATGAGATGAATTAATTTAATTTTGCACTCCCTTAGTTTCTTCTTTTGAAGAAGAAGGTTGATAATAATCACCCACTTAGCAGGGGAGTAGTGATGTTAAGGTAATTAACATTTCTAAAGCCTGTCAATGTCCATAAGTGTAACGACTAAATAAGGAAAATGTATTACAAGTATTATTTATTTTACTATGTGAATATTGCCAAAGCCTGTAAATTTCCTTTAGAGTCTGTAGATGAATTAGCTGTTCTCCTAAATACTCAAGTGAGAAGGAAACTATGGCCCAAAAAACCTATCACATCATGCTTGAAGGAAGTAACTAATAAATGAACAGTGCACTCTGGAAAGGTAGCATTTGGACTTGAAATCTGAGCATTTAGTGTTCACTGTGAACAAGCTGCTGGTTGGACCAGGTGACCCACTGTGGTCTTTTCCAACCTTACCTCTTATGTGATTCTGTGATTTTGTTGTGTAGGAACCAATGATTATTTTGGAAGAGTCCATGATCTACTGATGTGCAGTTTACTGATTTGAAAAATAAATACTAAAACTTTGCTAACTATTCCTAAGTGTTGATGGGTTTCCCAGTTTCAGATAGCAACTTACAGTTGAAGTATTTAACTAAAAATCTAAGTACTTTTTCACTATGTTATTATTGTTTTCATGAAAACATCCTTTTAAAATAAAGAAAAATCATGACCTAGTACATATTAAAAAACCCCAGCATATACTTTGTCTTCATAAAAATAAGTAATTTTCAGTTCTTATTACTTCATTATCATGACTTTTCCAGGATTTTATGGATAAAGTCTGTTGATAAAATTTTTAAGTGAATATGTTTCTAAAGTTTGGGTGTTGTTTTTGTTTCTTTGTTTGTTTGTTTTTAATATAGAACCATTTTACATAATGCAAATTTAAATATCTGCTGCCACAAATATTTTGTGAGATGTTATTTTCTGATATGACCAGTGTGTCTATATTGTTCACACATGCAAAACACTCAGAACTTCTTAGATTAGTCAATGTACATGAACATCATAAATGAGAAAGCATTAATGTCTTCTAAACACTACTATGAATACTAAAAATTCCCAGTATTTCATAGGCATTAAAGTTTCCTGCTTTACATTATGCAGGTACATCAATTTTCTTATTAAAAGACTATAAAACAAGGGATTTGGAATGTAAACATTCTAAAATGTATAGAGAGAACCTGTTCCAAATTCAGGGCCATTCTGGACATCCGCTTTAAGGGAGAAATTAAGGAAGAGTAATTGCACAGCCTAGCTCACAGGTCTCTCACACTTTTCAAAGCCTGTGTTTAATATGTTGCAACCCCTACTTACCATCTCTTTCAGATTTTTGTCTATTTTTTCTTTCCCATCTTAAAATTTCTCTGAAACATACTTGTCTGTGTGATTGCCCGTGAAGAGCATAAGAACCACAAATCAAAACTGACCCTCTACTTGATGCACCTCCTCTTCTCATCTTGGATCAAAACTGTGTTTCAACATTTTTTTTTAAAAAATATAAAATCAGAGTTGTTTATCCTAAGTTGTAGTAGACCAGATTTAATCATGAGTATCAAACAGGCAATGCCACATTGATATTACTATTGTGAACAGAAATATAGAGGGTTTATAATCAAGAAGGAATTTTGCAAGAAAGAAATACAAAGGCCTTAAAACAGCACAGAAAACCAAGCCAAAAAGAGAATGGGTCATGAATATGGAAGTCCTTATTTAATTTATGTTAGATTGTAATAACTTTGTAGAGACAATAGTTAGAAATACATGATTCCAATATTCACATATTCTTTACAGTATTGACTGTCATGAGTCCAACTTAATGTCTGACTGGAAATGTAAAATACACTCTGACAGCCCTTACTCCCATGTAATGAAATAAATGGGTTCTTTTCCTTCTCTTCCCCATCCAATTCCCACTACTTCACCTTAGAGTGGAACTCAGTGCTTGAATTGAGAGAGAAGTGGAAAACGTCTCTTTGTCTTCCAAGGTACACATACAGCAAGATGCAAACTTCCAGTGTATGATATTTAGTATCCCTTACGCTGAGTAAACAGATTAATAAATGCAATGCTATTAGTGCAAAGTCAAGCAGAAGATCAAAAGGAATGCTCCTTGCATCCTTAACACACAAGTCAGTTACTCTTATATGTACAGTCAGTGAAACAAATTGCATTCTATAAGAAAGTTTTTTTCAGTTAGCACCATGTCAAGAAATAGTAATGAGGAATCACACTGTAAATTACCTTAAGCTAATTTAAAAAGGGATGCTTCTTTCATCCAAACTTATGTACATTGCAGTGTGTATGTTGCCATTGGTATCAGCAGGACTTCAGAGACCTACACAGTTTCTGCAGAAATAAATTGCAATTTTTGGTCTGATAGTTTATCATCAAGCAGACTTACATATGATTCAATCAATAAATCAGGCAAGCAGGCTCCATTACCCTTATGTGATCAGGTTCTGATCTAACAGGCGTTATATATAATGGAAAGTCTGTACTTGATGATTTGATTGCCTTTCTGTTGGGCACGGCATAATAAATTTAAAGAATGGATACTGTTGTATTCCTTTTGCAAACATTTTCCCACTTTCCACTGATCACGTAGGCGTGATTTCACCATCACTTGGTGGCAACAAAAAGAATAAATTCTTTTTCAAGGACCCAGAACCAAAGAGATTTTTCAGTGGAAACTTCTCTGAATTCTTTTTGCAGAGCCTCTCCATTAAATGAGAGAGCAATGAAAGATCTGCACTTGCTGCCCTTTGGGTATTTGAGAGTGGAATTATTCTGTACAAAGAGAGAGTGCCTGCAGCTGTCGGAGCAGAGCTCAAAGAAATATGCCAACATTTTCATAGTGCAAGAGCAGATGTGGTTGAAATTGTTGACATGAAGCAAGGGCACAAGGTCAAATGCAGATTTTCCATATCAGTTTTTTTAAATGTCTCTTCCGATTAAGGCAAGGATGGTACTTGGCCAGAGAATTCAACACAAATCTTATGAAAAGCATAATTGGTCAGAAAACAGAAGCTAGTATAATGTATTCCAGCTTGTAACAATACTAGCTCATGAATAATGCTTCAGTTTATTTTTATTTTGCTTTTTAAATGTTATGAATGTGTAGTACAACGCCTACTCTCAGCCTTATGAGTGCATGTAAACACTCATTAATGTTAACAGGAAACGTGTAGGATTTTCAAGGGAAATGTAGACCTTTCCTTCTCCCTCCACGCCCTATTTTGCTAGACAGAGTTTGAGGGGAAAATGCTACAGGCATCCTGCTTGCACCAGTGGTTTTGATCAGCACCCTTTTGCTTCATACAGTCTTTTACAGAAGAAATTTCATTGCATCTTTCCTACTGAAAGATGAGATATGACTGTTGGTCAAGAGAGCTGCTGGGCTGAGCAGGAAGCCAGCATGTTAGCAGTCCTGAACACCGTACCCACAAAGAGAAGGGGGCAGACCCCTAGAGAGGAGGTGCTTAGGTTAAAAAGTCATGATTAAAAAAAAAAAAAAAAAAAGAAGAAATTATCTATAATCACCTTCCCTGTTTTTCAGTCTCAAAGATATACATGAGTCCCAAATTTTTAAGTATGATGTGAGGGTTTTCTATAAACCTTTTTATATGAAAACTGAGATTGTCTCTTAATCGTAAAGTTGGGAGAGATGAAACTGTAAGGAAAGCATCAGATGTTGTGAGATTCATCGTAACATCTCAGGATTTGGCAAGGCTGCATCCCAGTTTAGAGTTAAGAGAACTCATATTCCCAGCAAGTGTTATTTGCTGCCGCGTACTACACTCCTGGGTCCTGGTGCTCCAGGACACTGCTGAAGTCAACTGAGCTGCACTTGCGTGATACTGGATCAGTGCAGCGGTGAACCAGACCCCAACTTTTATTGACTTTTCAGGCAATCTGCCACTTGGCAGGAAAACTTAGATTTAAAACATAAAAGCCATTTTTAAAGCATGAGGGATTCACTAGTAACAGCAACTGAAAAGCTGAAATTGAAACCAAAAAAGCACAGTACCACATTACCAATTCCCTGAGCCATCTTGCCCCCTTTACTGCTTTCTTAATCTCTATGCACTGATCATTAATCATCTTTTATGTGGACTAAAAAATGAAATTAAATGTTCCATATATTTTCTAAACAATTATTTTGTAGTATTAATATCTTAGTTCATGCAATCTTATTTTCTCCAGGAACAGGTTGGAGTTGTTTTTTACTTTTTCAGAACTTAACCTATTATGAATATTTTCAATATTTTTAACTTCAGGACAGGTGACAAATGTTAGAAATACAGGCTGGATTGAGCAGCTTTTGCCAGACAGTTTAAATCTCCTGAGAATTTTTTTGCTCTATTCATGGACAAGCAACTAACTATTATTTGCTGGAGTTTCTATGTGCACAGTTAAGTTTTGGGTTTTGACAATTACTCATGTTTGTGACACGGTCATTTTCCTTCTACAGAGATCTTTGTCAGTAAAATTCTGTTGCAGCAGAAAGCAAAATAGAAAGTGTGAAAACATTGTGGAAGCAAACAAAATTAGCATTTTTATTGCAAATCTTGTCTACTGTACTAGAAAAATAAAACCTTTCCCCACATTCAGTTTCAGGTATATTACACAGCCAAGCACATACCACAATCTACAGTAGATTTTTAGATACTTTCTGATTTTTTTTTTTCACTTCAAATGTTTCATGCTGAAAGTGGGTCTTCCTTTACATGCAGTTTGTTTCAATCCTAGGTTTTCAGTGACTGATATTTGTTTAGATGTGGTGGTTCACTGCTCAGTAGCCCTGTGAGATGAATACGGTGCTTTCACTAAACTTTACTGAGGATAAGCAGAATAAAACAGCATGTTGTATTAGTGAGCACAGCTATTTGCTTCTCTGATAGAGAGACCAGCTTTTAAATAGTGATGAAGATTTAATCAAAAGTGCTTAAGAAAGGCCAGCAAAATAACATGGGGATTCTGACTGCTTGTGATTTACCTTTTCAGAGGTAAAAAGTGGGGTCACAATAACACTGTCACCAGTGCTATCAAATGGATACTTGTGGTGGTTCACTCTTTTTGTCAGCTATTTATGATAAGAACCCAAGTGACACAAAGCCAAGTGAGTTGTTTTCTCTTGACCCTGTGTTCTCTGATTTATCATGTAAAAAGTGACCGAGTAGTCTAAGAAATAACAACCAGGTAGTATGTTCTATTCCAGAACATTGCTCTGTGTTGAAAAAACCTTTGTTGAAAGAGCTGCTGGATGGGTTCCTCATGGTAAGAGCAACTAGAGACAATTGTGCTAATCTAAGACTTGCAATAAGTTGAATGACTGTAAGAAGAACAAGTAAGGAAGCAGTATCTAAACATCCCATCCTAAATTCTCACAGGAACATCACTCTGAAATAAAACATGGAGACCAAAATACATATATTACAGATGGTTCAGATGTCTTAAGTGATTCAGAGAGAGATGAAATAAGCCTCTAAGGCTCTACAGAAGGAGAAAATAACAGAAGTTACTTGTTTATTAGGACCTGATTCCTCTCAGCCAGGCATTATTTCTAAACCTCTGTTTGTGTATCTGCAGATGGACAGGGTCACAACTTGCTGGAGTCTCAGGTGAAATGCTGCATTAATAGTACTGAGTAGAAAAAGCAGAAGGGGTGTCCAAGGCTGAAAATCAGTAAGTAAGAGTAGTTTAAGAAAATATATATTAAATTCAAGGAGCTCCAATTTGGAACAGGGCAAAGAGCCTAAGAACTGCTTGCTGGTCTGATTGTAAATTTGTTTGGGGGTTGGGAGATGAAAGCAGATAATTTCTGTGTGGCATATCTGACACTCTACATGCCAGTCTCATTTTATTCAGTGGAACATTCATTTCTTCTAGCATTTGTCTTATCTATGTAGATAGCAAACTTCTCAAAGTCATGACTTCTTGTGAATTCTGTTTCTGGATTTGCTAGCATTCTGAGGGCCCTAGGAGCTAAAATATAACACAGCATAACAAAATAATAGAAGGTGGCATGAAGCACAAAGGCTCTGAAGAGTATAGAGATATTTTTGATGCCTTTATTTTTTATTTTTTTTTTATAGTCCATAACCTTTCATATCTCACTGGCTGTATAATGTGCAACCTAAGAAACCAGCCTTAGTGGAAAACAGTAGAAAGTGCAGAAATTTATCAAAACACATTTTCAGGCAACTCAGGAAAAGTATTCTTTTCACCCTTTATTCTATGCACGCTCTACACATATTTTATATAATCATTTCATTATTTGCATCATACACTGCAGAATAAAAAGGAAAAGGAAAGGCCATTTATGAGGCAGTAGTCTCCAAAACTAAGGAACTTATCTGTTTTCAGATGGGATACCAGTTTGGCCGAGAATTTCAGAGACATGGTAGGTGCCAGTTTTGTAAGTGCTCATTGACTTTCTTAGATGTTCTGTCTCATTAATAGATCAAGACAATAGTTCTAAATTTAACTGATTAGGAAACAGGAAGAAAGTGTACTGAATACATTGTATGGAAGGGCTATAATCTGCAAAGGCTACAAAAGGGCATTTTCTAGCTGAACATTTGCAGTGCTGTTTTTAAGAACTCTGGCTCTTTAGAATGCACAAAGAAGCAGATAACAAAGCCTGAAGGCTAAAAAATTACCCTTTCCATTACTATATCACTGGCCAACACACGATGAAATTCAATTTGTACCCTAGACAGAGGAAAACAAATCCATTAAGATGGTGATAAAACAACTGCCAAAGTACAAGAGTTTGTGATATTGACGCTTGTTGTTACACCAAATCCAGAACCTCACAGCCTTTCAGTTCCCATTTCTGCCCATTAATTTAAATGATAAAGTCAATAGTAATTGAATGCACTATTTGTAAGTGAAACAATTACCAAAGAAAGCCCAAGAAACAACTTATTTTTTATGGGATTAAACTGTTGACTGAAATATAGAAAGGAAAAAGTAAAAGTAGTGGTAAACCTGGCTGAAAGACTTGTTTACATCTCTGTAATTTCCTGTGTTTCATCTGGTTGTGAACTCCAGAGACTGAACTATTCCTTTGGGCTTCTGCATGTTTCTAAGTTTTCTCTCTGTTCCCAAATATCCTCATTTAATGACTAATATAAGTTTTCTTAGGGCTTTTAGATTTAAAAGCACAAATTTCACCATTTTTTCCGTTAATTTTAACATCTGAATGAAGAAATTAAGACACCAAAGATTCATGATTCCTTTCTGAGTATCTGTATCCCATTCATGTGGTTATGAGACTTTCAATGTTGCTGCAAATTGAAACCACAGTGAAGCAATAGATTGTTTCTTTGTATATAATTTACAGTATATAATTTGTGTGTTCCCCAGTTCTTTCAGAATCTGTCTCTATCTGCTGCTTTGGGTACTGGTTATTGATTACTGAAGGTTTTATGGCTCCATAGTGAAGATACATATAATCTGACATTAATGAAAAACATTCAGCACACAAGGAGTCTGGCAAGGGGCCCTTTTACTTTTCCATGTGCTATACTAGTTTCACACTCACTGAATACAGCTAATTACATTTGCCTACTTCTGCTACAAAGCAGTCACAAAAATAGAACCTACTTCATAAGAACTGACAACACCCTTGATTTTGAGCATCTTTTAGCAGTCTGTTGTTTTGATATAACTAATTTTTGGGACTGATTCTCTTAAACATCTCTTCTAGTATGCCAGGTGTGAGAGCACATATTGTAACCATATTCTCAAGCGGAAGAATGTGTCTTAGTTGACCAAAGATTGCTTCCAAATCTTTCTCCCAACTGAGTTCTCCCTGAGGCCCTTCTACTCAAATTTAAAAATTAAATTAATTTTTTTTTCGTAATTTTCACAGCTGTTAAACGCTGGGAGATTCCACTCACTCTGTGGGTGCTGAGCAGCTCAGGCCACTTATTTTTAAAAATGTGAAATGAATTTGTGAGCCTGAATATTAAGTATTGAGCTCCAAAATTTGTGTCTTTGTATGAGGGAAATCACAAACTACTTGTTGCTCTTAATAAAACGTGAGGTAACATTTGCATAAGGTCAAGCACTTAGTTAATCCCCGGGCAGGCAGTATGAAGTATAGTGTGTGCTGACAACATTGCCTGGAATGCCATCCCATTACCAAGCTCAACTTGGAATTAAGGTCAGTTTGTGAACTGGGTATTAAACGAAGAATGCAGATGCTCTAAATGGAAAGTTTACAGTTTTAGCAGACTGCACTCAAGATCCTGGAGATTTTTACTTCACCTATTGACTTAAGCATTACAAATCTCCACAGTCCCCACATCCTTTTTCAAAGAAGCATCTGTTTCTCATGGTTCATTGAGGTATTAACCATTTCAGGCACCAGGTGGTTTTTATGATCAGATTTAAGGCCTGACCTTTCAGCCTTTACTTGAAGACTATTACACTGTGCAAAGTAGCTTTAATAACAATGGGAGGGAGAGGAGGGAAATGGCTTGTTTATTGTCCATCCATGTCTTTGAGATCATATGCAGTTGATTAGACAAAACCTGTAGCTTGTTTGCTTCCATGCCAAACAGCTTTTGCACATTCAGCTTGAGATGTAAAGGTCTAGCTGAGTTTTCCCCTGCCATGAAAACCTGCAGAAGCTAAAATACTGAGGTAGACCTGCAGAGCCCAGTGAAGGATATTGAGTTGCTCCCATGCAACCAACTGTCAGTAAAGACACCAGTTCTGCCTGTGACACTCAGTGTGGCCTCTGTGAATTCTGGGACCAGCTGAACAAACTGCAGCTACCCAGCGGGTGAACAGGGCTATGAGGTGCTGTGTGCTCCTCCAACCTGTGGCAGCTGGCTCTGGGTGTGCTCTTAACTTATGGCTTCTATAACCTAAGTTTAAACTCCTCTTGTTTGCTGTGGGTGAGAGCTTGCCCTGCTTTGCCCAGCTTGCCACTAACCTGCCCCACATCACTCAGTGTTTCAGCCTTCCCAAGGTGGTATGATTTGTAAAGCCCTCAAAACCTGTCCCCCCTCCTCTTTCTCTGTAGATGAGGAGCAGAGAATGAATTTTGTATCCTAGATCACTGAACCATAGTATTTGATGCACCCCCATAAGACGTTCGGGGGTACAGTGTCAAGGCAATATATAATGCCCAAAGGAGTCTGAAGAGTATGAATTCTGGCTTATGCATTTTCAGTCATTCTCTTTGTCTTCTAAAGGTTTGTCAGATTTGAATGGAATGATCAAGTCATATTTTCCATGGGTATCCTTTGAGATTTGTGGCTTTTTCTTTTTCTCTAGGACTCATATATCCACTCCTTATTCAATTCTGTAGGCTCAGCAGGGACTGCATTTTTTTATCAACACAGATTATCTTCCTAAAAAGAGGCAGGGCCTTGGTGAGACAAGCAGGGGAAGCCTGCCTCTGTAATGATTGTGCTGTGGATAATAAAGAGGAATTATATCCCAAATGATAGCTATCAGTCTGGCAATATTCAAGCCCACTGGAAATGAATGGACAAATTAGAACACTATAATTTTCCTTTTCAGTTATTTATCTAAAGGCTTTTCATGGTACAGTGAAAGTCCAATTTTCTACCCATGACATTTGCTGTATCTCTATTAAAATGAAGAGATGAATAGTATTTTTCTCCTGAACAGTACAGTATTTTCTCCTCTTGGGCAGGGCACAAGTATTACAAGTGAATAAATGAATCCTTAGCTGTGGTCCTTGCTCAAAGTAGGTGAAACACACTGGAATAGCAAGGTAAGAAATTTGTGGAAGCCAAGAGTTTAAATCAATGAGATGTGAGAAGACAACAGAGGTACCTGGGAAGAGGCCTTGACTAGGCAAGAAGGGGATGACTGCTCTTCAGTCTAAATCTTAGGACTTACTCGACTTATCTTCAGGTTCTCTACTTTATTTCTTTTTTAACTTGTGATGTGCCTTTAATTTGAAAAAGAGAAAACAAAAGGTGATTTGCAGGAGTTATTGTGTAATGTCAAGAGCTCTGTTGCTCTTAGTACATGAAAACTACTTGAAGTGGCCAACTGCTTTGTCGTGTGAAAGCGTGTTCCGCTCAGAGGGGAAAAAGTTGTATTTTCTAGGAAAGAGATTGTATCCTAATGATGTTTAGAGAAAGAGAGGAAACTGGCAAAAAGCAAAATATAGCCTAAGAGTAAATGGCAGGACTTGTGGTTTTGCTACAGTAGTTCCTTGTTAAACTAAGTTCTTCCAGAAAATTGTGTTTTGTTGGGGATTGTGAAATGTCTAACTTAATGAGAAACAAGCATGCTGCCAGGGGCCCTACATGGACACTAACCAATGAACAATGTTTTCTACCAACACCATCAACAGGAACTCAAATGCAGACAGTTTGAGTAGGGCAAGAGAAACCCTGTTGAAAACCAGAAAATATGATGGAGCAGTGGGGGGAAACTACTGGCAATATAATTGTTTGGGTTTACTTTATGGTTGTTGTTGTTGTTGTTGTTTTTTGTTTTATTTCTGCCTTCTTTTATTGGTTCAGGGGCTTGAAACATCTGTTACTTTGGAGAAAAACAGTAAAATTTGTTAAATAGGCATGGAATTTTCAGAAATTATGGAGTCAATGTCTGGCAAAGAGACTAACCCATTTTAGGTTATATATAATTATTTGTTTCTATGAAACTTACAAAGCACATAATAATTACAGAGGGAGGAAAATAAATAAGAAGGAACACAGAATGACAGAATATTTAGGGTTGGAAGGGACTACTGGAGATCATCTAGTCCAATCCCCCAGTTCACCTACAGCAAGCTGCACAGGATCACATCCAGACAGGTTTTAAGTATCTCCAGAGAAGGAGACCCCTCTCTTCTTTTTTCCATATCAGACACAGAAGTCTAAGTCTTTCAGAAACCTAAAGCAGAATAAGCAATTAACAGCCATTCTCAGTGGTGTTCTCTGTTACCCTTATTGCAGGACTCTTTGTCTTTCATCTTTAAGTTAAATTATGTTTGTGGCACCTTAAAGAACAGGAAGGTATTTAATCTGAAATTGCAATTAGAAACTCTAGTTAAATATTCAATAGTACCCAAACTTTACAGAGACTGTGTCAAGACATTTTCCCCAATCCTGCATTAGAAGTATGTGCAGTAAAGAATCTTGCATGTTAAATACTTCATACTAAGGGTTACTAAGCCATACTGAGGTCAAGATCCAGGCAAAGTGAACCTCACCTGTAGGGACAAAACCATAAAGCAATGAGAGAAAATGATAAGCCAGATATTGGAAATAAAAATAGGCAGCTTAAAGACCTTGAATGTTAGAGCCAAAAAATAATCATGGACTAAACATTGGAAAGAAACAAAAAGTATGAAGTGAAAGACTACATGGCCTGAGTATGAATGCAGTAGGCAGCATAAAAGAAAAATAGCTTGAATTCCAAAAATGTTCACTCTAAAAAGTGTCTGATAATCTATCATGCATCTAGAACATAGTTAAAGACATAGAATAGAGAATATAGGGGTAGGTATAATCCAACTGGGCTGAGACTAAAGATTCCAGGGAATTTTTCTTGCTACCAACCATGCAAAATCTTTTCATGAGGTGATATACTGTCCTTTTCAGCACAAGTGTGAACGTCTGCATGTACATCTAGAAACTTAATTGCCATGAATTTGCTTCTGTTATGGAAATGGAAACTTCAGTGAATTCTTCATCTAAAAATTAAAGAGAAAAGAAAATCATAATGAATGTGCTACCAATTGTATTTTGAATATAACAATAATGTAATAAACATCAGGATATAAACACAATATATATATAGAAAATATATTCTATACTAACATATACTAAATCTACATACTAGTACCATAGAAATGTAATATTTACTAAGAATAATGGTACTTTTACTATAATAGAAGGTTGGGAGACACAATCGCAAGCAAACCCCTTGATTTTGTGTGTTACTAGCTGCTAATTTATTTATGTGCCAACAGTGACAACAATTACAAATCAAACTCTCACTTTTCAGAGTGTGACAGACCTTGATTTGGGCTGCTGTATAAACAGGTTTCCTGTAGATTAGGGAAATGCCACTGTATTTTAGCAGTCTCAGGCACTAGCTACCTGATCCCAGGCCTGAATGGTCAAGTTACAGCTAATTTAGGCATTCAGGCTAAACCTGCAAAGGGCTCACTGCCCAGCTGCACAATCCCAGCTAGAATTTGTGGGAGTGAAGGAGAAATGCTCAGTCTCTAACCTTGTACCATGATACAATACAGGGGGCTCACAGTGCATAGCAGGTTTTTATAGCTCAGTGAAAAAACTATGTGGGAAAAGTGTGGTTCCCAATGACCTTTCTAATGTTATTGACCACTGGGATTTACCAGATGCTCTTTCCTCTCAGATTTGAGGGCTATAATTATGAGTGGCTGTAAAAGATGCACCAGGAGAGCAGCACAAGTTCAAATGGGGGTCTCAAGAGACCTCTCCCAGGAGAAAAACACTCTTTAGGGCAATATAGTACAGTATTTTAACTTATGCATGCTAGCATTAATAGAAATACAATGAAAAAGATGACAAACCTTATCAATTTTATAGGTTTAGAAGGTGTGGAGACTTCAGCAAAGCACCCGAATATTCCTTGGGCTTATCAAACTTTTCCTAGCTCTTTGATATTTATTATACACACATGCTCATAATTCATAGCATCAAACAAACACATCTTTCTCATATCCTAAGTAAAAGAGGTTTTATGAGTTCCTTCATAACATCTATTATATATTTGTAAGGGAAAAAAGAAAAACACATTTTGATTTTATTGCCATTTGTGCTCACTGTGGCTTTCTGGGACTATAGAATTGCAATATAGAGGCATTGCTAGGAAAAGACAAAGGACCCTTTTGCAGAATCTGCCTTTATTTTGGTCAGTGTAATTTTCCTACTCAATATCTTGTTCTCCTCAGCATCAAAATTCATTGATTTACAGAAATTGCAATCCCTTTCAATGCTTTTTAAAATTTGCAATTGTGAGTAGGAATTCATGAGGCAATCATTTGTGGATGTCTGTCTCAGACAATCTTTCTGACAAACATTATAGGTCCAGATTATTTTATCCACTTAAAGAGCTTGTGCTTAACCTCTATAAAGTGCAGAAAACTTTTCAACTCTTGTTGAATAAGATGTGTGTTTGTTAAGTGCTTGATGATTTTTTATATTTCTTGGGAACCGTGACTATTTTAATGAGCTACGAAGTGGTGAAGATTTGTGTGTTGACCAAAGCCAAGCTGTTTAATTTAAAGTTTTCCTATAGCGTATGCATAGATTTCAAATATGTTCTGGATTATTTGTTGTTGTTGAGTTTGGGGTTTTTTTTCCACTTCTGGCTCCACTCCTTTCAAAGCTTAGTGCTAAAGTTTCCCCAGGCAGCATTTTCCAAAACAGCTCAATTTGTTGGTGTCATAGGCTTGCTCAGCACACACAAGACACATTATTCCTTATTTATTTTGAGTTCCAGTATAAACACATTTGCAGCATTAAGACTGGCTCCCTTCTGCATGCCTGTGATTTCTGCTTGATGGGTGCCAAGCTGCTTCTGTAAACCTAAGGGTGTAGTCAGAATCTACTTTGGGTGGCTTTGGTAACCCAGTCTCTTGTTCACCTTATGTCTAACAATATTGGTTAATACAAGTCATGTAGCAGAAGATTCTGTGTATTCTTGTATATTTTCACTTCATCTGAAACAAGGAAAAGAAAAATAGCACTGGATTCACAAAATTATGTTTATTACGCAAATGCACAGGAGGTCTGTATAATAATTCTATACTAACACTGGGACACTTCACAAGAGGCTGTATGTGTGTGTTAGTAGCCCTTGTTTCTTAGTACACATGTTCCACCCTCCCTACCAGCAAATATTATCCAACAGCTATGTGAGAAACATTGTGCACATGTCACTGTTAGGAGCAGTCATGAATCTAGGCAGAGTACAGTTAAAAAGAAGCTACAGCAGAGAGCACGAGCACAAGCACAGATATCATGCCTGCTGCCTTCCTGTGTGCTTCCACCTCTTCTCCATACCTGGCCATACCACCACCAGAGCAGTCAAGTCCATTACTGGGGTAACCATGCATAGATCTTGGATACTGCATACCTGTTTAAAATGAAAACTGTTATTTTTTGAGGGGGCATCATGTACTGGAGGGAAAAGAGGTAGAGAAGATTCCTCATGTTATGCAGTGTCCATTGAGTTAGAGACTGAACATTTGCCAATTCAAATGCCATCAGCATTTGAATGAGGATCAACATGGCATAATGTAGCCCACAGTTTGCACTACAATTATTAAACCATTCAGTCCAACTTTAAAAAAAAAAAAAAAAGGTATTTTCTAAGGTGAGGAAGTTGTTCAGTTTTGCGTTTGACTTTGCAGGGTACTACCAGATGCTTACTAGTTTCCTTCTTTTTATCTTTTCTGAGATAGAGGTCCAAGAAGGCATACAGGCTTTGGAACATTTCAGCAGGTGTTTTCTACACTTAGGTAGTACAGTAATAGTGGATTAGAAAGACACTTAGTATGTGTTAGGGCCAGAGTTTCAGCTGGCTTGAAAAGGTATCTTTCCACTGAAGTCAAGAATCTGGCCTTATACTATCTAAGTGCTTGAAATCTTCAAGACTTGGCTGCAGACCTTGAGAACAAGCTTTGTTGCAAGACTTTCAGCATTGAATGCTTGCACTTGGACCACAAAAATATCCTTTCATACAGTATTTTGGCACTTCACCTTCTGGTTTGGGCCAGAATTGAGATGTACATGAACATGGAAAATAAATTTTAAAGCAATGGAAATCTTCAAATGGAAACTTCAGATGGGTCTGTGCTAATATTTAGTTTGAGGGAAAACTTCTGATCATAGTTGTTTTTATGCGTACCATTTCATTCATCTGTCTTTCAGTAGTGGTAATTTTGAAATGCACTGAGCTTGAATCTCCCAGGAGGGAAAAGATAATCTTGCGGTTAATGCACAGAACTAGGAGTCAGGAGTTCTGGCTTCTCAGACATCTAGAGTGATTTTAGGCAGTTCACTTAAGCCCTGATTCAGCAAACTATGTAAGCATGTGAGTAACTTTAAGTACTTGAGTGGCCTTATTAAATCCAGTAGTGCATTTTAACAGCACCATACAGTTACAGCGCAATGTAAACAGGTTTTATTAATGATGAATAAACAACTGTTATTCCTCATGCTGTGTGCTGGAGCTTTGATAAACAACAAAATGATCAGGGCAATCAAGCAGTTCTCAGCACAAAGAAGAATATTGATAAGTATGCAACACTGAACAAGCTTTGAAAAGAACTCTAACTTTTTCCTTGCTCTTGCCTGGACAAAACTCCTCTGTGTAAGGTCTTCAGGCATTCTTCTGAGTTTCTTGGGGGCTTTTTTAAATTTTCTGGTGGAGTAACTAAATAGCTGCCTAAAAGCACAAACCCAAAATGAAGTGTATTCAGATGGAAAATGCCTACAAAAGAGTTATAGGGAATGGCTCTGAAGTGGTGAAAGAGCTAAGGAAACAGTTCCTTCTGTGAGGAAGAACATTTGTGTCAGGGGACTCTTGGATAGGGTCTGGAGTTTCATAAACACCAGTGCTGATTGTCAGAACTTCCTTCTCAAAATACTGAAAATAGTTTTATGTAGAAATGCATAATAAAGCACAGGGAGTGAGGGGGTGCATTATCCATCACTCCGCTTTATTACTGCGCTCAGGAACTGCAATGGCTAGTGTGAAATACGTTGTTTCTCCCAGCAGAATCTCTATAAATGGGAAAATCAAAACTTATTCTACCGCCAAATAAACACACTAAAGGTTAAATAATGTTGTGCTAGCTAGTGCTATTTGCTCACAGCCCACACTAAGAACTGCTGAATGGAGCATGACCCCTGAGAACCTCTAGTTATGCTTGGGTGGGGGTAAATTTGAAATCCTCTTTAAAATGGTGTTGCATCCTTGCTTCCTACTGTGAAAAAGACTGCAAGCTATTTCTGAAACAACTTCACATCCCTCAGAGCCCCTCACTTCTCCTTTTGCACCAAGAGAAAGGGTCTTTTGCATGGTAGCATCACCTAAGATAGTGAGCACCTACCACAGGTCTGTGTTCAGAAAAGACTCTATCTCTTCACATTCATAGCTCCAAAGGGGAAAACGACATTGTTTTTTGCAAGTCCTTAGAGATCCTGTCTGGAGGCCTATGCAGGAAAAACGACTATAGAGACAAGCCTTACTTTCTGTACCAGGCTACCTGTATTGCAGAGGAATCTGTTCCAACTGGTACTTCTACTCCTCCTGTATTTTTTGCCTTGGTCTTACTGCCTCACATCTTACATAAACTTGTCTAGTTAGGCATTTAATGGGGAATCTTTTTCCTGCCATTGGGAGCTTGACAGCAACTGTGGATGTCTCCATGTCATTGCTGGTTCCATTGCAACTTTGTCGACAGGAAACATAACCAGAGGGTAATGCTTCTCTCTGGATTCAGACTAGTGTGCAGTTCTCCATTTCACCACAGATCTCCTACACAGGCTTGTTCATCTCATCTAAATAGCTGAAAAGTAGAGAAGGCAGCTCAAGAGCATGATCACCAAGATACATAAGTTTACATGAGTTATGTTCCTTAACAAACCACCTGAATTTTATCTCTGCAAAGTCTTCCTTTCTAAAGTGGAGACTTCAGGGTCCCTCTCTCTCCTAAGCATTGCTGAGATTCATCAGGAAGGTCTTTTGACACCGAGGTGGTAGGATTCACTTGTGGAAATTTGCCATCACCCAAGAGAATAACTGCCACCATGTCTTAAGCTAAGCTTAACCGAAAGGAATGCAAAGTCTAGATCCAGATCCCAATACTACATGTGTATTTAAACCCATAGAAATGGACCAGAGCCTAGGATCCTTCCAAAATTTAGATTTCTTACTCTTGATTAATAGAGATCTTTTATCAGGCTACAGGCTTTCTATCTTGCAAATAGAGATGACAATGACTCTCAACCTTTCTAATACTGGAGGGATCTTTTATCATTAAGATAGAGTGGGGCATTGAGATGCTTTAACTGAGGATTCATAAGTATCTCAAATGCCTATTCTGAACTTGCAAGGAAGTTATTGGTGAATTTCCTCTAAACTACTTTCCCTGTTAATGAATGTAAATTAAGAGGATTTAGTGTTGTATATTAGCTAGTATGACTCTAAAAAAGCCCTGAAAATTCAGAATAATTTTTAAAAAGCAAAATATCCTAGAAACTGAATTAATTTAATCTATATTTGTATTCAGTTGCTGAAATATATTTCTCTCTCCATGGCTGAAGCACAAAATCAGCACACAAAAATGTTTCCATGGGGGACTCAGTAGCTTTGTTGGTCCCCAGGATCATCATTCTCAGCATGACCAGTCTGAGGAGGTTCAAGGCTCTAATTTTGATGTTATTTTTGGAAATGGCTTGGGTTTCTGCAGTTTTGGCTTTAAATGAGATCGGAGTCATGCTTCTCAGCCTCAGCTGCCAAACTAAACTTTTCCCTTGGTGTGAAAGCACGTGTTTACCCATGTGCAATCTAAGCTACAATGTCTTGCTGTAATTGCATTTGTAAAACGTCTTCCTAAAAATACTACCTCTTAAGAGCATGCTCATTTTTTTTTTGTCTCACCCAAAAGGGGAAAAGGGTTAAAAATGCAAGTGTCATGTATTGTATATGAACTAGTTTATTTTAGAATGAAAATAACCTGCGGCATCAGATGCTATTATTACTGTTAATTCATTGCCTCGCAGTATCTGCCTATGTATGACTTGATGAATTTCCACTACCCATTCATTATTTCAAATGCATTTCCAAACACTTCATATAAAGCAGGCTTTAGATAGGTCACCACATTATTATGAAAAGCAACATTGTGAAGCAATGATGGGGAACAGTCATATAAAACAAATCCTCAGTGCCCACTCCCCAGAAACACAAAGAGAATAATGCACAGACAAGAATGAGTTTTTTTATATACATAAACTTGGATTCCAGGGAAACAGTGTTTGCTGTGCTAGTATATTAAATTCTGTTGAGTAGTTTGTAAAGGTTGCTCTAATTCTGCATACCCAAATTCGGCACCTAGCTGCTGCATATCTCTGATAGACCATAAAATCAAATTGAACTGCCCTTATGCAAGGGCTACTAGCATGCTGGTTTGACCTAGTTGAAATCTAAAGCTTCATTAAACTGCTTCTGCCAAATAAAAACTAACCTGAGCCCTCCCAAAAGTCAAACCACATTTCCATTGTGGTCCAAGAGCAATATACTGTAGTGCCCGTTTATGCTCCTACTCCTGTCTGTCCTTGAGGACTGACTCCAAGGTAGCTTCAGCTTCTATTTGGAGCTACATAGAAATTCTTTTAATGAAGAGTAAAGGAAAGACTTGCTGAAACACTGTCTCATCCAGTCACTCCTGGATACTCTCTAGCCACCACTCCACACTTTGCTTTAGCCACACTGTCTGCCAAGAGATTTTCCAGTAAATGTTGAAGTTACTGCCCTTTGCAGCACAACCTTTACCTCTTAGATTGCCCTTCAGACAGAGACCTACAGCTCAGCTACTGACAGCAGAATACCAGGAAACCAGAAATTAATAAAAATCGGTTTTATTTTTTTTTCTTTGTCCATTTCACACTTTTGTTCAGGTAGCAGATGACAGTGCTCAAATAATGCATAAAAATGATGTTACTCTCCTATTTTTGGCAAAACCGGGAAGAGACTGTCTGGTAAGTCTCACTAGAGAGCTTATTCACTGAAGATTTCTACCTCCATGTTGTAGAGGCAAGAGGTCCAAATAAAAAATGAAGTTTCAAAATATTCACCTGACCAAAACTCTATTAGCTTTGATTTCCCTCTGCTTCTAAGGAGTTCTGCTAAACTTCTGTGACTTCATTAACATCTAGTTCAAGTCTACCCATCATCATTGCACACTGATTTCTCTTGTGGAGCAACTTTTACAGGGTGTGTCTTTACTAGAATTTCAAACAATTCTTGGGCAGTGAAGTCCGTGTACCAAGGAGATAAATGTGTATATTTTCCTTTTCTCAGAATGCTGATAGGCATGCACAGAAGCAGAAGCAAAGGCACTGTATAATATATTTGTACAAATCAGACCTAAAAATACCTCCTTGCATTTCTTATCCTGTTCAAGATTCAAAAGCTGTATCTGCAGATAAGTTTTTCATAAGTACATTAGAAATTTCTCTTAGCACTTTTTAATGTGTTTCTCTTATCACATACTGCTGCATTGTTGAATTTAATCACCTAAATTCTAAATCGATATAAAAATACATGAACAGCCATCCTTGGGCTGTCAAAGATTTCTCTAATTCGCTAGCATGTCTTTGACAGTGGTGGTAGCAGACATAAACAATGACTTTTTCTCTTATATAGCTTCTCATCCTTTAGTAGCATGAGGCTTAGGGAACCACTGAAGTTGGAGACTGCATTCCTTTTAATAGCACTCTTAAAATGAGTTCCCTATTACTCAAAGAATCCATTTAAACTTTTGGCCTTCACAGGTTGTAATGAGTTCTAAAATTCAATTATATGCTATACAAAAACGTTACCTCCTTTGTATAAGAGCTGAATATCTCTGCTTCTCTAAGTACTCCTTTTCACATGTTAATTCTAATTGGTATCAGGAGATCAGGAAGACACGTTGCACATTTGGAAAAACAGCAATAAAAATAATGCAACTTTCCCCCCTCATTTTAAGGACATTCATGTTTGTTTTTCTAGTCAGGTTTATTAGCATTTGTACTTTTCATACAATGGGAAATATTCATAAGAGAAAGAACTATGTGGAATTCAGTTATTCCTGAGAAATAATGATACAGAAAAGGCCAAAAACGACCTGTGAAAAATCCTTTAGCAGAAACAATCAAAGAAGTTGTGTTGGGTTGGCTGTAAAAAGAAAAGGAAGAAAAGAAAAGCTCTGCTGGGCTTGATATTGAGTAATCTGTTTATTCCCAGTGTATGATGGCG
The DNA here is from genome assembly GCA_035221455.1 of Xenops minutus. Lineage (NCBI taxonomy): Eukaryota > Metazoa > Chordata > Aves > Passeriformes > Furnariidae > Xenops > Xenops minutus. Next base: position 19,409,334 of record JAWWEE010000105.1, on the reverse strand, counting down.
ATAAGTGTAATTTGCAAAGTTTCAGTCTGGTTTATGGTTTGAAACACTCTGCATACCAGAAGGATTCAATTTGGAGGTGAAGAGAAGGTGCCTTACTCTGATCAGTGTATGCAAAGCTTTTGCGGTAAAATGGCAATAATGGAAAATTCACCTGTTCTCATTTTTCATTACAAAATAAAATCCTAGACTGTATATTTCAAGTGCTTGGCTTAAGTTCATAAATCTGTTGAATGAAAAAGGGAAGATTTATGATTTCTTACTGTTTGATATGAAGTAAGCTAGCTAAGTGTGCGGTCTTTGCTAAGTTTTACTTCAAGACTTGGATCTGCTTTACAGCATAATTTGTCAGTTGCAAATTACAATGAATTGAGCCTGGTGATAGTCAAAACTAAACCTGTCTTGCAACAGGGGCTTCAAAACTGATGCTTTATTCTGTTTTGTTTGAAGTTCTCAGATGACACCCAAGCAATGCTATGGCAGAACTTGTTGCTCTAAACTGCAATAGCTTTAGAAAGAAAGACTTTTAGACTCATTATAGGGATGAGAGAAGATGAGAATAAATTGATAATTATGCTTAGGAGAACAAAAGCAGGAAGGAGATATTAGTGCACTCTGTAAACATTTGAGAGGGAGTAGAGGAGTTGATTCTATATGGCACTGCTGACAAAGAAAGTAATAGCCTTAAAGTGGGAATGAACAAACATAATCTGAAAGGGAGAAGAGGTTATCAGCTCTCTGCACAGTGAGATGCTGACCCAGCCTTCCAGCAGGACTAGTAGGAATAGAAAGCACTGAATTAATTTCCTAGGCAGATTCTATACTACAGTTGGTACCTGTAGTAAAGGGCTGCATTCACTGACCTGTGGTTCTCATAAGGTTTCATGTTCCTGTCTTCAGATACAGTACTTGGGTTTAGTCCACTGAGCTGTTAACCCTGATACAGATTTCAGTCCAGATTTTTGGCTAGTATGATCTTCACTGAAACCAAAAAAAATATTTGTGTGAAAGAACTGCAGCAAAGTCAAATGCTTTGGTTTCTCAGGCACAAACAGAACTCACCAGATAGGGTCATAAGACAAGAAGAGCTAGTATAAGGCATGTCTTCACTCCACTGCAATTTTTTTTTTTTTAACAGATGTTCTTCTAATCAATAGCATACCTGATTTCCTTCAGGTGAGGTTCCTGGTATATGAAAGAGCACTGATATTATACCTGGGCTCACAGAGAAAACAGTTTTCACATGTTTTTCAATACCTGAACTTCAGCAGATAAAATTTTTGTGATTGGCCTCCAATTATATCTTTAATGAGCTGAAAAGAGCACTGAATGTCAGCATTCCAAACTTCAGGGCGACTTGGCTGTAGGTTCAGCTTTTGCAGCTTGGCCGATTTTTTAGTATACATTCATGTATCTTCTATTTATATTTTCTTATTCATTTTACTCATCAGTAAATCTTGTTTTCAGAGAATTCTCTCAATTTTTAACTAAGTCAACATTATGTTTGCCAGGCACAGTATCATTACTGAAGTAGGAATTTCACCTTGTGCCAGCAGAAGTCATGGGACCTGTGCTGGAAGGCAGCCTGCAAATAATCCTCATTAAAGGAATAACAGCAACTAATTCTGAGACTTGTATTGTTAAGTGAATAGTGAAGCCACATGAGCATTATTTCACCTTCTGGAAAGGCGAGGAGTGTTTCTGCTCAGTGAAGAGTTGGTAATCTTGCTTAAGGCAGAAGGTTGAACTTTTTGGAAACCCCTTCCACACACCATTTTTGTGATTTACTATGATCAAAATCACCCAGCTTATTGTATTTTCATATTAAATGCCCAGTGAAGTATTTTTAGATTTGGCTTAAGTCATCTCTCTGAGAAGTCACATTTTTTGTGAAGGTGAAAAGATTTTCTAGGCAGCTTGAAATAAAGACCTAGCTGCTGGTTTAAAATGCTTGCTCATTGCAAAGTGGGTGCTTTGCATGGCATCATCCTATTCATCCTCTTCAGGCATTTTGCCTTCTCTGTAACAAACTCACTTTTATTTCAGTGGTGTATGGTCAGGGTCTCAGTGGCAGAGGGTTGTCACATTTCAGTGATAATGTATTCACCCTTTGTGATTGTTAAAAGCATCTTGAAACAAGTATTTCTAACCATAATTTATTTACATTCTTTTAATTATAAGTGGATCAGAAAGTACAAAATATATTTACATTTCTAGGGCAAAGCTCTTTATTCAGATTTGTATTTTACAGAAAATATGTGATAAAAAAATAGGAGTTTTCAAAATTGAAGCTGGAGGTAACTAAAGACTGGGAATAGGCTGGTAAGCTAGAAATAAGAGGTTGCTAAATGAAAGTAGTTAAAGGACATAGACAAGTTGAACTGAAATGAATGACAGTCCTGCATTAATAAACCAGATGCTATTAAACAAGTTAAATATGTTACTTATTTATATATGTGTTATTCATCTTTTGTCATGACTCAAAATGCACATGCTTAATCTGTGAAGGGACCTTTCTGAGACAGCAGTGAAAATGAAAAAGAGCAACACCACAAACCCAGTGTCACGATGACTTTACAATATATACAGTTAAATACTTTATTACATTTTTCAATAAAAGGCTCAGAAAGGGTCCACTAGCTTACAATTTTCTTTGGCAAAAAACTTCTGATTTAAACACAACAAAAAGACTTGCATGGGTTCAAGAAGGTTGACCAAAGCACTGTTTTTTGCTATCATTGGAACACTATCAAATTATGTGTCCAAAACAAATGAATCTGAATGGAAGTAGTTAAAATACTGAAGTAAAACAGTCCAATTTTTAAAAAGATATTATTGCTAGCAGTATCCTCCTCCATTCGAAATCTGCATTGGGAGATAGGGACCCACTTCAAGTAAATGAGTCACTTTTGCTTCCTAGCCAGAACAATTAAACTTCTTGTATAAAACATGACCTGAAGCCTGCCCTTCACCACATCATCCCTCCTCAAAATCCCAGAGGTCAGCTCTGACATTTAACAGCTCACAAATTCAGTTTCTTAGCTCCTGAGGCCAACTTCATGCTTTTAAAACCAAAACTTTGTTACTGAGATTGATATATGTGCATGGATTTGTGAGTATAAATAGGTGTGTGCATATATACAGCAAGCACACTTTTGCAACCAGTCTAGTCAATATTTTTTTATCATTCTGCAGAGATAGCACCTTTGTCTCTCTTTTTTTGCGTAGCTGTCATGAGTTGTAAAGGTACACATTGTCACATTAAACACTATTTCAGTGCTGGTGCCAAGATATGAGCCTGCCTTATGAAACTGCACAAAACAAATGATAGAAACATGTCAAAAACCGGTAAATGCATTTTGCAACTTGGTACTTCTTTATTGCTGGCAGTTGAGTGGGTTTAGGTGGTGTGTTTTGGGAGTTTTTTGGTTGGTTGGTTTTTTGTTTTGTTTTATTCTATTTTTCAATTGTTATTGATTTCTTACTATATTGTACATACAATTCCCTAAAAACATTAGCTCATTTCTATGCCAGTTTTAAAGATTAGCTCATCTGGGTTATGGACTTTGGTGTGTAGGTGTTGAGTACTAAATACAACTTAATTTCTCATTTTAAAAAGGCATTCTTAACAATAACAGCTACTTAATTAGTTTGATCTTCTGAGCAATTTATCACAGTCTCTGTATCTTGTATCTGTATTGGGATACAAATAAGGCCATCAGCTGGCAGGTGCAGTTTGAAGGGTCAGGAGGACAGAATTTTAAGTTATTTGTACATATTTCCCCAGTAATTTCCTCAATTTTCCAGGATGTTTCTTTTTTAATGGTGGTAGGAGTGCAAAAATGGCCTTATAGTAACAGTCATAACTCAAAGTTCAGTAATTTACAATGAATGAAGACAAATAGAACGTGACTTCCTTACCTGCTCTACTTCTTTCAGACAAGTTCCCCTGGGCACAGAGGGGCAATGAATCATTTCAAGCATTTGAAGAGGCCCAAATAAAACTGAAACCACAGATGAAGAGGTTTTTTCTGAGTTTATTCTTCAAAATAGCTTCCTGGTGATATGCAAACTACACAGCCAGGCTTCCCTAATGCAAATCATTTGTGAAATCCATTTTGCTATACTGACAGAAAATCATAATTGTATATTTAAAGAATACTACCAAATAGCAGTCTCAGTATTTTTCTAGGTTTTTAAAGACTTTTGGTCTCCACACTTTCAGACTCTACCATGAACGTGTCAGAAGGGGTAGATTATTGGAAAAGACCCACTGAAGATATGCATTTGCCTTTAAAGTGTTAATGAAGACTGCCTTTTTTTTTGTGATTTATGCACTGAAAAAGCTCCTTCCTAAACAAAGAATTAACTTAGCAAACTCAGCCATAATAATGCAGTAAACTCCATTATGTTCTTGCTAGCCAGATTTCACAAGATGGCCACTGAGGTCCTGTAAAATTAAACCAACAGCTCATCACAGCATGAGAGAACATAGAGATGGAGAAGCTCAATTAGATCATCCACTCCAGCCCACCCTTCTCCTCTGCCAATGATACAAACTTCCATGGTGTTCTCATTTTATGCTAGCTCTAGGAAAATGAATTTCATCTCATATAAAAGAAAGAATGTAGGGTCAAACATTAAGAGAGAGTACAGGCTGTACTTATAATAGTCAATGCAACTCTCTCAAACTCCCTTTCTTCAATTAAAATAAAAAAAAAAAAAAAAGAAAAAAATGAAGAAAGCCCAAATCATCTGAGCAGCTGAACATTATTAACATTATTTTAGTCTATTTGTGATAATTGCTAACATTAGCAGATGGAGGTAATCTTGGTTTTGAATGACATGATCTGTGTCCTGATGTACCCTTCTTGCAGTTGTAATCATATTATGGCACTGAAATCCATGCTGATGTTATGATGCCTGATGGAGAAAAAAAAAACGTGTTGTTTTTTTTTTTTCCAGTTGGCAAATTATTTTTTGTTTTAAGGAAAACTAGACTTTCCTATATTTCTGAAAAACCAGTTTCTCACAGTCAATATCCTATCTCTTTTTATTTTGTCCAATCTAAATCTAACTGCTTGCCTTTTAAGCTATCACTTCAGAAAGCATCCTGATTTTATCTTGTAACATTCATTTGATCAACACTACTAAAAAGTAAAAAAAATTAACCTAAGCAATTTTTCAAGATGTTAGTTGGATATTTTGATTGGCCAATTTTCTTTTTCTTTTCTTTAATATTTTGAAATCCAAAGAACCAGCTACCAGAACTGTTGGAATTCTACCTCTGAATTAATTGACAGAGATGCAATTGATCAGCTCCTCATCAAACAGAACAATTACATCTGAATCTGCACAACTTAGAGCCCTTTTTTTTTCACCTTTCTGGGCAAAAATACTGCAGAAGTCTGCAGGAGATACTTGCTACTCTGAAAAAAATGGGTCTTCTTTATGAGTGTTTTCTTTCAAGAGAGAAAACTAGCATGGAGAGATGCTTCAAGGGGCAAAGTGTGACTGGAGCCTGCATGGTCTTGTGGCTGCAGGAGGCAAGCAGCAGGGAAAAATGATCCCAGGCTGGCATCTCCTTCGGTATGTTTAATACCACATCCAAAGCTAGACTATAGGGTAGGTCAATAGAAATACCAGGTGGCTGAGACCAGGGCAAGCCAAAGTAATGCAAACTTTTATCCTTGGCATGAAAAGATATGTCTAAGACTTCCATAGCTCTTGCCATTTGCAACAGAGATGCCCATTAAAATGCTTACAACAACAACCACTCTCCTTTTTTTTGTATTTTTCTTTAGAAGTAATGTATAATAATTGGAATTTGAGCCGAGTTTTCCAAGAGCTCAAGTTGTGTTAAACGAATATACACACACGCTCTATTTCAAGATACACAGTAAAAATAATACTTTAAAAATAATGTGTTTCATATGTGTGTGTGTATGTTACAAATTAGCTGTTATTTTAAATGTTTCACTATAAAAAGCCTCCACACAACATCAGAGGGGAGTCCTGCCCTAAATGATACTATACTCTAGGGGTATATTTAAATAATTGCTCAAGTTCCAGTTTTTGTTCTGATGTAATTAAAGCATGTTTTACCTGCTAATCAAAATTAAATAAAAATTATTAAGTGTTAATTTACATTTAATTCTTTTCCAGAAAAATAATACTGCATTTCTGCGGTTCACTGCATAATACACAAAATGAACCAAAAAAGAACATTCTACTATAGAAGCTATACTACATAGGAGCTATACAGCAGAATGTTCATACTACAGGTCATAAAACAAAATACTCCAAAAACATACAACTGCTTTCATACTATAGAAAGACCCTGTTCCTTTGTCAGCTGAACGTGGCTTAAGGTTTCACTTATGTAAATCATTACTTCAGAAAAACATCTTCTTCCTTGTCTGAGCCAACATACTTAAACATGGCATGGGTGTGGGATGAATGGGTTCAAGTTATTTGCTAGGGAGTTACAGAGGTTTTCAAGAACAGTGTTTTGTTCTTCCCAGAAAATAGACAGCAGAGCACAACCCAGGAGACCTATTTTAGAGCAGAAAATTAGGCTGTCAGGTAAATTTCCTCAAAAATTGTTCAGAAAACTCTGGGTTTATTTTAAGAAATAGTTGAAATACTGCGGAAAAAAACCTGCCACCTTCATCTCTCATAATTGTCTTGGCAGGTTTAGGTTCCCTTTCTCCCCTTCACATGGTTCAGCAAGCTTATGGAGTTCAGGTCCCTGAAATGAGGCTGCCCAAGGGACAGACATGGTGACTTGTCCAAACTCCATCTCCGGCAGACACCTCTTGTCTGTTAAAGTTCATTCAGAGCAAAACCATCGGACTAAGTCAGGACAGCAAGACAAGAGCTTTCTGAATCCAAAACACTTCAGGTGTTTTTTTGGGGGATTTTGTTTTTGTTTTCTTTTTTTTTTTTTTTTTTTTTTTCATTTTTTATGACTTATGAA